>CM052900.1:83369387-83504440 GCA_028534135.1 Potos flavus | reverse complement strand
AAAAGCGGACTATTTTCTTTTCTTTTCTTTCCTGGGAGATATCTCTCCTTTAGGTGACTCTTCTCACAAAGGACAAAACTGTGGATAGCTGTTGGCCAGTTAAAGGTGAAAAGAGCTGCCACCGGTCTTAAGTCTCGGGTGACAGGCTTCCGCACAAAAGTTTGGTCAATCCCCCTTCCTCGAAAGAAGGGTGTGTTGTCCTAACTCTACCCAGTTCTGCTTTCTGTTCATTGGCTTTTCTTAAATGGCTTCCTCCCACCTCAGGGACTTTGCCTATAGTAGGGCCCTTCCAGTCTCTCATGGTCACTATGCCCTTTTAATCAGGGATTCATTTTAGGAAGAATAGTTGCCTATGTAGATACAAGGTTTTTACATTTAAAGATGTCTTTCGTGAGAACTTAGGTCAGGAGGAGAAGCTTTTCCTCATTTTTGCTGCCTGGTAAGAAATAGGTTTTTCTGTTAGGTATGATTTAGGTATAATCATGGCCAGAAATCAAAATCCAAGTTTTTGGCAAGCAGGATTAGAGCTATCCCTTTATATGATAAGTTGGAGGGAACCCAATGTTTCCTAGGCATTTACAGTACCCTTGGAATACTTGGGGCATTAAGGAGAGAATTACAGACCCTCAGCCAATTCTTCGAATGGTTGCATTAGCGGCTGGGACTTTAATGGGTCATATAGTTGAGGCTTTCTTGTTCCAACAACAGAAATATGAAATTATGATGATGCTAAATCTCGGGGTCTGCACCCCTCAACAGGGCCATGCTTGCAAATGGGACCTCAGGTATATGGACAGAAAAAAGCTCCCAGGGGTAAAGCAAGGGAACATAATTGAATCAAAGTTTAAACTGTTAACCTCGCTAAACCTTTATGATTGGGCCAGATTTGGGGGAAGGAAAGCCAGAGGAGAAGAAGAGGATCAGTTGATGGATGGGTAAGAGTGGCTACTCCCACCGGCCTGATGCCTCCTCAACCCAAAATGTTAGGCCACTCTTTCACCTTGAGTAGGAAACCATGGGAAACCTTGGTTCACAGGGGAGAGATGATATGTAGGGTGCCTTCATAGTCACCTCTCTATAACAGGTACGGGGTAACTCCTACTGGATCATAAGATGGGAAACAAATGATTCTCTGTGGGGACTCCTCCAGATTAAGTACTGCAAAATTGGGCAATTTCCCCTTGTAAAACTTTTCTAGTGTTTTCCATGGATTAAACACAGCAGGTTCTTTTTTTTTTTATTATTAACGTATAATGTATTATTTATTTCAGGGGTATGGGTCTGTGATTGGTCAGTCTTACACAATACACAGCACTCACCACAACACATAGACTCCCCAATGTCCATCACTCAACCAGCCCCACCGCTCCAGCAACCCTCAGTTTGTTTCCTGAGATTAAGAGTCTCTTATGGTTTATCTCTCTCTCTGGTTTCGTCTTGTTTCATTTTTTCCTCTCTTCCCCTATGATCCTCTGCCTTGTTTCTCAAATTCCACATACCAGCGAGATCATATGATAATTGTCTTTCTCTGATTGACTTATTTCGCTTAGCATGATACCCTCTAGTTCCATCCACGTCATTGCAAATGGCAAGATTTCTTTTTTTCTGATGGCTGTGTAATATTCCAGTGTGTGTGTGTGTGTGTGTCTGTGTGTGTGTGTGTGTGTCTGTGTGTGTGTGTGTCTGTGTGTGTACACACAGCACATTGTCTTTATCCATTCATCTGTCGATGGACATCTGGGCTCTTTCCATAGTTTGGCTATTGTGGACATTGCTGCTATAAACATTGGGGTGCACGTGCCTCTTTGGATCACTACATTTGTATCTTTGGGGTAAATACCCAGTAGTGCAATTGCTGGGCCGTAGAGTAACTCTATTTTCAACTTTTTGAGGAACCTCCATACTGTTTTCCAGAGTGGCTGCACCAGCTTGCATTCCCACCAACAGTGTAGGAGGGTTCCCCTTTCTCCGCATCCTCACCAACATCTGTCATTTCCTGACTTGTTAATTTTCTGACCGGTGTGAGGTGGTAACTCTTTGTGGTTTTGATTTGTATTTCCCTGATGCTGAGTGATGTTGAGAACTTTTTCATGTGTCTGTTGGCCATTTGGATGTCTTCTTTGCAGAAATGTCTACTCATGTCTTCTGCCCATTTCCTGGTTAGACTATTTGTTCTTTGGGTATTGAGTTTGATAAGTTCTTTATAGATTTTGGATACTAAGCCCTTTATCTGATAGTCATTTGCAAATATCTTTTCCCATTCTGTCGGTTGTCTTTTGGTTTTGTTGACTGTTTCATTTGCTGTGCAAAAGCTTTTTAGCTTGATGAAGTCCCAATAGTTCATTTTTGCCTTTGTTTCCCTTGCCTTGCCTTTTGTCTAGGAAGAAGTTCCTATGGCCAAGGTTGAAGAGGTTGCTGCCTGTGTTTTCCTCAAGGATTTTGATGGATTCCTGTCTTACATTTAGGTCTTTCATCCATTTTGAGTCTATTTTTGTGTGTGGTGTAAGGAAATGGTCCAGTTTCATTTTTCTGCATGTGGCTGTCCAATTTTCCCAAAAGCATTTGTTGAAGAGACTGTCTTTTTCCCATTGGATGGATAATCTTTCCTGCTTTGTCAAAGATTAGTTGACCACAGAGTTGAGGATCCATTTCTGAGTTCTCTGTTCTATTCCATTGATCTGTGTGTCTGTTTTTGTGCCAGTACCATACGTCTTGATCATTATAGCTTTGTAATAGAGCTTGAAGTCCGGAATTGTGATGTCACCAGCTTTGCTTTTCTTTTTCAACATTTCTCTGGCTATTCAGGGTCTTTGCTGGTTCCATACAAATTTCAGGACTATTTGTTCCATTTCTGTGAAAAATGTTGGTCGTACTTTGATAGGGATTTCTTTGGATGTGTAGATTGCACTAGGTAGCATAGACAGTTTAACAATATTTGTTCTTCCAATCCATGAGCATGGAACATTTTTCCATTTCTTTGTGTCTTCCTCAATTTCTTTCATGAATATTCTATAGTTTTCTGAATACAGATTCTTTGCCTCTTTGGTTAGATTTATTCCTAGGTATCTTATGGTTTTGGGTGCAATTGTAAATGGACACGGCCGGTTCTCCAAGGCAAGGTAAAATAAGGCGTGACCTTTGCACCAAGGCATGGTCTCTTCTTAAGTTCCCAAGGACTCTCCTTTGGGATGTCTTTTAACCCACTGGAAACAATTTGGATTGTAAGTTTCGGAAAGGACTGATCTCCTGTAACACTCACTGCATGGCCACAGTGGGCTTTATCAGGTCTCTTCTGCAAGAAACAGGGCAAATAGACAGAAGTACCCTAGATCCATCCAGGCTTTCAGGGCTCTAAATGAGGACCCAGACCTAAGACCCTCTTGCAGAATGTGTTTGGTGGTAACCATACCAGTAACTCCCTCCTGACATATTGGATAATTGCCTAAAAGTCCTCCTCCAAATAAACTTAGGTTGCTGGAAGAAACACAGGTCATCCCTAGCAAAGGGGACACTGACTCTCACTCTCTCTCACTGTTCCTCCTAAGAGATGTGGGGCCTTCTCCCTCACTCACTTCCGGGGTTAATGGCTATACGTGGAGCCAACTGTGGTTAGTCTACCTTAGGACGGGAACTTTAAAGAATATTCCCAAGCAGCTGCTGAAATTCCCTTTGTTTCCGGAAAATTCTCTGTCTTCTCTGGCCTGACATGGACTCCCTAATCCCACTTGTTGGTGGAAAAACATGGAGTTTGCTCAGCAGTCCAAATGGATGAGCTTTAGAACTGGGAATCCTTTTTCTCTGTCTTCTGGCAGCACTTTGCCTCTTCTGTCCCCCCCCCTCCCCCGCACTCCTGTTTCTGCACGTTGGGTACGGCGGGGGGCCTGCCTGCACTGCTGACATCAGATTTCCCCACCAGTGTCTCAGGTAAAAATTGACACTGGGAACAAACTGATTGACTTTTAAAAGTGTACCCAGGTGGAACATAACTTGGTCTTCAAACTAAGTTACCTTTGTTGGTTTAATTAAGATAGACATGTCTTTAAAGTTATCAACATTAAATGTAAAACTTTTATTCTGCCAAGGTTTGCGGAAGTCAAATAAACTCGTGTTATCTCTGTTGCAATATGTTAGCAAAAAGATGACTAAAATGATGGTTAATTGTCTGTCCCATCAAAGTTTTCATAGGAAATTGTTAAAATAGCTTTCAAAGTCTTTGGGATTAAATTCGTCAGACATCTAGGTCTTTGCAAATAGGATAAGGTACTAAATCATTGATTACTGGACATAGGTTTGTACTTTTGACTACTTATTGCAAAGAAACTAAGGATATTTAAGTCGGCTGGTAAACATGCTTTGTGCTTAACCAGTTCATAAATTTGCCATCTAAAGAACTCTGGTGTGGGGTGCCTGGGTGGCTCAGTGGGTTAAGGCCTCTGCCTTCGGCTCAGGTCATGATCTCGGGGTCCTGGGATCGAGCCCCGCATCAGGGTCTCTGCTCAGCGGGGAGCCTGCTTCCCCCCCACCCCCCTGCCTGCCTCTCTGCCTACTTGTGGTCTCTCTCTCTCTCTCTGTCAAATAAATAAATAAAATATATATATAAAAAAAAAGCAAACTTGTTTAAAAAAAAAGAACTCTGATGTGACAGTTCACAATTGGTTACTACTTAGTCTTCACTGGAGACTAAAATTTTTAAGAGTGCAAAATTCAGCAACTCTGTATGTAGAAAAGGAGGAGATATGTAAGAAAGATATAAGGAATGGGAAAACATTTTTGTTGAAGGTAAAAAGAAGGTAATTTTGTCCTAAATAAAATGTTTGAAGAGAAATGGCTTGGGACAAAATCTGAATGCAAAACAAAGTTGTATGAGGCTTGTGAAGGAAAATCTTTGGAAAGGAATTTTAGGTGTGGTCAGGATGAACAAAGATTAAAATAAAGGGATTTTAAAAGTACAGTGGTAGGGGTGCCTGGGTGGTTCAGTCACTAAGCGGCTGCCTTAGGGTAAGGTCACGATCCCAGGGTCCTGGGATTGAGCCTCCTCGGGCTCCCTGCCCTGCGGGAAGCCTGCTTCTCCCTCTCCCACTCCCTCTGCTTGTGTACCCTTTCTCACTGTCTCTCTGTCAAATAAATAAATAAAATCTTTAAAAATAAAAAATAAAAAAATAAAAGTACAGTGGTATATAAGATTGGAATTCTCTCTCTATTCAAAAGAGAGTTTTCTGGAATTATTGGTCTGCTTTTGATAAGAAAATGTAAACAACTATTTTCTGTTTGCCTGCACAGAAAACCAGTTTCTATGTTTTGCCTTTATCTAGTCTTTGATGATCCCTAATCCTATTTAGGCATGTGCTTTAAAACTTCCTAAAGTTTAAAAATAAATAAATAAATAAATAAATAAATAAATAAATAAATAAAACTTTCTAAAGTTTTAACAAACTTCCCCAAGATTTAAACCATGAACAAAGTCTCTCTTTTTTTTTTTTTTTAAGATTTTATTTATTTATTTGACAGAGCGAGAGAGATCACAAGTAGGAAGAGAGGCAGGCGGAGAGAGAGAGAGAGAGAGGGAAGCAGGCTCCCTGCTGAGCAGAGAGCCCGAAGCGGGGCTTGATCCCAAGGTCCTGGGATTATGACCTGAGTGGAAGGCAGAGGCTTTAACCCACTGAGCCACCCAGGCGCCCCTGAACAAAGTCTCTTTGACTCATTAGGGCTTTTATTTGGTATGTTAAATTACTCTGGCAGCACTGTTAAACAAATGATAAGCCTTCAGTTACATTTGGGTAAATGTTCTAACTATTCTAGAGATGATCTGCAATTTTTAAAGCTTTAAGATTTTAAGATAAAATCATCACTTAATATTCTGATTACTGAAAGTGTTATGTAACACAAAAATAACTGAGTTTCTTTGTCAATTCTATCATAATGAACTCTCAGATCATTAACAATGTCCATTTCTGAGTTTCTGTCTTTATAATTGTTCTTATTTTCTTGCAAAATGAGTTTCATCTTCAAGGAGGTTCAAAAAAAGGACTTTAGGACGAATACAGTTATTCAATAGCTTTAAGATTAAAACTGAAATAGGTAAAAATTTCTAGAACTAAAGCTGCCTTCAAACTAAACATGAATTGGTAACATGGGGCTGCATGAACTAAAAAGATGATTATAGTTTTGTGACTTTTGTTTGAAACACTGCTGGTTCTTTAATGTTTGCTTTCCCAGATTGAGGAAACTTCTCTTAAGATATGACTTACAGAGGGGTGCCTGGGTGGCTCAGTGGGTTAAAGCCTCTGCCTTCGGCTCAGGTCATGATCTCAGGGTCCTGGGATCAAGCCCCACATCGGGCTCTCTCCTTAGCAGGGAGCCTGCTTCCCCCTCACTCTCTGCCTGCCTCTCTGCCTACTTGTGATCTCTCTCTGTCAAATAAATAAATAAATCTTAAGATATGACTTACAGAAGCGTGATAAAGTGTTCATTTGTAAACATATTGAAGCATTTAGCTTTTCTCTCCGCCTGAACCCTTTGAAATTCAAAAGGTCTCAGTAAGTATTCTTTCTTCGCCATTTGAAATTCAAAACTTCTCAGTAAGTATTCTTTCTTCCATGGCGATCGTGTCCGTTTGCATAAGGTCAATAAGAATCTGTTCTCCTTGCAACAGGACACGGTTGGAAACATTGGTTATTTTCTCAAGGCTTTGACTGGAATGTCATGTTTGAGAGAGAAATGCATAGACTCAGATATGACCAAACAGCTTTGAGGAACTAAGATTGATTTTATGAAACCTGGAGTCTTAAAGCCCCTTGGAAATGTTGGCCTGGTTACCTTGTTTGCAGAGTTCCCAGCAGCCTTACCAGGTGAGTAAAGAATGTCACCTCCTGGCAGGTGCAGGAACCTCAGATTGGGGACCTCGTGAAGAGAAATCTGCCCACATCTACAGGTACTGCAGGCATGTCTGATGGCAAGTACTGGCTGGGCTTCTGGCCTGGAGAGGCTACTGAAAGTTTAACCTAGAGATTGAAAGTTCCAGCAAAGCAGATTCTAAAAGATCTATATGATAAATCATTCTTGCTGAGCTTATGTAAATAATTATGCTATTTGTTAAAACTAGACTTGTTTTTCAAACAAATTAGTCTTATTTGGCTATCTCTGGAAACAAGGGTTATTAAAGAGAGAAAAATTATGTCTTACTAACACACCTTTGTGGATGTGAAATTTTAGTTCTGATTGTCTTTGAATGTTGTTTGCCTAAGGTAGGCAACTTGAGGTAAATCTCAGAGAAATAGCTCATGTATAGACAATCTCCTTGCTTGTTATTCTGTGGGAATAACAGGACCCCATGGGCATATGATTACTTGAACAACTGGGAAATGGGATAGATGCCCCAACAACTGTATAACTCAGCTATCACCTTGACCAGTTCTGTGTGGCTGGGATAACAAAATTGCTCTTCAAAAGCCAGAGTGTCCCCCATGGAGATAATGGATGGCCCCACTTTCTTTATGATTAGATTGGATGATGCACTTGGGGTTGCCCTTATCTCCTGAGACAAGTCTTCTCCCATTTGCTGGTAATTCCTTGTAATTAAGATAGTGTTAAGGCTGGACTTCAAACAGAAAGGGCTTCTTGATGATTTCATCCCTCATAGTCATTTATCCTAGAAGCCACCTCTACTGATGTACAATTGCAAATCAAGGCTTTAACCAAGCACACAACAGCCCTCCTGGTAAAAAGAGCCTCAAAGCTCACTATGGGACTTAGGTTAGGACTGCAATGTAAAGTAAGCAAAACAGTATGGTTGCTCATCAGGACTCTAAATGATACTTCCCAGGCACTGGATGCACTCATCCAAGAACTAAATGAAGTCAGAGAAGGACTTCTGGAGAACCATGCCACTATCGACTGTCTACTATTGCTACACCATTTGGGGCGTGAAAAATTTCCTCACATGTGTTGTTTTAACATTACAATTAACTCCTGCAAGGTGTCCCAATTAATAGGAGACATTTGTGATCACTTAAATAAGATCAAGATATCCACGGATCTATTTGACAAAATTGGTAATTGGGGAACTTATCACATGGATATTTACAGTAGCTTTATTCGTAATTGCTAAAACTTAGAAGCAACCAAGATGTCCTTCCATAGATGAATGGATGCATAAACTGTGGCATATCCATACAATGGGATATCATTTGCTACTAAAAAGAAATGAGCTATTAAACCATGAAAAGACACAGAGGAAACTTAAAAGTATATTACTAAGGTATATTACTGAAGAGGTTATAATACTGAGTGATTCCAACTAAATGGTGTTCTGGATAAGGGAAGACTATGGAGGCAGTAAGAAGATTAATGGTTGCCAGAGGGTTGGGGGAGTGAGAGAGGAATGGATAGAACATAAGGGATTTTTAGGGCAGTGAAATTATTCTGTATTATACTATGTGGGTGAATATATGTCATTATACATTTGTCAAAACCCACAGAATATATAACACAAAGAGTAAACTCTAATATAAACTATGGTCTTTTGTTGATAATGATGTGTCAATGTTGATTCATTGATTGTGACAAATAAAGGTACTGTACTGGTTCAGGATGTTGATGGTGGTAGAGGTCATATGTGGAGAAGCGGGGGGAGGTGGGAACTTTCTGCACTTTCTGTCCAGTTTTGCTCTGAACCTAAAACTGTTCTAAAACTAAAGTGTAGTTATGTATATAGAGAGACAAGCCAAGGACTGGGAGATATGTGTATCTTTAAAAATTATGTACTTGTGGTGCCTGGGTGGCTCAGTTGTTTAAACATCTGCCTTTGGCTCAGGTCATGATCCCAGGGTCCTGGGATCGAGCCCGCATTGGGCTCCCTGCTCAGCGGGAAGCCTGCTTCTCCCTCTCCCACTCCCCCTGCTTATGTTCCCTCTCTCGCTGTGTCTCTCTCTGTCAAATAAAAAATAAAATCTTTAAAAAATAATAAAAATAAATAAATATTATGTACTTTATATTATAATTATAGTATATTATGTAATCATACATCTTTAAATATTCTAAAAAACACATCAATTTAATCTACCATACTAATAGTCCAAAGAAGAAAAAGCCCACGATCATTATTAATTGACACAGAAAAAACATTTGACAAAATTCAACATCCATTCATGATAAAAGCTTTCAGCAAACTGGGAATAGAAAGGAACATCTTTAACTTGATAAGAGGAATCTGTGAATTACTTGGAAGTAACATCATACTAAATGGTGAAAGGCTGAACAGTTTCTCCTAAGAAGAATGAGGCAAGGATGTCCACTCTCACCATGCATGTTCAACAGTACTAGAAGTCCTAACCAGTGCACTAAGGCAAGGAAAGTAAAAGGCATTCAGGTAGTAAAGAGAGAAAGAAAACTGCCCCAATTTGCAGACAACATAATTGTCTATATAGCAAACCCAAAGGAATCTACGAAAAACTCATGGAACTAAAACACGAGTTTAGAAAGGTCACAGGATACTAGGTCAATAGAAAAAATGTAAGTTTCTAGCAATTGCCGAATGGAAACTTGAATTTAAAATAATACCATTTACAGTGGCTCCAAAAAATTAAATATTCAGGTATAAATCTACCAAAACATGTACATGAATGCTGTATGCTTAAAACTGCCAATGCTGATACAGAAACCAAAGAAGACCTAAATAAATGGAGAGGCATTCTGTGTTTGTGGATTGGAAAATGCAACATAGTAACGATGTCAATTTTGTCTAAATCGATCTATGGATTTAATGCAATTCTAATCAATATCCCAGCAGAATTTTTTTTTTTTAAGATTTTATTTATTTGACAGAGGGATAGCGAGAGAGGAAACACAAGCAAGGGGAGCAGCGGGCAGAGGGAAAAGCAGGCTTCCCGCTGAGCAAGGAGCCCAATGTGGGGTTCGATCCCAGGTCCCTGGGATCATGACCTGAGCCGAAGGCAGATGCTTAACAACTGAGCCACCCAGGCGCCCCCCCAGAAGAATTTTTTGTAGATATAGACAAACTGATTCTAAAATTTATTTTGAAAGGCAAAGGAACTAGATAACTAAAACAATTTTGAAGAAGACCAAAGTTGGAGGAATCATTTTAGCCTATTTTAAGATTTACTAGAAAACTACAGTATCTGAGCCAATGTGATATTGGCAAAGATACAGACACATAGATTAAATAGAACGTCCAGAAATAGACTCGCACAGATATGGCCAATTGATTTTTTTAAACAGAAGTGCAAAAGCAATTAAATGGATAAAGAATAGTGTGTTCAAAAACTGGTGTTAGAACAATTGGATATCTACATGCCAAAAAAATAATAATAATAACCCTCACTTAAATCCCATACCTTATACAAAAAATAACTCAAAAATAAAATTATAAAACATTTAGAATAAAACAAAGGAGAAAATATTTGTGACCTAAAGTTAAGCCAAAGTGATTAAACATGATGCCAAAAGCATGATCCATTTAAAAAATAGTGAAATAGACTTCACCAAAATGTAAAACTTTGTTTTGCAGAAGACAATTAAAAGAATGAAAAGACAAACTACAGACTGGGAGAAAGTATTTGTAAATCACAATCCAACAAAGGACTTACCTTCAGAATATATAAAGAATTCTCAAAACTCAATTGTAAAAAAGAAACAACCCAATTTAAAAATGGGCAAAAGACATGAACAGACACTTCATTGAAGACACACAGATGGTAAATAAGCACATTAAAAGATGCTCTACATCATTAACCATCAGGGTTAAATTAAAACCACAAAGAGATACCACTACATACCTTTCAGAATGGTTAAAAAAACAAACAAGCAAACACTTCCCCCAAAAGAAAACCCAACCCAACCCAACCCAAACAAAACAAAACAAACCACCGTAAACAACTAATAATACCAAGTGCTAGAGAAGATGTAAAGCAACTGGAATACATTGTTGGTGGGAAAGCAAAATGAAACAGCCACTCTTGAAAACAGTTTGGTACTTTTGTATAAAGTTAAACATATGTATTTACATATAACCCAGAAATCTCACTTCTGAGTATTTACCCTGGAAATAAATACTTACATTCACTCAAAAATCTGTACAAGAATGTTTGTGTCAAGTCTAGTCATAATAATAAAAAAAGGAAAAAGAAAAGAAAAGAAAAGGAACAACCTAAATGTACTTCGGCAGTTGAATAGATAAACAGTGATGGATCATATTTCATAATATGATGGAATGCTACTCAGCAACAAAAAGGAGCAAACCACTGATAAGTACAACAATATAGGTGATTCTCAAAAACTAGGCTGAGTGAAAAAAGCCAGACACAAAAGAGTACATAGTGCATAATTCCATTCATTTGCAATTCCAGAAAAAAGCAAAATTAAGTTATAATGACAGAGAGAAGATCAGTAGTTTCTGGGGGATTGACTACAAAAGGGCAAGAGGGAGTTATTTGGAATGATAGAAATATTCTATATCTGGATCATGATGGTGGTTACATGGGTATAGACATTTATCAAAATTCAAATTTGAAATGTTCACATCTTATGACTCCAGCTCACTTTTAGGTATAGAGCAATGTTCATCAAACTGCTGAACCATTAAAGCAATCTAGTGTGACTCCTTAGAGGGGTATTTACCCTGAAACTAATGATGGTTAAGCTTCAGGCTCCCTCACTTGCAAAGTCTTCTTCCAAGGCCTGGTTACTAATTTTGTATTCATAATTTTGTATTCTTTTTCTACAGGGGGCCCCCAAATTGCATAAATTTTAGGCAAATTTAGACAAAACCTAGATTGGCCCCCAGATGGCTAGATTTTTTTTTTTTAATGAAACAGAATAGAAAATAATGAGAATGAATGGTTTATGAAACATTTGTTTCATTTCATACAATGGGTCATAACTTAAAAATTTGTCTTTTATCAGGGTTTGTGTTTAAGGGGGGGAAAAAAAAGTTGGAAATTCAGGGCTGTGTGGCGACTATGGACATATGTGTACATTCAATGCAACACTGTTTGTAAAAGTAAATATTTGGAAATCATCTAAATGCCCATATCATATGAGAATAATATAGTAGTATATGTATGTTGTAGAATTCTATATAGTTAAAATGAAGGGACTAAAGGTACATACATCAGGCTAGATGACTCTCATAAATCCACCACTGAGTATAAAAAAAAACAAAAATCCACGAGTTAAAGAAGGTTACCGAAAGCCCAATATTTAGATAAAATGTAAAATATTGTGAGAAACAATGGTAAGTTTGGTGAATTTTAATGTATTGTTTGCAGATATAGTCATTCTACAGTACAAGTATTAAAATATGAATGAAGCTGATAAAAAAAATACAGGATAGGATAGTGGTTACTTCTGGGGAGGAAGGAGAGACAGAGGGAATGATATCAGAACACACAGGGGTTTGTTTTTATATGCAATTTTTTTTGGTTAAAGAATGGGTTTGAGGCAAAGAAGGAAAAGTGTTAAAATTTAGTAAGGCTACTTGGTAGATGTGTGGGATTTTTGCGGTATTATTCTGAATTTTCTGATGGTGTTATATTCTGTATGCATATTGTAAACATTGGTAATAAATAGTTCATATTTGTGTAGTGTGGGCATTTATACACATCACACCACTTAATCCTCACGACAACCTTATGCAGTAAGTAGGGCAGTTATTATTATTCCAATTCTACAGTTACGGAACTAAAACTGCAGAACAGGGACTCTGTTGTTTCTTATTTCGTCCAGATTTGCCTGGAAATAATGCTGGAGAAGTTTCCTTCAAGTCCAGCCACCCCCTCCTACCCAAACCTTGGTAAGACACTTACTCAATGGAGGAATGAATTGTATTAATAATAACTAAATATTTGTTCCAAAAGTAGTCATTCTAAAGTACCAGAGGAGACCTCCAATAATGACTTTGTGACGGGAAGGACACATATTTACAAGTCAATTCTTCGGAGGCACAGGCGGGTTTTGTCCTGGCCACCGCCCCCTGGCTCACTCAGTAACCTTGGACAAATCACTTAACCTTTCACTATTTACAATCCAGTAAACCGAACGTGTAATATTCATGACTGCTCACTCAGGGCTCCTGCCAAACACTTTCGAAAATTAGGGACCGATTTAAGGTCAATCCTACTGCAACAATGTCAACTTTTCAATGCAAATATTCTCAGAGCCCCCTATTCCTCAAAGACTGTTTCCACTCTCATTTAAATGGTGATGTCTATTATAAAGGAGAATGAGTTTATACTTTCTAAAGATTAATAACTTCTGTCACCAATTTACGAATGCCTTTGATTGAAAAATTAAACCGACGCCTAACTAGACAGAATAAAAAGTGAGCAATTTCTATTTTATTGCCCTTCCCCTCTGTAGGGGCTCTCGGAGATTTTTGAAAGCAAGCAGTTTGTTAACCGTAAGGTTTAGAACCTTATATCAACACCGATCATGCTTTATGAAAATCGTGTAGGTTCTGGGTACTGTGGTGTAGAAGAAATGAAAAACGGCGCACAGCGGCTCCAAATCCAGGCAAAAGGGGAAAGATGAACTGGGAACCTCGGTGCGTCCAGGCTGGTTCCGACTTTGGCCGCGACTTGGAGCGGCTGCGGTGTAGGGTTTGGGACTGGCCCTGGACGCTTCTGGCAAGGAACTTGAGCCCCCTCGCGGCCAGAACTGTCCGCCAGGCCACAGGTCCCTTTAAGGCGCCCTGCGGGCAGACCCCGAGCAGAGGGGGCGGGAGGAGGTTCGCGAGCGCACGCCACGTGACTCGGCTGCCAAGTGCGCTAGTGAGTTTGACAGAAGTTTGAATCGGACTCGGGGGCTTTCTGCAGCCGGAGGGGCAGAGCGGCGGTGCTGACCTCGGCGAGAGCCAGCTGCAGCGCCCCCGCCACCCGCCCCGCCAGCCTGGAGCCCCGGCCGCCGACGGCCGCCCGCGCTCCCGCACCGCTCGCTGCCCCCGCCGCCCGTCAGCAGCCCCCCGCCCCACCGCGGTCCCCGCAGCCTCCCGGCCAGAGAGCCGAGCCCCGGCGCTGCGCCCCGGCCCCGCTCTACCAACATGTCTTCGACGGAGGGCTCGAGTCGCGCGGCGGACAAGTCGCCGCGCCAGCAGGTACTCCCCGTGCGCCCCTGGGGCTCTCTTACCACCCCTTCTCCACCTGGGGGTCGGGCCGAACCCTTATTCCGCCCCCTCTCCCGAGTGTGAGTGGGAGGAGGACCAGCGCTTTCCCGGGTCCCCCACCGCCCTGACCCCACGCCGGCCCTGTCTCCGCAGGTGGACCGCCTGCTGGTGGGGTTGCGCTGGCGGCGGCTGGAGGAGCCGCTGGGCTTCATCAAAGTTCTCCAGTGGGTGAGTCTACGCTCTAGCCGCGGGCTATTTCGGGAGCCTAGGCTGTGACGCTGACCCGAAGCAATGTGGCCGGAGTGGGGGGCGGGGAGGTGCTGCGGCCCGCCGTGACAGAAGGGTGGGGGGCGGCGACAGGTGGGCGGGGGAGGGGCGGGCTGCTTCTCTAGTACTTGGTGGCAGGAGGGCGAGGAGCTAGGCATGCGGGAGTCCGGGATTCGGTCCTTCTATGTGCAAGGAGCCCTTGCCCAGGGCGCTCACATTTCACCCAGGCGAGAGGACCCGGGTGTAACCTTTCCAGAACTCTGATCCTGCACATACCACTCCTCGGTGGCGGGAGGGGGGAGGAGGACAAGGAGGACGAGGAAAGCCACCGAGGGCAGAGGAGGGGAGGAGGGCTATGGAAACCAACCTGCCCCCAAACCCACCGGGACCTGGCTGATCTTGAAGGTGGGCTCCAGGGACAGGGTCCTGGCTGGCAGTTGTCCTGTTGAGGTCACTAGAGTAATTCGGGTTCTCGTGACTGAGTGAAAGGGTGAATGAATGAATGAATGAATGAATGAATGAAGTCTACGGCTCCAGGATTAAATAAAAGAAAAAAATATTAAGACACTAAAAATCACACTGTGGCCAAAATGTGGCTTGTAGAATAAGATAAAACATTGAGTAGGGAAGCTGGGGCTCTGGGTTTCTGGGTTTCAGACGTGGACCTGCCTTTTCCAGCTTTGTGACCTTGGGCAAGTCACTTCTTTGGACCTCAGTTTCCAATGTTAGTTAACTGTTTATCACACCCAGGGTCTCCTTCTACTCTAAATGGGTTGGTATGCCAGAATATTGCCCTTCATTAGACTCACCCTGTGACCTTGAAGAAATCACTTGCCCATAGCCTCAGTTTCCTCTGTAATGGTCTAAGGGAAATATATCTCCTTACCTCAATGGTACTTTGAGATACTAGTATATTCTTTGTCCTTACCAGTGGCCAAGGCCTCCTGAGTGTAAGTTAGGAATGCGGACAGGTGCAGCCACTCTTTCAAATCATGAAAACTTGTTGGGAGCTTTTAGTGCACTATAACAGAGGAGATTTAAGTTAGACAATCCACACTTCCAAATGGTGTGTGGATAACTTCATCAATGTGCTTTCAGCACAGAATTCAGCTAACGAATAAGTTACCATTAAGAAACTGAGGAGGATTGAGTTCTAAAGGGCTTTTAACTCATGGAAGACAAGAGTGAGCTCTGTGTCACCGATTCCTGAATCATCGTTTGGATGGGAATCATCAGACCTGAAATTCAGGGGCAATAGTGCATTTGGGGTTATCTCCAGATATCTGAGACCTTGACTGGGGCTATAGGCCAGGCAAGGAGATCCCGAGTGCAAACTCCGAGACCTGGTGGGGACTTTCCACCCTCCCTACTGCCTCAAGAGGAGTTGCATGGACTGCTGACTGAGCAATTTCACCTCACTCCCACTTCCCTGTTCTGACCCACCACTTGAGTACCAGTGGTGGCCATATAAGAATCCTTTAAGTCCATGTGACTGCCATCCAGAACTAGGGAGCCATTATGAGGAGCAGAACCTGAAACATAAGAGTACAATTTTATCATTAAACTAGACAAATGGATCCAAGGGAAATTTGAGAAAGACTGTCAAGGGATAAGGGAAACAATGAGGTTAGTAGACCATGGAATCATCCTTCGTGAGGGGGCGGGATTCTGAAATCCTTCCCTCTTCAATCCTTCTATCCTTTCCTCAAGCCACCCCCATCCCCACCCCAATACCATGTTTCTGTAAAGGCTGCACAAAGCAATGCCTAGGAAAATGACCCAGTCTCCTCCCAGGGTCAGCACTGATCCCTAAGAGTTAAGACCCATTTGACTTTTATGATCCTCAACTTCTTAGAGAGGGGGTGATGCCTTTCTCTCATAGTGCTAAATCCGGGGGCCCAGGGCTAGACTCTGAACGCAGCCTTCGTGGAAAGGGCAGCATCAAAGGGAGACATGATTTGCTTTTGCTTCCATCCTGGCAGCCTGAATTCAGAGCGTGAGTTTCACTTGCCCTGAGTCTCTGCAGGATGAGCTCATGTAAAAGAGCACAGGAACCATCACCAGAAATGACAGTGGGATTTTCACTCATTTCCTGCTTGGAGGGCTCAAATGCTCCTGGGCTGGAAAAGGAAAAAAAGAAAGCATAGGTCTTGCATTTATCGTAATGATGCTTGAAAACTTTTGTTGTCTTTGTTATCCAAAAGCAATTCTGCTGGAATCCTGGTAAGAAGAAAGCAATGTTAGGCTTTTATTAGTCAGGAGCTCGGCTTAGAGTGTCTTTTTTTTTTTTTTTTTAACTCAGAAATTCATCTCACCTCAATTCCAATTCTGGAGCCTCACTAAGTCTTCACAAAGCTGGCAAAATAACATGGGTATAGACCAATTATTAAAGAACTGGTTTCCTAAAAAAAAGGAAGAGGCAGATTTTGAGGTCGATGGGCTTTGGTTTAAATTGAACCTCTTCTGCTTTCTAGCCATAGAATCAAGGGTACCTAGGGTAAGTAACAAAATCTTTGTGGGCCTTGGTTTCGTATATATAAATGAGGGTAAGATCTATCTCATGGGTTCACTGGGAGGAGTATAGCAGGTGATTTCTGTAAAGCATCCAAACATTCGGTCCAAGCAGTCCAGGAGTTATTCAGTGAGTGTTGTTTCCCCTTCCTCCTGCTCCCGAACCTCCCCTTTCCGCTAAATTTCTTCTTTATGCAGTCTGTCAGCTAGACTTGTCCTTTGGTTAGATTACTCAAATGTCACTGCCAAATCCTCACTTTAAGGGTAAGGCACAAAAGAATCTCCTGGATTACTCTGTCACTGTTCCCATAATAAGTCACATTATCATTAACTGGGTGTACCCCTGATCAGTAACTCACCTTTGAGGTGCCAAAGCCACTTACTTGGCTCTGGGGGGGTCTCTGTAATGAAAATAAGCTATTTCAGTTGGTGTGGGGAATGCGAAAGAATCCCATCAGAGTCCATAAAACCAATGAGGTGACCGTAGGGGTAGGAGTAGGGGGGAGAACTTGTCTCCCTTGTGCCCTGCACCAACTCTGGATGGGAGTGTTCTCAAAGAATCATCACCATCAACCACTAAAACTGGCACCAAACTGGCGAGGTTATTCTGACACCTTTCCCAAAGAGAAGCAGAGACAGGAGGAGGAGGGTGTGGAGAGCAGTATATGACCATCGTGTCCCCAGCAATACAGGACCAAGAGGAGGAAGGCTGGTTGGCATCAGAACTTCAGAGATTCCTCCCTCCCCCCAACCCATCCCCAGCTCAGGGACTCCATCTGACCTTGGCTCCTGTTCTTTTTGAGCAGTTTGCTCAATTCAGACCCTTGTGTTTGGTGACATGGATGGTTTCAGTTCTTTCTTGCTCTTCCCTGTGCCTCAGTCACCTGGCACTTTTAGGGAAGAAGGCAAATCTGGTGCCTAAAAGTAGAGGGGGCCAGGTCAGGGTCTTTCTCTGTTCTTGCATCCCAAGTACAGAGATACTCTCTGTCTCCTTATAATCTTCGCTGAACATAGGAGACATCTCTCTCTCTCTTTTCTTTTCTTTCTTTTCTTTTTTTTTTTTAGCCTTAATAACTTTGCAGAATTTTATTTTGTTTGTTTGAGCATGACACTCAAGACGTTTTTCCTTGACATAAACTCGCAAGAGAAGGTACCAGGTCTTATTCATCTTTGTGTCATCAGCACTTGGCACACAGGGGATGGTCAATAACTGTTTGTTGATTAATGAATGAATGAAGTAGAAAGAGCACTGGACAGGGAATCAGGAGATCTGAATTCCAAGGTTGGCTCTCACAATGGCTAAATGGGACTTTGGGAGAGTCACTTGATCTTTTGGGACTTTAGTTTCCACTTCTATAAAATGAGACCATTGGGCTTAATAATCTCTGAGATCTTTTTTTTTTTTTTTAAGATTTTATTTATTTATTGGTCAGAGAGAGAGAGCACGCACGCGTGAGAGAGCACAAGCAGGGAGAAAAGCAGGCTGCGCACTGGGCAAGGAGCCCGATCCCAGGACCCTGGGATCATGACCTGAGCTGAAGGCAGCTGCTTAGCCAACTGAGCCATGCAGGCATCCCTGTCTGAGATGTTTTTTGCTCTGCTGTCCTGTGAACCTGTGAGGTTCCCCTCAGATTTTTCCCTTTGTCCACTTACCTAGCAAACTTTACATTTTCTGGCATCCTACGACTGTGTGATGTTCAGATTTAATTACATATTCTGATTGATAAAGAGATGTGTAAGGTGGTTAGGGATTCCTGACTTTCAGAGAATCAGAAGAGAAGAGAATATAGCTAGTACTAAAGCTCTTCGTGGTATATTTCACTCTTGGAGGAATCAGAGAACAGGGTTCAGGATTTTCAGAACTTCAAGGTTATCATCCAGCCATAGCAGAACTTTGGATAATCATGGTAAAGTTCTATGGTCTGTGTTGTCCAGTATGGTACCTCCTAGCCCCATGTGGCTATTGAAATGTGGCTAGTGTGACGGAGCAACTGAATTTTTAATTTTATTTAATTTTAATGAGTTTGAATGTAATTAGCCACACTCAGCTACTGGCTACCATGGTGGATAAAGCCGCCCAAGTACGAGTTCCACGAAGACAGAGATTTTTCTCTTCTATTCACTACTAAATGATAGTGCTTAGAACAGTGCCTGGTACACAGTAGATGCTTGATAAGTATCATCTTTTTGTCGACGTGCCTGTCAAGGAAGTGCTGGTGAGGAGAAGGCTCCACAACTGACCATTCATTGCCCCAAGTCAGGAATACCTATTTTCTTAGGGGACCTAGATAGAGCTAACTGCTGGTGGGTAAAAATATATCCAACTGTGCTCCCCTTCCTGGAATGGGACACCCTCATCGTGTGTCCAGTTCTGAGGGCCACAAGCTAAGAGGAATAAAGAAACCCTTAAGAGACTTGCAGAGCTGACAAAAATTCGTGAATTCCCCTGAGGAAGAGCTAGAGAGGCGCCATTGTTATGCCAGTGAGGAGGCTCGGGGCCTATACAGGGTAATGAGGCCGAGGCTTTGGGCACCTTCTCTTCAGCTCTGTCAACAGGAGCCAACAAGGCTCTACTTCAGCCTCTATAAATTAAGCCAGATGAGGAGGTTATTCAGGACTTGGAGAGAGTTACACTCTCTCCTTCCCTGGATGTTTTTTTAAAATGGAGACAATTCTCATTTGTCGGAACTAAACCTCCTGGAAACAGAGAGGTGTCCACTGTGACCTTTAGAGAGGGGTCAGTGGCTCCAGCGCGGACAAGCTCTGCCAGGCCAGGCGGGGCGAGGCGGGGCAGTGGCGCTGGGCACTAGGCAGGGGCAGAGCACAGCTGCCGGCCGGCCCAGCCAAGAGCACGCTGACAGCATTACCCTCATCCGGTGAGAGAGCAAGGCCTGCTCCAAACCCCTCCTCGAACAGGTGAGAAAACGGAGACCCAGAGAGCAGAGCGGTTTGTTAGAGCTCACCCAGCTAATGAGTGACCGGACCAGGGCTCGAACCCAGATTGCCTAACTCCTAACCCAGGTCTCTTCTCACTCCGCAACACCCTGAAGCATTAGGAAAAGCACACGCACACAACTCTATTGTAAACGCTGTGCGCAAGACTGAGACGTAGGTGAGCTGTCTTCTAGGTGCTTAATGTCCAAGACACCAAGACACGGAAGAACACACAGAAAATGATCATTAACAGAATAAGCTCTGTGCTTACTAAGCATGATTCCATCATGTACAAGCCTGTACAAGGTAAGTCACAGGAAATGGGGCCTGAACCAATGATGTGGGAGGATTAGAGATTCCAGCTTCTCACCTCCTTTTGTAACCAGTGTGTTTTCCCAGAAAAAAATCCGAAAAGCATAGGGTAAGGAAATTTCATCTCACTCAAGACAGGAGGTTTAGTAAAATGTGATGAAAGGTGGAGAGGAAAACAAGTCAAGTGATCTGAAATGCCTCTGGTTCTTAACACTGAGCGATGGCAGCGTCGACAGATTACAAAGGGAAACACCACTGGGGAGAGAGCGGAGGCTGATAAGGCAAGTGGAAGGTACTTTTCTCTGGGCTTGAGCCAGGACGGTCAGCAGAGACGCAGCCAGCACTGAAGCTGCAAGGAAAAGGACCTTTGGGGGAAGAGGAGTTAGGCTGGCAGAGAGTGGGACAGCTCCCCGCCTGGCCCCTCTGAAGGCTTGGCAGAAGTTGTCCCTTCTAGCTATCCCTCCAGGAAGCTGCTGGAAGGTAGCGAGATTCAATGACAGCTCCGAAGGAGGAATGGAAGGAATTCCAACACATGCCTGATCCCAGGTGACACGGAGGAAATCTATTTCTAGGGTGCCTCTCCCTTGGGGAGGAAATTCGGGTCCAGCTTTATGCTTAGACGTTTCCAAAAGCCTGAATTGCTTTGAGTTTGTCATCATCTTAAGGAGGCTACCTGTCATATCCAGTGGGGAGATGTGGAAACTATCCATTTGTTCCCTCTACGTCTCCCTTCCGGACACCACTCCAAATCAACCTCCTTCACCGGGCTATTTGGTCCGGCACTCAGGTGCCGTGAGCACAGCATCCTGAGGCCAGAAGGCCAAGGGAAGCCATGAGTCCCTGCCTGGGAGGGACTTGATTAAAGGAAATCCTTCCCCACCCCCGTAACCACACCTGCTGAGAGTCAGAAGGTGGTTCTGAGGAAATACTCCTCGGCCAGTTGAGGCCTTCGACTCTCAAAGGGGCTTCCCTCTCTCTCAGCTCTTTGCTATTTTCGCCTTCGGGTCCTGCGGCTCCTACAGCGGGGAGACAGGAGCAACGGTTCGCTGCAGCAACGAAGCCAAGGATGTGAGCTCCATCATTGTTTTGTTCGGCTATCCCTTCAGGTGAGCAGAGTTGATTCTGACCCCCCACAGCCTCCCTCGCTGGTTTGGCAGGACCTGCTTGGTCTCTGCCTCCTCCAGAAGCCTAACGAACGACCTTCTGCTGAGTGCCACTCCAGGTTCAAATAGAACTACAAGACTTGGGTCCTTCCTGCCCTTTAGGAATTTCAGACACACTAACCACAGAAAAATATCAGGGAAACTCAGATAGGTCATTGTTATAATAACGTTCCGGTCCCTAGATAACCAGGAGCAGGGCACAAAGTTCCTGCAGAAAGAACTCATGCAGTTTGGGATGGAGACTAGTTGGGCAGGTCTCTCTGACCTTCAGCGACCTTCTCCTTACCTTGAAGGTTAGGGAGCTTGTTAGTACTTAGAACCTAAAGAGTTGATATGGGGTCCTCACCTGGTACACTAGAATACAAGGAGATACACCTTGACCAGGAGGTAGAAAAGAATACTCTTTCCTGGTTATTTAAGAGCCTATGGAGGGGAATCCCAACAGCTCAGAAGAGAACTGGGGACAGGGCTCGCCTTCTCAGAAATTTTTAGTACCAACAAAGTTAGGTTAACTTAGGTTATCTCTTGTATATAATAGGGTGTTTGTTTTTGTTTTTGTTTTTCCTGTCCTTTTTAAATGGTCCCATATAGTCTCATGGGGGAGGAGTCCTATATAAGGCCTGAGAATGGGCAAGTCCAACCCTAACCTGGCCACTGTGGACCTGTACTCTCCCAGGGGCAAAATGAAGTCGATCTCCCTGGTGGTTGGGCTACCAGAAATAGATGTGCTCTATATATTGTGGTTGTGACCTAAAGGGCCCTGGAGACACTTGGAAATACATGGTCACTGTATCCGGGCAAGGTAGATGAGGGCTGGGTAGCGGCTGAATGGGAGGTAGAGTTGGACCAGATTTCTGGGGATGTTCCTGTCTTTTTTGGGGGGCGGATGTTCCTGTCTTGACTGCAAGGTTGCCTCTAGAAACATTCCTCCCCCAGACCCCCTTCCTTGGCCCTGTAAGAGTCCCAGGGCGAGAAACAGCCCAGGACTACTCCCAGCGCGGGGCTAGTCCCCTGCCTCCACAGGGAGAGGATTGCCCGAGCTCAGGATGGCACCCCCCGCCCACTGCAGGTTGAACCGGGTCGAGTATGAGATGCCCCTCTGCGATGATGAATCCACCTCCAAGACCATGCACCTGATGGGGGATTTCTCTGCTCCCGCCGAGTTCTTTGTGACCCTGGGCATCTTCTCCTTCTTCTACACCATGGCTGCGCTAGTCCTCTACCTGCGCTTCCACAACCTCTATACAGAGAACAAGCGCTTCCCACTGGTGGTGAGTGCGCATCGGTCTGAAGGGAGGGGGTGGAGAAACCGAGGAGATGCGCCTTCTGGGACTGATGTCACGTTGACGGGGGAGGACACCCCTGTGTGGGACCTCCTGGGTCTCCCCGCCAGCTCTTTGCTGTTCGTCCCCTTCAGGTTCTGTGGCTCCCACAGTCAGAGGACTCTGCTTCTACCAACCCCCCATTGCTCGCTGTGCTCACAGAAGGCATAACAGCATCAAGTAGTGGGCCCTGGAGCCAGACTACCTGGGGTCAGATTCCAGGACCGTCCTTTACTAGCTGTGTGCTCTTGGACAAGTCACTTCTATCGGGTTTCCTCAATATAAAACGGGGATAAAAGAATGTACCTATCTCTTAGTGTGTTGGGGAGATGAGTGAAAATGCATGTAAAATATCTGGTATCTAGTTAGCTTCAGTAAGTGTAAGCCATCATTAACATTCTTCCCCCCTACCGTCTCCCTATCCCACACATGCAAAGTGAAGGGGTGCCTTAGAGGACCCTATTTGTCTCCTGCAGTCTGCTCTCACTCTGCCACCAGTTGTAGCTGAGCAATGGGGATCCAAGGAAAGGCTTGAAGTCGAGAGTGGGAAGTTTAGGCCACCTCGGTTTCGGGGTGACAGTGACCAGCAGGAACCTTGATACACTGTTGCCTGACCTCAGTTCTGAGGGCCTGGGCGGGGATAGCCCTGGATGGCAGCGTTCCTTTGATGGCAATGAACAGATTCGTCAGGATGACCTGGGCTCCCTGAGGCTCCAGGGGTTGGGTAGGACAGCAAGGGGTAGCTGTCCCGGCGCTGCAGGATCCCAGTGCCTTATGGCCAGAGGAAGAGAAGTAGGCAATCGGGGGGCCTTTCTGAGTACATTTCCTGTCCCTCTACTCCTCTCAGGACTTCTGTGTGACTGTCTCCTTCACCTTCTTCTGGCTGGTAGCTGCGGCCGCCTGGGGCAAGGGCTTGACGGACATCAAGGGGGCCACGCGGCCATCCAGCCTGACCGCAGCCATGTCTGTGTGCCACGGAGAGGAAGCGGTGTGCAGTCCCGGGGCCACGCCCTCGATGGGACTGGCCAACATCTCTGTGGTGAGACGTGCGGCGGCTGAACGGGTCTGGGGGAGGCAGTGCTATCCCGGATACCCAGGCCTGTCCCAGCTAGCAAGTCCTGAGAGGAATAGAGGGGTGTCTCTCCAGCTGGTATCCTCAGCGACTGGAGTGGGTGACCCTGGCACCTAAGGGTGGCTGCTGGCCACCTGGATGACCCTGAGAGGACATTTTGGTTTTGAGGGGGGAAATGCAAAAGCCACTTAGCCTCCTGTTCTTTCCTCCTTCTGTACTCTGCCCTCCCATTTCGCTTCTCCCCACATCTAGGAATGCTCTCCGTGACTGCCTCCCACTCCTCCTGCCTCTTGACAACGTGTGTGTGCGCGCGCGTGTGCATGGGAGCATGTGAAGCGGAGCACAGGCTGTGACTGGGCTCAAGATTGGGAGCAGACCCAGAGTGAGAGGGAAGGGGTTCACTGTCACTCAGGCCTCCAGAGAGGAAAGAGGATTTGGGGAGGGGTGGGTCCAGCTGGTACGCACAGGTTTGGCCATCCCAGTTGTTAGAATGCAGAAATCTTTCCATATCAGTTGGCACATAGCTGAGGCTTTGAGCTTTTCAAATGCCCCTTGTCACCTTAGCCCTGCCCTGAAAATGGCCTGGAACACCCCAAGCCCAGCCACTGAAGGGGTTTCATCGCTGGCACACCAGGGAGCCTTCTAGACCTTGCTGGACCCCTCCTGATAGGTTTTAGCCCCCAACATTTTATTGTAAAAATTTTCACACATACAGTAAAGTTGAAAGAATTTTACAATGAACACCCACACACTCGTCACCTAAACTGTACCATTAACATTTTCCTAGACATGCTCTATCACATATCTATTTGCCCCTCTTCATCCATCAAAGCGCCTTATTTGTAATGTATTTCAAAGTTCATTGCGGACCTCAGTACACTCCCCTCCCCCAATACTTCCTGCTGATAGGTTTTTAAGTATTTTCGAATAAATGTTTGAATACAGCCCTGGCTGGGTCCCTAGCTCCAGGAAAGGAGCACCTTGGACAGCTCTGGTCACACCCTCCCTTGGAAAAGGCACTCAGAACCGTGCTGTGGAAAGCGCCAGCAGAGCCCTTGCTCCTTGCTATGCTTTGCGTGATGCTTCGCTCCAGGGGCCAGATTCTCCCAGCGATCAAGCTACAACTCAGGTGCATGCTGTGGACAGTGAGAGCCGTCCACCCGCGAACCGCTAGTGGGAATCGGCACTGAACCCTGCCTCTACATCCAGTTCTCTGTATTTTAGTCTTCCCAGCCCTCTGCCTTATCTCCCCCACACCCCAGGGACTCCCCCTCCCTGTTCCCACAATGCCCTCCTTACCATGCTCACAAACTCTCCTGATGTCTTTGCAGCTCTTCGGCTTTATCAACTTCTTCCTGTGGGCCGGGAACTGTTGGTTTGTGTTCAAGGAGACCCCGTGGTACGGGCAGGGCCAGGACCAGGACCAGGACCAGGGCCAGGGCCCGAGCCAGGAGAGCGCAGCCGAGCAGGGAGCAGTGGAGAAGCAGTAAGCAGCCCCCACCTGGCTACTCCCGAACAGGACACAGGACAGCACCTCTTCAACCACCTCCGGCTTCCAGGACCTCCCTCTTCCTCCTTCTCCAACTCCCCTCCCCCTCATTCTGGGCTTTGAGCTTTGAGATGGATGGATGGGCAGGCATCAGCTGTCAGAAACCCAGGCAGCCCTCCCAGTGGCTGCCTATCCCTCCTCTGGCTGGAGCCTCAGACGGCAGGAGCTCACTGCTTCTTGTCTACTGCCTGAAACCCAGCATCTTACTTGGGGTCTTACTCGTACCCTTGCAGCCTCTGAGAATGAGCGTCTGCCGCCGGGGGCAGGAGAGCAGAGTCCTGAGACTTGTTCCTAGAAGCCACTTCTATCAGCCTGTCAACTTCAATAAAAAAGTGGGGGGAGGGGAAATTGGCTGGCAGCCTTCTTCCTGGTCCCTTGCATGAAGGGCCCACCAGCGGTTCAGTGACCTCCCCCCCCCTTCAGTGGCTGTCATCTAAGCCTTGTGTCTGCCCCGATCACCAGACAGCCTGAGCTCTCCCACTTTTCCCTCTGGCTTCTGCTCATCCACACAGCCTACTGGGTGGGAACCCAGGAGGCCAACTAGCTTAGAAAACAGCTCTGTAGAGGGTCCTGATAAGGCCTGGACTCAGTGGGGAGTAGATAAATTGCAACTGGGTTGCAACTTCAAGACACTGAAGCCAGGACACTTGGTGGGGAAGTGTTTCTTCTGTTCCCTCAGTCCTCCCACCTCTCCGGGCTGGGGCACTTTCTACCAACACTACACTTGTACTTGCCCTAGAAACTCCTGACCTTCCTCCCTGTCCTCCTTCTTGGGCTTAGTCTTGCATATGGGACACAAGATGAGGGGTCTAGGAGCATCTCCATTTCAGCCTTCCCTACCTCCAACCTCTCTGTCCATCTCCCTTCCCCAGCCTCTTGGGTCTGAGGCATTCAAGATCCTTTTCCATGTCTGTCCAGGCCTTCCTTTCATTCCTGTGGGTCCAGATAGGGACTTTGGAAGGGCCCAAAGGACCATCATGAGGCTAAGTTGCCCCAGAGCCCCAGGACATGGATGGATAGGCCCATTTCTTCCTCGTTTCCCCCCAACCCACAACTCCTTTTCTGGCCTCTCTTTCATACTTCCCTCTCTCACCTTCACAAAAGGACATGCCCTCTTGGTTTGCCCTCGTATCCTCCCCTGTTTCCTCATTTCTCCCAGGCTCTATCCCTCCCCACCCGAACCCCAGTCCAGGGCAGGCCAATGCTATTGGTGCTTCTTCACTTCGGGACCCAGTTCCTATATTTGTCTTTGATATGTCTCCTCTTTCTGACACATCCTTCAGTCCCTCTCTGGACCCCAGGGCCTAAGAGTCAAGGCTGACTGGAAAAGAGACATCCATCTCCTACCCAGCTCAAAGCACTTCAGTCTACCCTGGCCGTAGGGCTGCTCAGAGAAGGATGAAGGAGGAAGAATCCAGTCATTTTTCCAATCCAGTGCCAATTAGCCCACTTATCATCCCAAAGGTGAATGTGCCCTGTGCCAATTTCTCCTCAGGACTGAGACAACCCCTCCAACCTTCTTGCCTTCCTAAACAGCATCCATAGTAATGTGCACGTTACCGGGGGGCCCGGAAGACAGGATCTTCGACTTTGGGCCAATCATTTCTTCTTTGGGTCAGAGTTTCCCCACTTGACAGGGGGAGTGTGAGATTTATATCCTCAAATGCTCCAGAACCCTTCAGTGAAAGAATTAGGTTTTTTGTTTTGTTTTGTTTTTAGATTTTGGGGAAGGGATTTGAGGAGGGAAGAGAGGAGATGGGGATGAGAGTGTTTCTAAGTCTGAACCTCTCTCTGTCCTGAGCTGTCCCCATGGTTACTCAAGGAAAAGGGGGAACAGTTTTGCCTACAGCTCCAGAGACACAGCAGAGAGGTGACCATTTTTCTTTAAGCCGGCCCCTGTGAGGGCCTGTGAGCAGCTTCTACTGGAACTTTGTTTGGATTCTGTGTATGTATTTATAATTTATTTGAAATGTGATGGATAAAGTGTTCTCATTTGGGGGCTGAAGTTAGCAACTGGCCCTCGAGCTTGGGGTGGGGGTGGGGGTGGGGTGGGTATGCACTCCTGCCAAGGACTCAGCCAAGAGCTCTCCCTAGAGCAGAGAAAGCTCTTTCTCCTCCTCAAGAGGCTGGCTTGTTCTCTTCCAGAAGGGCCTTGATTTTGGCTATGGCCTCGCTTTCCATGACCACCCTAAGAGGAAAGGCTACTTCACCTCATTACCTCCAGGGGGCTGGGTTAGGCCAAGTGCCAAGGGCAGATCTGTCCTCATAGGATTCATGTCCCCTCCAATCAGGGCTGGCACCACTGCTTTGTCTAGTGGGGTCTGGGGTAGGAGACTGTCTGGTTTCTCCAGATGGCAGGAGGCCAACAGGCAGGGCACTCGCCCTCTACCCTACTAAACTCTGACCCTGCCAGGGTGCCCACCAAGGGCCTTTTCGGAATTCTGAGTTCCCTCCACTATCATGATGATAGGTCTCCTACTTCTGGGATTGAAGATTGGAGTTGCGGGGGGAGAGAATGTTGCATGTTGTTTTCTGGTGCTTGTTATTACACATTTGAATAAACAGTGCTTCAAAGCATTTGCCACGAAGGAGCTAAGACTAGAGCCCTTCCAGGGACTTTTATTCTCTTCCTCCCATTGCTTTACGTTCTTGGACAAATATCAGCATTTCCGCCAAAATATCATTCCACTCCTCTCCACTCTGCATTCCAAGCAATAGAGTCTTCGTTTTCTCTTTTGGTGGCACCGATTAGTCCAAAGTAACTGAGACTCTTTAGCAAATTTGAGCAAACTCAAAAGGCAAGAGATAGTAGTTTCCACTATGCTGTTTCCAACTGCTCTCCTAAGCTTCCTGGCAGGAGGTGAGGGCTGTATGTCTTGCCCTTTTAACTATAAAGGTTCTTCCTGAACAAACTTGCACCTCTGTCCCCCTTCTGACAAGTGATCCTTACATTCCCCAGAAAAACACACTCGGACACGATGTTACAATTTCAACAAGTTCCTGGTCACTACCCCACCCCCCAATCATCTGTGGTTCTCAGGTTAAGAATCACTGCCCTCAGAGAGTATCTTTGCGGCACTTAAACCTTCCCTGGGTGAAAATGAGAAGAAAGTCTGAGGTCTTGAAGTCACAACCTCCAATTTGGTTTCCTTTAGCTGAAGAAATAAATATGGGGTGAGCTGTGAGGGTTGAAGAGGGAAAAGAGAACTAGTCTATTCTGATGTGATGAGGCGGTTGGGGGGGGGGCTTTTGTCTCTTGATTGTGGGAGGGTGGGCAGAAATGTTATCAGCTGAGAAGAAGAAAGAGGATGATTAAGGTATTTTCCAGGCCTTAGCAAAGAAAATGACAGACCTGATGAGAAATCTCCCTATGCTGAGGTTGTGGTAGCAGCCCTTCCAGCAGAGAAAATATTCATTAGAAAAAGAAGCCAAAGTGATGGATGGAGTCAGGGTCCAGCCAGGGTTTGGGAAGAGGCAGTACAGGGTATCGATCGCAGTTCTCAGGAGGAGAGAAGGATCAGCAGAGATGCTGCAAACACCAGCAGCCTCGCGGCCACCCCAGTTCCGGCGCTGGCTCTGGCTCGGAGATAGCCTTCTGTCATCCTGACAGGTGATCTTGATCAGCTCATCTGAGTCCTCCCAAACCCAGACAACGGCACTTCAGCCCTCTACCCTGCATCAGGACACCGTGGGTTTCCCACAGAAGAGGCACAACACGGGAGCCGAGGACCCTCCCCCACTCCAACCCTTGTGTCCTTCAGCACATCCTACAGACTCTCTCCCCTTGCCCTTCTGATTCACAGCGCCCACCTCCCTGCTCCTACCCTATTCGATCTACAGGGGAGCGAAGTCGCTTCTTGACCGCCAGCCCGGGAAGGGGCGTCAGCCAGCTGGCGAAGGCACGGCTTAGAGGGGCGTCTTGGGTAGAGAAAGGTTTGGGGCTGGGGTGTGTATGCAGTGAGCTTGGGAAAGCGAGCTGGTAGCACAAAAAATGTGTGCACAAGGGTTAGGAGAGGAGAACCTGGGGCTTTGGTCTCTTCGCCCTCCGCAATTGTGCATTTTGGAGGGGCTCTAGCTGCAAGCTCCGCGGGCAACAGCACCCCCTCCAAGACTACACTTCCCAGAAGGCTATGCGAGAGGGAGAGTGAGGAGAACCCAACCTGTGCTGCGCTTGCGCAAAGAGTGAGCTGGAAAGGTGGGAGGGAGAGGGGAGGCGTGCCCGCGGCGGGGCTAGGGGGAGGGGGCCGCGCGGTGGCGCCGGGGCGGGCGCGCGTCCGCGGCGGTGATGGCGGTGCGTGAACGCGCGGCGGCAGCAATGGCCGCTCTGGAGCGGCGGGTGCCGAGTCTCGATGACTTCGCGGGACAGAGCTGGAGCTCGTGGGTGGAACGGGCCGATCTGCCCGCGGCCGACGGTGAGTGAAGCTCCCCTAGAGTCCGGGGACCCCATCACTGTCTCCCCTCCCCCCCTCCGGGCCCCCGCCAGCAGAGGGGAGCCGCCGACAGGAGCCGCCGTCCGGCTCCCCGGCCCCCCAAACAAAGGACCCGCCGGGTCCTAGTGCCCGCCTGCTCCGTCACCTTCGCGCCTCCGGGTCCTAGCGCCGGCCCACCGCCCGCAGCCCACCCTGCCCACCTCTGCCTCTGCCGGTGCCCAGTACCTGCCCCCACATCTGTTTGCCTTTATCTTTCTCTTCGCCTGCTGTCCTCTAGCTTCCGCCCCTCCTGCACCTGCCTAGGGCTTTCCCCGTCCGCAACAGTCCTCTCCACGTGTTTCCCACGCACCCCACTTCTGTGCCCCCCTCCCAACCCCCCTTGTTCCTTTGCCTTCTGCCCCACATCTCCTGCCCCTTTTCGGCGTTTGCCTGCGGGTTGCAGTACCACTGGACCCCCGCCCCCCCGCATTAGTTCGTCGGTCCATCCATCTATCCATCCTCCCTTCCTCCCTCCTTCCCTCCTTTCGTCCATCCATCCCTCTGTGCCTCCAGCCCTCAGTCCTTTCCCGGGCCTCTTGCCCTGCCTCTTGGCTCTCTCCCCTGACCCCCACCTTCTCTAGGCCCCTGAATGCTTTTGGTAAGCGGGCTCACAGCCCCTTCTGCTGATCTTTGTCTCCTGGGCCCCAGGGGGCACCTGGCCTCATGGCCTTTGGGGTGACAGCAGGCATCACAGCCCTGAAGAAGTTTGCAAGTGAGAAGAGGTAGAGGAGGAGACCGCATGGAGCGGTCTCTGATGACACTTGTTCTCCTCTGAGACGTCCGACTCCCAGCTCAGTTCTGCCCATCAGTGCATTTTAACGGACTTAGGAGTGGGAGCTGCCCCTTGTCTCTTGCATGCCTGACCCACTACCCCTCATATCTGGAGATTATATAAGACTGTCAGCGATCTTCTCATCCTAGAAAGGGGCAAATCTGCTAGTAGGCGTTAGAAGCACATCTAAGTGGATGCCCAGGTCACCCCAGGGCTGCCCCATGCTGGGTGGGCAAGGATGGGGCCATTGTCAGGGTCTGGGTGCTTTGAGAACCGGAAATGGAATCAGACGGGTTTGGTGACTCAGAATTGATTTTTTTTCCAAGGGACAGGGAGGGGGCATAGAGGAGGGAGGGGAGAGGAGTAAGGTAGGGGGATGGGGGAAAGAGCTGCTTTGCACAGCTAAGATGTTTTTGTCATCAACCCAGAAACTGAGGTATAAGGGCAACCCTTGCCCAAAGCCCTCCTAAAGAGGGGAGGGGCTTGCATAGCTGACCAAAGGGACTTTGAAGATGCCAGAGGACCCCCGAGACAGCAGTTTCTCTGCTCTGACCATCCTGTCAATGCAGGACCTGAGAAGCTGGGTGTAACTTTATCAGTACCACAGTAACCCAGGTGGAGGAAAATCGAGTTCATGGGGATGGGGACCTGGGAGATATCTGTTTGGTGTGGCACAGAGTAGCAGGAAGGACCCATCTGAGAAATCTCAAGAAAGGACTTGGACATTTATAGTAGAATATGTTAAGGATTGTTTCCCATTTAAATGGGGAAGCAGGCCCAGAAAAGAGATCATATTTATTCACAATCACCCAGCTACTCAGCAGTGGAATCCAGAATTGCGCCTTGGAGTGAAGGGTCCATAAGAAAGGTGGCAGGATCCTTCCTAAGGCAGTCAGCTCATTCCAGAGGTAGCAGCTGAAGGAAGAACGGAAGCTTGAGAATGACCCACTGAAAGGCTCTCCGAGGGGTCCTGAGCACCAGGAGCTTGTTAGAGAGTGTGGGCTTCCTACTGCTTGGCTGCCAGCGCTGGTTGGGTAGGAGACGGGGTTTCTGGGGTGGGGGTGGTCCTTCTAAGCTGTGTTTCTTCTCCAGGGGCTGAGTTGGAGGAGAGTAACAAAAACACGAAGAAGTTGGATGCCATGACCCTCATTAAAGAAGGTGGGAGTTGACACACATTAGGGCTGGGGCCTAGGGTAGACAGGGCCACCTTCCTCTCTTCCAACATGTCCCAGGAGGTGGCCGCTTGAAGCAGCAGGTCTGGGGATCCTTGCTTTGCTAGGTCTGAGTCAGCCCATGCCCCGGCCTCCTGTGACCTGTTGTGGGAGATCCTAATCATAGGTGATTGGGCTCACTCACCTGGCAGCCCACGTTCTTAGGTTGAGCTCTAGAAGCTGAGAGCATGCATCATGAAGCCTGTCATGTCAGCTGGGGAGGGGAAAGTGTCTTCTGGGGGCGGGGGGAGTGCTGTCTGATCTTACAGGGAAACCCTGGGATCCCCAGCCCCAGTGATAAGGGCTTCTGTCATTGCAGACATGTCCATCTTCGGGCACTGCCCTGCCCATGACGACTTCTATTTGGTTGTGTGTAACCACTGCAGCCAAGTGGTGAAGCCTCAAGCTTTCCAGAAGCACTGCGGTGAGGGGAGCCCTAGGGAGGAGATAGAGGGGACAGGGAAAGGTGGAACGTGGAACTCTGAGGACAGGGTCAGTTGGGAGGTCATGTGGGTCATGGAGGGGGAGGCCTTGGGGATCAGAAGGTCCTTGGGGTGGCCTCAGAGGATTGTGGCGGGTCAGGGTGATTGTTTGAGCAAAATTCTAGCACCTAGAAGAATTAGGGGAGGAGCGAAGAGGATCAGGAAGCCAAGTCCTAGAATTTTGAGTCTCGAAGGGTCAGATTCAAGTGGGAAGATAGCAAATTTAAAATCTCCAGCTTGGACAATTGCAGATTTTGGTATCGTGTGTCTGTAAGCAGGGTTAGGAAGCCTTGGGGAAGGAGGCAGTTGATACCACTCACCTCAATTACTCTCTCCACCTCCTGGTGACAGAAAGAAGACATGGGCCCCTCAGCAAGCTTTACGCCCGGGCCCCACCCCCACCTCCAGCCCCTGCCAGCTCTCAGAAATGCCATGTAGTGAATGGGCAGGGCCCAGCTTGTAGGGCCCCGGGTTCCACCAAAACCTCCTCCAGGGAGAAGGGCCAGGGGTCCCGGAGCCGTGGCCATCCGCCTCCTGAGAAGACACAGAAGGACAACCTCTGGTAAGGAGAGGCTGGAGACTCCCTGAGACCAGCCTTCACCCTGACCCTAGCCCAAGGAGGGGTTAACACGAATGGAGACAGCTGTGGGGCAGTGAGCACTGCTCACAGCAAGAGGCGGCCACTCTCTCTCTGCAGCTCCCTTCCATGTGCTCCAAGGAATACGGGGCCCCCTGTCCTCATGTTCTGCACCCCTGCTGGAGTCCACCCAAGTTCCAGGGCTGGGAAGGAGATGGCTCTGGGCTAGAGTCCAGGGCCCAGGCCCAGCCCCCCTGCCCCCCAGCCCACACCCTCTCTCCGTGTGTAGCCTTTTCGTGCCTGTGGTGAATCTGGAGAAGATGTCCAGTCTCCCGAAGCCCGATGGACATGGAATCAGGGTGGCCCCGCCCTCTGCTTTCCTCAGCCAGCCTGGTGGCCTCACCAAGGACTCCCCTGGGAAAAACCCCATGGCACCCCCTTCTAAAGAGCCTCCGGGGAGAGAGAGCATCGAGATGACCCCCAGCGAGGGCCCCAGTCACCGGGCTGAAGGCAGCCCCCCTGAAAAGGAGCCCGGTGGGGCCAGGCTGCCCCCCAAAACCCACCGGAAGATGGCCCGTGAGTAGTCATGGTCTTGGGGGTCAGGAAGGTAGAGTGGGGGACCTCTTTGGACTGCTTTGTCCTTGGGCCTGATGGAGAGGGGTCAGGAAGGAGTGGGCCTGGCCATCCCTGGTCACCACCACTTGACATGGGCATCACTTGAACTCCTTGCTTTCTAGGAAGCTTCTCTCCAGCCCAGGTCTCCTGACCAAGGCTAAGGGAGCTTATGCCCAAGCAGGGGAAGGTATTCTTCCTCACCCTGCGCCATTGACCTTTATCTCTCCTCTCACCTAGATCCAGGGCACCAGACCACTCCCACAGCTGATTTCCCTGGCATCCCAGATGCCTGTGGCTGCTTTTGTTTCTTGATCCGTGTTGCCCCATTTTGGCCTTGGAGTCACCAGAAAGAGCGCCTGGGCTGGGAATTGGGGGCGGGGATGGTTCCTGTGCCCAGCAGAGAGTTTCTCTCTGATGCCCAGAGCAGTTTCTCTGGAAGGCTACGGCCCGGACTTGAAGGCCAGAGGTTCTTCTGCCTTAGGCCCAGCTCTTCCCAGGCCCTTCATGGACCTCCTGGAAATGGCCTTGGGTTTCACGGGAACTGTTTTCCCCACAGGGAAGGAGTGCGACCTCAACAGGCAGTGTGGGGTAATAAACCCAGAGACCAAAAAGATCTGTACCCGCCTGCTGACCTGCAAGGTAATCTCAGTCCCACCGCACAGGGAGGGAGGACAGCACAGATATGGGCCCTGGGCAAGGAGAGAAACTGCAGTGTTACCCAAGATTCAGCTCAGGGTGGGGGCGAAGCCCAGGTAAGGCAACGGGGAAAGGAGGCTGCCCCCCATGGGCCCAGGCTGGAGGCAGCAGGCAGACTGCCCCACTCCAAAGGAAGATTCTGGGCCTGTGGCGGGGAGTGAAACAGAGACACACAGATACCCCTACAAACACACTGACCCCCCCTCTGCTTGCCTAGGCTCTCACACACTGCTGCCCCTCACTCCTGCTCAGCTCACATGCCCTCCCCACCCTTCACCCTGCTCTATTCTAGATCCACTCGGTGCACCAGCGCCGGGAGGTCCAGGGCCGAGCCAAGGACTTTGACGTGCTAGTGGCAGAGCTGAAGGCCAATTCCCGCAAAGGGGAGTCTCCCAAAGAGAAGAGCCCAGGGCGCAAGGAACCCACTCTTGAGCGCCCCTCCCAGGAGCCCCCCTCCTCAGTCCAGGTTGTGGCAGCGGCCACCCCCAGCAGCACCTTCTCTGCTCGCGCCAAGCAGACCTACCCATACTGTGCGCTGCCCAGGTACGTCCGGGGTCTAGTCCCCCACCTGGGGACACTTGGTCCCAAGCCATCAGGGACCCCGGGAGACAGGCCCAGGGAGTCGCACTCTGCCCCGAGTTGGGGGGACAGCCGGGGACCCTGGCAGCAGTGCGGAAGTAGGTGACTCCCCGCTCCTACCCCAGCGCGCCGCGGTACCCCAGCCTCTCTGTAGGGTGCCGAGAAGTTCCAATGCCTGGGATAAAAACCTGTACCTGGGGAACAGAGAGGGTCAGGGTCCTGGGTGAGGCAGTCCTATGTGTGTTCATTCACTGGCCCCTTCGTGTGCAGAGGCTGCGCCGGAGCCCGGGGAGAGCCCACCTTGCCGAAGGAGACACACACGCATCTCTGCCCGTAACACAAGGGGCAGACCCGACACAGGCTCAGCTCACAGACAGGCTCACAGGAATATGTGATGCGAGAAGGGGGTTGAGAGAATTGACTGGGCTGACCAGAGCTGGGTGCAGTTAAGCTCAGAAGATTTTCTGGAGGAGGCGAATCTGGAGCAGATTTCCCCCCTACCCGAGGAGGCAGGGCCTGGGAAGTGAAGGGGCTGGGGAGACGATCCCTTGGGAGCTGTGGCCCCTGACCTTTCTGGCTCTCACTCTGTGAGCTCTGTCGTTCCCTCCCTTCCCGTCCTCCTTCCTCTTTGTGTCATTGCCCAGCAGGGTGTCTGCCCTGGCTTTTTTTTGAGCTTGGCGGGTTCAGGGACACCCCCACCCTGACCCACTCCCGTCTCATCGCCCTCACGTCCCCTTTGGCCCTTCCAGGTCCCGGGCCTCCTCTGAGAGTGAGTTGGATGATGAAGGCCCCTGTGGTGGTGATGGGGACCCAGGCCTGTTCCCCTTTCCCCTGCCCCGGGGTGGGGCCCAGGCCTCCAGCGAGGAGAGTGAGGAGGAGGGGACATCTGACGACCTCCACCTCCCCCCTGACTGCCATTATGCAACCCGGCCCCCGCGGCCACAGGCGGTAAGGACCTGGGGCAGGGACCTGGGGTGGGGGGTGGCCCAGCCGTCCAGGCCCACAGCGTGGGGAGGAGGTCAGATCCTTTGCGCAGGCGCTCTTGCTGCATCCCAGGCCCCACTAACCGTCGCCCTTCCTTCTGCCTCTAGTTCTGCACCTTTGGGAGCCGGCTGGTGAGTCCGGGATGCTACGTGTTTAGCCGCCGGCTGGACCGGTTCTGCTCAGCACTGAGCTCCATGCTGGAACGGCACCTCAGCTCCCACATGTGGAAGTGAGTCTTTTGGGCCCGGAATTGTCCTCCCTAGACCCCGGGCCCCGGACATCCGTGGGCTTCAGAAGCCCTCATTCTTCTCACCTACCCGTAGATGCGGTTCGGCTGTTCGGGCAAGACCCCAGATAGAATGAAGAGGTGAGGGAACTTGACAGCCTGAGGCTGGGCCGAGGCAGGGCAAGAGTGGGGGGTGTGGGAGTGAAGCCCGACTCTTACCCGTCACTTCCACTACCTTTTGGGTAACTAGGGATAGGGCTGCCCAAACTGAAATTGGAAATGAGGTTCTTAATGGGTCCTTATACTAGTTCACTGCTGTCTACCCCTGTGCTTTCTTCCTAAGCCTCAGTTCCAGCGTCTCCCAGCAGATGGCAGCAAGGCTGGGGCTCTGGGGGCCATTTCTAGGTGGGGCGGAGAGCCGGGTGGAGGTTGGTGGGGAGGTCCTCTTGTTTGCCTGTTGACACAGCCAAGCTCTCTTTTTGCTGCAGGAAGATCCCACCGGCAGCTGAGCCTCCGTCCCACCTTGTCAGCTCCCCACTGTCTGCTCCCCTGAGCCCATCCTCTACTGGCAGCTGCCCCCGCCTTACAGGCCCGCCCCCCAGACCCGCCTGCCCAGCCTCCACGCCCCCCGCCAAGGACAGCCTGGTCCCCAGCTACCCTGCAGGCTCCCCCAGCGTGGCAGCGGCCTGCAGCCAGGCGGAGTGCATGGGCGGGAGCCAGGCCATCACCTCACCGCTGCCCGCCAACACGCCATCCCCATCCTTCAGCAAACTCCCGCCTTCGAAGGCCAGCAAGTCGTCCAAAGGCAAGGACGGGGTCGAGGTGGAGGCCCCTTCTCGAAAGCGAAAGTTATCCCCCGGCCCCACCACTTTCAAACGGACCTGCATCCTGGAGCCCTCTGGAAAAGGCAAACCCTCTGGCTGCCGGGGCCTCGCAGCCAAGACTAAAACAGCCCTGGGCATGGGGCTCAATGGGACGGTGGGGCCAAGAGTGAAGCGGGCAGGGCCTCTGGACTGTCGGGGCTCCCCTCATCAGCCCCCCACACCCGTCAAGGCTTCTCTGGACAGCCGGGGAGCAGCCGGACACCCAGCCAAGGCCCTGCCCACCAACTGCCTCTCCGAGGAGGAGGTAGCCAAGAAGCGGAAAAACCTGGCCACTTATTGCCGGCCGGTGAAGGCCAAGCACTGCCAGGCCGGCGCCCCTGCCGATGCGGCCTGCTCCGTGCGCCGCAAGAAGCCGGGTCCTGCCTTGGCCTTTGAGGAGAAGTGTTCTACACTGAAGGTACCAGCCCAGCTCCCTAGAGAGCACGGGCAGGGAGAGATCAGGATGGACGAGGGTAGAGCACACAGTGGGAACCCGGCACACAGAAGGTGCTAAGTGTGCAGGGAAGGGATTCTGAAGGGGGAAGTTGAGAGAGTTACCCTGCCATCTCCTCTAGGGGGAGGTAGGTCAGCTCTTTGAAAGGTAACCCAGCTTTTGCTTGATGGGCCTTCCCCCATCTGTCTCTTTCTGGAGCTGAGGAGATGCTGCCTCTCCCCTGCCCCCACACCTCCTTCTGTTTGAACGAAAGGGCCACTTTCTGATCTGGCTGGGGCCCTCACACCAGGAACTGTCCCTGTCCCCCGAAGGAAAGGAAGCTGGACTTCATGAACTCTGATGGGAAAGCTGTGGGCAGTGGGGTTGAGCATGAGCCATGACCTGACATGCCGGGCGGCGGGGTAGGTGGGCTGGTCTTGCTCATGGGTTCTGCCTCTGGGCCTCAGGGCCTGGAAGGGCAGTGATGTCACCCGAGGTTCTTATGAGCAGACGTGCCCGCTTCCAGAATATCAGGTCCCGGGCAAGTCCTCCAGCGTTTCTGGGAAAGCCAGCGGCCGGGTTTATGCGCCTCTTCTGACGGGAGCCCTGGAGTAGCACGCTCCGGGCTGTCCATAGGATCTCAGCCAGGAGGGACTTGCCCACGGTGATAAGGGGGGCGCCCTCCTGGTGTAGGCACGGCCTGGACGCATAGCCGCTCCTCTGGCACCCATATGGGAGTAGTGAGTCAGACTGTGCCCCCATGTGTGTGCGCGTGTGCACACGGACGTTCTCAGGCTGTCCCTGCTCTGCTGGCGTTCATCTTTCCCCTCGCCCAGCGTTCATCAGCAGCCCAGCCAGGAGGAAAGCAAGCTTTAGCTCTCGTGGTGCACACAGTTCACTGGGTAGCAGGACTGGTAGGCCCCCAGCCTGACCGCGTCTCTTGCCTCTTGTCTTCCTGCAGTCGAAAGCCCATTAACGAGAAAGTGCCTGCCCACCGCGATGAAGCCGCCAGCGCCTCCTCCCCTCCAGATCCGGGCCCCAGGCTGCTGCCGCTTTTTATAACTTTATATTATTTTTTTTAAGAAAAAAAACTCTTTAAAATACCTCAAGACTGTCTCCCTGTTCTGTTGCTGCTAAGAAAATGTAAAAACAGGAACATAGAAAAGGAAGGAAAAAGACGTAATAAAACGAGTGTCCTTGCTGTCCCCATCCTCACCCCAGGAGGCGGAGATGATAGCCAGACTCCAGCTCCCGGCGCTTGCCTGCAGAAGTCTCTTATGCTCCTATATTTTTGTCCTTTTAAACGGTGTGGGGACGGCCGGGGTTTGTGTCATGGGAGAGTCTCCTCTCCAGAGAGGATGATGAGGCCTATGGCTTGGAGTGAACAAGGCTCGCCGGAATCTTTATCCCAGAGATGACTGCAGTCCCGCTGGGAAGGGAAACTTGGCGGGGGCAAGGGAGCCACTCCTCTGACCCTCCTCTCAGGTCTTTGCCCTGAGGGCCTGTGGGAGTCCGCCTGGGCCCTTTTCCAGTCTTCCAGCAACGCCTGGCCCCTATCCTGTCTCTGAACTATTGCCTCAGTCTCTTCCGCTGTTCCTGCCCTTGCTGCCTCTCCCTAGCAGCCTCATTTTCCCAACCACTGGGGGAGCTCGAATTGAGTTGGTAACTGCTCTAAGGATGTCTGTGATTTCTGTGGGACAGCCTGTTTTGGTCCCTGTCCCTGGCCTGTGGGTTTGCCCTTCGGGAAGGGGTAGAGTCTCTCCCAGGTAGGCCTCCTTAAGCTGAACCACACCTTTTTGGAGGCAGGAAGGGGAAAGGTATGATGATTTACAAAACTTCTGGTGTGGGAGGCAGCAGGAATGTGGGAGGTCCTGGTCCCTCAGGGTCACCTGGCTCCCCAGGGCTGAGCAGATGGTGTGGAGGTGGGAAGGGCTGGGACTGCCCTAGTTCTTCCATGTATCTCACAGGAGGCTAGTGTGCCGACAGGGGTGACACAGTTGCACCCCTCATTTGGTCCTCAAACCTGAACTCACCAGGCATGGGCACTATTCTCTGACCTGGTCCTTACCTTTCTGTGCCCTTGCTTTTAGGCAGGGAGGACTCTTACTCCCTTAGCAAGCCAGAAGAAGGGATGGCAGGAGGGCGTGGGCAGGCCGAGAAATCCAGTGTTTCTGGAAGACGGTTCAAAGCACTGGTCTCACACTCTTGGTTCAGTGTGCGAAGTTTGTGATTGGGGTTTGGGTGGAATCAGTTGCCATAAGTGTAATTTCCACAGGCTACTTGAGACGTAAGCCTTTGTGGACAGAAAGGTACAAACGAGATTGAAGAAACCAGGCTGGGGGCCGCCTGCTGTCTGGTCCCCTTCTGCCCCCGAGGCTCTCCAGGGCGGACGCTCTTTCCCCCCAGCCCCCAGAGGGCGCTGTGGGCGAGGCCGCCGTAGTGGCGGCGGCGGCCGGGGGAGGGGCCTCTCCCGCCGCCGCGGCCGCCCCCGCGATCGCAAACCCGGAAGACGCGCTCCAGCCGCTTGGAGTGTGCGCTGGCCCTGCCAGGCCATGCAGCCCCTGGAGGCAGGTCTGGTTCCCGCTCCGGCGAGGGAGCCGAGACTGACCCTTTGGCTGCGGACAGGCAGTGGGATCTTGGCGCACCTGGTGGCTTTGGGCTTCACCATCTTTCTGACTGTGTTGTCCCGGCCAGGAACCAGTGAGTGTGCAAGGCGGGGCGGGGCCAGGGAAGGGGGCGGAGCCGGGATCCTGGAGGAGCGTCCCTGGGAGCGCTCCGAGACCCGGAGTGGGGACCCCCGCAGTGGAGGGGCGAGCTGTGGAGGGGTAGAAACGGCGTGGTGGGGCGGGCCCTGGGAGGTGGGTCCTGGAAGGGTGGGGCTTTGGGCGCGGGGGTGGGAAGGCAGACACTCAGTTGAACTCACCAGTTCAGCAGAAGCGGAGCCCCTCGTGGAGGATGCAAGTAAAGGAGGCCAAGGTCCACTCGGGGACTACGCTGACAGCTGCGAGCTGCCGGATGGGGAACCCCAGGCCAGACTGGTGTATGTTTGCCCCCTTGGTTGCTCACCTTAAGCCCCGTTGGCTGCTCCACTTTGCACGGAGTTCCTCATTCGGGCTGGGACTAGTACACTGACCTGTCCCCGTAGCCGGATTCTTTGGGCTCCAGCCAGCCACAGGGGCAGAAACTTGGTGCCCAGCCGTGAGTCTGTTCTCTTTGATTCTTAGGTCTTTTCTCCTGGCACCCTGTATTCATGGCCTTGGCGGTGAGTTTGGGCTTCTTTTCTGCAGCCGATTTGTTTGGAAATGCCCCCTAGGGAAGCATCCAGTCTTCGGAGGCTCAGCCTTTTCCCAAGGCTCAGAGAGGTGGGGGAAAGAGCGAGGGCCCCATCCATCTTCCCCTGCAACTTGATTGGGAGACATGGAAGGCTGGGCTGTAGTTAGCGTCAGGTGGTTAAGGGGTGTTGGGAGGGTACGGAAGATGTGTCTTTCTCTCCTAGGATCTGAAAGGAGGAAGTAGAAATGGAGTTGTCCAGTCACCCCTCCTCCCCAACTCCCTTACTCCCCACCCCTCCACAAAGTTCAGGAGGCGGTTTAACATTTGCTATAGATTGGCTTAACATTGGTCAGGAAATGGGGAGTCTTGCCTGTGGAGGAGGTCAGCATAGAGGTCAGCCTGAATGATAAGACTTCCACTCGAGTGTTGATTCCCACTCGTGCCCAGAAATGCTGATCTGTGAGGCAGGAGGTCCGGGTGGGAGTTCTTTAGCCTCCACCCTTTGTCGTCCCTGTTTGGATGTATGAGAGCACCTCCTTTTCCTTCAGGCCTCGCCTCCACGCTGGGCCCGAGGCTCACTGGCCCTCTCCTGTGTTCACAGTTCTGCCTCTGCATGGCTGAGGCCATCCTGCTCTTCTCGCCTGAACACTCCGTGTTCTTCTTCTGCTCCCGCAAGGCCCGGATCCGACTCCACTGGGCCGGGCAGACCCTGGCCATCCTCTGTGCAGCCCTGGGCCTGGGCTTCATCGTCTTCAGCAGGACCCGCAGCGAGCTGCCCCACCTGGTGTCCTGGCACAGCTGGGTAGGGGCTCTGACGCTGCTGGCCACTAGTGGGCAGGCACTGTGTGGGTTCTGCCTCCTCTGTCCTCGAGCAGCCAGAGTCTCAAGGGTGGCTCGCCTCAAGCTCTACCATCTGACCTGTGGACTGGTGGTCTACCTGATGGCTACAGTAACAGTGCTCCTGGGCATGTACTCAGTGTGGTTCCAGGCCCAGATCAAGGGCACAGCCTGGTACCTGTGCCTGGCGCTGCCCCTCTATCCGGCCCTGGTGATCATGCACCAGATCTCCAGCTCCTACTTGCCAAAGAAGAAAATGGAGATGTGAGTTCTTCCGAACTCTGAATGTAGGTGGGACACTTGCTTCGGACTTAAATGTTCCCTTTGGTGACCTTCAAGCAATCCATCTCAGAAGCGGTAGGGGTTTTGTACTTCTTAGCTGGGCCAGGGGCTGCAGAAACCCAAACTGCTATTTCTGATGACGACCCAGTGGGCCAAAGTGGGGACGTATACTGGGTGCCAGTGGAAGGTGATGGGGCGGGGGGGGGGGGGGGCTTGATCCTGAAGCCTCCACTCTTGATGGGAGACAGAAGTGTTGGGCGGTGGTGGTGAGGGTGTTCGCAGTCATTTCTTGCCTGTGTGCCTGATGGAAAATTGGGTTCTGGTAACTTAGGAATGACAGCAGCGGTTTTGGGGGGGACTTCGAGAAAGCCGTGTGGAGAGAGACCATGGGTTATGGTTCTTGTAGGATCTATTGGGCAGCCTTAGGCAAGTCACATGTCTCGGGACGAGTTTCCGCATCTGTGTCATGGGAGAGTGTTTCTAAACAGTCTCCAGCATTCAGTGTCTGCCAGGCCGATGCCCCAGAACACACTCCCTGGTCTGGACCGTAGGCCGGACCGCTAAGCAGACTCAGGATGTCATTCGTACATTCACTATCCCGTCATCCCTCTGGAGGGACAGGTCTGCCCCCGTGGCCTTCCAGGAATCTGCCGACTGGGCTCCCGGGCTAGGGCACAGGGGGTCAGGCACTGTGGAGAGAAGAGTCCCGGACGAGGCTCTCTTGAACTCCCAAGACCGTTAAAAGCACTAAAGTCACTTTAAAGCTTTTGTCGGAGTGGAAGGGCATTGGCTTCAGCAAGCCTCTGGCTCCTGGCTGGGCTTCTTAGCTCAGTTAAGAACGTCCCTCAGCTCACCTCAGGATTTGGGCTTGAGGGCTGCAGGACATGGGCGAGTGCCTTTCCCTGCCAGGCGTAGTCCTGAGCCTCTCATAGCCCTTCCTAGGGCTCAGGTTCTTGCCCTAGCACATAGCTTTGTGGAGGTATTCCAAAGCTTTTAGAACAAAATAAGAGTTAAGGAAGTGGGGGTAGGGCTTTTCTGATCTAGGAAAAACAAAGTCTCCCTGGTTCCCCCTCAGCTAAGCTCTTCTCAGTTGCTGTCTCTTGCCAGCTCTTTGGCCCAGGAGGGGGCGGAGTGTGGTGCCAGTTGGCAGAAAGGGGCTGGGCCCTCTTCCCTGCAGAAACCCCCTCCTTGTTCCAGACCGAAGGTAGTTCCCCAGACTGCCCTCAGTGGTGAGCTGGGGGCCAGGCTGGTTAACTGTGGTCTGGGTCCGTCGGGTGGGGGTGGGACCTCCATAGATGATGGCGAGGACTGAAGGCAGCCATGCCAGGAAAGCTGGTGTTGAGGCCGATAGATAGCTTAGTGGGAGCTCTGGGAGGCCTGGGTGAGGGGGCTGGAGCCCCAGGTGCCAAGAGCAGGGCAGGTGTTTCTAGATGGCAGTAATTTGGATGCCCCAGGTCTTCCTAAGATTTAAGACCTCCCTCTCTGAGTGGTTCAGAAGCGAAGAGGTTGGCATGGTTTAACAATCCCGGAATGGGGACTGCAAGGGCAGAAGTGTCCTCTGGATCTCACTGGGTCAGACGGCGTCTCCCGGGAGCTCTCCAGACCCGGAGCATCTAAAGGGGGGGTCTCTGCACCGTCAGAGGGTGATTATCCCTGTCTCCTTGCCTTCTCTCCCCTCTCAGACTACCCAGCGTGGTCTGAACTTGGAAGAGATGGTTCCCGGCACGGCACGAAGGACATTCTTATCGAGGGTCGCTTGGCTCGGGGACTCCCATCTCCTCACCCCCCATCGCAGCCAGGGCTGGGAGTCTCACTCTGTCTACCGCAGGGTGCGGGAGTGGGTGAGGTTCGCCAGCTTCCGCGGGCCAGGCAGCCAGCGCCATAGAGCCTGAGCCTGCCCGCGGTGTTGCCTGCTCCCAGGTGGTGCGGGGGTTGCCGGGCGGGCGGGCGGGCTGACAGCCGGCAGTTTGCGTGGGCTGTGCCAGCTGATGTCTATTCCCAGCCCTCGGAGGAAGGGGGAAGTCATTTATATTCCGCAGGAGGAAGGGCCCCAGCTGTCACCTCTCTGACCAGGAGGCCTGGAGGGCAGGGGCGCAGGGTGGAGAGGAGGGCACAGGTGGTCTTCTGCAGAGCCTGTCTGACCGCAGTATGGGGAGTAGGTCACCAGGAGGAGCCCTTCTTCCCGGTAGGCCAGGTCGGTGGGGGGACTTCCCTCCCCCTTCTTCTGCATCTCTCCCTCCATCGCCACCTGCCCTCACATCCTGGGGCAGCAGCTGGACAACCATTAGACCTCAGTGCCAGGGCACTCTTCCTCCAGCTGGGAGCTGGGTGGCTGCCGGCTGCACACGCCTCCTGCTTGTGTGCGTTTCCTCCTCCCTCGGCCCTCTGTTCCCCCCCACCTCTCTATCTCCCCATCTGGGATGTTAGCTGGGAACCTCAGCAATGAGGCAGAGGCCTTGGGGGGAGGAAGCAAATGGCTGCCCTTTTGCCCTTGTTCCCTGGCTAGGGAAAGCTGCTAGTAGTCAGCCTGGTTTGCCTTTAAAAAAAAAAAAAAAAGCCAGGGTGCTCAAATTAAAAAAAAAAAATTGCATGTCATTTGCACAAATTTGCATATCAGGCTCACTAAGACTTGATTCCAAATATGATTATATTTCAAACTCAACCTTGAGGACATTAGAATGTAGATGTTTTTTGTAACCAAATCCAAATGGTAATAGGATTACTGTTCTGGGTTCAGACCCTCCCCAACGCCCCCCACCCCCAATCACTCCTTCCCTGGAGCCCCACCCGGGCTGGGGTTTGTGTTGAAGGGCAGGGCTGTGTGTCTGGGGAAGTCTTCCAGCCTCACCTTGGCTGTGGAGCTGCATCAAAGGTAGGCTGCCGTCCCTTGCAGGCCTGTTCCTCCTCTCCCTACCGCCCCCCAGGGCACACTGCCCCTCCCAGTCCCTGACACCAGCCTGCCCCTTCTTTCTCATTGTCCCCACCCTTCCACCCCTGTGCACGGCTGCTCTGGGTCTTGTTTTTCAAACCTCACTGTGGGAGACCTAGGCATCCTCCCTGAGCCAGCTGGCTGCTGTGCCAAGGCCTGCTCAGAGTTAATAATAATCATTAGCTGCACAATGCTGGGGCCTTTCAGCTCCAGAGCTCCTGGCACTTGCAGGCTGAGTCAGCCAGCCCTCACCTTCTCCCTCCTCCTGGGCTGCTGGAGTGTAATGGAATGGGGAGAGCAGGGCGGTCAGAGGTTCACTTCCTAGCCGTGGCTTGAGGCTTCTTTCCTCCGGGAGTGGGCCCCGAGCACCCCCTGAGTAAATTACTAAGGCCTTCTCACCTGACAAAGATCCAGATGTGGGGATCACAGCGTAGGCTCCGCTGAGAATGGCAGTGGCTGCTGTTGATCCCAGACCTCTCGTCCCGCTGCCCTTCCCTCTCTTACCTGTCTTGAGTTCCAGAGGACACCCCTGACCCTGATGCCCCAGTCTCAGCATTTCCAGGGGCCCTCTGCAGGCTTAGGGAGCAGGGAGGCTTCTGGGTTAGTGCTCTGTTGCTCCCGTATCTGGTTGACGTCAGAGCCTGTGGATCAGGCAGCGAAAAGCGCACTGACCCGGGAGCCAGGACTGGGTTTGCTGGGCTCACACCTAACAATGGTGTGGCCACAGGCGAGCGGCTCGCTCACTGCTCCCCCTGCCTCACAGGGGTGTTGTGAGGGTCAGAGCAGAGAACGCATGTTAACAGGCACTGGAAAGTCCAGAGCATTAAACAAATGGAAACAGGTGTGTTTCTAAGGATGTTCTTGTCCTTGACTCTCTCTTACTCGGCCTGGCTCTGGGTTCGATGCTTCTTTCAGGGAGGCGATCAACGGTTGCAGATATGATGCCAAGGGGACCCAAGTCTCACAGAGGTTGTGTTGTTGGCCATCATAAGGGAACACACACATTTCCTCCTCCTGGGTGCAAGGTCAGCTGTCGTGCACTTCATGACCAAGGTTATGACCCTAGCGAAGCCAGCCCTGAGTGCTGCCTGCCTGGTGGTTTCAGGGCATGGGGCTGATTGTAAATCCGGAAGTCAGTGCACTTGTCCCCTCGTCCAGCCTGAAGTTCCTAGAGCGGGTCCCATGTCTGTCTACGTCTCTCCTGCCTAATTCCGCACTTGTGAAGGAAAAGTGGAGCAGCCCAGCCAGGACAGCAGGAGCAACGGTAATGGGCACAACATTGCCCCCTCCCCCACCCTGGTTTCCCCTGTTGCCCCAGGCTGAGCAAGGCCTGCCTCAGTCCCTCTTATCAGGCACTGGAGATGCAGAGCTGTGACACTTGGCCCCTAGCTCTTTCCCAGGCTTCTCTTTCCCCGTTACAGGCTCGTGGGGGAGGATCACAGTCCCCTCCTCCTTAAAGGACTTTATAGGAATTAAGACACACCCACCCACCCACCGCCACCACCACCACCACCCCCGCCCCCCTAGGAAGGCAGTTCTATTTAAATGTTAAATTAGGGGAAGGATACTTTCCATTCCTTTTGTCTGAGAACTGCCAGCAGTCCGCTTGGGGTGCACACAGAGAGAGGCACGAACCACAGCAGTGCAGAGGCTGTGTATTGTGTGTGCGTGTTTTTATCTTGTTTTTCTAACCCGGGATCCTGCAATGAGACGCTGGTCGGGTGTTGTGGGCAGAGCCCCGGCACATCCCAGCAGCGCAGGCACGGAGAAGACACAGGTGACAATGCAGAACCACAGGGCCCCAGACTCGAGGGTGGTTGCAAGGAGACAGTTCCCAGCATGGGGCTAAGCTTAAAGCAGACCCAAAATACCTCCAGTAAGACAGCCTTCCCCCACCCATCCACCCAGAAGGCTTGGCTAGTCATCAATGTGCAGGGAATAAGAGCCCCAGTTTTTAATCTACCCGTCATCGTCAGAATTTCCCAGATGATTTTTTTAACCTCCGCTAAAAGCAGAGTAAGCAGCTACTTCAGGCCATTCTGTGGTACCAGAGGCTCCAGCTCTGTCTCACTGAGTATGCATGAGGGGCCCCCAGCACCCCTCTCTTTATTTTTATTTTATTTTTAAGGTTTTATTTATTTGACAGAGAGAGACAGCGAGAGAGGGAACACAAGCAGGCGGAGTGGGAGAGGGAGAAGCAGGCTTCCCGCTGAGCAGGGAGCCCGATGAGGGGCTCCATCCCAGGACCCTGGGATCATGACCTGAGTCGAAGGCAGCCGCTTAATGGCTGAGCCACTGCAAGATGAACAGATGTGAGTTATCTCGCCATGCTTTCTAAGGACGCCCAGGACTGAGCTGGGCCTTTCTGGCTAGACCCCACCAAAAGCAAACTATGGCCAAGCGAGGGAGCAGTGGGAGGTGAGGGGAAAGCAGCACCAAGTTCTGTCCAGCTGCGGTGCTCCTCACCCTGCACGCGTGTTTGTGCATAGACACATATGCATACAGACACCCCTAACTTTGGGGCCAGTGCCATAGGGTGCCTGGAAGTCTCCCTGCACGACTCTGTGTCCTGGCTCACGGAGGGATGGTTCTCTCAGGCCACAGTTCCACGCTCTCTCTGTTTCTGGGACAGGAATCACGCTGACATAGACTGGAAGGCCTCAGGGCAGGTCTGTGTATCTTTACCACTAGGGATCTCCTACCTGACAGCATATAAGCCTGATGAAGGGGCTTGATGTGGCAGCTGCCTTAGCCTTCCTCTCTCAAGCCCCAGGAGAGGAAACAAAGGCTCACTGCAGCCAGAGCAGAAAAGCCAACCTTCCTATTGCACAGGTCTGAGCCTTTTCTACAGTGTGGATGAGGAAAGTAGTTTCCTCTGAGACAAGGTCAGTGGTACAAGAACTACAACTGCAGTAGGGAAGGAGGTGAGAGGTCAAGAGGAAGGGAGACGAGGCTGGCCAGAGCAACTGAACTCTCAACTTCTGTTCTACAAGGCAACTGTCCTATTAGCCTCCCCGACTCCCTCAAAATGCCACCTACGAGGAGCTAAGGAGAGTGCGTCAAGACATGGCAGACAGGGGCGCCTGGGTGGCTCAGTGGGTTAAAGCCTCTGCCTTCGGCTCAGATCATGATCTCAGGATCGTGGGATTGAGCCCTGCAAGGTCGTGGGATCGAGCCCCGCATCAGCCTTTCTGCTCAGCAGGGAGCCTGCATCCCCCTCTCTCTCTGCCTGCCTCTCTGCCTACTTGTGATCTCTCTGTCAAATAAATAAATAAAATCTTAAAAAAAAAAAAAGACATGGCAGACAAAATTGCACATCTTGACCAGAACCTTAGGGAGTTTCTTGTGGCTTGGGGGTGGGGGTGCTGAGATGCAGCCACAGCCTTCTTTGGCATGATGGCGGAAAGGAGCACCAAAACTTGTCAGGCTCAGAGACAGGGCTTGGCACAGGCCACGATGGGAGAGCACCCAGCAGTCTTCCCAGACCCGTTCTCTTTACCAGCGTCCTCTTCTTGGCCGACGTCAGCCGCAGCAAAAACTGCTTCGGAAAGATGAAAAAATGCCATGTAAATGTAGACTGTGGGGGCACTCTGGCATCCACATCTGCCATTTCACTTGCCTGCCAAGGTTGATTTGTCTGATGTGGCTGGTGAAGGTCTCCGTGCCCTCACCACTTCCGTGGTTCCTCACGAAGAGAACAGGACAACTTTCCAGACAGAGGAGGGCTGCCCTTTGGGCAAGATTTTATCAATACAGGAAACTAGGTAATGATTCAAATTCTGGTTTTTAATTTCTGTTTTCCTTAGACCATTTCCTCTCCCCTCTTGGACTCTACCATGACAGTCCCCTTCAAGAAGTACCAAGAGAGAAGCCAAAGAATTTGCATGTTCAGAGTTTAGTAGAATCCCGGTCCAATTTCTGGTAGACTGTGTCTGTAGCAAGAACGTGGGGGATGCATTTCTCTGTTCCATGCAATGCCTAGGACACGTTAAACTGTCAATGAATATTAACCTGCCCATTCAATGAATATGCTTTGAGCCAAACTAAGAGAGTTACCATTTACAGTGTGAAGAAAATACAGGTAATAATCAAAATACCGAAACTGAGCTGCTTTCCACGGATTGTTTTAATCCAGTGCAAGCGGTTTTCCATAGCCCAGTTAATAGACTTCATCCAGACTTTTAACAGAACTCTGTGGGGAGACAGCCCTCCTCCCCGGGGATCCAGGAAGACTTCACTATCCACAGGCGGTAGCCCCAAGTGAAGGAATTTCTAAACTCTCTCCTGCTACAGCATCAGGGACATTTCTTTTGAGAATCTATCAGGTCAGGAAATTATGGTCTGCTGGCCCAAACCAGCCCACTGCTGGGTTTTGTATGGTCTGTGGGCTAATAAGAGTTTTTGTATTTTTAAATGGTTGAAAAAACTCAAAAGCTGTGTGAAAATGAAATTCAAATTTCAATGTCTGGAAATAAAGTTTTACTGGAACAGAGCCTCACTCGTCCGTTTCCGTACCGTCTGTGGCGGCCGTCCCGCTACCGTGGCCCGACTGCGGAGCTCTACGAGGGAGCGGCCGGCCTGCAAAGCCTAACGTATTTACTGTCTGGCTCCTCGCCGAAGAAAGTTCCTTGACCCTGGTCTATTTTCATGCCTGGATGTGGATTCCACCCTTGCCTTATAACAGTATTTAAGGGGCACGTGGGTGGCTCAGTCCTTAAGCATCTGCCTTCGTCCTGGGATCGAGCCCCGCATCGGGCTCCCTGCTCTGTGGGAAGCCTGCTTCTCCCTCTCTCACTCCCCCTGCTTGTGCTCCCTCTCTCGCCGTCTCTCTGTCAAATAAATAAAATCTTAAAAAAAAAAAAGAACCCAGCATTTAAATATCCCCTCCTTAAGCCACACACTTCTGAGGCCCAGTGAGCCCCACCCACGGGCTGAAAAGATAAATAAACCAGTCACAGACTGCCCGAACGGAGACTCAAGCCAGGTTTAATGATCATGGTCTAGTTTTCAGAGCCCAGAGGCTCCAAGGTTTGCCAGCCTGGGTGTACAGAAGTGGGAGGGATGGGGTCCTGGACACAGGGAGGAAGTACAGAGGTAAGAACACACAGAAAATGGGAATCAGTCAGCTTTACTGTCCCCAGCTGGGCTGTACCCTCTCCTGGCCCCTTCCTAGGAGCCCCATAAATACAGGCAAAGAAAAAAGATCACAAATAATCACATAGACAGATTGTAGAGCCCTGCCATATTCTGTCTCCAGGGACACCTGCTTCCTGGGAGATATGTCTGGTTTATGGGTTCAGGGTTCGGGGAAGGAAGGGAGGGATTTCTCAGCTTTTTCTTATAATCAGACCTGGCAGTTTCCTACACAAGCTTCTAGTAAGCTTATATATGCCGAGTACCTAATCCCCCAAGTAGAAAGCTACCTTTGGGTTCTATCAACTAAAACCATGGGAAGAGGCTAATCAGGTCAATCTCCTGAGGGGGCAGCCAGACACATCTACCAGCCTTTCAAAGGAGGGGCCTACCTAGTGGATATAGCAGGGAGACGCAGGGCCTCAGGGTCTTTTCTTATTCCCTAAGCCGGGTAGGACTTCTGAAGAAAATGGCCCTCCTAGTCCTCAGGAGCGCAGAATGCTCCAGAAGGCCAACTTCATTTGACATTTATTTTAAAGATTTTCAGAGCCCTAGGTGGTGCCCGGTGGGAAACTGCAACGTGGAGATGAGATTTCCCCCGGTTCCCTAATAAGTCTGAGGAGGGTGGCCTGGTTATTCTAGCTCCAAGACCAAAATCCTCAAAAGTCTCTGGAATATAACAAGACAACTTTTCCTTCGTGCCCGTCTTTCCAGGGCAGTTAACAAAGGAAGAACAACTTATAGCTGCTTGTTCCCCTACCCGTCTCCTTCTGGGTCCATCGTTGACCTAGTTCTGCATTTATTTCTCATATATATTGTCTTTAATCCGAGAAGGTTTCTGAGGGGTCTGAAGAACCAGCCAGCTCCTCACCAACCCTTGTCCCCAGAGAAGGGTTCTCCTAACTCCAGCCCTTGTAGAGAAGTTACTCAGTGCCATGGAGTTGTGGGGATAGCTTCGGGGAGTTCAGAAATTAGAAGTACAAGAATTTGTATCTGGGGAGCCTGGCGTGGTCACTGTCTCTCCTATGGAGCAAGAGAGCTGTGTGCATGACCTTGGGCACATAGGTGGAACCCACTGGGACCGGGGACATTAGCGGGGACTACAGAATCACTGTCCTGAGGGAAGTCAAGGCGCTAGTGTGCGTGCGCACTAGGAAGCATGCATACCTAGGAGCATGCAAGTACTTGAGGGAAATGCTGCACCTCTCTTGACAAACTAGGTTACTGAGAAAGGATGGACAGCAGTCTTGACATCCCAGGAACAGACAAGGAAGATGTTGAGTTCCAGTCCCCTTTCCTAATCTTAATAGGCAGTGGGAGTCAGGCCCTCCTAGCAAGCAGCCCTCACCCATAGGTAGACGACATACCCCTTGGAACCTAGAGAGCAGGTCAGAAAACTAGAAGATCTGGAGAACTTCCAATGGACAGGGAGCTTGGCTGGGAGAAGGGGAGACACTGAAAAAGACCAACGTCAGAGAACATTTTCACCTTTGCCCTGCTCACCCCCTTGCCAAAGCTCGGAGCGCCAGTCTCCCTGGGCCTGCAGGATAGTCAAAGGGCGCAGTCCTCTCCATACCCAAAGTGTTCTGCAACCCTGGATGGAAGGGAATGTTGGGCCTGCTCTTAAGTTCCCCTGGCCTGACCACCAGCGACTGCACAGACCTCTGGCTGAGAGGGATGGCGATGGCAGAACTTTCCTTTGGAAAGTTTAGTGCCAGTGTCTCTGTTAACGAGACTGCCTGGAACCTTGTGGAGAGGGGCAGAACTCTAAGCTGCACTCCAGCTTGCCATTCTAGGGCAGGGACCACCCAATTCCACTCCCTTGGGTGATGAAATCCCATGCTTTGGCTTTGCAGCAGGGTGAGATCTAAGAGAGGACCAAGGCTACTTTGTCAACATAGAGAAGATCCATAACCCGTCCCTCCATCCCCAAGCCCAGTCTCACGCAGCTGGGGGCCAGACTCTCCAGGCTTCCTCCATTGGCAGAGCAGCATCTTAGGGAACACTCAATCCCACCTGAGCTTGCTAAGAAGACTGAGAGGAGAGATGGCATCAGGAAACCAGGTAGGCTCAGCTGGATGCTACATAATAGAGGCTGCTTTACCCTCCTCGTCCTCCTAGTGTTGAAGCGGCCCCCCCATCCCAGGTCTGTGGCAGGCATGCCTTCGGCAGCGCCCACCCTGGTCTGAATGACAGGTGCTGGGAACCAAGTGCTAACCGAGGGGTTCACCAACCAGAGAATTAGCAAACCTCAAGTTTATGCCCTGCCTAGAGTTTTGTGCCGGCACCCATGCCGTGACACAGACCCCTCAGGTCATGCTGTATCCCTCTGTGCCCCTGGTTCTAGGGCCTGGCCCAGAGACCACGTCTCATATTGTTGCCGTATCTGACAGGCAACAGGCCAGGCTCCCGCAAAGATCCGTCCATCCAGGACTCATCGGGAAAGAGAGGCATTAGTGGGAAATCACAACAGCTTTGGGGAGCGTTACTGATTGAGGTCTCAGCCTTTTCCTGACTCGTTTTTCCAAAGGTTTCCAATTTCCCCAGCAGTGAAGTGTGACTTCCTGGCCAAAGAAGACACCCCAGCTCTTCCCCAGTGTGGCTCCTGTGGAAGATCCGCCCCCAACACACACAACATCACAGGTGTGGGTGGGCAGAGATAGAAAAAAAAAAAATTTTTTTTTTTCCCCAGATGATTTTTCTCTTAAGGAGCTAAGGATGACCTCGAAAAAGTTTAGGGAATCTGCTCTTCCCTCCACCCCTTCCTCATTCCCACCCAACTCAGACATGCTCCTCTTCCTCCACCACACAGAGAATTGCCAGGGCTTGGGGGGTAAGGGTGTAGCACTTGCCTGAGGATTAATATATCCCTATTTGGAAATCGTGGCAGCCACGCCCTGGTAGAGGGCTTGCCAGCTATTGTACCCGTGACCAGATCCCTGGAGGTCAGGGGGATCCCACTCCCTTGGGCAGCCAGCCCGCTCTTCCATCCCCTCATATCCTTCAGGGGTGCGTTACCTCTCCTGGGGCAGAATCTCCCCACCAACCCATCCTGCTCACACCACAATGGGTGTATCAGAGAAGACCGAGCTGACCGACTCCGGATCCGACATCCTCCGCTGGCCCTTGCCGGTTGCCTCGGGCACCGGCAGTGTGTTGCCTGGCTTGAGCTTGCCGTTTTGGCCCTGCCCGGGACCAGCAGGTTCCAGGAAGGCCACCCGGCGGTCAAAACCATCGTCCTTGTCCCCACCAGCCATAGGATCGTGGTTGGGCGTGGTGCTAAGCATGGACGAGCTGAGGCTGTCTCCCTGATGGCTGGACGGTTTCTCGACACCCCGGCACCAGCATCGGCAAGGGGTAAGGTACAGGTATATGAGGACCAGGACCACACTGAGGATGCAGCCCACGAGGGTCGTATAGGCTGTGTTGAGGGTGTCGTGGTGGCCGTGCAAGGTGAAATTGTACACTTTCAACTCCACAGACAGGGTCTCGTTGAAAGCCTCCCCCATGGCGAAGCAGGTATACACACCCCCATCCTCGACCCGCACCTGCTGGAAATGGAGACTGCCGTCCTCGGACACCGTCACCGTGCCGTTGGCCACCTCATCGAGCACCCGTTCGTTGCTTGGCGTCACCCACACCTTGGTCATCCCCTGCTGCTTGGTGTCGCACTTGATGGTCAAGGTGTCCCCCAGGTGGGCCTCCCAGGCGCGCTCCTTGTACTCGCTGCAGTTGAGGAAGCTCAGGTTGAAGACGTTGTGCAGCTTCTTGGAGCTCATGCAGAACAGGTCCTCCTGGAAGTCCACCACGGAGCTCAGCTGCCGGTACTGCCAGTGGGAGAAGAGCTGGTAGAGCTCACAGTCGCAGTGCAGGGGGTTGTTATGTAGGTACAGCCCGTTCTTGATCCACGCGGGCAGCTTCTGCAGGTCGGGCAACGGCAGGTTCTTCAGCTTGTTGGACGACAGATCCAGGAGGGTGAGCTTGGGTAGCTTGGCTCCTTCCTTGACCAGTTCCAGGGGGAAGCGGGAGATCTGGTTCTGGCTCAGGTAGAGCTTCTGCAGCTGGGCCATGTCGTCGAAGGCGCAGCGGTCCACCGCCACGATGTGGTTGTTGTAGAGCAGGAGCACCTCCAGCGCCTGCAGCTCGCTGAACAGGAACTCGTCCAGCGTACGCAGCTGGTTGGAGGACAGGTCCAGGTAGCGCAGGTTGGGGACTGGGGAAAAGGCCTCGGAGGAGATGAAGTTCAGGTGGTTGTGGCTCAGCAGCAGGGACTGCAGGTGGATCAGGCGCGTGGGGGTCCACTCGGCCCGCAGGCGGCTCAGGTTGTTGTGGCTGAGGTCTAATAGTGCGGTGTAGCTGGGCAAGGAGTGGGGCACGTTGGGCAGCTGCTGCTTGGAGCAACTGAGGATGTTGCTGGCGCACAGGCAGGCGGCGGGACAGCTAACCACAGGCCGGCCAGCCCTGGCCGCCTCAAAGAGGAGCAGGAACAAGGACAGCAGCAGGAGCCAGAGGCCTCGCGGGTCGCGCTGGGGTTGCATAGTGTCACTGGGAAGGGCGAGGAAGGCCACTAGGAAGATCTGGGAGACAGTCGCCCGGGCATGTTCTGGTGGGATAAGGAAGGGGCACTTTCACTACAGGCTTGAGAGAGAGAGAGAGGAGGGGTTTGGGGGTGACCAGGGCCTCTGCAGGGAAGGACTGACCCTTCCTCCTCTCTGTCACACTCTCCCCACCCCCGCTCCGCCCCTACCCCTATGTTGGGCCAGAGAGAAACGAAGAGATGCTGGGTAGTTCCCAAGCGCTGTGCAGGCAGTGGGCAGAGGAGGGGAGCACAGGGGCCTGCCGGGCTCGGGTCACAGGAGTGTAGGATGGGGATATGCCCGGGATGTTAGGGGCTGCTGGTTTCACAGGGGCTGCATGGGGCCGGGTTTGACAGCGGGGTCAGCAGCGCCTCTGGGGACAAGCCGAGGGAAGGTCAACAGGGCACCGGCTGGGTAGGGCGCCTACTGACAGGGTTGAGGGTTCCCGGGGCCGGTCGGGCGGGCACCCCCGGGGCCGCTGGTCACTGCACCTGCTCGGCAAGGACGTGTCTCAGCCCATGGCGGGTCCGGGAGCTCCGTCGCGGCCTCCCCCAAGCGGCGCCTCACCGGCCGGCCTGTCGCGGCGCCCGCCTTACGCAGGGGCCCGCGCCCGGCCGCATCGCCTCCCGGGGACTTGCCGCGTTCCGCTCCGCTCCCCCCGCCCCCGCGCCGCCGCCTCGACCGCTGCACCCGCAGGAGCCCACCGACCACGGCCGCCGCCTCCGGTTCCGCGGGTCCGGCGTGGAGCGGTGCGGGGAGCGGGAGGCGCCGCGATCCGAGCGGAGGGAGCGGCGTGGGGGCAGCGAGCACCGCGCGCGCGCCCGTCGCCGCCGCCGGAGCCTCGGGGCGCGTGCGCGCGGCGGGGGCGGGGCGCACGTGCGTGTGTTTGTGTCGGAGCCGACCTGCTGCGGCGCGCGGGGTCGTCCTCCCTCGGAGGGAGTCGGGGCCGGGGCCTGGGGACCGAAAGCAGCAGGAGGAGATTCTGGCCCCGAGCTCCCCTATTCCTCCACCTTCTTGAATTGTTTCCACTCTCCCCCACCCTTCCACCTACCGAAACCGCTCCCAGGGAAACTAGGTCTAGCTGCAATGAATTCGCTGCAACTGACTCCGGGGCACGAAGCGTCACATGTTTTCTAATCCTACGAATTAAAGCAATCTGGCTCAGCTCCCGCCTGTCAGTGTTGGCGGGAAATTCATTAGTCACGTTCTGGGGTTCTCCCACTTTTCTCTCTAGGGCTGTGAAGTCTCACAAATTTGGGGGGAGGATTGGGGAAGAGCCTTGTTTTTGTGTTTGTTTCAGTCTTGATGTTATTATTCCCCAACCCTTGGGGTACCACCGAAGGGTACATTTCCACAGCCTGCAAGCCAGATGGGCAGGAGTGGGGGTAAGGGGGTGTGGTCTGGGGTGCATCGCCAGGCCCTAGGATCCCACTTGCCCAGACTTCCCTTGAAGTGATCCCCACTGCAACACACACACACACACACACACACACACACAGTACAAGCCAGGGACAGGCTTCCACTTCTGGAAACTTCAAAACCTTTCCTAGCCTGGGGAAGTCATTCACCCCTTTGGCCTGGCCACTTGCCCTCTTCTTGAACCGGTACCAGCTCTTTCCCCTCCCCTTATGGAGCAATTCCAACATATATTCCTCTTACCTAATCCTCAAGATAAAACTGGGATGGGGAGGTGGTCTTTAACACCAAGAAGCTGGTTTTTTGTTTTTTAAGATTTTTTATTTATTTGAGAGAGAGAGAGGGAGAGAGTGCATGAGTGGGGTGGAGGGGCAGAGGGAGAAGCAGACTCCCCACTGAGTCTGGAACCCAAGGTCCATCCTAGGACCCTGAGATCATGACCCCAGCTGAAGGTGGACGCTTAACCAATTGAGCCACTCTGGTGCCCCTTAACACGAAGAAGCTGTTAACCAGTATGTGGTGGTGGGGGGGGGGGCAGCTGGGCATGGAGTGAGGGATATGCAAGAAGAGCTTAAACCTTATAACTCAAGACTACAGCTGTTCTTGGGATGGTAGACCCTGAGGGAGAAATTACCTTTTTATTCTTTCCAGTCTCTTACAACAGCAGGAGCGAGACTGAAATTAATGTCTCAATACATTAGCCTGCTAAGTTTTAAAAAGAAAGAATTTATATCTGTCACATATGTTTTACATTGAATTTAAGTGAATGTATTATCTCTTCAAGGGGTATTAGCATGTTAACCTTATGTGTCACGTAAAAGGTCTTTTCCTGTTCGTTTGAGGCATTGGTGATAAGGTGGGGAGAGTATCCAGGGAGTAGGAAATGCTGAGACGAAGTTGCTTCAGTACTCCATTGCTGCATAACTAATTACTGCAAAACTCAGTGGCTTAATACAACCATATACATTAAGTGCCTTTCACAGTTTCCGTTGATCAGAGATTCGGGTGTGGCTTGGCAGCCCGTTCTGGCTTGGAGATCTGTCAGGCAGTTGCGGTCATATGTCAGATGGAGCTACGGTCACTGGAAGGCTTGACCGGGTCTAGAAAGTCAACTCCACAAAGGCTTGCTTACATGGCTCGCTCTCGCTGCTGGCTGTTGGCAGGAGGCCTGGGCTCCTCTCCGTAAAGGCCTCTCCACAAGTCGGCTTGAGCGTCCTCCCAGCATGGTAGCTGACTTCATTTAGAGCAAGGGATCCAAGAGAGAGCAAGGCAGAAATCACAATGACCCACCTCTCCAATGTCATGCCTGCTATCTCTACTTTGGTCACATGGACCAGCCCTGATTCAATATCAAAGACTACACAAAGGCATGAATATTAGAAGGAGAGGATTACTGGGATCACTAGGGGCCATCTTGGAGGTTAGCATACACATCATCTTTTTTTTTTTTTTTAAAGATTTTATTTATTTATTTGACACAGAGAGAGACAGTGAGAGAATGCAAGCAGGGGAAGTGGGAGAGGGAGAAGCAAGCTTCCCACCAAGCAGGGAGCCCGATTCGAGGCTCGATCCCAGGACCCTGGGATCATGACCTGAGCCGAAGGCAGATGCTCAACCAACTGAGCCACCCAGACGCCCCACACACATCATCTTTGAAATCACATCTTTTTTTAATTTTGAAAATTTCAAACATATGCAGAGGTAGAGAAAATAGTACAATGAACTCTCATATACTCATCATCCATATTCAGTAATTATCAAGGGAATTCCATAATTTATTTTGTATAAGTATCCTTGAGAAACACAGGCTCTTCCCATCCCATCTCCCATCCCCTATCCCATACTAACTTTCCTTGGGCCCCATATTCCATGTTTCTCTCCCTTTTCCCCTTTCTGTTTAAGGAATGAAGAAGAGGAAGATACAAAGAAAGAAGGCCCCTTGGGGCACGTGGGTGTCTCAGGCGTTTAACCGTCAGCCTTTGGCTGAGGTCATGATCCCAGGGTCCTGGGATCCAGCCATGTGGGGCTCCCTGCTCAGCAGTGGAGTCTGCTTCTCTCCCTCTCCTTCTGCCCCTTCCCACCTCTTGTGCTCTCTCTCTCTGTTTGAAATAAATACAGAAAATCTTGATAGAAAGAAAGAAAGAAGAAGAAAGAAAGAAAGAAAGAAAGAAAGAAAGAAAGAAAGAAAGAAAGAAAGAAAGAAAGAAAGGGAAAGGAAAGGAAAGGAAAGGAAAGGAAAGGAAAGGAAAGGAAAGGAAAAGAGGAAAGGAAAGGAAAGGAAAGGAAAGGAAAAGAAAGGAAAGGAAAGGAAAGGAAAGAAAAGAAAAAGCAGACCCCTTATGCTGGACACCAGTCTCAAATGTGGGTGTCTGCAATTCGGAGAGGTTACTGCAAATAGGGTCTTCAGTCAATCCTTTTATTTTTTCAGCTCATCCAGAAGTAACCATGCCATTTTCAAACTTTAATGTGCATACAGAACGCCTGGGGATCTTGTTAACATAAGTTTCTGAATCAAGAGGCCTAAGGTGGGACCTGAGAGTCTATATTTCTAATAACCTAATAAGGTGATGCAGAGCACGCTTTGAGTAGCAAGGATCTAGAGCTGTGCTGTCCAAATCGGTAGGCACTAGCTACATGTGGTCATTTAAATTAATTAAAATTAAATAACATTGCAAATTGCCTCTTCAGTTTCCCTCGACGCATTTCAAATGTTCAATAGCCACATGTGGCTAGCTACCCTATTGAACAGAATTACGGAAAGTTCCACTGGATGGCACTGGCACTGAGAATTGACTGATGCTAACTCTCCCACAGCTGCTTTCTAGACCAGAATAACTATCTATTAATTCACAAGAAAAAGACGACCTTGGTAGGATAAACAGGTTATTTATAGTGGGTATTTATTTCCTCTTGCTGGAATGGTTCAACCCAATGTTGCTAAATACAATTTGGAAGATTGTTTGGGCAGCTCAACATTTGAACAAAAGAGGTTGGATAGGTCTACCAGGTTATGAGACTCGATGAATTACTTTTTCCTATACTAGTAGTAGTTTTTTCTTTTCTCAATAAGTAGTGCTGGCCAGCAGAATCTGAAGCAGAGAATACTGGAGGAAGGCACCCTATCAAGAAGCTAACTGACTCCATTTTTAAGACTCCCTGAGGGGGCACCTGGGTGGCTCAGTCAGTTAAGCGTCTGCCTTCGGCTCAGGTCATGATCCCAGGGTCCTGGGATCGAGCCCTGCATCGGGATCCTTACTCAGCGGGGAGCCTGCTTCTCCCTCTTCCTCTACCTATCCTTCTCTCTGTTTGTGCGTACACTCTCTCTTTCTTTCTCTCTCTGTCAAATAAATAAAATCTTAAAAAAAAAAAGACTCAAAAAAAAAAAAAAAAGACTCCACGAGGCTGGCCACCCTTCTTTAGGACAATGTAATCTAATTTGGTGGGTGCATTTAGGTGTTCCTTTCTCTGATCCGTTTCACGTTGTGTATGTGTCCTTATAGCACTTCTCACCTATTATCTTGTCTGTTTATATGTCTGCTTCCCCATTAGATTGTAAGCTCCTTGAGGGCAGGCATTTGCCCTGAGTCTGGCTAGTAGTAGGCACTCAAAATATGTTTGTTGAATTAACTCGAATTAATAATTGCACTAAATTAGTATATTTATTATATGTTAGTCTCAGCGCCTGATGTAGAAGTAAGGATAAGCATAGGATTTGGGTTCGGACAAATCACAGCTATATACCGGTTGTGTGACTTTGGATATTTCACTTTGTTCTACTAAATCTCATTCCATAATCTGTAAAATGGGAACAATACCAGCACTTGAGCTTACTTCATAGGGCTATTTTGGGGATCAAATGAGCTAACATTTGTGAAAGTACTTTATCATTTGTAAGTATTACCTTTTAAAAAAATCCTAGTTTTCTCCATAAGAGCCAGGAGATCCCTTGGTCTTACTGTCAACGTGTATATAAATTACCTTGCCCAGTTATCCGACCTGTTCCCACATTCTAGGGCATTGCCTGTTTGGAGCATACATTCAGATTTACAAGATCACCTTCACTGGTTTATTGTTTACAATTTAAAAATATTTACAAATTTTAAACAAAAATTTAAACTTAAAAAAAATTTTTTTAATTGTAAACATTCTTGGGGTGTCTGGGTGGCTCAGTCGGTTAAGCATCTGCCTTCGGGTCAGGTCATGATCCCAGGGTCCTGGGATCGAGTCCCACATTGGGCTCCCTGCTCAGCAGGGAGTCTGCTTGTCCCTCTCCCCCAACCCTCCCCCCTGCCCATGCTCTTGTTCGTGGGCTCTCTCTCAAATGAATAAATAAAAAATCTTTTTTAAAAAATTTAAACATTCTTATACTTTGTGGAGAACTACAGTGGTGTTACTAATGTCAGCACCATTTTTGTAGTTCTTGGAGGGTCTCCAAAAAGAGGGGGCTCTGAAATGAAGCTATTTCTGGGAGGGGTAGCAATAAAGAGTAGTTCCTTTGTGTAGTATTGCTTAAAGGGCTAAAATCTAAGCCCTTAGCTTTGCGTTGAGCCCTTTCTATATCTGTGTCTAGAAGTTCACCAATGTTACCATTTTCGGTTTGTCCCTGAATGTGCTCAGTTTGGAGGATTCCTATTGCCTCCCCCACCCCACCTCCATAAGCTACCACTCATTTCACTGATGCTTTTAACCTCTTAATCTGCCCCTTAGCATGCCCACCCGTTATTTACTGCCCAGGAGGCGAGCATTTCCTCTTTTTGGACAACTGACATCTGACTCCCTTTTTTTCCTACTCCTTACCCTTTTCCCCCTCAATGCTCCCTACCCACGTGCCCAGAAGCTCCACTTGATCTGGAGAAACCCCAAGGATACGGATGTTAACTCCAGGCAGAAGAGGAATGATTGGCGCGGGTGGAGGGGGGCCATAGACCCCTTTCAGGTTCCTGGGCTTTTCAGGCTTGTCAAATAAACTCGAGGGCAGCTTGTTCAATTTATAACTCATGCTCTTGGTCAGGGTTATTCTCCTTCGGTAGACGAGTGATCATTCCTGATGGCTAAATCACGAACACACTTTCTTGACTTTTGACACTCACATATGGACGTCTCGAAATAGCCCAGCACTGAGTCATCAGATAGATGTGTCTTTGAAATATTGCTGACAAATAAATTCATGGGGCAAAATGTTATCTCAGCCTTTAGGGGAGGGGTTCCACCACCACCTTCACCCTGAAGCTGACCAGTCGCCTCGCTCCAGGGTTGGAAGACCTCGTTCCAGGGCATTGTTATAAATAAGACTCCTCCGGAGCTCCTGCCATGTGAACGTGGGTACCCAGGAGGTCCTCCAAAGGGAGTTTAGGATTTTTTTCATTAACACGTGTTGGCATCAGGGGCCTCTGGGTGGCTCAGTCTGTTAAGTGGCTGCCTTCCGCTCAGGTCATGATCTTGGGGTCCTGGGATCGAGCCCCGCATCTGGCTCCCTGCTCAGTGGGGATCCTGCTTCTCCCTCTCCCTCTGCCTGCTCATTCTCAAGCACACTCTCTCTCTTTCTCGTAGTCTCAAATAAATAAATAAATAAAATTAAAAAAAAAAAAAGGCAAGTTTCGTCATCAGTCTGGAAATATTTTGTTTTCCTGTAGCTGCAGTCCTCTCTTTGGATTTCTAAAGGCTTTATATCTAAAAAACTAAATTCTAACTAATGTGAGACTTATCAGCAAATTCTTATCATAGGAGTCCTTGATTAGTTTGTAGTACATTTGGGAAGTTAATATTCTAGTTTAGGAAGTCAGTGCTTTTGTAATTTGGGGAAGGATTATAGTTAAACTAAATGTTAAGTTTACTGTTAAGGACTTTTCTTCCTTATCTAAGACCATTTGATTCAGTCTTTGAGTTAATCTTTTTTCTTTAATCATGCTTTTTGAGTCCTTAGCTATTCGTTTATGCTTGAAGTTTCTACTCTTCAACCACGTAAACTATTTTTGGCTGATTCTAAGGCTAATAATCATAATGTTAGACAGTCCGGCCCCTTACCCATAATGACAGAAATTTAGACTACCAGGCCTAGAAGACACCTTAGCAGTCAAGTTCACAAGCTGGTTCATAGCAGGGCTGAGTTAACTCTAGAGAGGGCATTCAGCTTTGTGATTAAGAGCACAGTCTCTGGAGCCAGGCTTCTTGGGATCCTGTTCTAGCTCTGCCACTCACTGTGCAACCTGAGCTATTACTTATGGGCACAATAAGAGGACTTGCCTAATGGGGTTGTTGTGGGGATCCATTGAGTTCATGTATGTACCTAACAGAGTCTCCAACATACAGTAGGCGCTTTATAAACGAGAGGGGGTAGGAGTGGGTTGCATCCTTTAGTCCTTGTTCAGGATTCTTTCTTTTTTTGTTTTAAGATTTTATTTATTTATTTATTCATTAGAGAGAGAGACAGCGAGCACAAGCAGGTGGAGCGGCAGGCAGAGGGAGAAGCAGACTCTGCACTGAGCAAGGAGCCTGATGCGGGACTCGATCCCAGGACCCTGGGATCATGACCTGGGCCGAAGTTGGACGCTTAACCAACTGAGCCACCCAGGCATCCCAGGGGCCTAGCAGAATTCCATGAGTAGGAAGCCACGGTGGAAGCTGAGGCAGTTGAGGAGGGCCCAGGGTCAGCAATAAAATAGTTCCTGTTAGTTCGGCAAGGGCACACACCAGACCAGCAGGAAGGGCAAGGTCCAGCTTCCTGGAACAGGCAGCAGTTCCTTTAAAGCCACGGGCAAAGAAGCTCCGGGTCAGACCATAGCTGAAGCATCAAGTTCAATTCTGGACAGCTCCTTTAGCCTGGAGCACAGCCAGAGGTAGCTGATTGTATGGTGCACGGCCCAGTAATCATATCGTCGGGCATTCTCTCACAAACATCTGTGGAACCCCTAGGGCAGACCACTGTGTTGTATGCCTTGGGGGGATGCTGGGGGGAGTGGGATGCAAATAGGCTTTAGAAATCATTTCTTCCCTCTAGGACCTGGAATGTATGTATGTGGATTCTATTCAATTCAGCAAACATCTATCAATTGCCTATTACATTCAGGACTCTAGGTAGGTGGTGTGGCCTTTGTGGCCCCGTAGAAAGAGCACCGGACTGAGTGTCAAGAGAGCTGGGTTCTAGTCTCGCCCCCCGCCATCGACTAGCTGTATGGCTGTGGATCAGTTACTCTGGGTCTCGGGTTTCTCATACATAGAATGGAAGTTGTAATACCTGCTCTATTAAAAGTGCAGATTCCAGAGCCTCTGATCCACGGAACCGGATATCTCATGGGAGGAGTCTGGGAAGCATTTTGATCATCAGGACAGTTGGGAAACATTACCCTTTAGGCCAGTGTTCACCTTGGGTGGGCCTCAGAGTGCTTGCCTCAGAATCTCCAAGGAACTTGATGAAAAAGAGGATTTCAAGGCCCACCTCAGACTCGCTTAGAACCTCTAGGGACGGGGCCTTGGGAAATCTATGTAAGGTGAAGCCCGGTGATTCTTGGTACCCTCAAATTTGAGAACCACTATAAAAGGAGTTTCATGAGGATTGAATGGGAATGCATGTGAATCCTTTGGCAGCTCATATATGAGGGATGGCTTAGCAATGACACCTTCTACTTTGGGAGCCATAATAACCACTTTGGAAAGTTGAAGGGTTCCAAAGATTGGGAACCACAAAGAGTAATACCTCATAGTTTTCAGAAGACAGGTTGCTTGCAAGACCCCACAGAGAGGTTTATTGTAGATAGGGAGTTGCTTTATTAGCTGTTGTAACTTGCTTCCAAGATTTGGAAACTGAAAGAGTGATTTGAAATGGCAGAAAGAGGTTTGTCATCCCAGATGTACCCACCTTCTGTGTGTACCACTAGGATGTGTACATCCCCTGTAAAAGGCTTTGAAAGAGTCAGATTGCTGCCTTCCAATATGGAGAACCCCGTTGAGCAGAATTCCTGTCAAGCCCTTTCCTTCAGCCTCCTGTGCGCCCCACCCATACGTGGTCAACTTGACTATGTGAATTGACCCCCATCCAATCATCTGTGGTTAGAGTAGCAGAGTTAATTTCGCTCATGACACATTACAACTTGGGGGTCTGCTTTCTTTGGAAAAGTAAGGAGGGAAAAATCTCCAAAAGCAAACCATTTGGCTTTTCTAGTGTACATTTTCATGAGGCAGAGGGAGTAAACAGATGCAGTGTGGCTGTAAAATTTGGTGATACAGACTCCTTTGTGAAACCAATGGATTCCCTCCCCTAAGCACAAGGGCACACACACACAATTTTACACACATTTCTTGGGGGCAGGGATCTCAAAAAGCTCATCCATGGAATCCTAGGTGGAGGACCTCTGTTCTTGGGCCTCTAAAGAGAACTATGCTAATGGGTAAAAGTGTCAGAAAAGCAGATTTCCATCCCATGGGCAGAAACATCTTCTGACATTTCAAATGTCCAATAATGGATTGTTTCCATCCTGAGGTAATGATCTCCCCATCGCAGGAAGCATTCAAGCAGGGCCGGATGACTCCTCTGCACAAATGTCCTTCATGTGTTTGTTCATCCATTCTGTCACACACACCTCATTCACATATAGCAAAAACTCCTGTGAGTGTTTAGGAGTAGAAAAATGTAATACAAAGGTAGACACATAAGAAACAGTCTCTGTTCTCAAGTGTCAGGGTTTGGTGAAGGAAACTGAGACACAGGTGGTCACAATACATGGTTACAGGTAATGTATGAGCCCATGTATAAAAAGGGTAGGAGGCCAGAGGAGAGAATTAAGCAAACTTGTGAGGACTCCTGTGTAGGGGCAGAGGTTGACCAGATGCCCTCTAAGTCCTCTGTGTGGCAATGGGGACAAGAAGAGGTGCAGAAGGGCTTTATCTACACCATTCCCAACAGATGTACAATATATGGAAACAATCCCAACGTGCTGCTATGCAAACATAGCTTTAGGACCAACCTTTCACCTCCCCTTACTCCCCACCTTCCAACAATATGGCAGCCTCCTAGCCTGTCCTATAGAGACATTGTGGAACTGCTACTGATCTAAGGTTCCGTACCTCGCGAAGTTATCAAGTCATAGTCTGAGCCCTACCCAGCGATCGTTATTTGAATGGAGCATCTTTGGTCTCCTCTTTGGGCTGGAAAGACAGGGGCTGCAGGTGAGAATGTGTTGGTGAGGAGGAGGAAGGAGGCAGGAGCCGGTGCCAGTGAACACGCAGCGTCTGTCCTCAAACCTATAGCCATCTCTCCCGTGATTGTTCCCCAAACTTTGAGGTTTGAAAGCATTTCCTTCCCTCCAGGTTTTTCTTATTTTCTTTGCCTGCTTCCACAGACAGTATACCCGCTCTCTCTCCCTCCCACCAAGGTCACCACTCAGCAGGCTTTGATAAATGTCATCTTTTTTTTTTTTTTAAAGTTGCCTTGGAAAAAGGCAATTTGACTGCAGCGACGCAGAACGGGGAGCTGAAGGCCAGCCGCCCTTTATCAACAAGAGCCCAACCCCAAGAGCAGAATGAAGAGGGGTGTCTCACTGCCTGAGGCTCCTGGTGATCCCAGGGCTGCCTCTCCCCAGGGAGGTGCATGCCCTGCAGGAGCCTGTGACACCTCGGTCCTGTGGTCGGAGCTCTTCCTCCCTCTCCACTTCTCCCCAGCCCTTTGTCTGCTACTTGTTTCCTGGCTGGTAACTAAAGGTCCCTGAGAACCCCCACAGCTCTGGGGGCGGGAGCCCTCTCCACTGTGCAAGCAGTGGGCTGCTGATTAGTGTGGGGAATAAATAACAGCAAGCTAATTATCTCCTGATTGTGGCTTGCCTCACTAACAAGGCCGGGCTGGAGTGGTGATGCGGCAGCTGATATTATTCCAAGCAGGCTTCTGGGTTCAGGGAAATTTCCATGCCTTTCCAGTCTGGAGACTTTCCCTTCCCAGATACTCTGGAGTTCTAAGTGGAGATGGTCCCACTCCCGCTTCACCTTGGAATTGAGAGACTCACCCCAGACAGACTGTTTGTGTCAGACCCTGGTGGATGATGGCAGCTGGCTTCTGGTAGAAGCAGGGAAAGGCTTTCAGAGAGGCTTGGGGGTTGGCCAAGGTCATGGAGAGAGAGGTCCTTAGGGAGCACACTCTCCAGCACTTAGTATCCTAATTACATCTGCTGCTCCAACCGTTAGGACTGAGAGGCTCCCATCAGACAGGCAAGCAGAGAAGAAAAGTGCGAAGAGCGCTGATCTGGGACTTGAAAGGTCTGGGTTCTAGTCCTACCCCTGACAACCTCTGTGACCTTGGACGTGCTCCTTCATCACGCTGGTCCTTGATTCCCTCTCTATGGAACGAAGGTGAGACGACCCTTGGGGCTTTGGCTAACTCTAGAAATAGGACTGTGTGACTCTGATTCTCTGATTTGGACCTTGATATTGGGGAAACTCCCAATGTCTCTTGTGTCCACATTTCCAGGCTGAGTTTTCCTTTCCCCTGTATAACTGCATTGTTCCCCACCTTCCCTCCACCACTTTACCCGACTTCTCTCGCTCTCTCAAAACTTGAAAACGTGTCTTGCCTAGAGGAGAGGGGTGAGGAACATCCTTTCTGGGAAAGTTTAAGTTTCTAGCAGCCTGGGCTGTGCTCACTTGCTGAAGCAGTAATTATCAGCCTATGAAAAGCCAGGATGAGGAGGGGACCCATACTGCTGCTGGCCTACTGTGTTCAGAGGAAGAAATCAACTTGCACCCCAGGTATTTTGGTTCACCCAAGACTACAGGCCTCCCTACCTCCGCACCAACCACAGAATCCGCTTGTAGGAAATTAAAGGGCCATCCCTCTCACTGGGGATGCTCAGTTCTACAGGGTCGATAAGATGCTCTCTGCCAGAGATCAGGCGTTAGACAAACCAGATGTTTCCATCTGATAAAGATAAACCCATGAAAGAGCAAACTCTGGGTCACAGTTCTCTTGGGAAAAGAAAAGGGAGAAGTGGGGTGGGGCAGTGGGGGGGTGTTAGTATATATGTGGGCAAAGGAGGAAAACGTCACTTTTAGAATAGTGAGAGATTCTAAAAGGGAGTTACAGCATCCTGAGGTGTCAAGTGCATGCTTGGTCTTATCTGATGGGAAGAACCCTCAGGTAGGGGTCAGAAGATTTCATTCAACATTATGCTTCATTGCTTTTTTTTTTTTCCCAAAGATTTTATTTTTAAGTAATCTCTACACTCAATGTGGGGCTCGCACTTACAACCCTGAGATCATTCTATGACTGAATCAACCAGCTTCATTGCTTTAAAGGGTAAATTTGGACCATTCGTTTACTTCCTATATTGGTTAGGGTGACCCAACTGATGTTACTTACAACCCCAAAGTCTTGGTGGCTCATCACAATAGAAGTTGACATTCTCACTCCCATGACAGTTTAATACCAATCGATGCTCAGTTGACGGCCTTCGGTTGATGTAGGGGTTCAGGTTCCCAGCACTGCCCATCCTGTGGCTCTGCTAACCGCTACAGGCTTTGGAAATCTCCACTGGATTCCCCGTCTTCAGTTAGCAGATGGGGGAAGAGACAGGGAGCATACAGAATTGTGTGGAAGATTTCATGGGCCAGGTCTGGAAGTGGTGTTCGTCAATATTGCCCACATTCCACTTGCCAGAACTCAGTCACGTGACCACATCTGGCTGCAGGGGAGGCTGGGAAATGTAGTCAAGGGAGGCCTGCAGGAGGTAAAAGAAAATGGTTTGGTAAACATACCCTCTTTGAAGTTTTGTTTCCAAACTTATCGGTAAGGACAAGGGGCTTCTGCATTATCATCTCCCCAAGTTAGCATGCATATAAAATAGATTATGAGAAAGCTTTAGAGATGTGGAATGAATGCACACACATTATAATCTGTTTTTCAGATTCATCCAGAAATAACTTCATAAATATTGGCCCTATAACTCGATTGGACACATTAAAATTATTCTGTTATTGGAACACATATCTGTAGGTTATATGAATGTCTGTGGAATTGATTTCAATGTGTGATGAAGACAAGCTCTTCAATAAATCTAATCCTTTAAAAAAATTATGGAATGTGCCTTTCCTGTCCTCTTTCCCCTTGATCTGGATGGAGGATTTAGGCAGTGCAGTTGGTGTGGTCAAGAGAGTGGGGGCAAGATTTGGCTGGGCCAGCCGGCATGTTTGGTGAATCTAGAGCAGAGAAGATGGCCTATGAGGTCAGGAAATTGATTGCAAGTAGAGGAATTAAGAAAATACGTAAAATTTTGAGGATAGTGGGAGCCGTATTCTTCAAAGTTAGTGAAAGGAGTTACATTTATGGAAAGGGAATAAACCCCATGGTATCAGATCAGAATAGGGGTACCTAGTTTGAACTCATGTTTTTAATATAAAGAGCAGTGTGTGTGTGTGTGTGTGTGTGTGTACACACACTTTATTTCTAGCTCTGTCTGCTATGAGGTCCTAGAGGCAGTGATAACCCAATAGCAGTGAGCACAACAAGCACCCAGATCTTGGCTTCTAAATATCATTTTCCACTAAAAAGAATCAGGATTGACCAGCCTGGAAAGTACTAGATGAGCCTGGAGCATCTGTTTGTGCTATAAAGTAAGGATGTGCTCACAGAATGATGGGAACATGTCAAAAATATACAGAATGCAGCTTGAAGGGTTACCCACCAGCCAAAACTGGGATAACTGAGGCGTCAAAATAAGTAATTTTATCATTAGGTTGTAACTCACTGCATGGGAACGGATGAATTAATATAAATATAAGTAAATAAATGGAGAGAAGGGAAGGCACTACCTTACATTAGAATGCCAAACGATACATTTGAATGGGGTCCTCTGGAATAGATGGGAGTTTCGTATCGATGTTAGTTTCCTGATTGTAATTGTTGTACTGTGGTTATGTGGGAGAATGTCTTGTTTTTAGGAAAAATACACTGAAGAGTTAAGAGCTAATGGGGCACCTACCTGCAACTCGCCCTCAAGTGGATCAGAAATTACATACGTATGTATATGAAAGAGGGGGAGGAGAGGAAAGGGAGGGGAGGTGCAAGGGACGTCCTCGCAATGAAGCAAGTGTGGTAAAAATGAAACATAAATCGAGGAACTCAATGAAAGGCATAGAGGAGTTCTTGGTACCCTTCTTGCAGCTTTTCTATAAGTTTGAAATTATTTCAAAATCGAAAGTTAAAAACATTATAGACTATAGTCCTATATGGCATAGGGCAAGAGTATAGCAGGAAGAACATGTGTGCCTTTGGTCTGAGGCAGGAGAGACCCTGGGTGAGGGGCGGAAGTTCACAGGAGGTGAGAAGCAGTAAAGTGTCATGGAAAGCAAACAGGAGGGGCGCCTGGGTGGCTCAGTGGGTTAAGCCTCTGCCTTTGGCTCAGGTCATGATCTCAGGGTCCTAGGATCAAGCCCCACATCAGGCTCTCTGCTCAGCGGGGAGCCTGCTTCCCCCTCTCTCTCTGCCTGCCTCTCTGCCTACTTGTGATCTCTCTCCTCTCTGTCAAATAAATAAATAAAATCTTAAAAAAAAAAAAAGAAAGCAAACAGGATTTGGGATAAATGACCTAGCTTGTCACCTGGTAGTTGGGTTATCTGGAAAAAAGGCGCTTCCCTCTCTCCAAGCCTCAGACGATTGTATATGTCTCCCAAGAATGCCATGTGGCTTAAATAATAGTACATGGAATCATCCTTCGAAAGTCATAAAACATGGTACCAAATATAATCATTAGTGGTATCTGCTTTCTCTCAGCAAACTATAACTAACGCATGCAAAACTACCCCTTGGGGCCCGACATCTCTTTCAGTTCTTCATCTGGTTACCATCATGATGTTATTATTCTCAAAAAGATTAGTCTTCTAATGGACGGAGAATGGAGGAGGCCTGGCAGCTAGGAAAGGGGACCATCGATGGCAAGCAAGGCCACTGACCTTCCCTCATGCGGACCTTAGAGCAGCAACCCGTGCATCTCGTTGTTCCCTGTACCTTTTCACAGATCAGGAAAAGCTAACGGTCCAAGAGGGTAAGATTGGCCCCAGTCCACAGAGCTAACAAACGACACCGATGGGACCTCAAGCCAGGACTTTAACGATGGCCCTCCTTCCTGCGACACTCTGACTAGAGACGGTCACCTCTCTCGCTCCCTTTCCATGACCCCTTGCCGGCCTCGGGGTGCTGCTTCCCTCTTGCTCCGCTCGGAGCGAAACTCATTGCCACAATGGTCCACTGCAAAGCCTCCTATGCTGCAGTTCCTCTCCAGCCCATCTGGCCGCCCCCTTTGCCCACACAGTCTTGCGAGAAACACAAGGCTCCGGGGTCTTTGCACCTGCTGCTTCTGGATGTCAGTCCCTGCCTGGAGCCAAGAGAGAAGAGAGTGAGGATGAGGCTCTCCTGCCAGTGGCTTGGGGAAGCTGTCCCCAGGAGCTCATCTAGCATCCTCTCTGATACCCAGGCCAGCTGCTGCGTCATCTTCTAGTCCGTGTAGACATTTCCGTCCTCACGATGGCAGCGGAAGAGCAATGCTTGATTTCTTCTAAGTCACTCCATCTCTGTGAGTCAGGCGGAGGAAATTCCAGCAGTTATCTGTTATCAGATTATCTGTTATCAGCTTATCTGTTATTAATTGTTTAATTGTTATTAAGTAACATGTTAATAATTAACAGCATTATTAATATTGTTATTAATTAATTAATAACATTATCTGTTATCAGTTACCCTGTTATCACTAGGCTCCCTCTGCCCTAAGCGCCGTTTGGACCCAGACAGACGGACAGATGGACATCAGACAGCAAAGCCCGGCTGGTGTTGGCTTGATCCCTGGAGTAGCAGCAGCTCCTGACCTGAGGGAGGCTTGGCAGAGAAGGGGCTACTTCTAGTGGCAGTGGGTGACCAAGCAGCATTCTGATGGGCCCCAGGTCCCCTCTGTGTTCTGAGAGCCCCGAGAAAGAGGGTGCACTCTGGGTATGTTAAGACAGATTTGCTGGGTTTGTTGGGACATGCCGGATGGGTCAAGGGTGACCCACTAGACCTTGATCGGTGGCTTTTGGAACTTAGAGCCAAGGTCCTGGGGTGGAATGGGACCAGCACCAACCACCTGGTAGTTGGCAAACCCGTCTCAGATCTGCCTTAAGCAGCGAGGGGTCACTTCTCACTGGGACACGGTTTTCCCGTCTGTAACACGAGGAATACATTTCAAGGGCCCTTTTGCCTTTTCTGTACTTCTCATTATTATCAGTCTGCAGGCTCTCCAGGGCCGGAGCCCGGCCGGCAGGATCTCAGGTCTGGAAATCAGACCTTCTGACTCTTGTGCTCTGTTCACTGCTGATTCTGGAAACCAAGGCTGCCGTGGTACATTCGGGGAGCAGAAGCCACTGCCCGGCCTCTGTTCACCAGGGCAGGGAAACTGCCCAGGAACTCAGCATCTGGACCCAGCAGGACTTCCCACAATTGGGGCTCCCCTTCCACCCCACCACCCCCGAGGTGGGGCTGGGAGCAGGGGTAGGGGACAGGGGAGGGGAGTCTGGAGTCCCACAGTCCTCGCAACTCTCCTGGTGAGCGAAGCCTCCATGTGCGGCCTGAGGCCATGTGCCCGAGAGACCTCGGGGTAGGTTGGAAGGCAGTACAGAACAAGCAGGAGGGGAACAGAGAACAGCAGCCCTTGACCGTAGTCAGCCAGGCAGAGTAGAGCTTAATGCATATTAGAGCTTGCTTCCTCCCTCTGGAGGGTAGCTCAGGATATTTTGGAGGTCTCTTCCAGCCTTGACACTTTATGACTCCATAAATAAAAAGCCGGTTCTCTTCACCCTGAACTCACCTCTGACAGTGGGCCTCCTGGGGTCAGGCAGTGGGGATAGTTTTCCTCCTGCTTGGGTGCCGCCCAGCTGACCTGCTTCCCAGGGCCCGGAGGAAAGAGAAAGAGGAGAACTATCACCTCGCTGCTCCCTCTTCCCCCCACCCCGCCTCCGTCCCCTAAGGATCAGAGTCTCCCCTGCGATCTCCCCACCCCACAGGAAACCAGACCCAGCTGAGCCCAGGGGCATCGAGAGGTGGGCCTGAGGCCAGCAGAAGCAGCTGCGGGAGGTGTCGTCTTGCCGTGGGGGTGGAGAGAAGCCGGTCTCCTCTGAGACCGACGTGGGTAACCTGAACCTCTCTCTTGTCCCACTGATGCCCTGAGAGAGGAGACTGGGAGGGCACCGGTGGGCCCGTCAGGGTCAGCTCTGTTACCCCAGGCTGCTGCAGGAGCATTCCCAGCCGTTCAGCCGTTCAGCTCCCGGCAGCCCCAGCCCGGAGAGACACACAGGCCGGCGATTGCCAAAGGAGGCAGCCGCGGGCCGCTTCCCCCACAGACAGACGGGGTATTGATCCTGCCTACGCGCCCCCTCCCTCTCTTCACTTCATGGTGCAGCTAATGGCCTGGAAAAAACTGGCCAGCTGTTCCCCAGCTGTGACATAATGAGCGCGGGGACGATCAATGCCCGTTCCGGTGTCTAATTAGGCCGGGGAGCTGGCTGGGGTGAGCGTGCGGCCTGTTCCTGAGGGCACCACTTCCACTCCGGTCCCCAGCTGCTGGCTGCTGGCGGCCACCTGGGCCCGCGCATCTGCGCCCTGGAGAAGGGGGCAGGGACCTCCGGTGGCCCCGGGGAGTCTCCTGACCCAGAGCTCCTTCTCCAGCAGCAGGGACTCTGTCACCATGTCGGGTGGGGGTGGAGAGGCTGGCGGGGAGAGCCCGGCCTGCAGGGGAAGCCCCGGATTCCCAGGGTGCCTTCACACCCCTCCCTCCATCCGGGTCTGTCACTCCGTACAGTGGCCTTCAATCCCAACCCTCCGACCCCTGCCCCGGAGACCGTGCCCGGGACCCTCCCCACCCCCGGTCCTGGATGCCCAACCCTGGGACTGTAAGGAAGAGGCTGCTAGCGAGTTTGGCTCCCGGCCCAGCCTCCCTCTGCTATTTATACCCTCAGTCCAGGGAAGGATGGATCAGATTCTCAATGTGCTCCCTGCAGAGGAGGAAGTGAGGGTGGGGAGAGAAATGGAAAGGGAAAGGTGCTCACTGAGGCAAAGAAACAGAGAGGTGGGCAGCAGAGGCCCACGGTGAAGAGGGCCCAGGACTTGGAGAGTCCAAAGAACAGAGAGCTAACTCTCGAGAGAGATCGGAGGAGGGAAGCCAAAGAAGAGACAGAAAAGGGAGAAATGGGGCCATGGGGAAGAAAAGGGATGGGATCCAAGAAGCAGGACACATCCTGTGCTGGGTGGAGTCCGGCCCCAGGTGCCAGATCGGGGGAGATGCTGGCCTGTGTATCCAGGGGCCTGGTGTGAAATTACAGGCCTCATGAGAATGGCTGGGGTCAAAGAGGCTTGTCTGGAGCTGGGCAAGGACCTTCCCCTAGGTGCTGCTTCTTGAGGGAGAGGGTATGGGCAGGGAGCTGGAAGCAGAGGTCAGAGCAATGTGGGGCAGGGGGGAAGAGGGGAGGTGACTGCTGGGGAGTCCGGGGTGCAAAGTCCTCCGGCCTGGGAAGGAGGGATCTAGGCTTTCTGCCATTTCTACTTTAGGCAGCCCAATCCGGCCCCAAGGCTTTTTGGGGAGCCTGGGCCTAGCTAGTGACATCCTTCAGGCAGGCTTCAGCCTTTCTACTATTCACATAGTCATATACAAATCAGTCCGCTGGAGCTGCTTGGCGGCGGGGCGGGGGGGGGGGGGGAAGGGGGCTTTCTGGGGTCCCCTCCCAGTCCTAGCAGTGCATTTCTTCCTGACTGTGATTCCCGGAGGAATGACCTGGTTTGTAGAAAGTAGAAGTGCCCACTGCTATTTCCTGCCCTCGCCCCCTGCCCCCAGGGCCCTGAATCATTTAAGCTGTCAGGCCCCTGGCCAGAGATGCCTCTCAAGGACAGCTGCTGACTCAGACTCGAAATCTAGAGCTGCAAAGGACCTTAGGGAAATCTACAAGCCTATCCCAAGCCCTCAATTGAAACTGAGGCTCGGAGAAGTTAGGAAAGTAGCCCCAAGTGCACTGCTCACTTATGCAGATACTGTCTCTGGACTCCGAGTTCAGTGCTCCTTCCAGGATGCCAGTCTGTCCATCTCTATCTAAGCCCCTTCTAGGAGTAGGAAGGATTTTCTCTTGGGGGCTTGGTCCTTTTGCTTGGATCTCCCAGCAGACATTGTGAGAAGTCAAAGAGGTGAAAAGGTCAGGGCCCACAGGACAGCAAGTCCCCCAGGAGAGACAAAACCGGCTGGGGTTTCCAAGGTAGAAGCCTGTCCCCTGGAGACTTCGGTCTCTGTGGCCAACACTGCCCTCTTGTGGCTCCTGGCCATCAGGGCAGCCTGGGGGATGGTTCCTCTTCCCAGCCCAGGTCCTTACTCTCCAGGGACCCCTGCCCCAGTGCCGGGAGGATTTAGACCCTGCATGGCTACCCTTCCAGGCTGGGCCATCGAGAGACTGAGCTTTCGCACACCATTCTTTAATAGGGTCCTCAGGCTCACCAACCCCCTGCCCCCCGGGGGGCCACTTCGAAGCCATCTCTCCGAATTCCTGAGGAGCCCTGGCCCTTCCTTGGACTGAGGGGCAAAAGAGTCGACCGTGGAGGAGGGTCCTGTGTTTGGGTGGATCAGGAATCCATGGGGAGGGCCTTGTAGAAAAAGAGAATGTCTGGGAAAGAGGCCACAGGGCCTATATCTCTGTGCCCAGCAGCGTCCAGCCTGCAGAAGGAAGGGTCAGGCTGCCTGAGGGTTCAATGGGGTGGATGGGGTGAGGGCCCCTCGCTTAGATGGGATTGCCTCAGAAATGTAGATCAGGGGCACCTCCAAGCCCCCCCCCCCCCCCGCCCCGCCACCTCCAAGCCAGAGACCAGGCACTGCTGGGATGAGGAATGAGCAGTGGGTGGTCCGGGGTGCTGTGTCTCTGCAGATCAGGCTGGGCAGCTTCTTACGACATCGTGGATGAGAGGAGAGATTTCCAGGCACTCAGATTACCTTCCCGCCCCACCCTCCACCTCCTCCCCACAGCGTGGATACACAGGTTGCCCGGAGAACCCCACCGGGGGCACGAGTGTCCTGGGATCTCACCGCTTCATCTTTCACCTCCCCTCGCCTCTGAGTTGACTGTGTCCTATGTTCACCGACACAATGTCCTTGGTGACCTGTTTGTTTTCCCTCCTCCTTCCAGGCCTGAAGGACAAGGAAAATTCCCAGCCTGGAGTTCAGCCCCTCACTCTGGAACTTGTGAGTTCAGTAAATACTTATTGACTGACTCACTAAAAAGACGGAAGGATGGCACGTCTGAGGTCCTTCATTTCCCTGCTCGAAACAATTTTGCTGTGTTGGCTTTTCAGATTGGCTTACCTGCAGCCTGGCCAACCTACCTGTCTCTTCTCCCTTTTTCCCTACATGTGGATTATTTTTTCAGTCAAACTGGGCAAGTCTCAGTGCCCTGATATTCCCTAAACTTGCCTGTCTCCATGTTTTTTCCAGACCAGCTCCTTCCTCCTTGATTCTCCTCTTCCTCAACCCCCTTCATTTACCGCCAGTTAAAATCTTACCCTCCTTTAAGACCCATGCCGCTTCCTTCACGAAGGCTGCCCAGATTTCCAGAGGGAGTGGGTTCACTTTTTTCCCTTTAAATCTCCACAGCACTTGGACTCTCCCTGGAACCTTATAACCTGCTTCATTCCCATCCTAGATTGTAAGCACCAAGAGGGCAGGGGTTGTATTCCTTTCATCTTTGTACCCCTCCCTCGCACCCCCTTACACAGAGCTTTGCACATAGTAGGTGCTCAATAAACACTTCTTATATTGGGTGAAATGGAGTTTGCTCTTTGGGCTGCTGGCAGCTGAAAGAGGTGGGAATGGGGGGCTCCCGAGCTTTAGGAGACTATCAGAGTGGGCTCAGAATGGGGAGGCGAGGACCTGTATAGGGAAGTGAGGAGGGTCTGGGCACCCTCAGAACATTGCTGGGGAGGAGGAGCACTTTACTGAAGAGAAGAGGGGGCCAGGTGGGCCTTGGAGACGTGATGGGTTAAAGAAGGACACCAAAGTGTAAGGGGACCAAGGTTGACCCCGGGCTCAGGTCTGGTGGGCCCCAGCTGTCTGCATCCTTAATGAAAGGCAAAAAAAGGAGTAGGAATCTGGAGGCTTGAATTCTGGTCTCCTTCGCTGGTCAGCTGGGTGGCCTTGGACAAGTTGCTTCTCGTCTCTGGGCCTCTTCATCTGTGAAATAGGTACCTGACCTCCTATGACCCTTTGAGTTCTTCTAGTGTAACTCCATGTCAAGGTTCTGAAGTAGAAGGGTGCTGATTGATGGGGGGTTGCACATGCCTCCCTCCCAGGCCCAACCACCGGGAATGACCCTGACTGGGTCCCGGACAGCCCCAGAGAAGGTGACAGAGCCCAAAGCTGTGGCCCGACTCAGACGATGCAGAGTTGGGGAAGCAGAAGACTGTGTGCCCAATTCAGAGCGAGTGAAGCACCCAGAAATCAGAGCACAGGGCAGGGTTTTCAGGGAGTCCCCTTCCTTTGCTGTGCTTCCCTGTCCTCGTTCTTGCCACCTCCCCAGACTCAGTAAATATAGATCTGGGACTTGAAGCCCAGCTGCTCAACTGTGTGGCTCTGAGAAAGTCACTTAACCTCTCTGAGCCTCGCTTTCCACATTTATGAATGGAGTGACTAAAATTAACTCAGCAGATTGTTGTGAAACTCTGTGAAAGTGCCCAGGACTGTGTGTCCTGCTGGATCTCCCCTCCTGAGTCTTGAAAAGGACAACTGATATAGACGGCTTCACAGGCCACAGGGCCAATGGTCCATGGTGCTTTGCAAGTGTCCTGGGGGTGGGGTGGGGCGTGGCGAGGGGGAGTCAGATGATGGGGAGGTTGGCTGGGAAGAAGAGGGACAGGGGTATTGCCCAAGCAGTCCCTGACTGCTAGTGAGGAAGGCCCACCCCCCGTAGGCCGATTCATTGTGTAATCGACAAGGACCCTGGAACTCTTCATAATTTTTCTTTGGGGGTCTGGCCCCAGCTGATGGATGAAGGGGGTGCTGTATGGGGAAGGTTCCCCAGTCTCATAGCAGGCCTAGCATGCACATGCACTGTGGGTGTTCCTGCCACTCTTTTGAGCCTGGTTCATCCAAGGCCCCTAGTTTCTAATCTGGTTGGGAAGGATTTATTTTTGGGTCCCCGTAACCTAGCAATGGGCTCACATGACCAGTGGCAGCTGCAGGCTGAATATACCGTTGGATCTTGGCTCCTGGCAGGGGGTGTAGGCCAGACTGTGGGGGAATAAAAGGAATGGAAAGGCTCTCACCTCTGTTTTCCTCTGCAGCCCCCTCAGCCCGGCCCCCAGATGGTGGGCACAGGGGTGGGGGCCTGGGGAGCAGGCATGGCTGGTGTTGGCATAGGCGCTCTGGACAGCCAGGAGGTGCTGTGGGGAGGTCCCAGCTGTGAGCCTGCTGTCTCGTGGGGAGAGCTGGGTGTCCATGTGGTTGTGGGGGTTGTGGAGAGGATGTGATGCTGGCGTCCTGGGGGGCAAACGCAGGCTGGGGGAGCAGGCATTTGAATGGACGATCTGTGTTGTGGGATCTCAGGGACACCCCTGGTCGATGCTGGAATCCCAGCATTCAGTTTCCTCCCTTTGTTCCCTGTTAAATTGTTAATATCCCTGGGAGAGAGAACACATTAGCTGCTATCAGTGTGAGTGGATTTATCAGCCTCTTTCCTGAGAGCAGGTTTTGACGGAGGCAGAGACAAGAGACGAGGGCAGTGGGTGCCACTATGCAGGTCAGGAGCTCCCCGGAGGGAGCTGCGGGTGTGAAAAAAGGCATTCGATGGATATTTATTAAATAAGTGGATGGATAGACGAAAGAAACTTGGTTAGCTTCCCGATCTCCTCTTGAGGGCGCAGGAAAGGGTGGCTGGGGGTGGATGTGACCCCATCAAGAGGTGCGGGTCGGCAAGGGCGCGACAGTGCGGCCTGAGGAGCAAGTCTGGGATGGAGAAATCAGACCTCAGCACCGAGGGCCCCACCACGATACTGAGGAGAGGGGGCGCCATTGCCCCCGGCGTGACAGGAGTCTACTCCTGGGCATGCGTGCAGCATGCTGGGCGATGGCTCTTCGACGTGGTTTGTGGGCCCACCGCAGTTTCTCCACCTCTGTCTTCCCACATCTTCCATCACGCTAAACTCTGAAGGGTGGGATTGCGGGGGTGGGGGGAGCGGGGGGGGGGCGGGATATGGAGTGTCAACAACTGCTCCAAACCCTGATTGAGATCATTTAATGAGGTATGGCATAAGCAGTGCCTCCCCAGACGGGGCGCCCAAAAACTAGTATCATCACCACCATCATCATTACTGTTTTTATTATTATTTTCTTTTTTTTAATTTTCTTTTTTTTTTTTAAGATTTTATTTATTTATTTGACAGAGAGAGAGAGATCACAAGTAGGCAGAGAGGCAGGCAGAGAGAGAGGGGGAAGCAGGCTCTACTGAGCAGAGAGTCCGATGCGGGGCTCGATCCCAGAACCCTGAGATCGTGACCTGAGCTGAAGGCAGAGGCTTTAATCCACTGAGCCACCCAGGCGCCCCTTATTATTTTCTTAAAAGAAAAATATTATTTTCTTAAAAGAAAATATTATTTTCTTTTAAGAAAATAAAATTATTTATTTTATATCTATAATAAATTATTTATAAATTATTATTATTTTATAAATTTTTCTATAAATAGAAAAACTTATAAAATTATTTATTGGGGGGCCAGCAGAGGGAGAGGGAGAGAGAGAATCCTCAAGCAGACTCTCCACTGAGCACGGAGCCCCACGCGGGGGTCGATCCCAGGATCCTGAGATCATGACCTGAGCCGAAAGCAAGAGTTGGATGCTTAACTGACCAAGCTGCCAAGGCGCCCCCAGGCCAGGCCAGGCAGTTTCCCCTCTCCCCACACTCCCGAGCCAAAATGACTTCCAGCAACTGAGAGGCCATCTAGGATCCACGGCCTCGTTGGAACCCCCTTTCCTAACAGCTCTCTGGGCGGGGCCTCAGGACCTGGAGACTCGGCCCGCTGCCTACCATGCCAGTTCTGTGGCCAGCCGGGGTAAATTGTACTAGCTCCCCCAAGCCTGAGAAGAAGTCTATGTTTGTACTGCAGGCTTCCTATCCCTATTCAGTAAGCTGGGCATGTGTGTGTGTGTGTGTGTGTGTGTGTGTGAAGAAGCATTGCCCATTTCAGAGATAGAAAAACTAAGGTAGATAGAAAAACTAAGGCACAGATGGCCAGCTCACCAGCCAAGGTCTTACCACCAACCAATAGAGCCCAACTAGAATCAAGGTTTTCCTCCCAGTCCAGTGCTCTCTCTATAATGCTGTGCTGGTGAGTCTCTGTCTGCTCTAGCTCTTTCTCAGTCCTTGCAAGGGGGCCATTGGCAGGGCCCCCACAGGAAGCATGTGGTGCTGGTCAGGCTTTACCTGACTCCACAGGGTTTGCTGATCTCTAGGTGATCTTGCCAACATGTCAGCACACGGGTTAATAAAAATCATTTTACTGTCTACAGGTTAACTTTTGGTATTTTAATTTGATTTCCCTGTACTAAGGTGTATGTTTTGTTTTGGGCTGTTTCCTGGAGGGCAACGGCCACTTCTGTGGAATAGACTTTAGGGTCTCAGCCCAGAGGCTCATGTTGGGTCTCCAAAGAGGTCCTGGGAATGTGGAAGAAGGGGTAAATGCTTTGGCTTCAAACAGGCCTGGGTTCAAATATTGGCTCTGGCACTTCCTATCTGTGTGATCTGGGGAAAGTCACTTAACCTCAGGTTCCCATTTCCTCACCCATAAAGTAAGGTGAGTAAAGGCTGCCTCACAGAACTCGCGTGAGGAATGAAGGTACTGTATGTGAAGGACTTGGCACTTGTCAGAGCTCAAGAAAGGGTTTTTGGGGATACTGGTGATCACTGGTTTGGCTCTAGGGTGGTCAGTAGGCTCTTCGCGGTTGACTTGGGGCCTGGGGCACCCACCTTGCCCTCTTTGGGTTGTTTTCATGCCTCTGTGGTTGAGTCTGGTCTTTCTTCCCTTTTGGAGGCAGAAAGAGTTTCTGGACGGGCAAGTTTCAGGGCAGAGGGCTCTGGAGTAGGTATTATACCCAAATTCCTGGCCGAGGCTCATGGCTTCTGCTCTGCGTGGCTTCGGACAACCTCTTCACTCTCTGGGCCTCAGAAACATGGATGCTCTGGCCTGTAGGGTGTCTTACAGCTCTGCAATGTTAGGCTCCTATCCTTGGGTGTCAGTCACGTAGCTGGGGGAACCGAGGGTTTCTTCATGGTGGGAAGCCATGCCCCTCCATCTCACCCCCAAAGGCTCGTCACGTGACCTTGGGCCCTCTACGGATGGTGTTCCACTGCTCAGTCCAGTCCCACAGATCCAGAGCGACCCGAGCCTTCCCGAATTCCTGGTGCCTGCTCTGTCTTCAGGGAACAGTCTTGTGGAGGCACCACATGTGGGGGGTTGTGGGGATGTTAGATTCCCCCCATCTCCATTGGTTCTCACAGCCTGCACCAAATAAACATACAATCTAAGAAAACAATCTTAATGTGCTTTCTGGGAGACAAAGGCAGGGTTAGGACAAGGCCCTTAGCTCCCCTTCAAGCCTGAATGCCGCTCCTGAACCTATCCGCTGTACACATTTGGCAGCTGTCAAAGGAGCCAGCCGCTGGGACCTTGGCCCCTGCCAGGCCTAACCCCGGTACTCTGCGTCTCCACCGACTGGCCTGCTGCAAGAGCATCTTGGTTCTGATGTCACACAGAAGCATACAATGGCAGGGCTGGCAGGAGCCTCAGGATCCTATAGCCTATATTTGAACAGAAAAGAAACCAAGGCCAGAAATGGGAAGTGACTTGCCCAAGGTCATACAGCTAGTAAGTGCCAGAGCCAGGCCTTAAACCTGGATTTTCTGATCCCGAGTACCCTTTATACTTCATCAGGAGGGCCGGGAGGGTCTCTCCTGCCCACAGTCACCTGGCCCCATGAGGGCTTTGAGATGCCACTCCAGCACCCCGAGAGAGACATGAGGGTGGTTGGAACCACCCCTGAGCGCCCACCCTGGGGGCACTGGTGCCTGGCTCCTCGCTTCAGAAGTGGCTCCAAGGGGCTGGGTGGGAAGAAGGAGGCCATTAGGACCCAGAAGCTCCCGGAGCATCCCGCCCTGCCGGCTGCCTCTCACCGCTCACTGCAGTGGTTCAGGCTTCAGCAGCCTTGGAGAAGCATCAGCTGAGAGGCGCTATCACATGGGAGCCGGGAGCTGCTCAGCAAAGGTAGGAGTTGCCGACTAGGCCAGGAACGGGGGCCAGTCCCAGGGCCTGAGGGTGAGTGCTGAGGTACTCTGCAGGAGGGTAGCTCCGTGTCCCAAGGACCAGCCCGCCCTACCTTATGCTGGGCAATTTCGTCAAGGGATGGGCTCCCAGGGATCTCAAAGGCAGTACTGGGGTGCGGGCACCTCCGAAGCCTCGAGATGGGGGTTGATCTCCTGCCAGAGGGAGTACCCACATCCTACAGACAGACAGGGTTCCCCATCTGTCTTACTCCATGTCATGGAGATGGGTCCCCCGCATCCTAGGAACGGGTCCCTTGGTATGTAGGCTGATGGGCAACTCTGCGCCCTGGGCGTGGGCAACTCTGCTGGGGAGAGGTGTGGTTGCCCCCTGGAGATCTCCCCTGGCTTAGAAGGGCCATGCTCTTGTCTGAAGGAAGGCCGTGCTCAGGTCCCTGGGATGGAAGCTCTGTATTCGGGGACAGGTGCATGCAAATCACAACGACACCTCTTTGGCCTTGGGCTGGGCACTTAGGCACACCTTGCATCCTGACACAAGGATGTTTGTAACTTGACCGTGCCCCGGCTAGGGGGCCAGACCTGAGCCCCCGTGGTGGCGAAGGCTGCCAGGTACTGTGAGGTCCTGGAGGTGAGGGAGGGCTTGCTGGCAGGAAGCAGTGGGAAGACGAGAGCGTGTGAGACGTTATGATGATGTGAGCTAGGAGTTGAGTGAGGCTCTCCGGGCTTCCCCCCGACACCATGATGCACAGTCCTCCCCTCCTTAACCCCCGTCCGTCAGTGAGGGAGTGCTGGGGAGCAGGAATGTTGGTCCATCTGTTACGACGGAAATGGGAATCCTGGAACTTAGGAATCAGGGTGGAGATCCTGGCCAGGCCGAGGGGGCTCTGGAAACGAGAAATGTCCAGTGCTTTCTTGTCTAGGGTTCCATCGTGGCTGCACAGTAGCCCTCCATCTCCACGTGGAAACCGTGTCTGCCTCCCTCGGTCTGGGACCCTGGGTGGGCCTTGCTGGCAGACTCTTGATGTCCATGCAGACGCAGAGGGCCTTTACTCCTTTAGCTCCCAGGGCCTCAGAGCCATGTCTTCTGGGCCCCACTCCCAGGTGGGAGGGACGAGGAAGCCACGGCCTGGAGAGTAAGGGTCAAGGATGCCTCCCCTCCCGTCGCTTTCTGCATTTTTCACGGCAGACTGTCTTATGAGCAGCTGATGTCTCCACTTTTGAGCCCTCTCTTCACCTTCTCTGTAGACCCTGAGTCTATGTGGCCATTTTCACCGTGAAATGAGCTTCCTGTTATCCCCGGGGAGAGGCACATCCCTAGGCAATTGTCCAAAGTTAGGGCTGCGCCAAGTCCAGGAGGCCAGGTTACCCTTTCCAGAGTAGAGTCCCCTGGCTGGCACACGGCTGACCTACTGAGTGTGCTTGGAGCAGGTACAAAGGGGCAGGGGCTCAACAGACCAGTTTGAATTTGATACAACTCACAAAGTTATATTGAGCACCTATTGCACTCATGGCAGGCTTGAAGTTAAATTAGTGCACGGTTGGTGGTAATGCCCAAACCCCAGGGTGTTTGTAAGGCTGTCACTATGGGGAGGGAAGAGGGACGGTCTGCCCCACGTGGTCCACTTTATTGCAGTCAGAGAAGTGATGGGTTTTTAAACTGAGCAACCCCTAGGCCCTTGGTAGCCCAGGAACTCAGAGTCATCAAATGTTGTCAGATATGGGAATCTTGGAGGTCGTCCAGTTCAACCGTCGCATTTTATAGACAAGGAAACCGTGATCCAGGGAACCTGTGACTTGTCTACAGACAGCCCATCAGACTTGGCATGTCCATAGTTTGCCTCCAATTTGCAGACCATCACACATTATACTGGGAGAAACTGGACTGCAAGAATCGGATATGGAAATGAAAATAATTTTTAATTGCATTATTTCAATTATATGCAAACAATATGAGGAATGAGACACATAAAACATTTGATCTGCCATTTGGTCAGGAGAAATGAGAGATGCTGAAACACCAGACTTCTTCCCCTCCCCGTTCCTTCCAGTTGTCTTCTCTGCTTTATGCCCACCCATTTCCACAATTACAGTGACCTACCCACTCTCACATTCCCCCTCCCCAGACACCTACTTCTCCCTCCTTGCTCTGGAATGTGCTAATAGTCCAGGGCCAAGAGGACTCAGGGCCACAGATCTGCTCCAATGAGCAGAGATCTGGGGACCCAGGGAGTAGGAGATTAGGAGCATTTCCTCTCCCACCTGCGGGAGCACAGTGGCCTTGAGAAGCTGATGAGTGTGTGAAGAAGGGCAGCTTTCAAGTGACCTATGCCCTTCCGGCTTTTGGGGTCGGTGCAGGCTGGATGGGTTGACATCCCAGTTTCCTTCCCCAGATGGCAGCTCTTTGTCTTGGGGCTGGTGATGTCACAGGAGACTAAAGCACAGTCCTTCCCCCTTTCAGGTGATCTCTTCCCAGTGGTAGCCCCAGAGCTCTGACACACATTTTTAGAGATGGTTCAGATTCAACAACTATTCACTGAATGCCTACTGCATTCCAGCCACAGTGGAGGGCACGGTGAACTGGCCTGGAGCGCCGGTCCCGGAGCCGCAGCGCCTGGGTACGTACCCAGACCTTGCCGCCTTTGGTAAGTTACTCGATCTCTCCGGGCCTCAGTTTCACCGACTACAAAATGGGGATGAGAGTAATACCTGCCTCAGAAGTTGTGTGAGGATTAGAATGAGCTTATGTCCAGTGCTTAGAAGAGAGTTGGGCATTTGGAAACCACCATTGTAAATGTGAGTGCTTATGGGTGGTATTGTTATGAAGTCTCACAGAATCCTCCAAACACGGTCGTGAAGTAGCCGTTATTCCCTTCATTTTACAGATGGCTTCATGAGGAAACTGAAGTCCTGAAGAGTCACAGAGTCAGTAATTCCCGGACGTGGGACTGGAAACCAGATCTCGTGTCCCTTCTCCTCCCCAGCAGCTCCTGCCATTCTATGAGACAAGAAATCAGGAAATTACATAAGCAACTTGAAAACTGGGGCACTATCCCGGAGCTCAGTGGGACCCTGGGAGAGGGAGACAGAGGATTTCGAATCTCTGGATAACAGTCCCTGAGAGAGGAGAAGGGCATGGAGAACAGAGGAAAGGAAAAGAAAAAGGAGCCGGAAACCACTCAGAAGGCGGAGTGTTGAGTGAGTGAGGCTCCGGCATCTCTCAGGTCTCCTGCTTCTTCGAGGTCACCAAGGCAGACCAGAGCCAGGAAGCAGAGATGAGCTTCTGAGCCCTCGGTTCCATTACATGCACAGCTTGGCCTGGAAGGCTGGCGATTAGAGCCTGTCCGGGAGGCTCCAGCAGGAGGCGCCCTCTCCCCACATCCCCACACACAAAATTGGCAAGCCTGTTAAGCCTGGGCCTGGGCTGGCCATCCCAGGGTCACTGGACTAGGATGGGGGATGGGCCTGTGACAGGAGGTGCCCTGGGTGTCCTCTTTCGGCCCCATGGAGTCCTCTCCCATCCCCCAGTCATCAGGGAACTCTTCCACTCTGGGGAGGGTCCCTCAAACCCCAGGTCCCTCTACTGCCAGTGGGGTCCCAGAGGTGGGGCTGCGGGACGTGGCCTCGGAATCTGTGGCCCTCTTCTTCATGCTCCTGCTGGACTTGATCGCTGTGGCTGGCAATGCCGCTGTGATGGCCGTTATCGCCAAGACCCCTGCCCTCCGAAAATTTGTCTTCGTCTTCCACCTCTGCCTGGTGGACCTGCTGGCCGCCCTGACCCTCATGCCCCTGGCCATGCTCTCCAGCTCTGCCCTCTTTGACCATGACCTCTTCGGGGAGGTCGCCTGCCGCCTCTACTTGTTCCTGAGCATATGCTTCGTCAGCCTGGCCATTCTCTCGGTGTCGGCCATCAATGTGGAGCGCTACTATTATGTTGTCCATCCCATGCGCTACGAGGTGCGCATGACGCTGGGGCTGGTGGCCTCTGTGTTGGTGGGCGTGTGGGTGAAGGCCTTGGCCATGGCTTCCGTGCCAGTGTTGGGAAGGGCCTCCCGGGAGGAGGGGGCTCCCAGCGTCCCCCCGGGCTGCTCACTCCAATGGAGCCGCAGTGCCTACTGCCAGCTTTTCGTGGTGGTCTTCGCTGTCCTTTACTTCTTGTTGCCTCTGCTCCTCATCCTTGTGGTCTACTGCAGCATGTTCCGGGTAGCCCGAGTGGCGGCCATGCAGCACGGACCGCTGCCCACGTGGATGGAGACACCCCGGCAACGCTCGGAGTCTCTCAGCAGCCGCTCCACTATGGTCACCAGCTCGGGTGCCCACCAGACCACCCCGCACCGGACGTTCGGGGGAGGGAAGGCTGCAGTGGTCCTCCTGGCTGTGGGGGGACAGTTCCTGCTCTGTTGGTTGCCCTACTTTTCTTTCCACCTCTACGTTGCCCTGAGCGCTCAGCCCATTTCGACTGGGCAGGTGGAGAACGTGGTGACCTGGATCGGCTACTTCTGCTTCACTTCCAACCCGTTTTTTTATGGATGTCTCAACCGGCAGATCCGGGGGGAGCTCAGCAAGCAGTTTGTCTGCTTCTTCAAGCCGGCTCCAGAGGAGGAGCTGAGGCTACCTAGCCGGGAGGGCTCCATTGAGGAGAACTTTCTGCAGTTCCTTCAGGGTACAGGCTGTCCCACGGAGTCCTGGGCTCCCCGACCCCTCCCCAGCCCCAAGCAGGAGACACCTGCTGTGGACTTTCGAATTCCAGGCCAGATAGCGGAAGAGACCTCGGAGTTCCTGGAGCAACAACTCACCAGCGACATCATCATGTCGGACAGCTACCTCCGTCCCGCCCCCTCACCGTGACTGGAATCATGACGGGCTTCTGGCCACTTGGTGGGAGATGGGGCTGGGGCCACTTATGACTGAAGGAACACCTTGTGGGATCACCTGTTCCCGGCTAGCAGGGGCTGGGGCTGGGGTCTCTGCACACAGCTTTTGCTTAGTGTTTTCTGGGTCAGGAACAATGCCAACAGGAAGAACGTGTGGCAAAAGCCTTGGACATGGCTATGATCCTTGACTACTGGGGGAGGGAACCTGGTGAGATGGTAATGAGAATAAAGGGTCACGAAGGTGAGATGATGCCTTTCAACCAGCGAACTTTCCACGCCTCAGGAAGCAGGGACACTCTCTAAGGGCAGGAGTTGGAGGATATAGAGCAGTAGACCAGGTTTGGAGTTATCCTGGGGATCCTCTAGGGTTATTTCATTTTTCTCTGTAATTGCCCAGGGCAGTAATTGCACCCAAGCAAGGTAAGAAAATGACCTGTGTCTTCTCCTTTCCTTGCTAGGTTTAAAAAGAACTAAACAAAGTACAGCTAAGTGTTTCCATTTGAGTTAATGGATCTTTTTCTAGTTTTAGACTTGAGGTTTCCTTAAACTGAGAGGGCCAGCTGGGTATATTCCTTTCCTGAGTTTGGGCAGAAGCAAGGGGAAGTAGCAGGCAGGATACAAAGAGTAGAAGGCAGGAAAGCTGATTGCTTTCCTCTCTCTCCCACCCTCTGGGAACAGCCCTTCTGTTCTATTTTGCAGTCTCTCTCTTGCACAAGCTTCCAGCTTGATCTCCGCAAAGGCAAGGATACAATGGGATGGCTCTTTCTCCTAATTTTTTAGAATGAAGAAGTGGAAAGATTGGGGTTTGGGTGGCTGAAGGTGGGGGTTAGCATTTGAATTGCTAAGGTGGATGGATACAGAGAGGCCAGATAATCACCTTGACCAATAACACTGTAAATCTTTTTTTTTTCTTCCTAGGATTGGCCTCCTTGATCTCTCTCCTCATGGCAGTGACCCACCTCCAGCCCCCTGGACAATCGGATACAAGAGACTAAGGTTGGGAATGGGAAGGGTGGGGTTTCCATGGTCCATTAAATGCCTCCCTACTCCCATTCATCGCTCTCAAAATTAGCTTCAGTGACAAAGACTTAAATCTCTCTCCTACCTGCTGCCCTGGGTTGGAGAGAGGGCACGGGAGTTGGGTTCAGATGTTCACTGATTGAGACTGTAGGAACTTGTTGGCTGGTATCGGTGGTGGTATTTGCAAGGGAGGGGGAATAGTTGCAAACTGGAGAGGACACCCATCTGGGACTACCTGTCCATCCACTTCCCTCAGCTGAATCAAGTAACTTTCAAGGGTTGAGGCAGGATCAGAGGGTGCTTTGATCTGTATTTGAACAAATTCCTGGCTCATTGAACATTAAAGGGTAAGATGGGCTGGTGGGAGTGGGATAGTTTCCCCTTTGAACGGCCAATAAATACTTTTTATTATAAAAAGTTATACTGATATCAACATTTACTATTTCAGTTCAATTCAGTGCATAATAGTTGAATACCTAGTATTCTCTGGGACCCACACGGAGTCACTGCCTTTGAGGAGTTCATAGTTTAATTTTATCAGATACCTTGTTTTTTTACAGAGCCTTTGTATCTGGTAAAGCACTAAAGAATGTTTGAGAAATATATTGGAGAATATATTGAAGCTCAGTCCACTGCAGCAAGATACCTACATGGAAGCCTCCTGTGGATTGTGGAAAGTGTGAGGGTTGTAAATGAAATTCTAGTTGTGGAAAAGAATTTATTAACTGAAACTGGGCAAACAGCTTTCCCCCTTTAGATGCAGGAAAATTTACAAGTTTCTGTCTTCTTACCACCAGACTTACTTTAGTCTAGAACCTATTACACTGAAGAAATCCCTTAGATAGTATATCTACCAAGGAGACTCTTTCGTGATTGAAAAACGTGTTCTTCTCGCTCTCCTCCCTTTTAAGATAAACACATAAGGGAGGCATCTCATTTGTAGATAAGGGGGAAAAAAAACTTTCAAATATCAGGGATCAGCTAGTACGTCTTAAGAATTGCCAGCAGGTGGCAGTGTGAGTCCAGTGGAAACAGGAAAGGTGCGTGCGTGGGGGGAGATGGGCCTCGGGAGAGGGAGTGAGGAGAGGGGAGGACAGGAAACATTGTCTGGCAGCCATTTTGTTAATTTATTTTGTCTTCTCCTTTGACTTTGCCCTCCAACCCTTCCTTCACATACATCCAAAAAGAAAATTTTAAGTGCAAGGATATCTCTAATTCAGGCTTATATTTCCTGACACTGAACTTACTGGTGTTTATTACAGAATTTGACATAGGCTGGTTCATTTGCCATTTATTTTTCCCTGAGTGGATCATGAAGGAAATAAAAATTTCTCTTCTATTATGTTGACAATTCTTCCAACAGTTTCTGCCATGACCACCTTCCAGTTGTTTTCTAGTTTACCAGGACCACTTGGTAAAGTTTGCTATGTAGTCCTTGGCTGTGAAAGCTGTTCCTGGAAAAATCTGACCTCTCTAGTGGGCTCAAGAATCAACAGGTTGAGACATTTGACTCGTCAGTTACTTTTCCTGCACCTGGGTGGTGTTGGGGTAACTTCCAAGCCTAGATGAAAACTTTCTGTTGTCAGGTCTCCCCAGGTAACATCTTAGAGTGGCATGGTAGAAAAGGGGTGAATTTGGAGGCAGACATCTACTTACTCAATGTGTGAACTTGGGAAAGGTGCTTAATTTCTGTGAGCCTATTTCTTCAACTGTAAAAACGGGGGTAACATTACCTACCTCACAGGGTTGTTGTGAGGATAAAAGAGATGACCATGTGGAAGCACCTAGCCATACCTGGCAAATAGGTACTCAATAAATATTGGTTCTACCCTTTCCTTTTGCCCTATTCCCCCGTAAGTATTGATTATGGGAAAGCCATCCTTTTTATTCTAACAGTCATTTGGGAATGAGTAGGAGGCTTTTCAAACTTTCCAGAACTGGAATTACGAAGTTATAGTGGATGAAGTTGTTTAAGGTGGCTCTCAAGAAATCCCTCCAATTAATGAATCGTCATCCTATAGACCTTTCTGTTTGGACCTTATATGCTAAGGTTTAGATTCTATTAGGGAAATAGTTTTTAATCCCAGGGAACGGTTTGGGGGACCACAAGAGTTCTCCTTTCTGGAATGTATGCTGAGAGTATTTGTGCAGCTATTTGGCAGTAAAGGTAATTCAGGGCCACCTTCACGGGTAGTACCCAGGATTATGAATGAAAAGGCTAGGAGTGTGGGGCTTTCATGGAGGTTTATTTTCAGGTGATGCTAGAGCTGAGAGACAAATCTTCTAGAACCTCCCTTTTTGGGTGGTACTACAACAGGAAATTTCAGTAAGGAGATTCACAGGATGCACTGGTTTGTTTTGGGGTGTGGGCCTGTGGTTAACTGATCTTGGTATAAGTCCGAAGCCCCTAACGCGGGATCATTTATCCGCGCTAAAATTGGCTTATATTGGAGAAAGGTATCACGGAAATCTTGTGGAGAACTACACACTTACCTTTCAGGTAATAGAATACTTAGCGATTTCAGGTGGCCCTTTGTCAACACAGTCGCTGGGCAACTCGTAGGGAACGGCACAAGGACCCGGATACATCCTGAGAGCAGGAAGCGGTGGACAAAGGGGAGGGCAGAAGGGTGTGCTAAGGTGCCAGGCATGGTCGGCCTTACAGATCTCAAGATGTGAAGCGTGGCCGGCCCCAGGCTGTGCTGTTTGTTTCCATCCCGTAGATCGGGCTGAGACAACCCCGGAAGACTGTCCTACACTTGGGAAGGGGCTTCGGGTCTCCACAGCCAGAGATCAAAGGGGCTTTTACGGCCAGTGAGAAATTCCCAGCAGAAATTCCCGTGCGGGCTGTGGACTCTTATCTGGGAACCCACCCCCTTCCAAAGCTGGCCGTGTGACCTCAGGAGGGCGCCACCAACTGGGGAAGCCAGTCCCTGGTTTTTCTACATTAATCCAAATAAGGCAGCCGAAAAGGACAAGAGGCACTGAAGTCGAGCCGCGTACCAGGTGCTCGACGAGACACCGCTACTCCGGGAACCACAGCTCGGACTCACCGGGCCTCTCCCCGTACTTCCGCTTTCCGTCGCTCCTCTACCCCAGCTAGAGAGTTTTGGGCAGTAACCGCCGTGGGGCGTTGCCGGAAGTGTCGTCAACACCGGATATCCGGTTCCTTCGGCGCTCAAGGAGCTGACGGAGAGGGCCGCCGCCCAGCAGTAGACGCTGTCTCAGCCAGCCGAGCCGCAGTCTCCGCGGTGTGTGAGTGAGCCCGGGCTCGGTCCCCTCTCCCGCCGCCGCCATGGGCTGCACGTTGAGCGCCGAGGACAAGGCGGCGGTGGAGCGAAGCAAGATGATCGACCGCAACTTGCGGGAGGACGGAGAGAAAGCGGCCAAAGAAGTGAAGCTGCTGCTACTCGGTGAGGGGCTGAGGGCGGGGCGGGCGGGGCTGGCGGGGTGAACCGGAGGGCCTAGGCACTTGGGAGCCCTTGCGGGTGGGGGTCAGGCCCGGCCGGCTGAAAGGACCCCGAAGGGATCTGGAGGGCGTGACGGCTGCGGGGCGGGGTGTTGGGTTGGTGGCTTAGGCCCGGGAGGGCGTGATTGAGGGGGTGGGGTTTGGGGTTGTAGGAATTGGGCTGGAGGGAGGGTGTGACTCGGAGCTGGATTTGGCGTTTAGTGAAGAGAGCTTGGGAGTACGGGGCAGGAGGACATTGAGACTGTGTTAGGAATACGCCGAAAGCTCATAAAGGAAGAGCTGATATTAGGGAAGGTTTTGCAAGGGATTGGAGTGTGTTGATAGCAGAGGACGGAATAGAGTGTGTGGGACTCGTATGATGGCTTATGAGTTCGGAGCATGGTGATACTCTGACAGGATAAAGTTGGGATGCTTGAATGATTAATGTAAATAGAGGAGCTGGTACAGAGTGGTCACGTAAGGACCCTGTCATTTATTAGCAAGTGGGCATTTTGAACTGTTTGTAAATGGAGGAACCTTGGATTAACCAGGAACGTGAAGGTGTGTGGTTGAGATAATTGACAAGTTCTCGGATATAAAGGAAAAGAACTTGGGTGCAGAGGCTGTCTATACTTTTCCACCTTCTATCATTTTTACTCTCTTGAGGTTTTATGACTCCTTCCCTTGTTTTTATAAAAGGGGAGGTGTTGTGAGCTGAGGAAATTTAAGGACTGGCTGGTTTGAGGTTTGTGGCAAAAGATGTAGTGGACAATAGATTACATATTGGGAGTTGCTGAATAGTTGCTAGGGATGATGTGCAGTGGGAATGGAGTTACTTTAGGATAAATTATGAAATTGGATACATTATAAAAGCTGTGACAGACTTCTGGTGAACTGTCTCTCCAAACTAAAAACATTGGCTTCAGAAAATTACTGTTTATTTTACCTGACATTCGTTTTGAGCAGCTTTTAGGTACAGTCAGATGCATTTTACTCAGCATGATTAGTTTAAACATTTTTGAAACTGGTTTCCAGAGGCTCAGTAAATCATATATGAAGTACTCTGGCATCAGCTTACCAATTAAGTCACAGTTTCTTTACTATTAGTATTTTCTACAGTTCTGTTAGAGAAGAATAAGTAGGAGTAATGGTTTCTGTAAGCAACAGAACCTCTTTTTTTTTTTTCCAATAGAATTTTTTAAAACAATTAATTTTTGAGAAAAAGAAGTTGCTTTAGGAGAAGTGCCAACTTTTCATGGTATAAAGCTCTGGAGGACAGAATACACCACCATAACCCAAGGCTTATTTTGTACTCCAGGATGTGCTGGGTCCCCATGCTAGTCTCTTCATGTTAACATATTTAGTGGTTTGTAGATTGCAGAAGCCCTAGGGAACAGCTCTTTAGATATAAGGGGGAAATTATACAGTGGAGCTTGAGCTTTGGGTTTGAATACCTGACCTTTCATAACACATGAACTCAAATCGTAATTCTAGACTGCCACTATTTAACAGGTGTCATTTGTGGTTGAGCATGGTCTGTGGCACATAGTAGATGCTTCTTAAATATTTACTAGTGCGAACCACCTAATGTTGGACATTACTTCTTTGGCTCTTTCAGATGTTTAACATAAACCATAATACTCAAGGCATTAACGTTGTCTGTATTGATTGATTGGTTATGAAACTAAAGGTGTATTTTCATCTTGCTTTGATTTACATTAGCCCATCAGAGATCCCCTCAGGACATTAGCCTATTGTAATACAATTGTAAACTGTGAGGCTTTCTTCCCAAGGCAGGATTTGGCAGGCAGAATTTAGGCAAGCAAATATCTGGAAATATCTTTATTTGGGATTTTATAAATAGTGCATTTAATTAAAAACAAAATAAAAACATGATGACTTAGCGAACTGCAAAGGCAGTAAGTAAAAATCAAAGTACTAAAACATTTGCTTTTAATTTTTACCAATTTCATTTTTTAAAGTAAAATTTTTTAATATTCTTGAGCAAGTTAAGTCAACAAATATAAATAGTTGCAGACACAGATGCTCTTGCTTGAACCATATCATAATGCACAGAAGTTAAAGTCATCCCTTATTTTCTATAAGCAGAACACACTCATCAAGTATATGGATAACTTTTTTTACTGTAGAATACCTCCTTTGATGCATATGCAAGTCATTTTTACTTCATCACTTTGAAACTGTCAAACTTAGTCTAAGTTGAGATATATTCGGTTACCTATGTCTCTCCTGGCACATAATAGGTGTTCATTAGATATTACTGTATTTTTTTTTTTTTTTTGAAGGGATGTAGTTTAGTATAGTGATAACTACATGAGTTCTGAAGTCAGATTATTTCAAATTCTAATTCCCATTTACCACCTGTAACCTTGGGAAAGTTACTTAGTCAATTTTGCTCTGCTCAATTTCCTCATCTTTAAAATGGAGAAAATAGAGGCACTATAGGAGTGCTATGAGGATTAATAGGATAGTAATGTAAAGTGGAATACAGCCTGGCACATAGGATTAGCTCAGTGAATATTAGCTATTATTGTTATTATTAAATCAAAAAGAATGTTACAGATTATAGGTACTATAGAAATTCAAATTAAGAAGCCAGGGTGGGCTGAATTAGTTAAGGAATACTTAAGTGTTACAGTTTTTTGATTACCTTTGACTTGAATTTCCTTTAGGTGTGTTCTTGGGAAGATCCTGATAATGTCAAATTAATGTTTAATCACAAAATTATGTAGGAAGACAAAATTATATTATGCAAAGCTTCCCAATTGGAGTGCAGTACATAGATAATGGTATACAAGTATGCTGTTTGTAAATTTTTTTATAGTTTTGAAATTTCATTTTTTTTTAATTTTTTAAAGGTTTTATTTATTTATTTATTTGACAGAGAGAGAGAGAGTGAGAGAATACAAGCAGGGGGAGCTGCAAAAGGAGAGGGAGAAGCAGGCTCCCCACTGAGCAGGAAGCAGGAGGCAGGGCTCAATCCCAGGACCCTGGGATCATGACCTGAACTGAAGGCAGACACTTAATCGACTGGCTCAACTGGCAGCCTGCTTCTCCATCTCCCCCTGCCACTTCCCCTGTTCTCTTGTGCTCTCTCTCTGTCAAATAAATAAATAAAATCTTAAAAAAATAGATTTGACAAGTGTGTAACCTTTTAATCATTCTTGCAACTGTCTATGCGTTGTCTTCCTACGCTAGTTTAGTTGTATCAGGGAATGGGACTTGTTGGGGAAGGTAGGGAGGAAAAGATGTTTTAAGTACTCAGGAACTAGCATATTAGCAGGAAAGACCAAAAAATAAAAATATGGGTCTCATAAGAAGTGTTTAGAGCAGTGAATACTAAATTTGTTCAGGTAATTGAACTTTGCTTTAATACTCGTTTTCTATTGAACAGAATATAGTAGACTAGCACTAATAAAAGTTCTTTGAACTGGTAACTTGATGAATAAGGAGATCCCATGTACTGTAGGGTTAAAGAGCAAAGATTCTGAAAATGGGGGGATTTGTCCTAATCTCTGAGTTTCATTTTCCTTTGTCTATACAGTGATGTCTGATCTCAGGGGTTTCTTGTCTGTGATGTTAATATTATCAACCACATGAAATATTTTAGCAGGGTTATAAAGAGAACTGCTTTTGTGGTGTTATTTCTCTTATTCTTGAATTTGACTGAAATTAGTTTAATGTATTAACGCTGTTTAGGAAAATAGTTAAAAACCTGAAAGACATAAATTTATAAAGTGCACATGCACATAATGTAAATGTTTTAGAGAATATAAAGAGAAGAAACTGTTGTAGTGTTTGATTTTCCCTCCAGGTTTAACTGTCTTCGTTTTGGTAAAATTCTTTTTCGTTGTTTAGTAAGTTAGAGTTATCTCTAAGCCTTTCTCTCTCCAGGCTATCTGTTACCTGCTTAGCAGTCATCTGTATCTGTAATTGAAACTGCTTGAGCTGAATAACTGTCTTTGGAGCACTGTTTATTTGTCCCAGTTTCGATACAGTGCTCTATGTAAATGAAATAACTTGATATTAGTCTTGATATTAGTAAGTTGTAACAGAAATGTATATGTCAGATACAAACCAAACAAAGAAGCACCAGAAAGACCAAATTTGTTTGACTTGTACCTGAATAATGGCCTGGTAATCTTAGACACAAGTTTCAGGAGGGTATAGTCTTTAGTGGATTTCCTTTGACTTTCAAGTTGGACTTGGAAGATACTTAAAAGTTTAAGAGATTTGTTAAGGGCTAGTGGAAACATTAGTGTGTTCATTGTTCCGCTACCATTTTGCTGTTATGGACTTCTTTTTGTTACCAAGTCTAATTCACAAATGGGTAAATGTTTTTAATATTCATACAAAAACACTGAGTTTTTGGGATGATTGTTAGTGTTTTATATCTAGAAAAATTTTTGTGGCTTAAGTTTGAAACAGTATTCTAAATTTTTTCTAGTTACTCATGTAAATCTATTGCTGTATAGTTAGCGATGTCTCACCACGATTAAACATACACTTATTTATTTATTTATTTATAAAGATCTTAATCATTTATTTGTGTGAGAGAGAGAACAAGCAGGGGAAGTGGCAGGCAGAGGGAGAAGCAGGCTCCCCACCGAGCAAGGGACCCTGGGATCCTGACCTGAGCCATAGGCAGAGGCTTAACCAATTGAGCCACCCAGGTGTCCCTACCCTCTTGTATTGAAATTGTGCTTGTATCTCCTGCCTTTTTTTTTTTTTTAAGATTTATTTATTTGACACAGAGGGAGAGATCACAAGTAGGCAGAGAGGCAGGCAGAGAGAGAGAGGGAAGCAGGCTCCCCGCTGAGCAGAGAGCTCGATGCCGGGCTCAATCCCAGGACCCTGAGACCATGACCTGAGCTGAAGGCAGAAGCTTTAACCCACTGAGCCACCCAGGCGCCCCCTTTTTTTTAAGATTTTATTTATTTATTCATTTATTTGATAGCGTGCAAGCAGGGGGAGGGGCAAAAGAGAAAGAGAAGCAGACTTCTGCTTCCACTGAGCAGGAAGCAGGAGGCAGGGCTCAATCCCAGGACCATGACCCCAGCCAAAGACAGACCCTTAACCAACTGAGCCACCCAGGCGCCCCTCTCCTGTTTTTATTTATGTGGCCTGTTATTAATAGTTATTACTCTGGTGATATGCGGACCTCTAAATCAGACTTCTTTAAAGTTAATTAGCAAGGTAGCTTGCTTGTCATCTTGTAATTTCCTGTAGTAGTTGGATTTTATTTTATTTTATTGTATTGTATTGTATTTATTTTATTTTTTTTAAGATTTTATTTATTTACTTGACAGAGAAAAAGAGATCACAAGTAGGCAGAGAGGCAGGCAGAGAGAGAGGGCAGGCAGAGAGAGGCTCTCTGCTGAGCAGAGAGCCTGATGTGGGGCTCCATCCCAGGACCCTGAGATCATGACCTGAGCTGAAGGCAGAGGCTTAATCCACTGAGCCACCCAGGTGCCCCACTAGTTGTATTTTAAAATCAAAATAGTATTCATTTGAACTCTAAGAACTTATGGAAATGGGACACTGAATTTGGATTTCTGTTTTAGTCATGTATTGATAGCCCTAGTTTTTATACTTTTTTATTAAATGGAGAATGTTGGATGGAAAAAGATTTTGCCCAGGACCTTAGAAATTATATTTTACAGATGTAAATTACAGGATTATTTTAGAGTGACATGCTTTTGATGGAATATTTCCCCCTCTATTTCCTGAAGTTAGAACATCAGAATTGATGACTTCAAACAAGGTTGTTTGATGTAATGATATGATCACTACCATGATTTACACAGATAATGTAGTTCTGATGTATGTGTTAGGATAATGCAGTCTTAAAGTTTCCATGGCAGTTATTTCAATGTTGAGTTACGTATTTTTGAAAATAAACATTGAATGACTTCAGTTTAATGATATAAATCCCTTTCACCATTTCTCAGCGTTAATAAATCCTCAATTTTGGTTCATTTCAGGTCGTTAAAAACTAATTTCCTTCCTTCCTTCCTCTGCTTTTTTTTTTTTTTTTTAAGATTTTATTTACTTATTTGGGAGAGAGCATGCGCGAGAGAGCACACACAGGGTGGGGGGCCAGAGGGAAAAGCAGACTCCACACTGAGCAGGGAAGCCCACCACTCAGGGCTGTATCCCAGGACCTCGACCTGAGCCAGCAGATGCTTAACCGACTGGGCCACCCAGCCACCCCTCTTCTCTGCTTCCAAGAAGAAAAATATATTTCTTACCCTTTCATTTTTGTTATTATGGTAATAACTAAAATCCACATTCACATCTTCATCAATATTTGTAGTTTTTTGAGTTTTTCTAGACTACTTAGAAGTTTGTGTGTGTGTATTTTGTTTTTAAAGATTTTATTTATTTATTTGACAGAGAGAGAGAGCACAAGCAGGAGGAGCAGCAGAGGGAGAGGGAGAAGCAGGCTCCCCGCTCAGTACGGGTCTTGATCCCAGGCCCCCGGGATCATGACTTGAGCCAAAGGCAGATTCTTAACCAACTGAGCCAGCGAGGCACTGTTACAAGTTTTTTAAATAAACTTTTTATTTTGGAATAATTTCACATTTATAGGAAAGTTGCAGAGATCTAAGTATGTAGAGTACCTGTATACTCTTCACTTGGTTTCCCTTAATGTTATTACATAGCTATGGTACATTTGTCAACGTTGCACAATATTGGTGCATATCAGTGCACAATATTGGTGCATTAATGTTAACTAAACTACATACTTTATTTGGATTTCAGCAGTTTTTCCACTAATGTTCTTTTTCTGCTTCAGGATCCAATCTAGGATGCTGCATTGCATTTAGTCAAGGCTACTTTTCATTGAGCTTTTTGGTTTTCAGTGTTGCAGTATCCCCAAGGAGATTCATTTATTAACTTATTTATGATTTGGTATCTCTGATCATCTTTTATGTGCACAGGTACTTTCTTAGCCTGGAGATAAATGAGAAATAGACAAAACTCTTAAGCAGTTAAAGTTGTAGAGATACAGGAGTAAACAGTGGTTAATATGTGTGCAATGTGGTTACAGAAGGAGTAGCTGATTTGAGGAGGAGGAGAAAGAAACATGTCAGGGAAGTCCTCCCAGAGGAGGTGATATCTGACATGGACCTTAAGGGATAAATAGGAACTCTTAAGACAAAGACCAGAGGGAAGTGCATCCAGACAGAGGGAGTAATATGTACAAAAGCTCAGAAATGTAAGTGAGCAAATAGATTTGCCTGGGATAAAGGGTTAGTATAGGAGGAGTGTGGGAGATAAGGCTGGAAAGGTGTGCAGGGGATTTGGAGAGCGTCGATTTGAATTTTTAGTCTTTTAAGCCATATTTTATTTTATAGCTAGAAATAAATATAGATATAATTTGGGGGAAATCATTTAGGGACTTTGCATTCTCTTCCCTCATTCCACTGCTAATTTATGTTGTAACAAAAGGTTAGTAAAAGTAAATACATATATGAACTCCAAACTTTTGGGTTTTGACTTACAGCATTGATGAACATTTGTATGGTAAGGGAAATTGAAATTGTAGGAATCCTTATGATCTGGCAACTCAGTTTATAATGTTTTGTTATTTGAATTTTTAGAATGTGGTATTTGCATTTGATTAAATAAATGTGTAGAAAAGTGCTGTATGCTGCCATCAGTGTTTGGGAGACTTAGGTAGGGATATGATTCTAACGTTTTTTAAGTGTAAAATTTAGGGATATATGGGTTTTGGTGAATGGATGTAACATTACAATTAACTTTGGAGGACATCTCCGTTACATATAAAAATTTATTTGTATGGTTTAAAACTGAGTATTTTACATTTCTATCACAAGAAAATTTTGAGGAAGAGCTAGAAAGAAATACACCTTTGCAAAAATAGTTTCAGTCATATACGATGTACATACCATATAATTTAGCGTTAGCACCAAAATGGCTATTTGTTGCCCTGCTTTTAAAGAAATAAAAGGAAACTTACTCACCAGAGGCCAAAGTTAGAACATTGAGGCAGCCAGAGGATAATCCCTCTTGCTCACAAATAACTGCTCCCTTAAGCATTCTTTTTATATTTCACAAAAGTGAAGAAGAAACCCCACTCTCCCTCTAATTGGCCAGTTGCCCAAAGAGAACACATGATCTTTAGCAACACTCAAGTTACCTTTTTCATATTCTCAAGTGATAACATTTTGAGGAGAGCTGTGTGGCTAAGTGAGCTGCCCCCCCCCCCCCCTTAATATCTAGGATTTCACATATTGTGATCTTGCAGTTTAGGATGACTTTTTCTGTATCTTCTAGTGCAGATTCCTCAGATAATCTGATTGGTTTTACTCATTTTTTGGAACTTGGACACACAGGGTGTGGGGCCTCTGTCAGCCTATGACTGGGTGGTTTCTGTGTCAGGTATTTACCCCTGATCCGGTCACAGAGAGAGGTGTGACTCAGTTATGTGGGCGACTGCCTACTGAGGAAGCTAAGTAGGGATTTCTCTAGGGGTTATGGGCAGGCATATATTCTGAAGTTATGTTTAATATATCAGTTAAGGTTTTTTGTTTTGTTTTGTTTTTTTAAGATTTCGTTTATTAGGGAGAGAGAAAGAGAGAGAGCCAGAGCACCAGCTGGGGGGGAGGGGCAGAGGGAAGCAGACTCCTGGCTAACCACAGAGCCCACACAGAGCTCGATCCCAGGAACCCAAGATCACGACCTGAGCTAAAGTCAGACACTTAACCGACTGAGCCACCCAGGCATCGCTATATCAGTTAAGTTTTTTATTTTATTTTATTTATTTGACAGAGAGATCACAAGTAGGCAGAGAGGCAGGCAGAGAGAGAGGGCAGGCAGAGAGAGGCTCTCTGCTGAGCAGAGAGCCTGATGTGGGGCTCGATCCCAGGACCCTGAGATCATGACCTGAGCCGAAGGCAGAGGCTTTAAACCACTGAGCCACCCAGGCGCCCCTATATCAGTTAAATTTTATCAAAAATTTCTTGTATGTGCTTTAAGCCTTTTTGGCTGTCGGTATGTGATTGCTTCCCAGAAAAGTCTTTTTCAGGGGTGCCTGGGTGACTCAGCCTGTAAAGCATCCCACTCTTGATTTTTGCTCAGGTCCTGATCTCAGGGTTGTGAGATCCAGTCCCAGATCAGACTCCATGCTGGGCCAGGAGTCTGCTTGAGAGTCTCTCTTCCTCTTTCCTGTTCCTCCGCTCTCCCTCTCCACAGGAAAAAAATCTTTTTCACAGAAGAGACCCATTATCTCTGTCCCAATCACAATGTACTGCTATCTTTTACCTTTAATATATTCATTCATTTATTCATTCACTGAACAAGTATTTGAGTACTGTATGTTTCATGCACTCTTTTAGGTGTTGGGATATAGGATGTTCAGTACAGATTTATAGCAGTTTATTTCACTGAAGTGGTTGGTGGGTGCAAGGGAGCTGGGGCAGGGTTTGAGAGGTTTAGAGGGGAATAAGGAGAATAGGAGCTTGTGAGTGAGTCCAAATGTATCATCAGGTGTAGTTGTTGGGGTGAGAGTTGAAGACGTCTGCCGGAATGGGTGTGGGGCTGAATAAAGATAGCAGAGGAATGGAAATCTTCTGTTTCTGTTAACTGCCCACATTGAAAATTCCATTCATGGCAGCTGGCATTTACAAAATGTGATTAGGCAACTACTGAATCTCATAGAAACTCAAGCCATTCATCCCACAGTTATTATGTGCCTACTCTGTCCTAGATATGGGGGGGTAGGTGGGTGGGTAGTAGAAACAAAAAGAAGGCACTGTTTTGTGCTTTCGAGGAGTGTGCTTTTTTGAGTTTAGGACTAATGGAGTCCTAAACAGGTACAAACCTAAGTAATTACAATAATTTGACCAAGTATTAGTGTTATGGTGTTTGACACTGGCTGTAGGGCCAGGTTGAGCCTTGTCAGGGTGCCCTTGAGGAAGAAGTACACAGATGTGGACAGGTTTTCAGGTCATACTGAAAAAAAAGTTTCATTATCATTTTAATCAAAATTAAGAAAACCAATTAGCAGTTTATGAAAAGCAAGATTAGGATCTGGAAAGATAGTCAAATAATTTTTTTTAGAGTAGCCAGACCTGGCTAGAGATAAAAAAAGGCTGGGAAGGGCAGTTTGGGACTTAGTTTTGTAAGTTAATCTCTAGGACTTACGCTGAAAGGGAAGAATCTGTCAGCCATCAGAGTGGGAGTAATATCTCCGTTAAGAGGGAATGGAGAAGGTTTTGGCAAGGAGTTAAAGTTTGAGTAGAATAAGGTTTCAAGGATGTTCATATGTAGAGGCTTGGCACGCTTAGAGGGACAGTGGCCTAGCTAAAGTGATTATTTTGATATTTTAGGCTATGGAAACTTGCTAATTTCACAAATAGATTTAACTTCACCATGAGACCACACATTCCTTAACTTATTTGTATTTGTGTCCAGCAGTTCCAGGCACATATAAGAGACATGTTTGTTTTAAAAAAAAAAAGAACAATTTTAATTTGCTCCAGAATGTTTTTTCCCATCTGTAATTCTGCTAACCTTTTCTTTTACTGAATTAGGGAGCAACTGGTTTTTGTATTAAGTATGGTACTTTGAAAAGCATTTTGAATGAATTGTCATTTTTAACTTTAATCTGAATTTTTACTCCCTTAGTTACTTATGCCTAGCGATAAAAAGGAATCAGTGGGAGCAATAGATAAGCTTATTACTGGAAATAACATGGATTATGCTGCTGTGATCTTTTGTTAGAGATACTCACATTTTTTTCTTAGGAATAGCAGGCTAACTTGAATATTCTGTTAGTTTAAGACTGTGTAATTATAGAATGCCCTCAAGCATGAATATTGAAGGTTGGCTGCCAGACAACTCTTCCTTACATTGCTGCACTCTTTAATTCTTTATATTCTTCGTGCCCTCTTGATCGGGAGTGCATGATTGGAGACCATGCTGATCGCTGTATTATGGCAGCTATTTTGAATGGTTGGATTAATAGGAAGATGTGGATCTGTAGTTTGATTTGATGCCTGTGTGTCAGAAGTAGAGATTTCATCTGCTTTTAGCATTATAATAATTGTAGTCATAGAATGTTAGAGAGCAACCATAGGGCACATCTAGGCCAAAACCCTTCATATTTTATATATAAGGAGATAGGCATTGTGAAGTTAGGTGATTTGCTCAAGATCACATAGCTAGTCATGGTAGAGTTAGGACTAAAATCTACTCTTCCATTGAATTTATTACTACATGGTATTATTGACTAAGAAAATCTTTTTAAGTGAAGTTAGAAAAATCAAATACATATGCTGATCAAACTTACAGCCTGCTGTGGGAGGAAGGCTGTCTAGGCCTGTTCTCGTCATATGTTCCCATGTGTCTGGTAAGCGGTGGGGGGCATGGGTGGGCTGTGGAGAGACCAAGAAGAGTGTCTGGGTCTAGCACTGGCTAGAGCGTTACCTAAAAATAGTGTCATATTGGGACTTAGCTATGCAGACCTCCAGAAGGAGGGCTATGTCCTAGTTAAAATGTGTGCTTTTAGAAATTTCAGCATTTCTCCACAGAAACAAACGAGTATTTAAAAGGAAAGATGTTCCAGTTGCTCTTGGAATAACCACGAGTACTCATGATAGTGATACAGAACCCTTTGAGGAGCGTTCGAGGAAAAGCTATAAGGAGTACAGATGGGTGAGAAGTGTGGAAGAGGAGGTAGTTAGGAGTATCTAGGGGCTGAAAATATATTTAAGGAAGAGAGTGTTTTTGTTCCTCATGGTGGGATGGAGAAAATGATTAATGCTTTGACATAGTTTGCTGTGGCATTTACGTTCTAAGTTGCTGTTTTAGCATGTGAATCTCAACTCCATCGAGGGTTTTATTATTGTGAACTAGTTGATAAGTAGTTATATCATTTCTGCTGGGAATTTGAACCAACATCAATGTCTAAAGAGTTTTTATTAAGTTAAACTTTTGGGGACTTAACATTAACATTACCTAGTGGTATTCCAAACAGTGAAAACAGCATTCACGAATAATAGCTAGTTAACATTTATTTAATACTTACTACTGGCCAGGTATTGTTCTAAGCATCTCCTATTAACCCTTGTTTTACAGATAAGGACGTTCATTGTGCCTGAAGGCAGGGAGGATATAAGCATAATCTATTTCCTTAGACTGGCTTTAAGTTTTCCTTTAATCAAAGCGAAAGAGGCAAAAAGAGAAGATACCGGGTGACACAATGTTTCTGAGTACCAGCCATCTTTTCTGGTTAATTTTTTATGTATTTATTTTATTTATTAAAGATTTTATTTATTTGAGAGAGAGTGAGAGAGAAGAGAGAACAAGAGCTGGGGTGCGGGGTGCAGAAGGAGAGGGATAAGCAGACTCCCCACTGAGCAGGGAGCCCCATGCTAGGCTCCATCCTGGGACTCCAGGATCATGACCTGAGCTGAAGACAGACGCTTAACCGACTGAGCCACCCAGGCATGCCTAGTGTCCGTTTTTAAAATCAGTGTATATGGGGCACCTGGGTAGCAGTCGGTAAGCGTCTGCTTTCGGCTCAGGTCAGGATTCCTGGGGTCTTGGGATCAAGTCCTGCATCTGACTCCCAGTTCAGTGGGGAGTCTGCTTCTCCCTCTGCCCGGCTCCCTGGGTCATGTGCGTGCACACGCTTGCACGCTCTCTCTCTTGCAAGAAAGAATAAATAAAATCTTTAAAAAAAATAAAATCAGTGTGTATGTAAGTTGAATGTGTTTACTCATGATGATTTACTTATATTAGTTCACTGGCCTATAAAAATTTTGCAAAGACATTATCACCATCTCTTGTTTTTCATACCCATAATGTAGTCTATCTTATGGGAAGAAGTAGGGAGAACACATGATGGTGCCTGCTGTCCAAGAGCTCCTTAAAAATAAAATTTAGGGAAAAAAAAAAAAAAAAAAAAAAAAAAAAAAAAAATAAAATTTAGGGACTGCCTGGGTGGCTCAATTGTTAAGTGTCTGCCTTCAGCTCAGGTCATGATCCCAGGGTCCCGGGATCGAGCCCTACATTGGGCTCCCTGCTCCATGGGAAGCTTGCTTCTCCCTCTCCCACTCCCCTGCTTGTATTCCCTCTCTCACTGTCTCTCTGTCGCTGTCTCTCTGTCAAATAAATAAACAAAATCTTTAAAAAAATAAAATAAAAATTTAGGACTTTTTAGGTAAATATAATGATTTTACAATAGAGTATGTACTGGTAAATTATTTTTCATCAGACCTTGTTGGTGATCATACTTACCTGCACACATCCTTCTTACTCATTCTATTTGATTTTTTTTAAAGATTTTATTTATTTATTTGACAGAGAGAGAGAGAGAGAGAGAGAGCAAGCACAAGCAGGGGAAGTGGCAGAGGGGGAGGAAGAAGCAGGCTCCCCGCTGAGCAAGGAACCTGACCTGGTGCTCCATCCCAGGGTTCTGGGATTATGACCTGAGCTGAAAGCAGACACTTAACCGACTGAGCCACCCAGGCGCCCCTATTTGATTGTTAATAAGATTTTTCTAGGGGCGCCTAGGTGGCTCAGTTGTTAAGTGTCTGCCTTTGGCACAGGTCATGATCCCAGGGCCCTGGGATCAAGCCCTGCATCAGGCTCCTTGCTCAGCGGGAAGCCTGCTTCTCCCTCTCCCACTCCCCCTGCTTGTGTTCCCTCTCTCACTGTCTCTCTCTCTCTGTCAAATAAATAAATAAAATATTAAAAAAAAAAAAAGATTTTCTAAATGAATTCTACCCCTTCATCCTCTGCAGATTGCCTGCCTTCTTTTATTGAGAAGACCATCTAGCTTGGCTCTTTCTCCCCTTTTTCTCTCAAAAATCTCTATAGCTTCCCCCCATCATCCTTTCTTCCTCTTCATATAAGATGTCCTTTAGATATATATTGTTTTAAGGATGAGTTTTCTTTTTTTTTTATTAAAAGATTTTATTTATTTGACAGAGAGAGAGAGAGAGATCACAAGTAAGCAGAGAGGCAGGCAGAGAGAGGGGGAAGCAGGCTCCCTGCAGAGCAGAGAGCCCAATGTGGGGCTCCATCCCAGGGCTCTGAGATCATGACCTGAGCTGAAGGCAGAGGCTTTAACCCACTGAGCCACTCAGGCGCCCCTGAGTCTTCTAAGTCAAACTGATTCCATTCCCTCCTGTTGTTGGGACCTTTCAGACCTTTTCCTCTGTAAATCCTGTCCCCTGCCCATTTCCTTCCCTCCTTCCTAAAGTCATCATCAGTTCCTCCTTCTCCAAGCCATAGGTTATATCTTTGCAGTTCCTTTGTATCCAATTCCATTCTTTGTTTCCATAATATTACTACCTCGGTATATTGAAGATGGACAAATGAATCTCTCCTTAAATTTGTGATGAATTTTGAAGGAAGATAGGTTAAAAGATGTAAAAAAAAAAAAAAAAAATTAGGAAGTTCCAAATATCAAATAATATGTATTGGGGGAGGGAGATGAGATGTGGGAAGCAGTTTAAAACCTAAGAGCGAGATGTTATTAGAGAGAGAACTTACTACCACCAAAGTATTGGAGCACAGAAGATTGAAGTAAAAATGAAGAGTTCAGAGCTAATAAGAAAGGGTTATAGAAAATGTTAGAGAATTATTAGTGCCATTTGGAAACGATAAGAAGAGGGGCTTTGAGCTGGAAGTTTCAAAAAATTAGAGCAGTAACATACAGTAGGTGCAATGTCAGGCTCGGCCACGTGAAGAGTAGAAAGGATTAATTTGAGAAATTCATAAGGAGAGATTTCATTACAGCTTGATGTAAGGAGAGAAGAGTGAATGGGTTCCAGATGATTCTTAGATTTCGTAGAAGAAAGCTACGAAGAAAGCTAAGATAGTAGCATTTTTCTTGCTAATCTGGAAGCTGAATGGGTCAAAGACTTTTGGTATAAAGCAATTCTTTTTTTTTTTTTTTTTTTTGTCCAATTCATTATTTCTATAAAATGCCCTGGAATGCTCAATAAGATAAGAAATGCCTTTAAGAGGTGAAATTGGATGCCTAGTAAAAGCTTGGGTGAATGTATGTAGTGTGATAGTAAAGAGAAGGACAAAGTGCCATTTTATGAGGGAACCTTGAAAAAATATGAGAGAGGCAGGGCAACATACTTCTTTGAAATCAGCACCTTCATAGGATAGAACTTAAGTAGATGGGTAGAAATTGATTCTGAGAATAATAGACTCATCGATTATTTCATTCAGTCCAACATAAATGGTAGAAATCCTGTTTTCAATATGTAAAAGAATGTGAACATTACTTCATTGATCTCTTCTTTTCCTAGTAAATTTAGTAGCTGGTGCTAACATGGGATCATCTGGGAATTTTGCGTTTTAAACTAGTATTTCAAATATAGCTGGTATGCTTTTGTATTCTCTTCAGAATTGAATAAAAAAAATCTTTTTTTTTTGACATATGCATGGGAGAAAGCACTTTTTTTAAAGATTTATTTGAGAGAGAGAGAGAGAGTGAGTAGCATGCAGGCAGGCAAGCGAAAGTGGGGAGAGGGAGAGAACCTCAAGCAGATTCCTTACTGAGCACAAAGCCCAACGGGATGCAGGGCTCAGTCCCAGGACCCTGAGAGCATGACCTGAGCTGAAATTAAGAGTTCGCTACTCGACCGACTGAGCCACCCAGGCGCCCCTGGAGAAAGCCCTTCTTTCTAGCAGTATCATTAAAAAGTTTTTTGTGTGTTAGTTACATAAATATTTAGTGCTACCCCAATTATTATTAGATGATAAGAGCAGAGAAATAAAGTCAAATAGAGATGTCCTTTTTGAGTTTGTAAAAATGTATATGCCTGGACTTTTTAAATTATTTGAATTTTATTTTAACTAACATTTTGGTTGATAGAGTTGAGAAATACTTAGTAAAGGATCATGCTTATCAAGCATTAGTAATGTATCTGTTCAACAATGCTTACTTACCTAGCCAATTTATGTCACGCCCAGTTCTAGGCCTTGGGAATACAGGGATGAATAAACCATTATGGGGTTTATATTTCATTGAGGTAGGAAATGAACAAATTGTAATGCGAAGAAGTGTAAATGCTTTGAAAAAATATAACCTAGAGTGAGGAGAGAGTATGATGGGGTGGGGGCTATTTAGATAGATTAGTCAGGGAAGGCTCTTTTGAGGGAAGAAGAAAGTCTTATAAAAAGTTACTCCAGGCAGAGGGAATAGTAAATGGCAAAGAGCATGAGTCAGGATCTAGCTCATTGAGAACCAGTTTGGTATGTTGGAAGAAAGGCAAGAAAACTGGTCTGACAAGAGCAGAGAGAATGAAGTGGAGAATGATAGGAATTGAGGGTAAAGCAATAGGCAGGGGTCAGAGCATGTTTGACGTTATTGCCTATGGGTTTTATTTTGAGTGTACAGTTGACATACGACATGGAGTTAGAGGTGCCAACACCTCCCCACCCCACATACTGGAAAATCTTTGTAAAACTTTTTGACTCCCCCCAAATTTAATAACCTACTGTTGATTGGAAGTCTTACCATAATATAGTCAGTTAGCATAGATTTTGTATGTTATATGTATCATATATTGCATTCTTACAATAAAGTAAGCTGGAGAAAAGAAACTTAAGAAAATATTACAACACTGTACTGTGTTTATCGAAAAAAAAAGGAAAAAGTCGTGTATAAGTGGACCTGTGTAGTCCAAACCTGGGGGCAGAGTTGTGACATGATACAATGGTGTTTTGTTTTTTACAAATTTCAGCGCAGCTACTGAGTTGAAAACTAGCCATAGGAAAGGCAAGGTCTCAAGTGGTGAACCATTTAGAAAGCTTTTACAGTGATCTAGGTTTGTGGTTTCCAGTGTATTCACGATGATCCATGTGGTGCAAGAAGAAACTGTTACAACTGTATTTATACTTATTTTTTTAATTAAGCTTTATTAATATTTGATATACATATTGGTACTGGGTGCCACATTCCATTTGTGTATTAGTTACATGTGACCTACCATTTTTGGCTTGAGCAACTGGTGAGTGCTGGTATTTACTGAGATGAGAAAATAGGGTGGAACACTTTGGGGGTAAGGATGGGGAAACAGTAACTCAATTTGGGGCATTTTAAGTTTGAGATGCGTCTTCGAAATCTAATGAGATTTATCAGGTAGGTGGTTTAGATGTATGACTCTGGAGCCAAGGTTAGAGATAATAAATTTGGAAATCGTTAGCATAGAGGCAGTATACAACAATTTTGGAGCCAAACTGTGTGAATACAGATTTCAGCTTTGCCACTTACTGACTTTAATTGTGGACAAGTTAACTTGGCATCTCTCTGCTTCATTTACCTCACCTATAAAATGGAGATAATAAGTGTTTGCCTCATCAGGTTATTGTGAGGATTAAATGAATTAATAAAAGCAGAGTGCTTAGAACAGCATCTGGCACGCAGTACACACTAGATACTAACTATTACTATCAGTTTATGAATGGTGTTTAAGACCAGGAGATTAGATGAGATGACCTAGCGAATGAATGTAGGTAGAGAAAAGGGCCCAAGGAAGGAATGCTCAAATAGTACAACCTTTAAGATTCAGAGACAGGAGGGAGGAGACTGAGGAGTAGGGTAGGGGTACCCACCAGGAAGTTGTGGAGTCTGGAAGCCTGCTTAGTGAAGGAAACATTTCAAGGGGAGAAGTCATCATTGGACAAATTCTGCTTAAGAGGTTGAGTAAGATGAGGACCTGGAATTGATCAATGGGTTTGTTAAAATGGAAGTTGTTGGAGACCATGAGAAGTGGTTTCAGTTAGAGTGGTGGATATGAATATCTCATTGGAGTGGGTTAAGGAGAGAAATGGAGGTACAGAATTGGAGGACAAGAGTATAGACAACTCAGAGGAGTTTTTCTGTAAAGAGGAGGAGAGAAAATAGAGTGGAAGAGGAATATGTGTGGAGTCAAGGAAAGGTTGTAGTGGGGGTGTGTGTTGATTTAAAATGCAAGATAATGCAGCAAGCAAGTTTCTATACTGATGAGACTTTCCCAGTGGGAAGAGAAAACTTCACATACGAGTGACATGGGATAGTTGCAGTTGCCAAGACCGTGAGCAGGTAAAATCTGGTGGTTTAGGGCACAATTGGAGGGATTAGTCTTAGACACTGGCAGGGACCCTTCATCCATTGATGAAGATAGAGAATATTATTTTGGGGGGGGGTACAGATAGATTGGTGGATTTGTTTTTTGAGTGCTTTAATTTTTCCAAAAAAGAGAGGCAGGGTCATCAGGTGAGAGTCAGAAGCGAGAAGGAGTTTGTAAGTTTTGAAAGAGAGAGGAAGTGGTGTGAAATAGGCATCTTGGAAAGTGGGAGAGTGAATTGACTAGGGAAATGCAGGTGAAATGCCAAAGAGTTCCACGGGCTGACCTGACGTTGGTGATCATTAAAGTGATTCTAGCTGACAGACGAGGGAAATGTGGTCTTGAGAGCATATGCAGTGAAAAAGCAGTGGGGACAGTGCCTCCTCTGCTTCTATTTTGAACTCTTGTCACATGACTGAGAGGATTGCTCTTGGAACATTCCTCAGATCCATGGATATTGACAGAGAAATAAAGTGAATAGGCCAAAACAGAATCATTTCATTTTTGCCTAATGTTCAGTTTCTATATCATATTTCTTGTAGAGGATGAGTTCCTAGGGGTGTTTATGTTGCCATATCTCCTTGAGCATGCCTACTTTACACAAAATCAAGTAGGTTCTGGGCTACTTTTAGTGAATTATATTTGGTTGCTGGATTATGTTAGTAAAAAACTCTAACTGGGAAAACTTAGTAGTTTTTCTTGTTAGGTAGCCTCACCTAAGTTTTCCCTAGGACCTGTGGTTTCCATTAATCTAGGATTATCACTCATGTTGATTTCATACTTTGTGTTTGATTATAAGTGAATTCAAAGTCTGGTTTTCTTTTCTTTCAGGTGCTGGAGAATCTGGTAAAAGTACCATCGTGAAACAGATGAAGTAAGTTGGAACATGGCCTTTTATAAAACCACATTTCCTCATAATGCATGAAAATCCATTGTTTCTTTTTTTTTTTAGGTCCATGGTAATGATTTGTGGTTTTCTTTTTAAAGAATCATTCATGAGGATGGCTATTCAGAGGAAGAATGTAAACAATATAAAGTAGTTGTCTACAGCAATACTATACAGTCCATCATTGCAATCATAAGAGCCATGGGACGGCTAAAGATTGATTTTGGGGAAGCTGCCAGAGCAGTAAGTGTTCCTCATTTCTTCTTCACTTACTTTCTTTTAGTAGATGAGTTAAGCAGAATTTGTTTCATCTTTTAGGGAAATGAATTTAAACAACAAGATAAGATGTAGCAAAGTACTGTGTGCTCATTTGAGAAGTATTAGCCATCTGCTTTAGGAGATATTAGATTACCACCACAAAGAGGAGTCAAGGAAATGGGATTGTGTGGATGTCCTGTAGGTTTCTGTGACAGCCATTTTTCATTCACTTCTATTATAGCACTGTCTTATTTTATAGTAGTAAATGGTAGTAAATTGAAATAATCTAAAAGAGGTAGCTCTGTTTCTGCAGTGTAAAGATAAAAGGCAAATTTCAGTCTCCTGAAATACACTTGAAAAAGACATGAACACTAAGTCAAAATTTTAAGGACAATTTTTAGGTATTCAAAAATACCATATCCCTGTACTACGTTGGACAATCACCTATACCTTTGGATTATACCATGTCCTAGGATAACTCTTGCACATGTCAGATATTCAAAAGTTGTGTTGATTAATTATAATACTTAGTGTGCCATGAAGTTCTTGTTTGTAAATTAGGATGTTTGATGCAGTGGAGAGAGGGCCAAAATGAAGGCAGGAGGTATTTTATATCTCTAGCTGTACTCCTAAGAGAAGGCTGGGAATGTATAGAATGATTTCCTAGAACTAAGGGAGTCATCAGCTGTGTTCAGGGTGTCATTCGTAGGTGCTGTGGACAATAAAAGGAAGTGATTTGGGGAGGCTGCCTGGAAAGGCAAAGCCTGTGTGTCTGTGAAGTAGCTTAGGAACTCTTGGCTGCTTTCAATTTATCAATTAACAAGCTATTATTAATGCAAATTAATATTCAGTAAACAAGTGGGGAAATTGTTGATGGGAAAAATCACAGAAGAGTGGTTATAATTGGATGGTATTCGACTAGGAATCCTAGAAGTGAAATAAGGGAAGAGAGGAGCCGGGGTAAACGTAAAATGTAAAATTGTAAAATCTAAATGTAAAATGATTGGAGACAAGAGCAGCAGAAGAGGGGACAAGGAAATGTGTGAGACACGACTTTTATATTTTTTAAAAAAAGGTGCTGCATCACAATTAGAGACTTTATTTTTCTAAGCCTCTGAGTGGGGGAAATAGGATAGCAAACCAAGAAAAAACAATGCATTTCTGTCTTACATCTTTCCATCTTTTCTCTACCTCCTGCTTTTCTCTCCTTCTTTTCCTTTCTTCCCTCTGCACCCCACCCCCCCAGTTCTCTCCAGTGTTCTTATTTTCTTCCCTTTTCTCATCCCTCCCTGTCACCTAACTCTACGTCTCTGTTGTGTTCTCCTGATCCAGTAACTGGTCCATGCTACTGTATTTAGTCCCTTCCCTTTCTTTGTTGACTTTTTCTCCATCTCAGTTATTTATGCCTTCTCTTCGTTTCTTCCTTTTTTATATCTCACTGTCTGTCCTCCTTTACATCTCTTGATCATCCCTCCTTTCTTTTCTTTCCATTGTCAAATTGGTTATTAATGTTTGGGTCCTCACACTACTTTGTCGCCAATACAGTTGACATTTTCTGTCTTTGTCCAGTTGTGTTGCTGTAACAAAATACCACAGACTTAGTAGATTGTAAACAACAGATATTTATTGTGTCCACTTCTTGGGGCTGGAAGTCTGAGGTCAGAGTGCTAGCATGGTCAGGTGAGGGCCCTGTTCAGTTGTAGATTTCTCACTGTGTCCTCACATGGCAGAAAGCGAAGGGAGCTCTCAGGACTCCCTTTTTAAGGGCACTAATCCCATTAATGGGGCCTCCACCCTCATGACTGTAGTACCTCCCCAAGGCCCCATCTCCTAATACTATGACATTGGGCTTTGTGATTTCAACAGATGAAATTTTGGAGGAACACAGACATTCAGACCATAGCATCCCTCCTCCTTTCATTTCTTCCCTTTATCAAATGAGTGTCATCCATCTTTGGGTCCTAACACTCCTGTATCACCAGATGCAGTCAACATCTCCTTAATTCCTGTTAGGCCTCCTGAATCACCAAGCTTTCCAGTATCAACTCAACCTAATCTAGCACCCTGTGTAATTTTTTGAAGTTTCTTTGTTTCCCTCCATATGTAAAGGTTTCTATTTCTAGTTCCTCACTTATCCTTGTCTAGTTTCATATGGTTGGTTAGAGTGTGAATGGACAAGAATAGAGCCAGATGAGGGGTAGGTTGCTTTTTCATATCTGCTGAAGGGTGGAGGTATGAAGTTCATTGTAAAGAGGGGCCTCCTTAAAGGCCTATGAGAGGATTTATTGTAGAGACGCAAGAGATTAAGTGGTAAGGGAAAAATGCTTCCCCTTAAAACTGTGTTTATAAAGTCAGGACAGCAGAAATATGTAGCAGTAGCTCTCTCTCTATTTTAAAGTTTCTAAAATTAGAATTGTGCTATTAAAAAAGTAATGCTTATTGAGGATTTGAATAGCTATATGAGTATAGTTCAAATTTCATAATGGACTAAAATGGCTTCACATGTTAAAAAAAGCACTATACTATATACATAGAAGGACATGCTCAATATTGAATATCTTTGCCAGTTTGTGTAATTTTTCAACTTTCCTCAATCATTTGTTCCTTTATTTAAAATTTTTATCTCTGAAAGGAGAAGAGGGGAATATAGATGTTAGACAAAGTTTCTTAGAGAGGGATGGACATAAAGTATTACTAGAAAGAATGCAGGAAAACACCTTATAAAGAAGAGCTATTATTTGGCTGAAGACCCTGAGTTTGGCGGCATTAACTGGAGTGCACAATGGCTTGTTTTGTTTTGTTTTGCTTTGCTTAGGTGGGTGCATGAGTTTTGGGAACACACAAGTCTTAGGAGTTTTGGGTTGTGATTTCACCTGCAGTCGGAAATGCTTTTTGTTTGCTGGTTTATTGTCCTAATGACCGCTTAGGATACAACTGATTGCTTCTTTTCCCCCTTTACTTTTTCTTTACCCAGTATAGGTACTTTTTAGTATCTGCATTTTAATAGTTATTTGGAACTCTCCTTGAGGCCGACAAATACAAGATTTGAGGTGGGGAAAGCATCCCATGAGATTGGATTTATTGGGTTTTTTAAAGGATTTTATTTATTTTTTCTTAGTAATCTCTGCACCCAAAGTGGGGCTTGAACTCACAACCCCCTAGATGGGGAGTTGCACTCTCTACTGATTGAGACAGCCAGGCACCAAGTTCATTTGCGTGTTCTTTCTTCCCTTCCCCCTTCCTTCCCTTTTCCCTTCCCCCTTCCTTCCCCTTTCCCTTCCCTTTTCCCTTTCCTTTTTCCTTTCTTTGGGACCTGGGTTTATTTTTAAACTATCTGACAAGTAAGGGTGTGTAGAATAAAGCAAAATTATCAGAGTTTGCATAGCCCTTTTCTGTCCTCTTTACAGCCCACATTTTAGATTTAAAAACTGTAGCTACTTACAGAGCTTTTTGACTCATGAGTTTTGATCAAATCTCTTTGTAACTTTCTTTTCCTCTTACTATCTCCCCCCCCCCTTTATTTATAGGATTATTATTCCTTGGGGAATCTAGAAACTGAATTTTTCCCTGAGGGATTTATTTCCCTCACTAGGCTTTCATACTTCTTAAATAACTCAGTTTCCTCTTCTTCCTGTTCCTGTGTCTGAGTTGAAGGGGGAAGAGGAGAACACTTTTTCCTTAAACTCAATTAATATTTTACTCCCTCTCACGTGTTTAGACTTTACCTCTTACTTGCTAGTTTTTTCATTTCTATTTTTATTGTAGGCTTCCTTTAACAGAATGGGAATGTGTTACATATGCCTATCAGAAAAACCTATCTGTTTTTATGTCAAAAAATCATGAGTAAGGGCACCTGGGTGGCTCAGTCAGTTAAGCGTCTGCCTTTGGCTCAGGTCATGATCCCAGGATTCTGGGATTGCCCCGTGTTGGGCTTCCTGCTCAGCGGGGAGCCTGCTTCTCCCTCTTCCTCTGCCTGCCCCCTCTTCTCTCTCTGTGTCAAATAAATAAATCTTAAAAAATAATAATAATGAGTAAGCAGGGTGGAGATTCGTAGGCCAGTCAGAAGAGATCTTTTTAGGAGATGGTGGTACGTGGTAGGGGGACTGAGATCATTCCTCAGCTCAGCTCTGCGCTTCTAACTATGGTGCAGTGAGTAGGGGGAATGACTTCATTGTAATTCTCTGAGACTGCCCTGCCTGGAAAGCTCTCTCTAATACTTCTCTTAAAATAACGAAACATATAATGTGCTTGTGTTTTGGAGAGACTCTTGTCAAGTCTTTAAGAAGTGGAGAATCATTTGTCTCTCTTTCTTAACTGCTTTCTTCAGGATGATGCCCGGCAATTATTTGTTTTGGCTGGCAGTGCTGAAGAAGGAGTCATGACTCCGGAACTAGCAGGAGTGATTAAACGGTTATGGCGAGACGGTGGGGTGCAAGCTTGCTTCAGCAGATCCCGGGAGTATCAGCTCAATGATTCTGCTTCATAGTAAGTAATTTTTCCATAACAGAAAATGATTGGGTGGCCCTAAGAAAGTTTAGGATCTGTCCTTAACAGAACATTTAAGTAATAGATGCTCTTAGAACTCTCTGGCATCCGTGTAAAGATGGTTTCAGTTTAGGGTTATGCAGCCCTTGGTCAATTTGTATGACTTGGAGAAAAACGTTGCCTCTTGGAATGTAAATGGGAGAATTGGCACCATGAAAAGTAGCTCCATGGTAGTTTATAATAAGTAAGTGAAAGAGGAGAGAAATCTTTTGCAGCTGGATCCTGGATCTCCTCCAATGCCGTTCCCTCTGCATAAGAACTTTGCATTAATTGCCAGCTAGTGAGGGAAATTAGAATTGTGATATCCTTTTTTATACACCCAGCTCTGTGGCTGGGCTGCACTGTGGATTTCTCTGGTACCAGTCACCACTAATAGAGCTTTTGCCAGATCACAATAGTAGACTTTGTACAGAAAGAGAATGTTGAGTCTTGGAAGGAAGTCAAAGCATCTGTTTGTCAAGGAAATTCTCTTTCAAGTGTTACATAGTTTGAGAGAGTTTGTAATTAATACTTGAGCAAAGCTGTTACATGCTGTCCTATTTTGCTTCTTTTACAACATGTTTATTTATAAAGACCTATATTCAGAATGTACTTCTTAATGTGCCTTTTGGGGACTTGGTGAGTTCTTGGTAACTGTATCTATCCCTGTACTAATTGGGGACACTTTTAGACAGTAAGGTATTTTCAACAACATTCTATTTTCCTACCCTTCGTTCTTGTTTAAGTTGTAATAGGAAAGAGTTAATTTATATTTGAAAAACTTAGTTATTCTTGAATGAAAAATTAACTTTAGAAACATTTCAGGATTCTTGCCCATTTTTTAATATTTTTTAGTTGCATATGTTGGTAGTTTCAATAATTCTCCCAATAGTCATGAAAGCTGTAGTGTTATAATTTTTTTTATCATATATTCATTAGGCTCTGAATCCTTTAACTACACAAGAGAACATATGATTTATAGAAGTTTTTTCCATAATGTTTGATCGAGGCTTGACTGATTCCTTAATGTTAATGGTGGTACTTCGTTTTATAGAAGCTTGTTAATGATTCACTTATAAACTGTTATAAACTGTTGTTCAGTTTTCTGGCCAAAAAAATCTTTAGAAATCCTGAAGTTACCAAAAAAAAGTTTTTTAGCTTTAAAAAAAATTAATTTAGCTTTGAAGCAGTCTTTTAATTATTTCACCGAATTAATTAAATTTCTTTGGAAGTATTTACAATTTCTTTTTTACTTAGATTTTTAAAAAACCAAGAAAACAGGAAATACTCATTCTTATTGAACATAGTTCTTATTTTAATTTTAGTAATTCAAACAACATTCTCTAATGTCCTGTCAAATGTCAGAACATACAAATGAGCCATTAACTTTAAATGTCTGAGGGCTTTTGGTTTGGTTTGGTTTTTGTACTGTGCAATGCACAGTTGATTCAGTGTATAGCATTAAGTTTCAGGAATCTTTTTTTTCTCCGAGATTTTTTTTTTTCAAGATTTTTATTTTTAAGTAATATTTACACTCAACATGGGGCTTGAACTCACAACCCGTAGATCGAGAATCACATGCTCTAGTGACTAAGCCAGGCAGGTGCCCTAGAAATCTTTTTATAATAAGAATAATATTTCCATATTTGTTTGCTTTTAATTGGCCGTCACAGCTTAATTTTGGTAGAATTAAAACCACTTTTGTATAGTGTATGTAGAATCTACTTTAATTGTCCTATGCTGCACTTCTCATTATCATTTCTGTGATACTGAAGCTCTGATTTTGTTCTGTCACTTTAGAGTGACAGGTTCAGAATCTACTTTGGACAAGGAACTAGTTTAGTCTGTTGATTTGCTGTATATATAGTTGGCTTCACTAGGTAATAATAAATGTGTGTTTTATTTAGTTACCTAAATGATTTGGATAGAATATCCCAAACCAACTACATTCCAACTCAGCAAGATGTTCTGCGGACAAGAGTGAAGACCACAGGCATTGTGGAAACGCATTTCACCTTCAAAGACCTATACTTCAAGTAAGTCATTAGCCTTTTTGCTAGATTTGTGAAAGACAAATATCTTTCTTTTAGTTTGTATATCTTAATCAGGGTAAAATTTCTCTAGGCAGTATTCTTTGGTTTAAAAACCTAACATCATATTCATTAGCCAGTATTTGAATGTTTTAACTGAATGGGAGCCCAAGCCTTTCTTCTTTCTCCAAAATAGCATCAAATACTTTTGTCCATTTGGAGGAATTTAAATTCAAAATTAAATTGTAAATTCAATAATTATCAATTTATTTTATTTTTAATTTTATTCTTTCAGCTGCTTTTTTGTTGGAATCGTCAAAACAGGTATTGAATGTTTGTTGTTTAGAAGGGTAACAACAATACTAAGGATAGATACTTAGTGATGTGGCTTTGTTCTGCCATTTCGATATTAAAATAGAAATGCTTTACTCGCCAGTGTCGATCCTTACTGAAGCGCATTTAGGTTTAATGGAATGGAGCTAATATTGTCATGGCTCTTGGACCGATTTGTGCACAGTATCATGTACAACCAAGTTCTCACTGTAGTATAGAATGGAAAATGGATATGGCGATAGAGGTATTTTGGGGAAGTATAATGACGTATAACAAGTGGTTGTTTTAGAGAGAGAGGATTCTAGTACACGAATACAAAGGACTTTCTCATTAGCATTAGTCATTCTAAAATAGGCTTCAGCTTGTTTCTGCGTTAATGGTCTTTTGTAAATATTAGAACTGTCTTTTTGGTTCCCGCTTTCAGCTTTTGTGACCTTTGAGATCAGGGGTAAACTTTTCTCCTGCACTATATGATATTTGTTCCAGCTGCCTCACTACGCTCATATGTGGTCTGTGACACTCAGCACTGTTGTACACAAATGTAACTTCTAGCTCAGAGCTTCTCTGTTCTTTTCTCTGAAAACAGTTGCTTCACAGGATTTGTGAAATCCACACAAAGTTTAGGTATTAACAGATACCACTGGAGGTCTTGAAATCTTAATAAACCAAAACAGGTCGGAAACATGGTGCAAGAAAATAGCAGTTCAGCTGAATATTTGTGGAATAGAAGAGCTGCTTATCTTTAGCACTGATGAATTTATTTAACTAGAGTAGTAAAGGCCATATGAATTTATCACCCGTGCACCATAAGAATGAGATGTCTTCTTGTGTATCGTAAGATTAGTAATCCATTTATAATTAAATGTGGTGAGCTTTATTTAGTGTGGAAAGCATTCTTGTTGATGTTCTCATAGATTGATCTCTAGTTGGGTAAATCCTATTGGTCTTCTTATGTCAGGGTCAACAGCCGGATCTAGGTAAAGTGCTGCACCCACTTTATTGTTGGTATGTAGATATCTTGTTATGAAGTACTATTACTTCTTCCTTTTCCTCTTCTCTCTAGGCAGAACCACTATCCATTTATTCAAACATTTATTGAGCATCTACTATATGCAAGGCATTGTGTAATTGCTTACTTGCCTCTCGGTTATGAGGTAATGTTTATAAAATGTTGCTCTCTTAGTGAATTATACTGTAAATGTTAATATGTGCTGAAAGCCCACCTCGGGATGTCACAGTATTCTGCTAGTTTTATGGACTTTGTAAAAGAAAATGGAGGGGTAAATTGAAATTATTGGTGTACCAGTGTGTCTGTCTCCCCTTGAAAGACTTCTGTAATGGTATATATGAAGTTCGCTTTCCTAAAACCTATAATATGACCCTTTATTGAAGCCAGCTTGTGACTGCATCATTCTAGGTGTCATGACCAAAGGCTGAAAAAAACCCTGCTAGATCAGCCAAAAGAAAAGGCTGGGTCATAAAGAGATAAGATGACTATTCTCTTTCAAACATACACTGAGAAATTACTCAGTTATGTCTTATTTCTCTCAATCTTCAGGGAAAAATTCTTTGGAAATAGACCTCGAGTCACTTTAGATCTGACATACTAAACCACTTGGCAAAGTTTACCTTTTAAAATTTTGTCCTCATCATCAGATGTCTATCGTCAGAGTATCTGCTCATTTGTACGACACCTCCTCAGATGCTGGTACCAGCTAAAAGACAAAGTACTGCAGGTGTTCCTCTTACTGTAGGAGGTAGATGAGGACATTGTTGACAGAAGTACAGCAGTTGAGCGGGATATCAAGTAAGCCCCCCAGACAAGAGTGGTGGACTAAAACTAATCTGGGGCAGAACATAAGTTTGTGAACAGCTGAGGCTTTGTCGTTATGAATTAGGTTCAAATAAGATGTAGAGTTGGGAAATGCCGGTTATGTTTTTGGGTTCTTAGAGTCCTACCCTGAAATATAATTTACTTTTTCCCCATAATTAATCTCTAAAATATTTTTTCCCTAAAGTAAGGAAAACATATCTCAACCATACCTTAATTAAAAAAAAAAGTTAAAAAGTAAGGAAAACAGACTTTGGAAGCACAGTGCAAGTTGGAGATTTCTGGTTTTTCAGTGTTCTCTGTAACTAAAGAAGTAAAGCATTTTGAGGGGTAGAGTGGTGTTATGGCTAAGAGCCTGGGTGCTGGAGTTAGAGTGCTTGGGTTCAGAGCCCCAGTACCCATTTGTTAGTAGTGTGCCTTTAGGTACTTAACATACCTGTGCGTCAGTTTCTTCATCTGTGCCCTGGAGATAATAGAGTGTTGTGAGGGTCAAATGAGTTAGTATACTTTTGGTGTTTAGGATCATGTCTGGCACCATGGTAAACAATAAATACTAGTATTCTTGTTATTATCTTAAGTTGTATTATTCAGCTCTTCGTTTTTCCTGTCTCCCCCCCCCCCCTTCCTTTAATCCATTTCAGTGCTTATTCTGCTGACTTTTGGCACGCCTGGTACAAGCTTTGATAGAGAGGAGGTGCAACTACTTATCTAAAATGAGAATTTTGATTATTCCTAGGTTTTTTTTTTTTCATGTTGTTCTCTTTTACTTTTAACCACAGAGTATTAGATTGACTACATTGTATCTGCTCCTTGTTTGTCTTTTCTATTATAAATGGGGTTTTGAATATGCACTAGTGGGAGGCTCCCTAACCATTTCAGTTTAGGGAGAGGTGTATTTGTGATCTTGCTGAATTTGTGCATTCTTTCCCTTTACTCAGGATGTTTGATGTAGGTGGCCAAAGATCAGAACGAAAAAAGTGGATTCACTGTTTTGAGGGAGTGACAGCAATTATCTTCTGTGTGGCCCTCAGTGATTATGACCTTGTTCTGGCTGAGGACGAGGAGATGGTATGTTGGATCTCTGGTAAAAAGCCTGGTTAATGTAGCCGGGGAGTGTAAAATAAGTCTTAGGAAGATTTTGTGTATCCATTTGCTCATTGAACCAAATCTTAATTCCTTATTTTTTTCCCCTGTGAGATTCGATTTTCAAAATATTGATGCATGCCCTACTAATTCTTAAGCAATAGGACAGCGCATTGGGTATGTGTGTGGGCAGGGTTAAGTCCTCTCATTAGCCAGTCTTCTTCCCAGCTCCCAGCCTCCCAAGAATTAGGAAAATGAGGACTGGCTTAGCTTTTGTGTTATCAATGTCAGGAAATATCCGTATATTTCCACATGTGCCATTCAGTGCTTCTAAAACTTGTTGGTCTGTTTTTTCATTAACAGTTCATCCACTTTTACTTTTTGCTATTGACATCCTTTTTTTCCCCCCCTTAGAACCGAATGCATGAAAGCATGAAACTGTTTGACAGCATTTGTAACAACAAATGGTTTACAGACACTTCAATCATTCTCTTCCTCAACAAGAAAGACCTTTTTGAGGAAAAAATAAAGAGGAGTCCATTAACTATCTGTTATCCAGAATACACGGGTAAGGGATCGTGAACGACTTTGTTGGAGGTATACATCTTAGATCAACACTTCAGTGACATTTCTACACCTGCCTTTTATTTTGAACAATGCATGTATATCCTTATGCAGAGTGTTCACTGGTAGTGGTATTAACGTTAAGCATGTGATTAAGACCCCTTAAGCCTAAAGTGCTATTCCAGACATAATCGAGTTTACTGTGTTTATTTTGTCCTTCTGTCCTCCTCATTTTTTGAGGAAAAGAGAGAAAAACAAAAATCAAAACTTGGATTATGTATGTTCAAAAAAATACAAGGATAAGATGCAGTCATTGCACTTAAGACACAAGTTGTAGAGAGAGGGACACACAAAGAATTTCATTATAGTAGGAAATGTTTATTAACAGAAGAAGAGGTTACTGCTGTGGGTTCAGTGTTCTCTTTTTTCTAGAGGAAATGACACTTGCAGTGAGATAATGAGCGGATGAATTAGAAACCACCAGGCAAACAGGATTAAAAGCATTTTAGGAAGAAGGAATAGCATATATGAAAATACAGAGGTTAAAAAAAAAAAATTACATGAGGGGTGCCTGAGTGGCTCAGTTAGTTGAGTGTCCAGCTCTTGATTTCAGCTCAGTTCTTGATCTCAGGGTTATGAGTTCAAGCCCCTCGTTTATTTATTTATTTTTTTAAAGAGATTGTTAAAAAAAAAAAAAAAATGGCATGATCTGTTTTGGAACCTAGAAGGAATTTGGTATTACCAGAGCTTAATGTGGTGGGAAGGAGTCGTTGGAGTGATGGGCAGGGATGCTCATGGAGGGCCTTGTATCTGATGCTGAGATAGTGGGGAGCTATTGAAGGATTTTGATTGGGGTACATGATGTAGTGGAAACTGTGCTTTAGGAAGATATGCAATAAATGGCAATAAAGATAGATAGTAGGGGAGGTGAATTAGTAAGGAGTCTCTTAGGATGCAAATAAAAACTTTTTTGTGGGGGTGGATACAGGGATATATCCTAGAAGGGAAGGGCAAGAATGCAGACATATCTTAAGATATGAGTGGCTCAGTCCTTAAGCATTTGCCTTCGGCTGAGGTCATGATACCGGGACTCTGGGATCAAGCCCAGCGTTGGGCTCTCCGCTCAGCAAGAAGCTTGCTTCTCCCTCTCCCGCTCCCTGCTTGTGTTCTCTCTCTCGCTGTCTCTCTGTCAAATAAATAAATAAAATCTTAAAAAAAAATTAGTTTAGAACTTGGATATAGAAAGCTGTCAAGGACCCTGGAAGCACTTCTTTCCCCTCTTCTTTTTTCTCCCTCTCTCTGTGCATCTTCTTTATTCTTCTCTCTCTGCTTAACAGCTTTCTGTGCTACTCAGTTTATGTGATACAAGATGGCCCTGCCACAGTATCTCCCCTGCATTTAAAAGAGCAGGTTAGGGGGATGCCTGGGTGGCTCAGTGGGTTAAAGCCTCTGCCTTCAGCTCAGGTCATGATCTCAGGGTCTTGGGATCGAGTCCCACATCAGGCTCTCTGCTCAGCAGGGAGTCTGCTTCCCCTTCTCTCTGCCTGCCTCTCCGCCTACTTGTGATCTCTCTCTCTATCTTAAATAAATAAATAAAATCTTCAAAAAAAAAAGGGCAGGTTAGGGGCACCTGGCTGGCTTAGTCATGTAGAGCATGTGACTTGATCTCAGCGTTGTAAGTTTGAGCCCCACATTGGGTGTAGAGGTTACTTAGAAATAAAATCTTTAAAAAAAGTAAAATAAAGACCAGGCTACACTGAAACTGGTTGGCCCCAGGTTCAAATTCCTAGGAGAGAGATTCTGGCCAAGGTTAAGGCAGGCAAAAATCCTTAGCCCAGTCAATCAGTCAAGGTCAGGGACACAAACATAAATGCCAGTATTGCACCACTATAACCTTTAGATCAGAGTTGGGTATTGGGAAGGAGAAATCTTGTTAGCTGAGCAGATACTGTAAAGCTTTCTGTAATAAAGTGAAAGAGTATAGCTAGGGTAAGGAAGTGGGAAGGGTACTACCAGAGTTCTGCTTTGATTGGCTGCTGGTGCTGTGATCTGAATTGCTATTAGAAATGTTGGATTTCGAAATATCTGTGGAACATCCAGATGGAGGTATCTAATAGGCAGATATGTATGTGGCCTTGGCACTTTGTGAGTGGTTGAGGGTTAGACGTATTGATTTGAGATCATGTATAAATACAACATGGAAATGGATGAGATGACGAGGGCTGATGTTATAGAATGAGAACAGAAAGACCGTGGATAGAATGAAAGAGAATATCAGACTCTATTGGCAAGAGAGAAAGAAAGATTTGTATTGGATACAAAGAGAAAAACCAGGAGAGCCAAAGTATCAAAAACTAAGAAATTTAGAAGTGAGGGATGATCAGCAATGTTGTGTGCAGACAAATAAAGTAAGATACACATTGAAAAATGGCCTCTGGAATTAGCAGTCCGGGAGATCATAAGTGTTATTGAGAGGAGTTGGCAGTGAGCATAGAGCCAGGGCTGTGAATTACTGAATGGGAAGTAGAGAAATGAGACCGGTGTAGCCTACTCTTAAGCAACTTGGATTACAGAAGAAGGAAAGATTGAAGAATGTTCATCGGCTTAGTGGTAAGATTTTATAGCAAAAGAGAAGTTGTAAAAAGTGGATATAATTGATGGAGCAAGATTTGTAAGCAGATGGGATTCCATACAATGGAATATCACTCAGCTATGAAAAGGAATGAAGTATTGATGCATGCTCTTACTTGTATGAACCTCGTAGATGTTATGCCTGGTGAAAGAAGCTAAACACAAAAGGTCACATTTGTGTGATTGCTTTTATATGATATACCCCAAATAGGCAAATCCATAAAGACAGAAAGCAGGTTGGTTGGTGGTTACCAGGGGAAGGGGGGTGGTTAGAATGAGGGGAATGAGGAATGATTACTTAATAGTCATGGGGTGTTTTTCTGGTTGATGAAAAAGTTTTGAAACTAGAGAGAGGTGCTGGTTGCATAACATTGTGAATATACCAAATGCTACTGTATTGTTCACATTAAAATGTCTTGTGTATGTTACATAAATTTCACTTCAACGTAAAAGAATCTTGGTAGAGGAGTTGAATTAGGTGAGTTCATAGAAAGTAGCCAGGTTTTAAAATAGAGAGAAATCTTAAGTAAAAGGAATGAAAATGTTCTAACTGGGAATCTTCCACATAGCAAAGAGCCCTCAATGTCATATCCTTTTTTGGGGGGTTGGGGGACCACCTTCCAAGCCTATCTTCCATTGACTTCATTCTCACTGTCCACATTGCCCAAGTATCAGTTATTTCTTCCTACCAGACACAATTCTCTTTTCATGCTCTCCTTGAATTTACAGAAGTTTGCACATCTCAAAAAACCTACTTCAGGCACCTACCAAGCTATCTTCCTTTATTATTCTAAGTATTCTGTTTAAATAACATTCCTTTCTTTCTTAAGCTTTTCTTTGTTTAGTCTTTTTTAACCACTTAGTTGTTGGTATTTGTTGTCATGCTTAATGTCACTTAACTTCAGAGATGTTATTTGTCGAAAATAGCCTCTAGTTTACAGGAATAAAGTCTTGTTTGTTTTCTTTGTCGAGGTTTCCTGGTTCTGTAGTCAATTTCTAGGGCTATTCTGAAGGCTCACAGGTAGATGAGATGGTGTAGGAAGCTTGTGGTTAAGAGTGTTAATTACAAATGTTGAAAATAAGGTTTACTTTTGAGACACTGCCCCTTTAAAAAATAACAGCTTCATTGAGATGTAATTTATATGTCACAAAAACACATTTTATTTATTTATTTTTATAAAAACACATTTTAAAGTGTATAATTCAGGCCCCTTTCTCTTTTACATGTACTAGTTTACCTTCATCATATTATTGCCATAAGGCTCTAAAGCTTAAGCCCCTTAAGATTGATATGCTTTTGAAAAGAACAATGATTGCCTCTTTTGAATTGTTTTATTTCAAGATCACTCGAAGGAGCACAGGCTCTTCACCTTTTAAACAGTTGTGTTCTAGCAATTCAATTTTCTGCTTCTCTAGTTTCTTTTTATGCATTCTAGGTTTTTTAGCTGAAATATCTAAATGAAAGGGGAAAAAGAAAAAATTTTGTTTCCCTAAATCTTTTTGTGTGATGACTTTGTTTTACTTGGTGTCTGCTCTCAAGAAAAATCTAATGATCAGAGGAAAAACCTAATGATTACAGAAGTAAATATGTCTTATATTCCTTTGGATTATATTCCCTCTCTTCATGTAAGTAAGTGGTGATGGCCTGACGTAGTTAAATCCAGGCAGCTTTAACGATTTGAACTGAGAATATTGGCTGTCTGCTTCAGGTTCCAATACATATGAAGAAGCAGCTGCTTATATTCAGTGCCAGTTTGAAGATCTGAACAGAAGAAAAGATACCAAGGAGATCTATACCCACTTCACCTGTGCCACAGACACCAAGAATGTGCAGTTTGTTTTTGATGCTGTTACAGATGTCATCATTAAAAACAACTTAAAGGAATGTGGACTCTACTGAAGAGGGTTGGATGTTAATAAAAGGTAAAACCTCAGGCAATTTAGTTCTAGTGCTATAATGTTGTCTCTTGACTTTGTAAACTTTTCTAATTCAGGATGTTCTTCTTTTCTAGTTATTACAGTGTGGAGTGTTGAGACCAGACTTCTTTTGCTGCCTCATTGGGCAGCTCCAAGCATGAACGGGACCAGGGAATGGCAGCAGCATGCAGAATCTTAGCACTCTTTAGCACAATCTTCTGTATTAGGGAACTCTTAATTGACACGAGATGCTAAAGTCAGACATTGGAATTGGAACAGCTGTAAAGTATGATTTGATCAAGACAGCACTTGGATTTCATAATCTCAAATGTTTAGGGCTGATGTGAAGTTGAGGTGCTGCATTCCAGAACTTTAATATGTAGCTTACTCTTTTTTTCCTCCTTAACAAACCACCAGTAGTTCATTTTTAAAGGGTTTTTTTTTTTCATCGAGAGAATAACGTGACTAAATTTTATTTCTTTGTTTGCAAAAGAATCTTTATTAAAACACAACCGTAACTATGCACATGATGTGGCCAGATCATCTTAAAAATTTTCCTCTTAGTAGGAACTCTTTGTTTTTAACTTTTGGTATGGTCAGAACATAATATTTCCATAATTACTTAATTCTTTACGGTTATTGGGGCTATGATTATAGCTTTTTTTGGATGAAATTTACGTTACTCTCCTGTTCAAAATACCACTATCGTTTCGAAATGGTAATTACATTGGAGAATTCTGTAATAGGATTCTAGCTCTCTAACTTTTGTTTAAGCGTATGGTTTAAGGTTAACCTGGTTTATGCTGATTACCAAATTACTAGGTAAATGCTGATGTAGTGTGTAAAGTTAGCTTCTTGGATACAGACACACCCAGGGCAGCTGTCGATTAGAAATGCAAATTGCTAAATTCCAAACAGAAACAGTGACTTTGCTGCTACAGATCTACTAAATCGACCACTTTGGTTCTTGCTTGTTTGTCTCAGTCATAGGGAGTTCTGTAAAAGATGCCCCTTGTTTTCCATCTTCCATGGCCTTTTCTGTTGGGAAACATCGAAAGTGTATTAACAATGCATGCTTTTACTTTGTAAATGTGGTGCCAAATCCCTGTTTGCCATTGTTTTTATTGTAGCAATGTTAATTGTAGTAATCCTTAGTCAGTACCTTCTTTTGCCAAAACTATTGCATTTTGGGACTTTTTCCACGATGTTGTGTGTACAGATTTTAATCTGTTATAGTTGGCAGCAGTATTAAAATGGTGAGTAAAGAGTCCAGGTTTGTTCCTCTTTGTAACTAGTCCTTTCTGGTAATATTTTCTTGTTTCTTTTTGTCCCCACTGATTGTGCTTTGGCCTTTGTCTGAGAATGGGTTTAGGTAGAGGGTTCCCTGAAGGGCTAGTCTTTTGGTGTAATGGTATTGTTGAAGCTTGGCCTGACTGAGGGTCTTATGTCCTATCTGTGTAAGTGACATGCAGTCATAATCCATTTTCCAGGTTTACATTTTGGTTTTGTGGAGAGCTTTATTCACCTCAGCCTGCAGGTCCTTTTGTATAATGTACAGCAAATGTCCTTAAATACTGAATGGGCCTTTGGGGGAAGGCAAATGAAGAGAATGCATTTTGAGCATTCCAAATCAGCAGTCTGAGCAGTGCCTTTTGGGGTCCAGTCTTTTTGGATTGGATTCTGTGTCATCTTTTGATGTAACCTTTTACTAGTTTAAAACAAAACAAAAAGGTTGGTGGTCATCAAAGCTGGTTCCGAAAGCAAGTGACAGCAGTTCAGTGCCTTTTTTTGGAATTTTTTTTCTTATTCTTTTTGGAAAAGTATAACTATGCAGATGGTATAACTGTTATTATCTAAAGTTTTGGTTTTTTTTTAGGGTTGGGAAAACTGGATCTAAAAGAAAATGATCAGCTTCAACTGGTGATTAACTTATGCCCACATAAGTTGATAGTTCTTGTTCATTTTGAATATATCTTCCTCGTTGTATTCTGTGAAATAGGACCATCTGGAAATGAGAACTGGTAGAATATTGTTTTAACGGTAGTCTTTCTATAGTCAGAGCTAATGGGATGATATTGTTGATAATCCAAAATAACAAATAATCTAGGTAAGTTAATTATACTTTGAAATGCACTTTGTATTTTCATTCGAATACGTCTGTCTGATCTGTTCATCTTGTAGCTTTTCTGTTAATGAAAAATAGTAGTTCTCTACTTTTCTGCTTTTATACCATTTACCTTTGTTCTATATTTACATGAAGATCACCCCCTACCCTACATTCCATGTAACTTATTTAAATGCACGTTCCTTGAGGACACAGGCACTCAATTCAAGTCAGTGGTTTTCAAATATGCCTTAAGTCAAAATCATTAGGATCCATCTCAGTGATTAACTCTTGACCGGTGGGCTGGTGACCTGTAATTTTAAAAAGATGATTCTGATCATCGGCTTTGCAAATCACTGTTGTTATTTTGAAATAAAAGATCTTTTCTAGTAGGAGAGCCAGAGTGTGGAGGGTGAAACATCATGTGTACTAGCTTGGAGAAAAAGGATTGATATTTGTAATCAAAGAAACTAAAAGTTGCCTTGTATCTTTTCTGCGGAGAATGCTGGAGGTTTGTGATGGATCACATTTCAGTATTCATGTGGCCATACTTTGGACCATCTAAGAAACCAGCACATACAAGAAAATTAAATTTTAATGAATAAAGAACAGTAAATAGACTCTAGTAGGAAGACTGCAAAAATAGCTTTATTTTGTTGACAGTCACGTCTTCACCTGATTAAAACCTTGGGCTTTAAAAAAAAAAATGCCATTCATTAGGCTCTATGTAAAGAAGAAGTATTCTCCTTAAGGGCCAGTCTTCCCCAACCATATAAATTCAGAGTTGCAACAGATTTCACCTCCTGGCATGAACATTCCAAGAACTCTTGGGGCGCCTGGGTGGCTCAGTCGGTTAAATGTCTGTTTTTGGCTCAGGTCATGATCTCAGGGTCCTGGGGATCGAGCCCTGAGCCCCACATCGGGCTCCAGCCCCGCATCCGGCTCCCTGCCCAGGGGGAAGCCTGCTTCTCCCTCTCCCACTTCCCCTGCTGTGTTCCCTCTCTCACTGTCTCTCTGTCAAATAAATAAATAAAATATTAAAAAAAAAAAAAAAAGAAGAAAAGAAAATCCCAAGAACTTTTATAGTTATTCAGAGTGGATCTTGGGATGACATTTCATCTTGGATAGTTTGAATTCTAAGTCTCTAGTTCAGTGTATCATTTTATTATTATTTCCAGTGATAGATTGTTATTTTTTTTACAAGGTGCTGCATTCTAAGAATAGATGGACCAAATTTTAAAAAGCATCTTCTTGCCTTGTTTCTTATTCTCTTACATGTTCTATTTGTGTTTTATTACATGCACATTATTTAGAGTATTCAAAAATAACTGCCAGTTCTTCTAATTCATTTGCCCACCTTATAGTCTTATATCCTGGCCACTGTTCTCCTGTTTGTAGCTGTGACTTTCTTTAGACATTGCTTGCCTAGCCTGACTAGTTACTCCATGTATGTATGCATCTGTTCAGCCTGGTTCTGGAGCATCCTGTTGCAGAGCTGGTTGCTGGATCAGCAGTTACATATAACGTAAAGTTAATCTTTCCCTCCAATTAAAAACCTCCCTTTGGTTGATCTTTTCCCCCTTCCAGATGTTCAAAAAACCACAGTCCTCTACTCATTTAAACATACCTAAAACAGCACTAATTTTCTTCACTCTGACTGCTTGTGAAATCCTTCATATCTTACACTGACTTTAAGAACAAAGTTATTTCAGTTTCCCAGTTACTGCCAGGTCATCGTTGTGTTCTTCAGGCTTCATAGTACAAGTAGAGCTCTGACCTGGACAAGCCACAGCTTTCCACATAGCTTTATGGCCGTCCAGGCACAAGAGCACACCAGGCTGCTTCGAGGCCTGAAATTGAAAGTTGGTCTTGCTGTCAACTCTCAGGAAGTAAAAGATTTAGGTGAGGCACTGGGGAACAAACTTCCTGGATGGTCAAGATCTTTGTTACTTTACCTTTACTTAGTTTTTAACTAACCCCCCCCCCCCCCCCGCCGCCGCCATTTTCTCGTAACTTGTATGAGTTACTTCTGCTAGGAGAGCACACCCCAGAACAAGTCAGGACAGGCCAATTTTTTTCTGATACTATGTCAGGCTTACATACCTGGCTTGACTCAAGTCTTCTTAGGAATGAAAGCTAATCCAGAAGGTATAATAGCAGTAGATACCTGAGGTGCAAGATTTACATATATAGATTCCCTGGCTAAACTCTACTAAATTAAGATGTTGGAGACAGCTCCTGAGAACATGTATTTTTAAATAAACTCCTACGTGGTTCTGATAAAGCTAACCTGGGCCAACATTTGCCGACAACTGAGTAGGACCTTATGTTAAAGATCAACATAAATAGGGGCACATTATCAGCCACTCACTGAGCCTGGATGGCTCAGTCAGTTAAGCATCCGACTCTTGGTTTCAGCTCAGGTTATGGTCTCAGGGTTGAGAGATCAAGTCCTGCTCAGACTCTGCTTGAGATTCTCTCTCCCTTCCTCCTCCCCCTCTAAAATGAGTAAATATTTTTTTTCTTAAAGATCAACATAAAAAGACATATAACCTTAAAAGTCACTAGTAAACGAGGTATTTTTTATTTGCCAATAAATAAGAAGCACCTTTTGTACATGACTTGGAGTGCCTGTCACCAAAAGAATTAGTAAGAGAACTGTTTAGTCAAAGAATATTCCTACACTTTTGTTACAGAGTATTTAGTTTTTATACAAAATTAAGACAAAACAAGAAACTTGGGAGTTTCCAAACATTTGTTTCATTTGTGTTACTGCATTTATTCAGTGAAAATTGAAAGGAACATCAAAGTAAAGATAAAATCCCATGATAGAGGTCTAGCTATATATATGTAATAACATGAATATTCATTTACAGTTGGTGGATAAAGAGCAAAGCTAGCTAGCTCTAGATTATAGACTGGAAAGTCTTTTTGAGACGAAGCTGGGGAAGGGGTAGGGAAGGAGAATAAATGAGGAGTCAAATAGAAAACTGTCTTTGTATGTTTGCTGCTAACGTTTCCCTGAAATCTAGTGGGAATCTACAAGGTAGCAGAAATAATCCAGTATTAGTAAATATGCTGCTGGGATACACCATCTGAATGTATTAGCATCCAGATGTAAGACCTTTGACAGGTGGAATATTATATTTTGTAAAATGTGGTTTATCTCTCTCCTATCCTCTACTAACCCCCACCCCCCGCCCCCATATTCCTTTCGGTTATCCAAACATTTTTACCTAGAGGCTTGTTTAACAGCAGACCTAATAAATCACAAGAAATTAACCGTTTTTTTAACTCCACATTTTTGCTTTTGGAGGATATCCTGAGAGCTCTCAGAATCTTATGGAGAGCTGTTTGTCACACCCGGTTCTGGTCTTTTCTCTGCTTCTACCAGCTGTGAAGTCTTTGTCTTAAATCCTCATTTGTTATCTAAAGGTCGACTAAATTATTCCCTCTAGCTATGACGTACTGTGGTTGTGATCCAATTGAAATAATATATTTAAAAGTGCTTTGTAAATATTCTTGATGATACTCAAGATGATACTGTACTGCAAAACAAGTAATCTTTCAAGGCAATACCGGCAGATGTATTCATTGTAGCCGCTTTTCTTCTCAGCGTCACTTTTCCCATATTCGTTTTGAATGCCTGAAATGAAGTTCAACTACACATGGCTCTGAAATTTGTCAAGCCGGGTGAAAAGAAAGGTCTTCACTTTGTTTTGTGTTTAAGTCCAGTTCTTTATTTCTGTTCATACTAGTGCTTGCTTTCCATGGCCAAAAAGGCAGAAACGTACCCTTCTGCTGTCTGCACGGTGTCTGTTGGACCTCACAGAAATGTCTTCATGCTTTTACCTAGCAGGAACAGCAGACGCTGTGGCCCTGGGCCAACACTGAAGTCCTCCTGGAATCTGTGCTCCGGGGGCTGTGCCGGGTAGAGAGGGCAGTGGGAGGTAAGAGCTCTTCACCCTTCACCACCTTCTCCACCCAGCATGGCCGGCACACTTTGGTCTACGGCACATCTCCAATTGTAGAGCGGGTTTTGAATGCTGTTATTTCTTCTCTTGGGGATGGGACTACCCTGATTTGGACTGTTTGGGGTACATGTAAGTGAATTTTTGATCAGAGTAGGAACTGTTACAAGTAAATGTGTCTTATATTGCTTTTAAGACTGGATTTTTGTGCTGCTTTTACCCACAGAACATAAAAGCACATTTCCAATTATGTTGTATTTTTTCCACTATTTTTTTATTGTGGTAAATCATACATAACATAAACTTTACCATCGTAATCATTTTTAAGTACATAGTTCAGTGGTCTGAAGTACATTCACAATGTGGCACAGCCATCACCACCATCCATCTCCAGAACTTTTTTCATCGTCCCAGACTGCAGCTCTGTACGCATTAAACACTAACTCCCCACACCCCCTCCTCCCAGCCCTGGTAACCATCACTCTACTTTGTCTTTATAAATTTGGCTACTATGATACTTCGTATAAGTGGAATCATATCTTTGTCCTTTTGTGTTAATCATACTGTATTTTTGTAGAAGAAGAAAAAGAGAAAAGCAGCTGTCATCAGATTCACAAGAAGTGGAACCTTATTCACATTTGGCTTACTGACCTCAGTGTCCAATGCACTGCAAGGGAACTGCATTCAGATCTCTGCCCTCTAAGGATATGAACAGAAAATCATACCTTCAACAAACTTAAAGCTATTTATATTTTTGTTTTACACTAAATTCACATTCAGATTTGAGGCTGATTCGTATTTAGTTTGGAGATGATACTGTTAAAGAGCTATGATTTAGGATGGTATAATTTAAAAATAACCAAGAATTTGGTTGGGAATGGGAGGAGCTTAGGGAAATAAGAAAATTGACTTTGACTTTATGGTGGGCTTTCAGTAGCATGGTGCATATATAGAACACTGGCATATATAGAACAGGTCAGAAGACCTGTTTTGGGAGTTCTAGTTCTGTTTCCTAGCAGTTTGATCTTGAAGATATTCCACATCTGTGGGCCTCAGTTTCTTACCTAAATTGCTAGTGAATAGCCCAGTGCCTGGACTATTTTCAAATTCCTTCTAGTTTGATCATTTTAAGAATTAAGATCGCAGTTTGCGAAAGTAGGGTTGAACTGGTTCTGACTTACCTTGTTACAAAAAAGAATTTCTGAGGATGCATAAGATTCAGCATTATAGTGTAAATTTAAAATGAACCAAAAACAAAAGATAAAGGTAGTAGAGTGAGTAGAAAACCAGAAGATGAGGCCCACTGGCTCTGTTTTCAGGCTGGGACTAGAGAGCTGGTTCAGAGGAACATCCAGAACCACGAAGACAGGTGGGCTCTTACAATTTGGCCTGTAACCCAAGTCCTGCCTGGAGTCAGAGATCAAGGAAAAGATAATGGAAGAAGCAAACAATCTGGTACAATTTGTGGCGAGGCTGGGCTACCCTAATTGAAGATGGAATAAGTGAGATACATTAGATTTGGGGCCTGAATAGACAAGATCTTAGCCAAGGTGAGGATTCTTAACCTGGGGCTTCAGGACTTCAGAGATAGAACTGTATTCCTAGTATGTTGGTTTCCCTTGCAATACTCTGAATTTTATTTTATGCATTTTTAAATATTCTGAGAAGTGGGCCATAGGTTTCATCAGACTGTTAGAGGGATCCGTGATACAAAAAAAGAATCATAACCCCTGTATTTTGAGTTAAAACAAACAGGTTCATGATAGTTGAAATACGCCATTTGGAATGTAGTCCCTGAACAGCTCTTGGATGCATGAAGTCTTGCCCAGGTTTTTTTCTCTGGTGAAGTTTTTAAATCAGCAATAGAGTACTTTCCCTTATTTCTCTGGTAATTCTCTCAAGTTGATTTCTTTTCATGGAATCAGAAAGACTATTAAATGAATCCAATTTTAACAGCTGCAAATTTATTCTTCAGTGTATTTCAAGCTCATATGGCTCTCTAGTATCAATATTGCTAGTAGCAGCCTAAGTGTGAATATGTGTTTCTGGCAAGGAGCAGATTTTCATTTTAATTGACACTTTCTTTTATATACTAAATCTTGGATGCCAAGAGCTTTCCTCACTAGTAGTTGTAAATGCTAAATCTGTACTTGACTTCACCACCTCCTGTCAAGATAAACGCAAGCTTCGTTTCCCCTCAGAGAGGTTCAAAGAAATAATTTACTTGTTGTCTGTATGGGGAGATGTTGTTTTCAGCCAGGCATCACATGGATTCAGCTGCAGAGATTTTCAGTGCCTAAAGCAAGATCAGCTGCCTTTTTTCGTTCTGAAACATGTAGCAGTTGAAATGGGAATTTTGGCTTTGCTTACTTACTCTAAAATTTTGTGATCGAGGGGCGCCTGGCTGGCTCAGTCGGTAGAGCATGCAGCTCTTGATCTCAGGGTCGTGAGTTCAAGCCTCACGTTCGGTGTGAGATTGCTTAAATAAATATACTTACAAAAAAAATTCTGTGACCAATAAGCGGTAGCAATAAAATCATTAATACCGTAAGTGGGAGTGTGTTGAAGTCTTCCAAGTTTATTCAGAAAGTGTCTTGTATGCCTGAGGGGCACCTGGTGGCTCAGTTGGTTAACCATCCGACTCTTGATCTCAGCTCAAGTCTCAATCTCAGGGTCATGAGTCCAAGCCCCACACTGGGCTCCATGCTGGGCATGGGGCCTACTTTAAAAAAAAAAAGTGTCTTGTATACCTGAGACAGTTACAGAGATATTGGCAGTTGGGAGGGTTGCAGAGGGATCGTCTGCTTAATAAAGATGATCAGTTTTGGACATGTGCCTTAGAAACTCGTATCTAATCCAGTGATTCAGATCTCTGAGCTAAGCTACATAGAGTCTGTAAAAAATGGTGGTAGGTTTATTGAGGTCTTGTCTTTAATAGTTTTCTTTGGCAGAATGTAGGGAAGGTTTGCTGCTTTCCTTGGGATAGTTCCATCTAAAAACTTGGTCTCGAATTTCTTAAGTGGCTGCTTTTATATAGGATTTCTTTCTGTGATTCTAACCACACAGCTTTTATGCTCTTTCCCTTCAGTTTATGTTTGTGATCATTAGAATAACCCTGTGAAGTGGTAGAGAAGCTATCTTTGTTTTCTAGATGAGTGACTCAGGGCTCAGAGAAATGAAATATTTATACCTTGTAGTAAAAGAACCAGTTCTGGCACCTGGGTCTTCTGACTCCTGGCGTTGTGCTCTTTAAACTGCACTAGCTATCCCACTTTGAAAGGAACATATGGGACGCAGTTGCGATCACGTATAAGTCCGTCTCTAAAGGAGAATGGATTCACTCTTCATGCCATGGTATGTTGATCTATGCTTTTCTGCTTGAAATTAGCTGAATTCCAAGCCAGTTTATGGAATGTGTACATGAAGAGAGATGACAATTAGAAGAGCCCGCAATCCTTCAGGTTTTCTTTGATGATAATATCTGTAACTGCATCAAATACAAATTTGACATTCTGCGTGTCTGTAGCACAGGTCATGTGACTGTAGATTTCTTTGACATCTTTTCGCATGTTGAGATCAAGGAACTGACTCTTGATGTAATTCCCTGCATCTTCATAAGAGTTGTTTCCTGGTTTCCCAGAAAAAAATAGTGAAGAAGTGGGATAAATTCACCCTTCTTAGCTGCTTACTTTTTAGGTGACCAATTTGATCCATGAAATGTGTTGGACAGCTGCAGTTGGGGGCCTATTTTTAGAGGGAGGGTCCTCTCCTTTATTGCACTCCAGTGTTTATCACTTGAGTTGAACAACGAAATTGAGGAGAGGGATCTCTGTGTCTCCACCCTTGATTTCTGGTAGGTATCATTTGACCAGTCGGCGGCTCTCCTGCATCTAACATCTGTTCTGTTCCAGGGACATCTGAATTTAAACCTGTGACTGAATACTCAAGTTTCTTAGATTAGACATCCAGGTATCACTTGGATATCACAAAGCTCATAAAAGGAACTGAGTGTTGAAGGGATAAGGGATCATCATCCCAGGAAAGCAAAGGAGTTAGACTTAGTACTCTTTAAAGACAGGTTCCTTTGTGTCTCCTTGGTATAGGAAACCAGGCAATCAATCACCAGTCATTACCAAGAAATCATTACCCTTGTCCCCAGCCCTTGATACTTACCATCATACTCTGGAAAACAAATGCTGAGATGGACTTTCTTGATTTTTTCCTCAAAGAGGTCCTTCTTGTTGAGAAAGAGGACAATGGAAGTAGCCGCAAAGAACTTGTGGTTACATATGCTGTTGAAGAGGTGCAATGACTCATGCATACGATTCTAGTAGGAGGAAACACCATCAGAGATTTCAGATTGAGCTGACGGGGTGTTGTGTACTTCCTGTTCTTGTTCCCCTTGAAGAGACTAGTGGTCTGAATGTAAGAGGAACAGCTTACCTCCTTTTGGTGTGGTGGGATAGAGCCCAAGAGGTGTAGCTGCCCTTCTCATCTTCGTTCTGTCCTAGCCGTATGACTTGGGGCAGATTACTGAGCTTTTCTGAGTTTCCGT
>CM052900.1:83336428-83369287 GCA_028534135.1 Potos flavus | reverse complement strand
CCCCCCCCCCCCCCCCCCCCCCCGGGATGATTTCGATAGGCTTCTGTTATAGAGTCCTGGATCTCAGTTTGGGCAGGAACATAATAGGGATTATTGCCTTGGTGTCAAATGGCGAAGGCTAGAGAATTTCTCAGTGCCACACCACAAGCACTTCTGCCTTATTTCCTCCTCTGATTGCCACTTTGAGTGAGAAGTGGTGCTGTGTATCTACGGAGTCTAGATGCTGCCAATTCCCCAGACCAGCCTGTTTTCAGGGAGCGGGCCTTTAGGATTTGAAGTATGCTGTTAGTTGGCTTGGGCTCAGTCTTTTCATCTAATGAAGAAAGAAAACAAATCTACTTTTTGTGGCCTTTTGCCATCGCTAAATGCTCCTGCAGAACCTCTTAAAACCTCATAGACTTCAGGGTTAAAGATGGAAGAAATCTTGAAAAATGAATTTGCGTAGAAGATATTCATAGAGCTCTTATGTGAACTTGAACTCTACTAAGGAGAAAGGAGAAGAACTGGAGCAAGGAATGGGAATATAGGAGCTTTGTCTCCTATCAGTAAGTTGTGGGCCTCAATTAGCATTGCCATGCATGATATCCTCTGTCTCAAACTCCAGAGGTAACTGGCTGGGCTGACATGGGGCCTGCAGAGCTCCTGTTAAACTCTGCAGGCTCAAGAGACTCCCCCTCACATAGTCTTCCAGCTGCCAATTTAAGTGGCACATGAGAAACCTGGTTTGCCAGTCTCTCCTTAGTCCTGTTGACAGTACATATTTAGGCTTCCAAATGAGGTTAGTAGCCCAACCCCTCTATCATGTTGCACAAAGATACACATCATACATTGTTTTTCTGCTCTATCATTTTCATCGCCTATCCTTTATTTCCATAGGCAGCCTGGGAAAGCCCTTAAGTGTAACTCCTGTGCTTTACCAACCCTATTGTGATGCCTTGTCTCTCTAATACTCCATTCCTCTTGTGAGCTGCGTGATGTCCAAGTGATTCTTGGATGTCTGATCTGACCAAGCTCACTCCTGATAAATCCGGAGCTCTAAAGTGCTAACCTAGAACCTGTAAAAGAGGAGGTGTTTCTAGAATTATTTGCCTGAGACATTGATTTGGCTGCTGGAGGACTGCTAGACTGTCTTGAAATCACCCAAGTTGAAGAATTGGTGACGCAGAGCTTAGAGGCAGGGTCACAGGGGAACTATCAAAGCTGCTTTGTGCAAAGGCCACTTACCACTTCGTCATCTTCCACTAGCACCATATCATAGGCACTGAGGGCCGCACAGAAAATGATGCAGGTGACTCCCTCAAAGCAGTGGATCCACTTCTTTCTCTCTGATCTTTGCCCTCCCACATCAAACATCCTGAGGGAAAAAAATAGCACATGCACTTGGTGTTTACCCCAGAGAAGTGGCCACTTTGGGGCCAGTTGGCAGTGAGGTGGGAAAGGGGGAGAAATAGGGTAGTCGTTCAGATGGGGCTTTAGTGAAGGCCAAGAAGCATGCCCCTTTGCCCTTTTTTGGTATCTTAGGTGTACTTGGAACCATGTGGGTATCTGTGGTGCCCCAGGGAACTGTGGACTTACCTGAAGTTCAAGTCTTTGACAGAAAACTTGGTCTCAATGATGCCTGTGGTTTTGACTCTGGATCGAAGCACATCTTGCTCATTAGGGAGGTAGTCAGGGGCTGTAATCCGGTCTAATTGGTTCAGGTAGCTAGGGAAAAGAGCTTGGAATTGACATTAAACTTTCCACAGCCAAGGCCAAGAAAGGTAAAGGGTCTTACCCAAAGTTATACAGCTAACTTGGTGATAGCTAGAACCAGTCCTAGAATCCATACTGTTAAACGTAGGGTTCTTTCCTTCAAACTTCATGTGTCCTTACAAAAGGGAGTGTGGGATGGGCTGAGAGGCATGCCCAGTTGAGGCAGGGGTTCCGTCCCATTTAAGTCAAGTCAGATAACATTTCCTTAAGTTTTGCTTGACTGCAAGGTTTTCTAGACCCTTCAGTGAGATTTGGTGGTTTAAATGGGTGCCAAAAGTTCCATCAAGACTCAGGAGTAGACTAAAAGGGACTTCAGAGACATTAAGAAATGTGATTCGGGGTACCTGGGTGGCTCAGTGGGTTAAAGCCTCTGCCTTTGGCTTGGGTCATGATCTCAGGGTCCTGGGATTGAGCCCCACATCGGGCTCTCTGTTCAGCAGGGAGCCTGCTTCCCCCTCTCTGCCTGCCTCTCTGCCTACTTGTGATCTCTCTCTCTCTCTCTCTCTCAAATAAATAAATAAATAATCCTTAAAAAAAAAAAAAAAGATGTGATTCGGTGCCTTGTATGGGACCTTATTTATATCCTGAACCAAATTGGGGAGCAAACCTTTGAGATAACTGGGGAAACTTAAATGAGCACTGGCTTGGGTATTTGATGACTTTAAGGAATTATTAAATAATAATTTATAGGTGTGATATTATATGTGATGATAATAGGTGTGATGACTATGTTATTTCTTTTTTTTTAAGTTTTTTTTTTTTTTTATATGCATAATGAAATTTTTAGGATGTGGGACTATGTGGGACTCCCTTCAAAATAATCCAGTAGGAGATGGAAGTGAAACAAGAGTGGCTGTGAGTTAACAGTTGAAGCCAGGTGATTCACTATATTATTCTTCTTTCGTATATGTTTGACAGTTATTATAAAAAATTTAAAAAGACAGGAGGAAGGCAGATGCAAAGTGAGATGACAGAAGAAGGGAAGGGAAATTAACAATGCTTACTGTATGCCAGGCATTTGCACATTTAAATTCTCATTTAACCTCATAAACCTTTAAGTTTCATATCTCATTTTACAGATGAAGGAAAAATTCACAAGAGTTAAGTAACTGGGTCCAAGGTCAAGAGCCATTGTGGTATATTGTAAAAAACCTTCAACTTTGTGGTAAAATAGACCTGGCTTCAAATCCAGCCTTTGCCATTTATCTATATGACTTTGGGTAAGTTAATTAACTTCTCTGAACCTCAGTTCTTCATCTATAAATGGGACTATTACAAAGTACTCTCTACCTCAAAGGCTTACTGTGCAGGTCAAATGAGACGGTGTACGTCATGCACCCAGCAGTGCCTGGGCCTTGGGGAGTCAGTGCTCTGCGGATGGTAAATGAGAACCACGTTACAGAACTAGGTGACCGAACAGGGATTAAATCTTGGTCTGTTTGACTGCAAAGTTCTTGCCCATCTATGATGGATTCCATGCTATTAGAGGTATGACTGATGTGTACCTTGTCATTTTGGAACCAGCTTTGCAAAGTTGGTTCTTTTTAATCCCCGACCAACTTCCTTTGGTTGGCCCCGGAAGTTTCTGTGTTCCATGCCCGGGTGTTCCATGCCCGGGTGCCCTGACGTAAGATGCTACGTGTGGGTAGGCACACGTACCCAAGGAGTCATTCACTTCTGGTTAGTGGCCTCAGTAGATCCTAGGTGACATTAATGTTACCAACTAGAAAATGCCACCTTGGAAAGGCCATCATGAATCAAGTGCCTCCTGGGAGAGCACGTGGCAGAACTGCAGGTCTGCACGTTCGTGGTTCTGAAAGGAGAGGCTGTGTGTATGAGTTGATGAAGAGGACAGCGGTCTGAGGGCTACTAAACACCCTTTGTTTTGAATTCTGGGGGTCTTCAGCTCTGTAGGCTGCAGTGAGCTGGTGTAAAGCAATACAGAGTGGTGACAACTGCGGCGGCAGTGTCTCTATCTAAGGGCATCCCATTCAAAGCATAGTAGAACACTGCTCAAGTCTAAGCAAAACACGTATCCAGGCTGAATTCAGCCGTTGGGACTCCAGCTTTCAGTGCCTGAAATTTTAGGCTGGGTGTGATTTCTCCTGGAAATCCTGGTTGCTTATGCCTCATCCCACCCCGTCCCCATTCAGAGTCTTACTAAGATGCTGAATCATTGAGCTGGTACTCTGCAGCTCGGTCGAAGCAGGCTTGCACCCCACCATCCTTCCACAGCTTCCTGATGACCTCTACCAGCTCAGGAGGCATGGCGCCTTCCTCAGTGGAGTCAGCCAGGTTGTTGAGCTGTCGCCCAGTATCCTGTAAGGCAGAGACCTGGCTGAGAACGGCACAGGAGTAATGGCTTTCCAGGGGGCTCCCGGGAATACTGCTGAAAGGAGAGCATTTTGCATTGCTACCAAAGCCCAAGATGGAGACAGCGTCCAGTGAAGATGCTAAGAAAACACTGATTAATTTTGAGTGTGCTTCGGAGATATAAAGAGTGGTAATTTAACCCAGCCCGCCATGCCTACGGGAAAACAGAGGTTCCAGGAGCTTCCTCTGTGGTGTTTCTATCTTCCAGCCTTCGTCCAAAAGGGTACCACCACAAATGTGGGTCCTCTGCTACAGAGATTGGACGTTTAAAGACCAGATTGACCATGAAATAGACAACATGGGAGATAGGAAACCATCACCTTTGTTCTTTGAATGATTCAAATCTTGGAAAAAGCCAAAACTCCAACTAGGGATCTAGCTTATAAAAGTTCCATGTCCAGGGCAGGGAGCCCAAGGAGAATAATTTAAATGGTAAAATAAGACAAAAAGGCAGAGGAAGCTGAGAGCAGATGTTTGTAATTTATTTTAAAGGTAGAGATTGCATACTTCTCCAGGACTGAAGTAAAAAGAGTGGAAGCTCAGTAGATGGGATTTAGTTACACGAAACTCTTTTTTGACTCGTGTTTCCTCATAGCTTGTTGGCTGCTGTTCCTTCTCATTAGCCTTTCCTCCCACCCTTAACCACATATTGTTAGCCACGTACCGCACAGCTTGGTTCGGCATAGTCAATACCCAGTGTGGACATGGCCCGGATGATAGCCAGGATGGACTGCAGCACATTCCCATAGATGACAGACTTAAACTCCAGGCATTCCTCTGGCGTATAGCCGTCTTGATGGATGATCCTGTAAGGAGTAGACACCCAGCCCTTAGTTGGACCTGAGTAACCAGACCTAAGGGACTGGGAATCTGGAAGGATTTAAAGGGTCATAAGAACCGGATCTCTATGCCTATTGCTGTCCCAGAGTGGAGAGTGAGAGGGGAAAGGGCATGCAGATGAGGGGCGTTGGGAATCGGGTTCTTTATATCCTTTACATATGGGTTCCTTGAGGCCTAGGAGCCCTTCATCCTCCGTGCCTCTATTGGCTCTGCTGACTTCTTCACCCTACCTCAGTCTTCTGGGGCTTTGTTCCTACTCACTTCATCTGTTTGACGATAGTGCTCTTTCCTGACTCTCCAGCACCTGCAGGGAGAAATGCTTATGTGTCAGTTTTCCGCCAGTTCTCCCCAACCCTCCAGTAGATGGCCTGTGAGAAGTCCAAGCTAGGACTTGGCTCGGGAGCCCTGTTAGGGGAGAACACATAGGGATGATTACTGCCCTCAATTTGTGCCAGCCTTGAGCTCGGGTCATTCAGTCTGGATTTAGAGCAGAGTTTCTCAGCCTCTGCACTGCTGACGTTTTGGACTGGGCAATTCTTTTTTGTGGGGGGCTGTCCTGTGCATTTTAGGTGTTTAGCAGCATTCCCGGCCTCTACCCACTAGAGGCCAATAGCACTCTTCTCTTCCACTGTGACAACTAAAAATGTCTCCGGACATTTCCCAGTGTCTAGGGGAGGTGGAGGGAGTGGTGGCAAAATCTCACTGAGAACCACTGATAGATTCAGGGGAATTCCTTTAACACATTTCTCCTCTGCCTGTTTTTACTCAGGAGAGTGATCTTGGGGCAGGATTGCAGAGAGCTGGATAACTTCACTGAAATACCGTTTTTTCATCATCTTTTTCCTTTATTGGCTGAAGTGTCCCAGTCTCCTCTCATTTGCACTCCGTTTCCCCTCCATAAACCCTTCAACCCTCTCCCCAGTCTGGATGGCCCTGATGGGTTAACCCCCCTCCCACTTAGCCTGCGCTTGCTCCCTCTAAGCTGCTTATCCTGAATGTGGAAGAAAGCCGCTTAGGCTTAAAAGATCTCTCAGTGGCCTTGCCATCTCTTTCCCATTCTGTAGCTTCTTGGGCTCCTTGGAATCTGGTTCCGGCGTATAGCGGTGTGCTCACAGATCAGCTGGGGAAAGGGAGGTGCCGTGGCCTGGGGCTCCAGTTCCCTGGCTCCTCGTGGGCGTCACAACAACCCGGCCAGCTAATGTCCTGTAGCGCGGACGCCGCCTGCTCTAGCTTACCTCTGTCCTACCATTGGAGGTTTTCCCCCTAAGCCAGGTGTCCCAAACTCTTCACCGTCTTGGTTCTACTTATGGCTGTGACCAATTTCTCTGACCACCAGAAGTGCTTTTCTTTTTTCAGCCCAGACCTGTGATCTGCTTAGGAGCTCATCGAGTTGATAAACCTCCAATCTGGCAGGGGCTCTCAAGGCAGCTCCTGAGCAGAAAGCCAGGGAAGGACTGCCCTAGATAAAGACTCTGTTCCTCCTCCCTCAGGGCTCCCTGGTTCTAAAATTTATACAGATTGTGTACTGGAAGCAAGGAGAAGGACCCGGTTTACTTGGCAAGCACCAGTGGGCCTGTCCCCGGGACTACATGGCACTGATTATATGGTAGGCCTTGTGAGGCCACTGTGCTCTCCTGAGTCCTTGACTCAGAGCTCTCTGACTGCAGATTGGGTGACTGCACGCCCAGGTTCACCATAGTTGCCAAGCTGTTAGGTATTAGGTTTAGATTTGGAGATGGATGGCTCTGTCCCGGCCCTTGCACAATCCTGGTTCAAGGAAGAGCAGAACGATTCCAGGGTAGCTTTGGCATTCTGCGTCTCCTTGGGGTGGCTGCCCTCAGCCCTAGAGCCCTGATCCCCTCGCCAGAGACCGGCTGGGGAGAAGAAAAATGACCTGCCGCCCCTCCTCCCCGTGGGGTGGGCTAAACCCACCTATCATCCAGGATAAGCAGGAGAAGGAGCAGCACCTTCTCCTTCCCTGGCTCCTCTTCCCATCTCACTCACCCAGCAATAGCAGCTTGACGGTCTTGGCTTCCTTGTCAGCATCCTCCTGCAGCTTCTTTTCTAGCTCCTTGGACCTCTTGGCCAGTTCTTTGTCCTCAGCGCTGGCTCCACTCCCCATCTTTCCGCTGGCTTCTCGGCTGCTTCTTCCGGCCCTTAAGCTGCTTCTCTAGAGTCTCCTATATGAGATGGAAGATAAGGAAAAAGTAAATTGGGATTGAGTATCCGTTTCGTTGTAGTCCTCCCTAAAAAGCTGGTCCTATCGGGGGCTCGGTGAGGGAGCAGGCTCTAGGTTCTTGTACCCTGCCCGTCTTGGCTGAGACTCCCTACCCAGCTGGAGGTCTACTTAGTCTAGGGATTGTAGCCTTTATATCTAGCAGTGTGATGGGTCAAAGCCAATTAAGAGCTCAGTATGACAGAGGGCAAAGACTTGTGTTTCTGTAACTAGGAAAATGATCTGCGGGATTCTGACACAGGAGGATAGGTTGCAGGTACTGAAGCTCTCTAGAATGAGATCATGGCTGCCCCATTCTTTTGAGGGGCTGATCCCCTAAAAGTCTCTTCCTTCCTTGGATTCACTTGCATCTTAGTGCTAGAGATTAGAGGCTTAAATGCAGGAAACTCTGCCCATCCTGAGGCTCCAGATTTTAAGAGTCTTGGTTTTAAGGGCTTCAAGGCATCAAAGCACCCTCTCCATCATACCAGGCTGGTCCTGGCAAGGAGTTTTTGTTTACGGTGATGCCCTTCGTGGAAAGATTAGAAATGTTTCCTCCAGCCCCTCCCGGGACTGCTACACCAGGAAGCTATTAGCATTGTTCCTTTATGTCGGCTCATCTCTTTGTATGTGCTTCTGGTACTAGCACTTATCACTTCATGTTTGCGTTACATATGGGTTTCCCGCAGGCTGAATTCCTTACCCTGGAGGTCAGGGACCAAATGTGATTCATCTTTGAATCCTTCCGGCCTTGTGGTTTATCAGTGGACCCTAAAGGTTTGGTGATCAAAGGAAGGAAGGAAAAAGGGTATGTGTAGACAGAATGGAGATGCTTCCCCTCAACCCACTAAAGCCACCTGAGGCCAAACTTCACTTGGTGAGTGAACTTCTGCTGCTTTTTACAGTGGGGGTCTGCTTCCTTGGGAAATTGGACTCCAGCCTCTGCTTTGCAAAGCTTGGGATGGCCATCCCTCTGACCTTCATCCCTGCTGCCCCTTCCTGGGGAGAAATGCTTGAGTGCAGTCCAGCAGTTGCCTCTCAGACCTATCAAAGACTCTCTCCATTGGTCATATTTCTTTATGCCTGTTACTTCAGTTTAATTCAGTGAGTTGCTGGTGGAACCTCCTCAGAAGGAGATACTTCAGAATTTTGCGACCCAAAACGTGGCGCAAGGCCTAGCACAGTTCATCTGGGAGCTTCTTAGAAATGTAGGATCTCACGCCTCAGCCTAGACCTTCTGATTCAGAACCGACGTTGTAACAGAATTGCAGGTGACTCTAAGGATGTTAAAATTCAGGAAGTGCTGCCCTGGAAAGTATTAGGGAACTGTTTTTCCCTCAAACCTGCCTGATTACGAGGATCATCTGAGATGCCGGTTTCTGTGTGTCATAGAATCTTAGATATCACCGATTGGAAGATCACTCCGATTTCAAAGATGTTAACATACCCTATATGTTTTTAAAGGGGTGTGTTAGAATTTTTATGTTCTGGTAATGGTGCTAGTTGCAGAGCCTGAGAAGCTTTTTTAAAATAGCTAATATAGGTGATTATCATCATATGGCAAGTTTGGAAAAAACTTGATCTCATTGGTCTGGAATATAGTCCAGGCATGAAGATTTCCAAATTTCCCCAGGTGATTCTAACATGCAGCCAAGGACTTGAGTTCGAAGGGTTTAACATGCGCTTTCCTTTTAGTGTGAAATGTGCTGCAGTGGCCTGTTCACTGGGCCGGAGAAAGTGGGAGGTAGCACCTGGGTCTCCTGCCTACTAGGTGCCCTGAGCCACGGCTGAGCATCTTCCTCCTTCCACCACCTTTCAGCTGCATATCTGAGTATCTGGCTGAGAAGCTCTGGGCCTGGAGCCCAGACTCTCAGGGCTGATGGAGAAATAGGTAGCCGCCAAGGTGCCTTCCACAGTGATCATGTTTTCCCAATCAAAACTTGGCAAATGCTCCTTGACTTAAGAGACAGAAGAGTGTCTTTGAAATTGTGACTGTCTTGGAATCTTGGCTATAAAGTTTCAGTAATTATACCTCCCTAGCCCTGCCTTAGCCTACCCACAATATTGGTAACCTACACCCAGGCCAGAGCTATGCCGGAATCTTCTCTGTTCAGAGCAGGGGACTGCCAGGAACTGTGCTCGACAAGTTATGTGGCTCCCGTCAGTTCATTCTCACACTAACCAAGGTAAGTGCTCTGTCGCCAGTTTACAGACCAGATAACTGAGGCTTGAGGGTTAAGTAACTTGTTCAAGGTCATGTAAGCTTAATAAACAGATAAATCAGGGGATCTTTCTCCTACCCACACATAAGCAGCCAGTAAAAGAACACTTGGACATAAAAGGCAAATGCATGAGCTTGCTAACAGTAGCACTTGCATTGTGAGAGGAACCACGAACTTGTTTCACGCATAGGGAAAATGTTCGAGCTGTTCCTTTTTCAGCTACCACCCCTGCAAACTTCTGTGCTGCTTCTACTTGTTTCCTAGTTTGCTGGGTTCCCGTTCCCACTACTAAGCTGAGTAAGGGAGCTCCTGACCCTCGCCTGGCTTCTAATTGTGCCGACCCATCCTGGCGCCAGTGACTTCCTGCCTCCCGTCGTCAGCTCCTGTGCCTTTCCTGTGGCTGTTCTACTTTATTAGATTTGAATTCAGTGTCCTGGTGGAGTCGGTAAAGCATGTAGGTGCTATTCGCATTTGGAAGCACAGAAAGATGATCCTCACCTTAATACACAAGCTAGAATTAGCTAGAGCTCAGGAGTCCTGGTTCACAGCCTGATAACCAAATGAGTGGAAAAAGACTCACCCTTTCCCAACGAATTTGGTCCTGTTTCCTGAGCTAAGGGGAGATAACAGGATCTGTTTTACCCTCAGTGGTGGGGACTGTGGGTAAAGCCTTGTCCTGGCCGGACTTGGGGGGCACGTGAATGAGGAACTGCCTTCAGGACCTTCTGGTCCAAAGGAAGAGGAGGGGTAAATTCACAGAGAAACAGTTTAGTGAAAGGAACACTGTGCTGGAGAATTCAGAGCTGTTTAAAACCTAACCTCCACCCCTGATAGGTAAGACAATTATAAACACATTTAACTGTCAGACTGAAATATTCTGTAGAAGAAAGGAGGGAGTGACTAAATGAACAGACTTTGATCGGAGAAGCAGAACAACAATAGAAACGGGGGTAAGTCATTTTGGGGAGAGGAAAGCATGAGAGAAGGTGTAGAGGCCTGAGGTGCAAACTGTGCTCAGTGAAGACTGGGAAATGGGATATGTCGGCCAGTTGAGGACGGCGAAGGGGCCGCAATGGGGCTAGCCAGCAAGGGCCTGGAGTGACAGGGCAGGGCGTGGCTAAAACCATTTGAAGACAAAACAAGTACAGCTGGGTACAGCTGCATGGTGCTGTAAACAGTGTTAGGGGGCTGGGGTCGGGGTGACAGGGCTGACTGGGCAAGCTGAGAAACGAGAGCTGGGCAGCTTGGTTCGAGAAGGATCTAGGCATAGGGGATGCCTTGGGACACTTCTGGCCAAGGATCTGTGTGAGGCTGCAGGCGTTCCCTCCCAAGTCCAGCGTCGGCAGAGTGTGGTCTGGCCTAGGGGGGAGGCTGACGTCACAGTGGGCTGCAGGCCAGAGGCTAAGAGAAGTGTTCATCAGAGAATTAAGGAGGACACTTGAGTGGGGGCCTAGGGTTCAGGGAGGGCCATTTAAGGAACCATCTGGTGAATAGGGTAGGAGGGGAGGATGCTGTGTTTAGAGCTAGGGAAGATCCCAGAGGCTCAAAGACAACATTAAGAAGCTGGAGGCCAAGAGGGGATGACTCACTCCTTCATTTCCCAAACTCTGTTCTACGTAGACAGTGAACCCCGCTGAGATTTTTGCTGGTGTTGTGTAGGTGGGGAGATTGATGCTTAGCTGTAATCAGCACACACTTCCAAGCAGGGATGGCGTACCAAATGGCCTGGAAATAGGGGAGGGTTACCAGATGAAGGGTGTGTGCTGGGGACTGGGGAGAAGCATGAAGGGACCAGTGAACCGGTTTGCCTGGGTAAGGTGGATGGCAGGGATTGCCACCTATGGGCTGATTAGGTAGGTAATAGGTAGGTTTGAATCAAGGGGGAATCCTGATGAGACCTAGCCCAATGCAAGATACCACCCCTTAAAACTATGTCAAAATTTGCATTTTGTCAGAATATAGATGACATTCTACATGGTTACCTGCTGCTGCTTGATTTTTAATTTCGAGATTTATTTTGTTACTCATTGTTGAGAGAGCAATGGCTTCAAAATTCCTAAAGATCCCAAGACCAATTTAGTCTGGGGTTAAAACCCAGGAGTCTGTTGGGGGTGGGATGTGGAGGCTATTACAGATTTGTTGTTTTCTATTCCCTTGATTATAAAAGTAATGGGTATGCATTGTAGACAATTTTTTAAAGTGCAGATGAGTATAAAGAAGGAAATAAATATAATTCCCAATTCTACTGCCGACGGATAACCATTTGTAAACTTTTTGGTGTGTTTGCTTTCTATGCGTATATGTCACATATTTAGGGCCATACTGTATGTACAGATTTTACATTCATTTTTTTAAACCAAGCTTTACATTGTAAACATTTCCACCTCGTTAAGAAGTTCTCCAAGAACAATTTTTAATGGTTGTATTTCATTGCATGCATCTGACAAAATTGAAACATCCCCCTATTGTTGGACCTTAATGTCTCCAGCCTTTCTATGTGATAAACACTGCAGTGATGAACAAATTCGTGCATATTTTTCTGGCAGCTCTTTTCAGCAGAACAATTTCCTGAAAGTGGAATTACAGGGTCAAGTAATGAACTTTTTAAAGATGCTTGGTTATGTATTACCAAATGGCCTTCAGACAGGTTATGTCGCTGTTGGTGTCCACCAGTAGTATATGTGTGTGTCCCACCTCACTCCCCCCGCCCCTTGCCTGCATTAGGACTTTTTCCCCTTAATCTTTGTTAATTTGATGGGCGAACATGGAATTTCCCTTGTCGTATTCCTTCTTTGTGAGGTGAACCGCCCCCCCCATGTCTATGGAGGCCATGTTTTTTTGAGTTTGCCCATGGTGAGGAGCAGCAGGCAGAGATCAATACAGGTGAAACCAGATACACAGGGATAATAGGGTTCAGGGTCCAGAATCCAGCTTGGAGAGAGGTGGGAGAGGCAGAGTTTGGGAAGGAATCTGGCTGTGGGGGTGGTGAGAAATGGGAGGAGCTGGACAAACAGCATTAGTACAGTTGGGTGTGGGGGACAAAGGGCTCCCACAAGGTGGAGAAATAGGAAAAAGATTAATTGCTGCTAACACACTGAAGATACTTAAGTATCTTCCGTGGTCTCAGGCACACCCCCCCTTAGGTTCTCTTTAGGTAGGATTCTTGGTCACTTGGCAGTGGGGATGCTGGCTGGATGGGGTGTTTGCAGTCCCCCCACACAGCCCAACTGCACTTTATAGGCTGTGAGGAGAATCATTACCATGTGAGGTTGTCAACAGGGAACCAAGGCCAAGGACATAGCAAGGATAAGACACAGACATTAACTGAGTAGTAATTATAGGTCAGGCCCTGTTCTAAGTACTTGATTTACATTAACTCATTTATCTTAACCACCATACGAAGTAGGGTCTCTTACAGTCATTTTCCAGACGAAACAGAGCAGAGTCCAGTAACTACCAACGTCAATCACAAAGGTGGAGTATGGAAATTGAACCCACGCATTCTGGCCACAGAGCCTAAGCGTTTAACCAATAAATATAGAAGTAAATGCGGGAAGGGGAGCCAGAATTGCAGGGCACACCCTGTTTATCTACGCCTGCCAGAAGAAAACGGATGGCCTAGAGAGAGAATGCCAGGGTAGAACTTCTCAAAGTGATTTAATCTTAAGACACTACTAGTTATTTTATTGGCCACCGACTTTACGCCAGGCACCGCGAAGAGGTGCTTAACATTTAATGCTCCCAGTAACTCCCTTGAGTGCGATTACACCACCCCATTTCACGGATGAGGAAGCTGACGCACAGGACTTGCCCAAGACCTGGCCCGGCCAACTGCGGAGTGGCGGCTGCCCACGTGGCGCGGGGAAGCGGAACACGGAGGGGGCGGGGCCTGCCCGGAGGGGGCGGGGCCTCGGATCTGGCGGGGCCTCAGGCGGCAGAGAAGCTGGGTGGCGCTGGCAAGGCTTTGGTGGGGTCGCACCTGTTGCGTGACTCCCCCACAGTCCAGCTACGGTAGCCCGATCCCGAACACCCAGAGAGTGTGGAGAGAAGCTCAGATGAGTTCCGGGTCCCGCCCTCTGGGAAGCACGTGGCCTGCTCTTCTCTTGAGCAGAGAGCTGGGGGTCGGGACTCTCGGGTCTTCGCGAAAGGCCAGTGCAGCGGCCGGGGTCTACCGGGGCCCACCTCCCGCCTCCCGGCAATTTTGAAAGACTGCCTTCCTTCTTTCATCTCAGTGCCGGGGGCAGGGGTCCTCGGAGCGACTTGGCCAGGGTCTGGGTCCCAGCCCTCCTCCCCTCCTTTGCGACCCCCGCTTCCCAGCTGGGCAGACCCTGGCAGGCAGCCTCCCCGGTACCCCTGCGGACTCCGGCAGCATGGCCTCAGGTGAGTGTATGTGCGCATCTGTTGGGGGGAGGGTCTCTGGGACAGAGAAGTGCGTGGCCAGGGTGACAAGCGGGTGGGGGTCTCAGCACAGCCTGCAGACCTAGGGAAGGTGACCGTCTCCCCTTGGGGCGGGCCTGGGAGAGCAGAGCCTGAGTGCAAAAAGACAGAAAAGTCAGAAGTCGCTGGGGTCTCTTTCCTAGCCCCCCAGAGAAGCCCCTGCCTCCTGGCCTCCCTGCTTTCCTGGAAGGTGGCTTCTGCCGGCCAGTGGAATTTTCCCAAGACAGGCTCCTCCCTGCTGGGCCGGGATTCTCAGTTCTACCTCCATCCTCGCAGAACTGGACTACCCCTGGGGCTGGGAGTCTGATGGAGAAGAGAAAAGGGGACTCTGCCCCAGAGGGGCTGGGTTTTCACGGAATACGCCTGCCCTGAGATAATGTGTTCTGAGCTTGGGGGAGCTCGCGCTGGATTCCTGTTTATTATTATTTTTTTCTCCCATTCTGGCTGGACCCGCTAGCCCGGACTTTGACTCCTGTGCCCCAGAGCTCTGGCAAGGGGCAAGGGCTCCTGAAGGGGTCAGTGGAGTGCTGGGGGCTGGCCCTTCCCCATCTTGTTTGCTCACCTCCACCCCCAACCCCCAGGCCCAGCTAGCAGCCATCGCGTCACTCCAGGGTCCGAGGAGGGAAGGGAGGGGATAAGAGGCGGGGATGGAGGCCCCCCTCCCCGGGGTTGCCTAGACAACATCAGAAATCGTGGCCAGGGCCTCTTCCGCCTGCGGGGCTTCTGCTTCCTGCATCAGTCACTCCCGCTGGGGGCGGGGCTGAAGAAGGGGTTGGATGTGGCAGAGCCGGGCCCAGCTGGAGCGGCTCGGACTCCCCCCGCCATCTCCGCCGCTCGAGCCATGGCATCCAACCCATCTGGCCCCGGCAATCCCAAGGCCAAATATCCCTTTAAGAAGCGGGTCAGCTTGCAGGCCTCCTCTGCAGTACCAGGTGAGTGTGGGCTTCCTGGCCTCAGGCGCCCGCTCTACCGGACCACCAATGGCCCAGGCCACTGGTCCTGCTGCATTTGGGGGGGCTGCACCTGCACCCCCTCTGGGGTGATGCCTGTCCTTGTCCTCGGTCCCAGGAACATCTGGCTTGGGAGGTGGAGTGGAAGGTGACAGCTTCTGTGTTGGGGGTGCTACCCTCGGTAACGAGGAGTGGGCGCAGGTGTGGGTGCAGCAAGAGGTGTGTTTGCACACGTGTCAGCGTGCGGATGTGCTAAGACCGTGTGCATGTGAAGCCTGTGTGAATGGAGAGGGAGGTGTGTGGGACTGGCTGCTTTGTGGGCTGGCCACACTGCTGGTGGCTGTGTCTTTACCGGGCAGGCTCGGGCAGCCTCCTGTGCTTAGTTCTTTCTAGGACCCCAGATCTCAAATCCCCTTCCTGGGGGGGGGCGGGGGAGTCTGACATTAGGGCACACTCATTGCTACCGGGCATCTCGGGGGCTGGGGGCTCAACCGTATCCATCATTTGCTGTTGGCCCATTCCTGGTTTTTCCTGTGGGCTTTCTCAGAAGTATGGGGTGTCCTAGGGCCAGGCCTGTTTCGGGGGCTCGGGCTGGGGCCGCTGCCTGCTTGTGTGCTCCTGCACCCTTTGGTTTGGCTCCCACTCTGGCAGGCTTCTCTGCACCATTTGGAGCAGGCAGCGTGGTGTGGCTGTGTCCATCTCCCTGAGGGCCGGGCTGCCTGAGTCTGCTTGCTGAGGGATACCTACCTATCACCTGCTGCCCCCGGGCCTTGTGGCTAAGGAAGGACCCCCCACCCCCCATTTTGGTGACCCAGGTCAAGCCAGCGTCTTCCCCCCTCCCCTCAGCAGCTATCTGTACCTATAGCCCGACCATCCATCTCCTGTATTTTCTTATGCCATTGAAAATCCTGCCCAGAGGTCAAGGCTGTCCTGAGGGTCTGTGTGTTCTGTGCCCAGGTCTGGGCCCGCCAGAGAGTGTGTCCCCTGGGGCTAGATCGGTACATCTTTGGGTGGTCACTCGGTGGGAGCATCTGAGACTTCGGGGTCGAAGCCTTGGGTCCATCTCTGCCTCTCGACTGAGGCAATCCTGGCAGGGAGCGAGGGGCTCCTGGTCAGAGGGTAGATGAGGAGGCAAGATCTTGGTTGAGGGGAGCAGTTCCCTCTGGCTTTTGGTGGACTGCTCCTGTGTGTGTGTGTGTGTGTGTGTGTGTGTGTGTGTGTGTTTGGTGCAGTGCACAGGCCCTGGGGAAGGGACCAGCAGCAGGCAGGAAGCTGGGTCTTCTAGGCCTGGCCTCAGGGAGTGTGGCCTCTGTCACCTCTAGTGAGCCCCCGCAGCCCTGTGCAGGGGCCTGCAGCCTGGAGGAATGGCTCTGGCCGCTGGAACCTGTCCTCGTCACTCCAGTGTTTCTGTGGAGATCCTGGGCCACCCAGCTCTGACGGGAGGGTGAGATTAGGACCTTCAGTTCAGCTCCTGCTGACCGGATAGAGAGAGAGCAGCCCTGGAGGTCCGTGGGCGGCCTCCCCTGCCGGGGGCTAGGAGCGAGGAGTTGTGTAAGATCAGGGTTCTTGGGCAGGCAAGGGCCTGGGGCTCTGTCTTATACTCTGGATGTGGAGCAGGTGCCCATCTTTCTTTCTTTCCCTCTTCCAAGGATGAGATAGTGTCAACCCCCCCCCCGCTCCCCTCATCTCTACTCCCGTCAATTTCTGTTCTCTTTGCTGCCCTTCACAGCTCGGTTGTGCTGGCCTGCACTGGGCCCAAGAGCCTCCCACCCTCCCTAGTAGGTGGGACCCTATGTGGTAGGTGTTCGGAGGGTCCCCGGAGTTCATAACCCCAGATAATGGTGTTTTACATAACACTCGCAGAGCCGTATCTCTGTGAGCCTTATGGCGCCCGTTGGTGCGTATAGACAGGGCAGGCCCCCCTTATCACCCCATTATAGACAGCTTGAGGCCTCCGGGAGGCAGAGACATGCTAGTAAGTGGGAACTGAGTCAGACTCAAGTCCTCCAAATTCTAGTCCCTTATCTCCACACTTTTCCTCCTGGACAGTTTGTTCCCAACGATAGGCTTCGAAAGGAGGCTGGAGGTCTGGGGAGCCATGAATCAGGCCCCATGGGCAGCGGAGATGCGCAGCACCTGGTCCCTACCTGGACTGAGTCACTTCCCTCTCTGCCCGCCAACTTCTCTCCCTGGAAGAGGCTTTGTCTGTTCCCGGAGACCCCACAGTCAGGGGCCCAGGGGACAGTGGTGAGCAAAACAAGGCTGGCCTGGGGCTGTTGTGTGTGGGGATGAGGGCTGCTCACCCCCTCTTCTCCCCCCCACCCTTGGGCCACCCTGGCCCTACCCGCTCACTGTTCCTGAGGGTAGTGCCTTTTAAAGGAGGCTCGGGCCCCTCCAGCCGGACTGCCCTGCCCACATCAGCCTACGCTGCTCCGCCCCCCTGGGGGCGCCCCTTTAGGCCAGGCCCTGGTACGGTATAGGTTAAAGCCGTTCAATTCCGAGCTTCCTCTTATTTCCCAGCTCTGATGCTCCTTCCGTTGATTTCTGGCTCCCCTGGGCCTCCCTAGCCCCCTGCTCGCTGTCATCCTAGGGTCTCCCCTGCATGCAGCGGCACTTGGTACAGCCCGTGCCGGCCCCTGAGCTGTCCTGGGGGACTGGCTACAGCTCCAGTCAGCAAAGCGGCGGGCGAGGGGCCCAGGGCTGCTGGCTGGAGCTGCCTGAACTCTGTAGGTAGGACCCAGGCCGGCAGCAGCGAGAGCGGGGGCTGGGTCCTGGATCTAGGGCGGGCACCTCCACTTGCCTTTGTCCAGCCTCGGGACCCAACTCTGGAGGATTGTGAAGTGAGTCCACAGACTTTAAGGCATGCTACCTGGGCAGAGCGTCCAATCCATCCCTAAGACCCGGTGCAGCGGGGAAAGGAGGGTGCTAGAAGGGAGTCCCCTTCTAGTGGAGAGCTTCGTGGGCAGGGGTGGGGGATGGTGGGCTGGTAGCCCAGGGAGGGTCTCAGTTGGCTGGGAGCTCAGGCAGCCCCCTAGACTAGCAGCTTCAAGGCCTTTAGAGCCAGCGTCCTGGTGGTGCAGCTGAGGAGTTCTGCCCTCCATGTGGGGAGGCCCTGGCTTCTGACCCTCCCTTCCCCGGGCCCTTCCTGGGGCCTCCAGCCCAGATCCTGGGGCCTCTGAGTGGCGCAGACTGTTTGTGGCAGCTCCCCTTGGAGGGGCAGCCAGCAGTGGGAGGGGCCAGCTGGGGCCAGGCCGCATCTTGGCAGCCCCGGGGTCCTGGGGGAGAGGGCACGCCCCTGGGGAGGCGGTGGGGTTCCTGCTGCCAACCAGGCCCTCCACTTCCTGTCCTCTTCCCTTGGGGTCTGGTGCCCAGGTCAGAGCTGAGTGGCAGCTGTGACTTGCCTGTGCTCTGTAGGCCTGGGATGTCGGGCGCAAGCTCTGGGTTTCCAAGAGGAGGGTCGCTGGGTCCAAAAGCAGGTCTGATCGGGGCGGCCTGCCTGCCTGGAGAGCTGTGGGCTGGGGATTGCTGGCTTGGCCGCAGGGTCCTTCATGAGCACTCCGGGGGGCGGGGTGTGTGTGCGTGTGCGTGTGTGTGTGTGCAAGCGTCTACGTGTGTGCCTGCCTGTAGGAGGTCTCCTGCTCACTGAGGCAGCAGTTCCTAGTCCAGGATTCAGATTCTTACTCCCGGAGTGAGTGAATCCACTTGCTCTAGAGGCAGCCTCAGGACCCCCGCACCTGAGCGTAGAATGGTTGAGGGGCCCCGTGCCAGACAGTGACGGTGAGGTCCTCTGGGAGCCACAGGCAGGCCCACTCCTCAGCCTCTGAAGAGGGATGGCCCACTTTGCAGGCCCCGGCCTCTCTCTGGGACAGGCCTGGGGCACGCGGGGGCCCCGGGCTTCTAGTGCACCCAGGCCCTGCCCTCCACCCTTTGACCCTGGCATCGCTGTCTCCACAGAGGCCCGGGGTGGGCTGGGGGCCCCTCCGCTACAGTCAGCCCGATCCCTACCAGGCCCTGCCCCCTGCCTCAAGCACTTCCCACTCGACCTGCGCACGTCCATGGATGGCAAATGCAAGGAGATCGCCGAGGTATCGCCTGGCACCGTGTCCCGTGTCCCTGCACTGCCATCCCCATGCCCTCTCTGCTCCCCACACCCCTCCGTCTCAGCCGTCCCCTTACTCCACGCTTGGCTGCGCCCTGACCCCTAGCCTCCCCCAGGTACCTCCAGCTCCTGCTGCCCTCACCCCAGCCCTAGACGCTGCAGGGGAGGGCCTGGCACACTGACCCTGCCTTCCCTCCCACCAGGAGCTGTTCAGCCGCTCCCTGGCTGAGAGCGAGCTCCGCAGTGCCCCGTACGAGTTTCCCGAGGAGAGTCCCATTGAGCAGCTGGAGGAGCGGAGGCAGCGCCTGGAGAGGCAGATCAGCCAGGATGTCAAGTAAGGCCCCAGCCCCACGGTCCAGCAGGCAGCCATGGCACGGAGGGGGCACAGGGCATCTGCCCAGTGTCCCTCTGTCTCCGCTCGGACGCCTTCAGAGCCCTGTCTCTGTCCCTTTCCCATCCCATCCTCCCTCAGGGATCCACTAGGGAGGGAGCAGAGGGCAGTGGTCTGAAGCACAGGCTTTGGAGTCCGGCTGTCGGGTCCTGATCTGTCTGGTACCCACCCGTGTGGCCTAGAACATGTCGCTCAGCTTCGGGGTGTGCTTTCTCGTCTGTAACGTGGGGGTCAGACAGCAGCCGCAGCGCAGGGTTCCACGGCCCCTTGGGACCATGAGGAACAGCATGTGCGCAGCAGCCAGCGCGGGGCAGGGACCTGAGAGCCAGGGCTGTCCTTGTCATCAGCCTGACCTCTTGGCCCTCTCCCTTCCAGGCTGGAGCCGGACATCCTACTTCGGGCCAAGCAAGATTTCCTGAAGACAGACAGTGCCTCGGACCTCCAGTGAGGAGGGCAGAGGGGCGCGGAGGGATGTGAGGGTGTGGGGCTGGGGCCTGTCCCGCTGCGGGCTCCAGCCCCCTCCCTTGTGCTCACCCCTCGTAGGCTCTACAAGGAGCAGGGCGAGGGGCAAGGCGACCGGGGCCTGCGGGAGCGAGACGTGGTGCTAGAGCGGGAATTTCAGCGGGTCACCATCTCCGGCGAGGAGAAGTGTGGGGTCAGTGCGGGCAGGGCCTTGAGTCTCCCTACCCCCCTTGACCCCACGTGTCCCATGGGGCTCCCCCAGCCTGGGAGCTGGGTGCGGCTTAGGGAGGGCGTTTCTCTTCCCAAAAGCAGGAGGGGCCAGAGGTCTGTGGCCGGGAGCTAGCAGATGCGCTGTTTTCAGGGTCAGGGCTTCGGGGAAGAGGCGACGATGAGCCTGGTCTGGGTCTGAGAGCAAGGAGACTGACCCCAGGTCCTCGTCTCCAGGTGCCATTCACAGACCTGCTGGACGCAGCCAAGAGCGTGGTGCGGGCACTCTTCATCCGGGAGAAGTACATGGCCCTCTCGCTGCAGAGTTTCTGCCCCACCACTCGCCGGTACCTGCAGCAGCTGGCTGAGAAGCCTCTGGAGACCCGGACCTACGAGCAGGGCCCCGACACCCCCGTGTCCGCTGGTGGGACCCCCACTCCCTGCCCTGTTCCAAGCGCCCCGGTGTCCCCGGCTCCCTGGGACCCTCCACCCCGCCTGCTTCTCACTCCCTGCCCCCCACCAGGCTCATGCCAGCCTCTTGGCCCACGGTGGGTGGAGGCAGGGAGGGGCAGGAGCTCTCTCCCTTTGCGGGGCCTCTGGGCTGGGCAGCAGGTGGCCCGGAAGAGCCCTGACTCCACCTTCCCCACCCCGCAGATGCCCCGGTGCACCCCCCTGCGCTGGAGCAGCACCCCTATGAGTACTGTGAGCCAAGCACCATGCCTGGGGACCTGGGCTTGGGTCTGCGCATGGTGCAGGGCGTGGTGCATGTCTACACCCGCAGGGAACCCGATGAGCAGTAAGCGGGTGTGGGGAGTGCTGGTGGGGAGAGCTGTGTGGGGGCTGCCCGGCTGGGGAGGGCCCATGGGGCATGACTTGCTCCCCTCACTTGAGCTCCCCGCACCTGCCAGTTGCCCAGAGGTGGAGCTGCCGTACCCTGACCTGCAGGAATTCGTGGCAGATGTCAATGTGCTCATGGCTCTGATCATCAACGGCCCCATGTGAGTCTCCGAGACCTACACTTTCCCTCCATCCATTGTCCCCCATGTGGCCTCAGTCCTGTCCCTTCCCCCCTCTGCCTGTGGCTCAGAGCCCCTGCCGTGTTCTGTCTCTGCCCAGAAAGTCCTTCTGCTACCGCCGGCTCCAGTACCTGAGCTCCAAGTTCCAGATGCACGTGCTGCTCAACGAGATGAAGGAGCTGGCCGCCCAGAAGAAGGTGCCGCACCGAGATTTCTACAACATCCGCAAGGTGGGGCCTCCCCCCGTGCCCGGCCCCGCACACCTGCCCGGCCGCCCTGGCGGACTGGCCTCCAGGGAACCCCCCCATTGCACCCCAGGTGGACACGCACATCCATGCCTCGTCCTGCATGAACCAGAAGCACCTGCTGCGCTTCATCAAGCGTGCGATGAAACGACACCTGGAGGAGATCGTGCACGTGGAGCAGGGCCGCGAGCAGACGCTGCGGGAGGTCTTTGAGAGCATGAATCTCACTGCGTACGACCTGAGTGTGGACACGCTGGACATGCACGCGGTCCGTCCCGGTGGCCCAGGGGCTGAGGGGCTGGGGCAGGGGGTCGCCAGAGGGTAGGGGTGACCTGGGCCTGCCGCTCTTCCCCAGGACAGGAACACCTTCCATCGCTTTGACAAGTTCAATGCCAAATACAACCCCATTGGGGAATCTGTCCTCCGAGAGATCTTCATCAAGACCGACAACAGGGTTTCTGGAAAGTACTTTGCCCATATTATCAAGGTGAGGAGGAGGGACCGCCGAGGCTGGTGGGCAGGGGCGGTGTGAGCCTTGGGCAGCCCTTCCCATGACCGTACAGGAGCCCGGGGTCGTGGGCTGAGTGTGACGTGGGTGAGTGTGACGGTTGCCCCCCCACCCCCGCCCCACCTCCGCATGTCTTTCAGGAGGTGATGTCAGACCTGGAGGAGAGCAAATACCAGAACGCAGAGCTGCGGCTGTCCATCTATGGGCGCTCGAGGGACGAGTGGGACAAGCTAGCATGCTGGGCCGTGAAGCACCGGGTCCACTCTCCCAACGTGCGCTGGCTCGTGCAAGTGCCCCGCCTCTTGTGAGTGTCCCTTGGGGCGGGAGGGAATGTGGGGGGGGCAGGGTTCAAGGGGACGGCACCTGCCTCCTGCCCGCCCGGGATGGCGGGGCCTCCCCCGCCCCAGCCGAGCCATCTGAGTGGAAGGGGAGCCCCCCTGTTCCGCTCGTGGTCCGCCCAGCCTGGCCCACCTGGCGTCGTGCAGAAGCGCTTTTGCGAGTGTGGGCCGGGCTCCGATGCTGACCGACCCGCACGTCCTGTGTGCGTCCGTCTTGCCTGTAGCGACGTGTACCGTACCAAGGGCCAGCTGGCCAACTTCCAGGAGATGCTGGAGAACATCTTCCTGCCGCTCTTTGAGGCCACCGTGCACCCTGCCAGCCACCCGGAGCTGCACCTCTTTTTGGAGCACGTGAGGGGGCCGCACGGGGCGGGGGAGTGGGAGGGGGGGCCTGCCTGGTTGGAGGGTGGCTGCTGCAGCTCTGGGCCTGACCCTGGGCTCCCGTGCCAGGTGGATGGCTTTGACAGCGTGGATGATGAGTCTAAGCCAGAGAATCACGTCTTCAATCTGGAGAGCCCTCTCCCCGAGGCGTGGGTGGAGGAGGACAACCCACCCTATGCCTACTACCTGTACTACACCTTTGCCAACATGGCCACGCTGAACCACCTGCGCAGGTGCCCGTCCCGCCAGCGCGGCATCTGCTCCCCCTGCCCTGGGGCCACCAGAGCCCCGACCCACTCCTTGCCCCCACACCGGGACCCAGCGCCCAGCAAGTTCTTTCTGGGCTCAGCCCTCACAGCCAAGAATCTGCCCCCGGCCCTTTGTCCCGGGTCCACGCGGTCACCGGGAGCCAGGGCTTGGGCGCTGACGCACTCTCTCTAATCTCCAGGCAGAGGGGCTTTCACACGTTTGTGCTGAGGCCACACTGTGGGGAAGCCGGGCCCATCCACCACCTGGTGTCGGCTTTCATGCTGGCCGAGAACATTTCTCACGGGCTGCTTCTGCGCAAGGTCAGGGTCTGCACCCCCAGCCTCCCCTCCTGATTGCTCACCTTCCTTTCAACCCTTTGAGCCTCTTGAGCAACTGATCTTGAGCAACCAAACCCCAGTTTGGCGCACCACGGGCCTCGCTCGGATCTTAGCTGTCAATGACCCTCCCCACGTCAGCCCCAGCCTGGGCTCCCCGCCCCCTCCTCCTGCGGCCTGTACCCTCCAGAGCCAGGTGTCCTCCCCGGCCTCGGGGCCACCTGACGAGCCCTCCCCTGCTGTTGCCCACCCAGGCCCCGGTCCTGCAGTACCTGTATTACCTGGCCCAGATCGGCATCGCCATGTCTCCGCTCAGCAACAACAGTCTCTTCCTCAGCTACCACCGGAACCCGCTACCCGAGTACCTGTCCCGCGGTCTCATGGTCTCGCTGTCCACTGATGATCCCCTGCAGTTCCACTTCACCAAGGTCAGAGCCTGGCCGGCCGGCCGGGGAAGTAGTCCTGGGACTGGAAGGGCAGTGGGCCAGGTCTCAGGGCTGGGTCTCAGGGCCGGTGCTGCCCCCTGCTGGTGGAGTGCAGCACATCTTGTGGCAGATCCCCCGGAGAAGGGGGGCGGTGCGAGGACAGGTGGGTGGGGACTGGGTGGCAGGCCCGCGTGCACCCGCTGAGGGCACCTGACCTGTGCAGGAGCCACTGATGGAGGAGTATAGCATCGCCACCCAGGTGTGGAAGCTCAGCTCCTGCGACATGTGCGAGCTGGCCCGCAACAGTGTGCTCATGAGCGGCTTCTCCCACAAGGTACCCCCCCCACCTGCCGGAGCCTGGTGTCCACCCTCTCCTCCCCTCTGCGCTTGGGAAGGTCCCAGGGGTGCTGGCCCTGGGGTGGTTCAGGACTGTGGCCCTGTCTGACATCCCTGCCCACTGCAGGTGAAGAGCCACTGGCTGGGACCCAACTATACCAAGGAGGGCCCCGAGGGCAATGATATCCGCCGCACGAACGTGCCGGACATCCGTGTGGGCTACCGCTATGAGACTCTGTGCCAGGAGCTGGCGCTCATCACACAGGCTGTCCAGAGTGAGATGCTGGAGACCATCCCCGAGGAGAGCGGGGTCACGACGAGCCCGGGTCCTCAGTGAGCCCGGACCGCCGTGGCCCCCACCTCTCAGCACCTTGACCACGTTTTATCCTCCCACCCCTCCCACCCTGTCGTGTCTGCATGTGTCCGTTCTTCTTTGTTCCGTCCTGCATGTTTCCAGCCTGTGTCTGTCCCTGTGCCACCTGCGGGAAGGTGGGGCCCAGAGTCTGCTTTGCCCTTGTCTTGGCTCGGATGGGACCTGATGGCCCAGGTTTGCTGGCTGCCCTGCCCGTGGCCCTGTCCCGGGAACCTCTGAAGCCTGGCTGTCTTGTGGGCGTCTCGGTGTCCATGGGGGCTCGGGATGATTGAGGGGGGCTGGTCCCTCCAGCCTTTGGGTCCCACCTGGGCAGATGTTGTCTCGTGTGTGTGGCCGAGGAGCCAGGCATGTGGGGCCCGTGCATATCTGCCAGGGGTCTGTGGCACTCCGGCAGCTCTGGCGAACACGGCTGGGCCAAGAGCTCAGTCACAGCCCCGGCAGCCTGGACTCGGGCCTCGGAGGTGCCGGACCGCCGCCTCCCCCACGTCACTGCCTAGCGGCCTCCTCCGTCCTTTCTCTGGTCCACATGCTCCTCTGGTGTCAGCTTCCTGTGCCTCTGTGGGAGGGGGCGGCTGCCCTGTGTTGTGTCTGGGGCCGCTGCAGCTGGAAGGTCCTGAATCTGTCACCAGCCCCACGACAGTCCCCAGAGTTTTGACCAGACCCGAATCCACCCGGGCCCTGTGTTGTGTTTTGGACCGAGGCCTTTGCTGTGAAATGCAGTGTTTCATACAATCCCATCTTTACTAGTGCATGAGAAATAAAGATTATTTAAGTAACGAGGCAGGTGGGATCTCTTTTCGGAGAGGGAGAGCCATGGGGGCGGTGGTGGAGGGAGGATCCGGGAGCATCGCGGATAGAGGTGGATAGAGGTACGGCAGGTCCCAAGGGAAGCAACTGGGCTTGGCTGGTGTGTGTGTGCGCACATGCAAACGGACTAAGGAAGCCGGGTGGCGGGAGAGGCCCGCCGGGGACGCAGCTGCTACCCCAGGCCCTCGGCCAGCCTGCCCCCTTTGAAGTGGGCACTTGGCCCTAGGTCTGGGGCACATTCCTGTCATACCAGTTGGAGGACTGGCATCCCCTCCATCTCCTACTTCTCACTTCCAGCGTCTCGGGACCGCAGAGTAAATGTGGGAACCCGCACTCATAAGCTGACCCAAGGCCGGTGGTTCTCAAACTTGGGACAGCAGGCTCTTCTGGGACACTTGTTTAAAATGCCGTTTCCAGGGGCGCCTGGGTGGCTCAGTGGGTTAAAGCCTCTGCCTTCAGCTCAGGTCATGATCTCAGGGTCCTGGGATCGAGCCCCGCATCGGGCTCTCTGCTCAGCAGGGAGCCTGCTTCCCCCTCTCTCTCTGCCTGCCTCTCTGCCTATTTGTGATCTCTCTCCTCTCTGTCAAATAAATAAGTAAAATCTTAAAAAAAAAGTAATTAAAAAAAATTCTTTAAAAAAAAAATAAAATGCCGTTTCCAGGTCCTACCCTCAGAGGTGCTGATTCCGTAGGGGAAGGTGTGGTGTGGCCATCTTCGGGCTCCCCGGAACATGATCTTACAAGGGTGGGAGCAAGCCTATGCCTTTGGAATCCAGGCTTAAACGACTTGGCTCCGGCCCACGTTTCACGCGCAGTCTCTGGGCCACCTCCTTGGGTGGGCACAGAGGTTGCTGGAGTGTGCTGCCCGAGTAAGGGGGAAAAGTGGAATGTGACCTGTGTCGGTGACAGAGAAGTCTCCGGCTGCTGAGCGGAGGGCGGGGTGGGGCTTCAGAAGCACTCAGGCCTGGGACAGCGGGAGCCAGAGTAAGTGAGGGCCCGGGGAGGGGGCAGGAGGCTGGCTTCCTCCCCTCCCGTCAGCTTGCTCGGGCCCCAGCCCTGCCTCTCCCTGGCAGACTCACCAGGCGCCTCTGGGCAAAGCTCTCCTGCTGCCCCTGCCTCCTGAGGGCCGCCAGCCACCAGGCTCGCGCCTGGTCAAGACCGGGGCTCCAGCCGGTTCCAGAAGCCCTCATTCACGAATTCGTTCTAGCCATTTACAGATGCTAAAACTGCACGCGAGAGCAGAATGCTGAGCCAGAGATCATCCCACTCTGGCTGGTTTCTGGCTCGGGAAACAGACCCAGGAGGAGCAGGTGGCAGAACCTGAATCGGAAGGCAGGGGCTCAAGGCCCAGGGCTCCCCACCCCGACCCTGGGCCTTGTCTGCCCAAGGAGCGCGGCTTTTCCATATAACATGTTCTCATCCTTTGTAACATTCTCAGTGTGCGCTGAGGCCTGGCCCTCAGAATAGGACCAATTTAAAGAGTTCCTTGGCAACCTCTCCCTCTTATTAAAAAATGACTTGCTTCTAGTTTTTTAGTTTCTCAGGAATTGCTCTTTTAAACATTTACCGAGAGCAAATAATTTTACAACGGTAAGGCCATAATAGTTTTTCCTGTCTGAAAAGAAAATAACTTTCATTTAGAGGAATTTGGAAACTATAGAAAAATGGGAAGAAGAAAAAAGCCCACTCACAGTCTGCCAGTTTCAACAACTATTTGCTGATCATCGGCATGTGTGCGGTATGTTTGCATATTTTATTTTTATTTATATATCTTTTCTTTAGAGAAAGAGAACATGTGAGGGGGCGGGGGTAGGGATCAGGGCAGAGGGGGAGGGAGGGAGAGAATCTTAAGCACGCTCCATGCCCGGTGTGGAGCCCGACGCTAGACTTGATCTCATGACTCTGAGATCACGACCTGAGCTAAAATCAAGAGCCTCCTGACTGAGCCACCCAGGTGCCCCTTTATATATCTTAAATATATATGTATATATTACTTTCGGCTCTTTTCTAAGAAGGCATTTTTGAGTTGAGATCATATATGTATAATTTTGTGTTCCTAAGATATTTTAACGTAAGTCCCTCCACACTCATTAAAATATCATTTATAGGGGCACCTGGGTGGCTCAGTGGGTTAAGGCCTCTGCCTTCGGCTCAGGTCATGATCTCAGGGTCCTGGGATCGAGCCCCGATGCATCGGGCTCTCTGCTCAGCAGGGAGCCTGCTTCCCCCTCTCCCTCTGCCTGCCTCTCTGCCTACTTGTGATCTCTCTCTGTCAAATAAATAAATAAATAAGTAAGTAAGTAAGTAAGTAAATATCATTTATAAATACAGGCAGACCTCAGGGAGATTGCAGGTTGGGTTTCAGACCACTGCAAGGAAGCGAATATCACGTTAAAGTGAGTCAAATTAATTTTTGGTTTCCCCGTGTGTATAAAACTTATGTTTACACTATATCACAGTCTATTAAGTGTGCAATAGCACTCTCTCTAAAATGTAGCATATGTATAAAATATGTAAAAAATAAAAAGCAATGCATACCTTAATTTAAAAAAACTTTTTTTTTAAGGATTTTATTTATTTATTTGAAAGAGAGATCACAAGTAGGCAGAGAGGCAGGCAGAGAGAGAGGGGGAAGCAGACTCCCTGCTGAGCAGAGAGCCCGATGCGGGGCTCGATCCCAGGACTCTGAGATCATGACCCGAGCTGAAGACAGAGGCTTTAACCCACTGAGCCACCCAGGCGCCCCCACCAAAAAAACTTTATTGCTAAAAAATGCTTACTGTCACCTGAACTTCTCAGCAAGTCGTAATCTTTTTGCTGGTAGAGGGTCTTGCCTGGACATTATGGCTGCTGACCCATCAGGATGGTAGCCGCTGAAGGCTCGGGTGGCTCTGGCAATTTCTTCGGCTAAGACAACAATGAAGTTTGCCACATCAATTGACTCCCTTTCACAATTTCTCCCATTTCTCTGTAGCAAAGTGGTGCTGTTTGATAGCATTTTACCCCCAGTTGAACGTCTTTCAGAATTGGGAGTCAATCCTCTCAAACTCTGCTGCTTTTTAAAAAAATATTTTATTTATTTATTTTTAAAAGATTTTATTTATTTATTTATTTGACAGAGCACCAGCACAAGCACAAGCAGGAGGAGGGGCAGAGGGAGAGGGAGAAGCAGACTCCCCGCTGAGCAAGGAGCCCAATGTGAGGCTCGATCCCAGCACCCTGGGATCATGACCTGAGCCGAAGGCAGACGTTTAACCTACTGAGCCACTCAGGTGCCCCTAAAAAAGATTTTATTTATGTATAGAGAGAGGGAGAGAGAGAGAGAGAGTGTGAGCAGGGGGAGGGGCAGAGAGGGAGAGAATCTCCAGGCGACTCCACACGGAGCCTGGAGCCTGACGCAGGGCTTGATCTCACGACCCCGAGATCATGACCTGAGCCAAGATCAAGAGTCGGTCTCGTTTAACTGAGCCACCCAGGCGCCCCTTCCCTGTTGCTCCTTTATCAACTTCCCAGTGGCCCTTGCTGGTGGGGAGTGGGGGGTGAGGGAGGAGGGGCGGGTCCTGGCTGTACCCCCCACATGAGAGGGGGGTGGTAGGGTTTGATTAGGACGACAGTCATCCTAATTTCCAACCCCTACATCAGGACATTTGCCCCATCAAAGCATTGCCTCATTTGTAAATTCATTTCTCTGAAACTCCAATGAAGGTTTAAGTATTAAATCACCCAATGTTTGGCTGATTATTTTGTTTTCAAGTTGAGAATAATGTTGCCCAGATTAGTACACCCTGGACAGTCGGGGGTTGGGTATGCCTGTAGTGGGATGTGGGTCTGGAGACCGGGAGTCCCCAAAGTGCGCCGGCTCTGGGAACAAAGCCGCCATCCTCAAGGCCCAGGGCGGGCTTTCTAAGGCCTGGGAAATGTCGGAGTCCTAAAAGAAAAGCTTTGGAGGCTACAAAATATGAAATAGACTGCCTCCAAATGGTGAAGGTTTACTCAAATGCTTTTGGAAAGTAGCATGTCAATTTTAATATCCCTTAAGTTTGGTATCCATACATATGTTATTATATTTGAAAACAATCTGTAAGTTGGATTTTTGGCAAGAGTTCCAGAATATGCCGAATGATTGAAGAGAAATCATAGCCAAGAGTAAATTAAATGACTTACTCATAGACAAAAGCAAATTTATAAAAGCCCTTTTACATTTAAAGCAAAGAAGTATTCTATCTGATGAGGGATTTGGGTGCATTTTAGTTTGTTGTGATGGGGGGGTCCGAGAATCAGATGCAGGGTCTGTAAAGGGCTGAGAACGGCCCTGCCCCGCAGGCCTGCTCGGGGTCTGGGGAGGAGCGCCCTGGATTTGGAATTTGAATATTCCATTTGCTGGGCAAGTCCCCCAATCCTCCCTGACTTCCCAGGTTTGGCAGTGGCACAGGAAGGGGAGAGAGTACTGAGCCTTCTGCCGCCTTGCGTGTCTACCAGTGAGGTAAACACGTGCTGGGCTGGCACAGTGGGGTGTGTGTGTGTGTGTGTGTGTGTGCTGAACTCTTCACAATTATAAATGCATTTAGTGTGCCTGCAGACTGCGTGCTGGCTGTCATCGCGGTGCTCCTCCTAGAGAAGACTGAAGGCTGAGGCGGTGCAGCAACTTACCCCAGGGGACCCGGCTAGCAAATAGCAGAGCTGAGATCTGAACCCAGAACCGTCTGGCTGCAAAGTCCTTGTTCCTTCCACTCTATGATGGTCCGTGGGGTAGGCCTGAGAGAGCTGAGTGTCTGCAGGGCTGGGTCTCTATAGGACTGGGGGCTCCGGGAAAGGATGGGGTCTGGCTCTGGGGAGCAGAGGCTGGAGACAGAAAGGCCATGGAGGTGGCCTCTGCCGCCTCCCAGGTGTGAGTGATGAGGCCCTGGGCGGTGGCCGCGGGCCTGGAGAGCAGCTTTTGCGGGGAGGTAGTTAGGACTAGTGCTCGATCCCAGCGTGGCAGAAGCTTGGGAACGTGAATGCCCCGAGGTGGGGTGCTCTCCAGTTGCCACAAGCCTTCCCCCACCCGCTGTCGCCTTACCCCTGACCCAATCCACGCACTGCCAGGGAGGCCTCTGAGTCCGTGTTCACTGGGACAAAAATCACCGTTTCAGGATACAGCTCTTTCACCGTTACCTGTGAGATCTAAATTATAGGAATCCTGAGCTTCAGTTCTCGTATCTACACAATGGGGGTGGGGCGCCCGGGTGGCTCAGGTCATGATCTGGGGGGTCCTGGGATGGAGCCGCCTGCTCAGTGGGCAGTCTGATCTCTCCCTCTGCCCTTCCCCCACTCGTGCACACACTCTCTCTCTCAAGTAAATAAATAAAATCTTCTAAAAAAAATAGGGACACAAGGGTCTACTGAATTGATATTCAATACTGCATTTAGGGGCGCCTGGGTGGCTCAGTGGGTTAACCCTCTGCCTTCGGCTCAGGTCATGATCTCAGGGTCCTGGGATCGAGCCCCGCATCGGGCTCTCTGCTCGGCAGGGAGCCTGCTTCCCCCTCTCTCTGCCTGCCTCTCTGTCTACTTGTGATCTCTCTCTCTCTGTCAAATAAATAAATAAAATCTTAAAAAAAAAAAAATACTGCATTTAAAGCTCTTAGCAGAGCACACAGAAAACCCTCAGTGTGTCGGTGGAACTTTCGAAGCCATAGTGGAAGCCAGTGGGGGAGGAGACAATCATACACGATGCCTGAGTTCAGCCCAGAGGACTTGGAAAGTTACAGAGTTACCATCGGCAGCTCCACCGGGCCACCAGAGAAGGGTGGGCTAAGTCCTTTCGGAGAAAAACAGCAACAACATCCCGCCTGTATTGTGTCTGATAATTTTCCACACTTAATTTTTACAACAGTCTTATGAGTTAGGGGTGTGCTTACTCCTACCAGCAGCCTAAAATTCTTTTGAAATAAGGTGGGAATCAAGCAGAGATTTAAAAAAAGAGAAAATGTTAGATACCCATGGTGGATAATGGAGAATATCCATTACCCTCACACCGCAAAGTCCAGAAAGACATTTGCTTGGGAGGGAGGCTGGTGCCAAGGCAGGGCAGGGAGAGGGGAGGAGAAGGGAGGGGAGACTCCTTTGCGGTCCTCACTGAGGGCGGTGGGAGGATAAATACATTAGCAGAGGTCGAGGTGGAGATGGAGATGGGGTTCAAGAGCCTGCTGGGGGCGGGGTGGTCCTGCAGGTCAGACGCTGAATCTGTCACAGCGCCCAGAGATGACCAGTCCCCGGGAACCGACTCCCACTAACTCAGCTCACAGAAAATGCACCCCAGACCAGGCAAGCCACTCTCCAGCTTGTGATAGGGGAATCAAAGCACCGAGAATAGGATTTTTTCAAAAGTCAGCGAGCAGTGGCTTGGCGAGCAGTGACTTAGAACCAGGATTTTGAACAGCCTTGTCAGCCCCGCGCCCCAGCATTGTGCCCCAGGGAGAGACATGCTGGCGTATAGAGTGCCTTTGTGTATTTAGAACAAGATGCCCCTTTCCTGGGTCAACACAGCTTCGTGCTGGGAAGCACAGCTCGGTGAGCAGAGAACAGGCTACTTTCGCTCCCTGATCACCCAGGGGCTCTTATCAGTGCATATCCTGTCCGACAGAGGTGGCGGCCTGGCCTGAAGTCCCTTGGCACCAGCAACCTGAGGCTGCGCGTGCAGCTGTGTTTCCACTGAGGCCACTGGCGCTTGCACCGGCTCCTAGAGGATGTCCTCGAGTCGGGCTTGGGATTCCCAGCAGCATCTTGCAAAGCTTATACATTGGAGAAGCTACAGTCCCCTCCGCTTCACCCCCAATCCTGTTCTGTAGCGGAATCAGGCTCCGTGCCCACAGAGTTGTCCAGCGCCGCTGTGGGTGTGCAAGTATCATGCCGAGGCTCCCCCCGGGCGGCCTGCAGGGGCGTTGGAGCCCCCGCCGTGAATAATCCAGGTGCATGGCTTTCTCCCTCCCCGTCTGCCACGTCCTGTCCCTGTGCACCACGCAGCTTGCGTGGCTGCTTGGGCACCTGGGTCATGCATACACCTAGGGTGGATGCTCACCTGGATGTTGTCTTTGTGTGGGTTAGGAAACAGTGGGCCCTCTGGGCAGACGTAACCCTGACAGCTCGCAGAACTGCTGGTATCTTTGGATACGGAAAAGGGCGTCCTTACCTCCCGGTGGTTGTAGCCGTGCCAGGGCCAGATCCCTGGTGAGCAGAATACAGGCTGCATTTCAGCTTCTTGCTGAACTTGCTCCTGACCGGCAGCCCTTTGCAGTGCCCAACTTGTCCACGAGGTGGCGGTACTGAGACCTTGGTGAGGCCAGCTTTGGCTTCTGTATTCTGCGGCTTCTGGCTCTGGGGCTGGGCTGAGGCACCCTCTCCAGACACCCACATCCACTAACTCATTCAGTGGGCACCTGTGGGACCCCAGTCCGCCAACCCAGTAGACAGGCTGGCTCACGTAGGAATCCTCCCAGTGAGAGCTATGGCTTAGGCTAAGCCAGGACTCCCGTGGGAAGAGAGCCAGCTGATGTGGACACGTTTTCTCCTGGACAAGGCTGGAGATGTACACCCTGGCCCTTTGGTTTCACTAGTCAAGATCCTGATCCTCGCTCCACTTTGCTTCCCATGGGTGCTCAGGGAATGGCACTAGCAGGGAGTTTGGGGCCCTGAATTGAGCCATCAAGGGTAGTAACAACGGCTAACATTTATTGAGCAATTACATAGGCAGATAAGACCTGATTTAATCCTCAGATCAGCCCTGTGAAGTAGGCACTATTGTTACTGTCATTTACAGAGAATGAAACAGGCACAGAGAGGTTTAGTAATCTTCCCATGGTCACACAGCTGGTAAGTGGTGGATCCGGGATGTCAACCCAGGAGGTCTGGCTCCTGGGC
>CM052900.1:83275823-83335928 GCA_028534135.1 Potos flavus | reverse complement strand
CACCTGAATAGGGAGAGTCTTGTGTCTCGGTCAGGTGTCCCATTAGTTACAGGGACCTGGAGAGAGAATGTCCCAGAGCAGGGGACCGTAGGGAGGCTGCGCTGTGTCTCAACACTGACCCCATAAGGAATATTCCCAACTTCAGGTTGTCTCCGTGGGGTAGCAGACCGGAGATCTGACCTTCTTTTTCCCCCCTCAGGGCCTGAAGAAGATCTCTGCCTACATGAAGTCCAGCCGCTTCCTCTCGCGCCCTCTGTTTCTAAAGACTGCCGTGTGGGGCAACAAGTAGGGCCTACAGGGGTGGCGATGCCAGCAAGGGGCCAGAGCCGTGCTCGCTGTGTCCCCAAACAGCTGTCTTGCCTCTTTGTCCTTTGTTACATTCCTTTATCTCCATGAAATACCTATCAGTGCTCTTTTCTCCTTCCCAACCCTGTCTTCATCCAGGCCCTTTGAGGTCAGCCCTCTACTTCAGCAAATTTCCTCCCCCACCAGTGTTATCCCTCCTGCACTACAACCAAGCAGACCATTCTTCCCTCGGCGGTTGCTCTACCTCTCCTGGCCTCGGACGCTTAGTCCTGAGCTCCCCAGCACTGGCCCGAAGCCCTGTGTGGCCTGGAGAGCAGGCCCGGCTACCCCAGGGTGGTCTCTGCCCAGCCCTGCCTGATCCCCAGTAAAGCCTTACTCACTCTGACCTGACTTGTGTTCTTCCCTTTTGGCCTTGGGATTCAGGACCGAGCGTGTCTGGGGACATGGGTGTTCCCTTTTCTGGTGTTTGTTGTACCAGCTCTGAGGACCGGGATGTGTGTGGTGCCAAGAAAGGGGACACGTAGGATTATAAGGGTTCTTGCTTATTTCTATTTCATATGCGTCCGCGCCTCAGCATGGAGTCTCTACAGAAAGAGGGACGTCCTTCTGTGCCTGGTCCCTCCCTAATGCAGCATTCTTGGAGTGCTTCCTGGAAGCTCGCGGTAACTACCCCGTGTGGCGGTCGGGGCGGCTCTCAGGGCTTGGGCAGTCCATATAGTGTGGGATCCTGGCCGACTGCACACGTCACCCTTCCCTGGGTGCTGTCCCCGCTTTGGAAACCCTTCCTCTGTGCCGCCCTTACCACTGTGAAAGGCGAAAGGAAATGTAATCACTTGTGTTGAGGGGTTTTCCGAAGCAGCCAGGAGGTTATTAAGAAGATGGACATCCTCATTAATGAAACCGTGAACTTTGAACTGGGCCACATTGCAAATATTCCAAGGACTCTGCCCAAATACCCGCAACTTTCTTGGGAAATTCCTATAGATAACATTTCAAGGGGGATCCCCTTTTGGTTTTGACTGGATAGTCATACAAACTTTTTAAAGAGATGAGTGACAGAGCTAATCCTTATCTGTAAGCTTTGAACTTATATTGTTTCTTCCCATGTACAAAACCGTTTTTTTTTCCTACAAAGAGCTTTGTTTTTGGTTTGGTTTTGTTTTTGCATGGGGGGTGTAAAGGAAAGCAGAATGTTTTATCATGATTTTTGCTTCAGCAACTTTGGAACAAATTAAAAGTCCTAAACTCTGGTGCCAGGAAAAAAAAAAGAGAAAGATCTTGCTCAGTAATGGCCTTAGCAAACTATATTTGGTCAGGATTAGTTTTCTGCCACCCACACTGATCACAGTTCTTTGTAAACAACACATACAAATGTCTTCTTTTTTAAAGATTTATTTATTTATTTTGGAGAGAGAGAAAGAGAGTGGGAGGGGCAAGTGGGGGGAGGGGCAGTGGGGGAGGGAGAGGGGAAGCCAACTCCCTACTGAGCTGTGACCACATGGGGCTCAGTCTCACCACTAATGAGGTCATACCTGAGCTGACACCAAGAGCCAGACTGAGCCATCCAGGCACCCCCATACAAATGTTTTTTAATACCTTTGACTTTTGTTCCCTATGGGAACACAATTTGGGTAGCTACCCACATCTGCGCTCCCTGAATTAAACTCTGAGACCCCAAATACATGTTTTTGTCTTATTTCAGCTCTGTGTCTTGGTCGACATACAGATCTCAATAGAACAAGAAGGGATGAGAATAAAAAGGAAAGAAGTAATAGAAATTAGGAGCGACATCAAGTTAAAAGATAAGCGGACAGAATAAAACTATTAGATCGATTAAAATAGATCCAGATCTAGAACCGGAGTTGGCCGGTTTTTTGTGCGAAGGGCTAGATCGGGCGTGTTTTTGGCTTTGTGGGCTGTGTGGTTTTGGTCAGTTACCCCTGGCACCGTAAACTGCAGTGCAAGTTTGCAAATTCCTTGGCAACTTCCCAGGTGTAATTTGAGACAGTTCCCTGTACTAGGAGGGCAGGCAGAGTCAGAAGAGGCAGGTCATTCCAGTCGGGTGGGTGGCCCGTTTACTAAGCACAGGAATTTGTCATGTGATGAGGAGATCTCCACGCCCACCTGCCAAATCTTAAAAAAGTTGATATAGAGGCCTTAACTGGGTTCAGTCACGTGTACCATCTGGATGGTCTCAGCATCACATCACTATCTGAAGACTGCGTCTTCGGGGCAGCTTCTGGGAGCAGGGAAGGCAATGGAATGCACCTGCCAGGGACAGGGAATGAGGGCTTTCTGATTGCCGGGGTCCGGCCCATGGGTCAGCCAGCAGTCCCAGTCTCTGGATGACCGCCCCCAACCTAGGATGAAGGCAGCCACGGATCATACATAAATGAATGGGGGAGGAGGGCTGTAATCCAACACAAATTCAAAAACAGGTGGCCAGAGTTCCCTGACTCTTGACCCAGAAGCTCAAATGAAAAGGGCATAGCTATATGAAAGCTTAAATGTTACCATTTGGAACAAAAAAGGTGATTATCCGGGCACCTGGCTGGCTCAGTCGGTAGAGAATGTGACTCTCGATCTCAGGGTCACGAGTCTGAGCCCCACGTTAGGGGTAGAGTTTACTTAAAAAGAAAGAAAGAAGAGAAAAAGGAAGGAAGGAAGGGGGGAAGGAAAAGGTGAGTATTGAAGAAAAGAACAAAATAACTCAGTTCTTTAAAAAGAGGGAAGATGTGATAACAAAGGTAGTTGCAAATGAAAGCAATTTTCTAAACATGGTCAAAATCGTAAAAGGTAAAATAGTACATTTTAAAGTCCAGGGGTAGGAGTAGTAGAATGTATCTACTTCAAACTGAGGCCACCAAAAAAGATTCTTTCACTGTGGCTAGGATCTAGTGGAGGCCCCAAGACTTGGGATTCTTGGGCGCCTGACGACGGAGCTCATACACCATCGAGCGTGTACCTTCCCCTTCTAGAATGGGAAAACAAGATGCACTCTGAGCACATGGCTGGCCGCATAGGTGTCTCGGCACGGATCTATAATCTCTTGCTGTTAATTACAAGTTCCCCGCCTAGTATTTCTCCTTTACCATGGTGTTAGCAGAGAAAGATAAAGCTGGTAGAGACCCCAAGACAGCAGCTTCCAGAATGTGGAAGTTTATTCTCATTTCACATCTCACAGGGAATGGTCCAGGCTGTTGGGCTCCATGAGATTATCCAGGGACCCAGGCACCTTCCATTTTGTTTCTTCTGCTATCCCCGAGGGTACGTCTTCTCCTTGGTTGAAGCTGTATCATGAACGTGGGAAGGAAAATAGAGAAAAGCCAAGGAAGTGACTTCCCATGATGCAAGTGGGGCAGACTGCATGCCTTACAACCACTTACTTTCCACTCACGAGGTTTGGTCGTGTGGCTATGCCTAGTCACGAGGGTAGACCCTAGTTTGGAAAGAAGAATGGATGTTGGTGGCCAGCTATAGTCACTCCCACATCCAGAAAAGCGAGGATAAAGGTTACATTCAAATCCACGAGAAACCTTGGGTTTCAGCCAGTGGTTTCAAACAGGTACGGTAGAGTCTAAGGTATGAAACACAAGATGTGTGCCCCATCCCTTAGGGTTCCTTGTTGTTGAAACAGGAAAATGACTTATTGGAGGTATCAGGTTGCTCGCTGAATCCCTGAGAGGGCCAGTGAGTTGGCCTTGGAAGCTGGGTAGCCGGGAGATGAGCCTAAGCACGTGAGAGATTGTTCTAGAGAAAGCCTCACAGCCATTGCTGGGTGCAGACGCTGGAGCTCCGAGCCCTGACAGGCGCGCCCAGATGCCGATGTCTCACCACTGCTGCCTCCCAAACCCGGACTCCTCCACTCCTGTCCTTGCCAGAAAATAAATTCTCGGGGCCTGCTTTAGAGCCGAAATCCTGCACCACTGTGTGTGATTAACGGAACCTGGGTCACAGGCCTGTGCCTCCGCCACAAGGAAGGGGCTGGAAAAGCAATTGGATTAATTAGGATTAAGTTCTGCTGTATAGAACTAGATAATAACAGTGGCTTAAATGGTTTATTTCTCCTGCAAAGAAAAGTCTGGAGGCAGCCTGGTAAACACTGGCCAGTTTGGCTTCATCATAGCCTTAATGACCTAACTTTATGCTCCATCATTCTCAGCATGTGGTGTCCTTTATGTCGCCTCATGGCCCCTGAATGGCTGCTAAAGCCCCCACCACATCTGCATTCCAAACAGCAGGGGGAAGAAAGAGGAATGGGGGTTGCTCTTTTCCTCTCGAGGAAACTTTCCAGAAGTAAAGGACAACACTTCCGTTTATACCTCACTGGCCAGAATTTAATCAGCTTGGAAATAACATCTTTTACCTGAGAAGCAATGTGCTGGCAGAAATGGGGGGTCGTGACAGCAGAAGTTGGGGAGACAGATCTCAAGAGTCAACTGGCAGTCTTCTACCATGGGGAGATGGGACTTAAAATGTGAGAAATTCCCCACCTGTAGGAAGGATGTTTCAAAGACACAGAAGACAGGGCTTGCTGGGTGGCTCAGTTGGTTAAGCGTCTGCCTTTGGCTCAGGTCATGATCCCAAGGGCCTGGGATCGAGCCCCGCATCAGGCTCCCTGCTTAGCGAGGAGCCTGTTTCTCCCTCTGTATTCCGCCCCTCCTCATGCTCTCTCTCTCTCAAATAAATAAGAATCTTTAAAAACATGAACATTTTCTTTCATTTCCATATGTGCATTTCCAAACAGTAGCTACCACCATAAAATCGTCTTGCCTAATATAATGCAACCATCCCTTATACAAAAACACATTCACCCTCTTTTACCCAAAACAGGAACAACTCAAAGTTTCATCAACCACTGCATCTGGTTCCAAGCGGAGATCTCTGAGAAACGTTCAGATTAATATTTTGAAAATGACCGTCTAAAGTGTAATGTCAATGACCCCCAATTCGCCCTTTAGAAAATAGTAAGGGAATGGGAGGTAGAAAAAAGCGAAAATGAGGTGAGCACAATAATGTAGTAAACAGCCTGCACTCAAACAGCAGATAAGCTGTTATGCATTTATTTGTATTTATTTACATCTTGCATTTATTTAATACTTATAAGATGCCTTTCTTTTTTGAATTCCAAAGAGATGTTGCATAATAAGGCTTTTTATAGTTGGATACCAACAACCTAAAGGCACTCCCTGGATTGGCCTTTTTTTTTTTTTTTTTTAAGATTTTATTTATTGGTCAGAGAGCACAAGGCAGAGCAGCAGGCGGAGGGAGAAGCAGGCTCTCCGCTGAGGAAGGAGCCTAATTCTATGCGGGACTCCATCCCAGGACCCTGGGATCATGACCTGAGCTGAAGGCAGACACTTAACTAACTGAGCCACCCAGGTGTCCCTGGATTGGGTTTTTTTGTGTCTCCATCCCCCTGATGACCACACTTCCAGGTTTACTGTCATCCCACTTTGTTAGCCTACATTTTCCTAACTCATGTGACCTGATGAATGACACCTTTATTGAGGACAGATAATCAGAGGCCAGCCAGCTGCTACATCATGACTCAGGACCTGGCATGCAGAGAATAAGAGGGGCCAATCCTTATTTCTGAGACAACTCTTCCTGTAATGCTAATTGCCGTATTCCTAACTAACCAGATCTGGCTTCTCCCAACAGACTGCACCTTGTGAGGTAGCCCCGGCAATCTCCCGATAAAGCTCAGTTCCATCCTAAAGGCCCAGTGCCCACGCACCCTGTGTTTCCCACATTCTTCTTGTTCTCTTTCCATTTGAAACATAATTTTGAAAGGAAGCAGATAGGGCCAAGGTCACAGTTTAAAAAATGTTAATCCAATTTGGAAACATTATACCATATAAGATAAAACACAGATCTATTCGAAATGTGCTTGAGACCTCTAACACAACACGAACATTATCCTGTTTGCTTTAATCCAGTCCCTCCGCACCACTGAAAACACTCCCTACTAACGACCTGCGGTTGGCCCTCTGTCTCCATGTGGGGCAATACAGCAGCACTTTATTTACCTGAAATTCAAATATACACATATTCATTTAATCTTTTCTTCTGGATTAAATCGCACATGAGTCACCTGTAATTATGTCCATTGAAAACGCCAAAAGAACACTGACAGCCCATCCCTGTCGGCTTTCAGAAATGTTCCATTCCAGGGACACCTGGGTGGCTCAGTTAGCTGAGTATCCGCCTTCGGCTCAGGTCATGAACTCGAGGTCCTGGGACGGACCGGAGTCCTGCGTTAAGCCCTGCTCAGCAGGGAGCCTGCTTCTCCCTCTCCCCACTGCTCATGCTCTCTCTCTCAAACAAATACATAAGAATCTTAAAAAAAAAAAAAGAAGAAGAAAAGAAATGTTCTATTCCAATTTGTCCTAAGCAAGGAACAAGCCAGACTCCTAAATCATAAAACCCCACTCTCCATGCTTGGAACTCTTTGCTGATTCTTGGGACCTTCCTGAACCTGGACTTTTGCTCTCACTTTAAGCACTTCTACCTGGACCATCTCTACCTGTTTTAAGACCAAGACATTCCATTTTTCCAGAACAGAGGGGAATGCGAAAAAGTTTTTTGAGAGCATTAAGCGTTTATTTGAAGCAAACTCCTTTTCTCCTTCCAATTCTCATTAGAACCGAGTGGAATCAATGCATTGTGAGTGCCTGCTTTGGGTTGGGCTCTATACAAGCACTAAATATACAAAGTTTTTTTTTTTTAAGATTTATTTATTTATTTGACAGAGAGAGATCACAAGCAGGCAGAGAGGCAGGCAGAGAGAGAGGGGGAAGCGGGCTCCCTGCTGAGCAGAGAGCCTGATGCGGGGCTCGATCCCACGACCCTGAGATCATGACCTGAGCCGAAAGCAGAGGCTTTAACCCACTGAGCCACCCAGGCGCCCCTAAATATACAAATTTGCTGAAGACACAGTCCCTGCTCTCAGGCAACAGAGTTTAGTGGTGGAGACAGACTTTTAAACAAGCAATTAGAGTTCAGTGTGGCAAGTTGATGGGAGAAACACCGAATCCTAAAAGAAGAGAGATTTAAAATAAGTGTATTTAAATTTGCCTGGGGGGGGGGTGGGTAAATGTCAGTCCTCAACCAAATCTCAATGTTTTGGGTTTTTTTTAAGTTTATTTATTTATTTATTCGAGAGAGAGAGAGAGAGAGAGGGAGAGAGAGAGAGCACCAGCAGGGGGAGGGGCAGAGGGAGAAGCAGACTCCCCGCTGAGCAGGGAGACTGACGCAGGACTCGATCCCAGGACCCCAGGATCATGACCTGAGCCGAAGGCAGACGCTTAACCAACTGAGCCCCCCAGGCGCCCCCTCAGTGCCTTAATATGCATTTATTTCTGACTCATGCTTCATGTCAGATGTGGTCAACAGGGGCTCTGCTTCTTGTAGTCAGTGAGACAGGTGGGGACTTGAGCCTGACACCTGCTCACAGGAGCATCACAGCGGTAGGGAACGGATACGGCAACTCACGCTCTCGCTCTTAAGAAGCTTCTGCCTGGAAAATGTGCGTAATTTCTCCTCGTATTTAATTGACCAAAGCAAGTCACAGGGCGACACTTACGAGCAAGAGGGTAGTGAAGCTTTCCCCAAAGGAAAACGATCACAAATCTTTGGCGACCACCACTAACCATTTCCGTGGGGACTATCAGTTGTGGCCTCCAGAAGCAGCGACTTCTAAGCTTACCTTAGAAGATGAATGGGCATTAGGCAGGCAGGGCTGGAGCAAAAGCAGGCAGGCGGAGGGAACAGCAGATACAAAAGCGTGCAGATAAAAGAGAACATGGTACTTTCGGATAATTGATATTTATAAATGTAGGTAACATTGGTCTGTTCTGAGTGCTCTAGAAATATCAGCTGCGTTCTCCTAACAACCCAGCAAGGGAGGGTTCAGTTACGGGAGAAGGCACTGAGGCACAGGAGGCCAGAGTTTATTGGGGCAGAGCCCGGATCTCTACCCAGGCAGCCTCCAGACTCCAGAGGCTTGCTTCTCCCTAGGGAATTCGGCAAGGCTGGTACCCAGTGCTCCGGGGCAGGGACAAGCACAAGCCCAGAGACGCAGCTGGGAAGGAACCAGAGGTCAGATTATGAAGGATGACTAAAGCAGGGAGGCCATGAGCACCTTTGCACGTTAGAGAAATCACCGGCTAATGGTCCATTCCTTCTCTCTTCCCTACCATCCATCTGAACTCCCTAAATCCCTTTAGCTGGTGTGGCTCAATGACCCACCTAGTCCCGCAGATGAAGGACAAGGAGTGCGTAATTTCTATGCCAAGTGCAGACATTCTCGCAGGCCCTCGAGCTGGCTGTCAAGGCAGAACCGTCCATCCACATCAGTGTCCCCTAGGCCACTCAACCCATCCGTGAAACAGCTCTATGACTCATTTTTCTCGAGTCACATAAGCTATTTCTTTCTGAACTGGGAGTGCCTTAATCCAGCTGCTCAGCCTTCAACAATGAATACAAGTGGATTTCCCTAATACTTTTTGGAGAGCTGCTCTACCACATTGAAAGCGCCGATCAGAAGCTTTTGTTTTCGTTTCAAAGTTCTTATGGATATACCTTGCACAACCCCATCGTTGGTAGACTAATTTCTCACTGTTTGCGTGGCCTGCTTCCCCTCGTTAGGAGAGAAAATAGACATCCAGATGGCCAACAGACACGTGAAGACACGCTCAACCTCGCCCATCATCAGGCAAATGCCTCACACCTGTCAGAATGGCTAGACTCAAAAAGAAATAACAAATGTTGGCGAGAATGAGGAGAAAAAGGGACCTTTGTGCACCCCTGGTGGGAATGCAAAACTGGTGTAGCCCCTGTGGAAAACAGTATGGAGTTTCCTCAAAAAGTTAAAAATAGAAATGCCACATGATACAATAATTCCTCTATCGGGTATTTACCAGAAGAAAACAAAAACACCAGTTCAAAAAGATACATGCACTCCTATGTTTCTAGCAGCATTATTTACAATAAAATGTGGAAGCCACCCAAGTGTCCAGCCACAGATGAATGGGTAAGGAAGCTGTGGTATGCGTATACAATGGAATATTACCCATATAAAAGAATGGGATTTTGTCATTTGCGACGACATGGATGGGCCTAGAGGGTATTACGCTAAGTGAAATAAGTCAGACAGAGAAAGATTTTACCGATATGTGGAATCGAAAACTAAAACAAATGAAGAAATGAAACAAACAACCCCTAAGCAGACTTAAATACAGAGAACAAACTGGTGGTTGCCAGAAGGAAGGGGGGGGGGGATGAGTGAAATAGATAAAAGGAATGAAGATGTACAAACTTCCCGTTATAAAATAAACAAGGCATGGAGATTAAAAGTACAGCACAGGGAAGATAGTTATACATTGTACTGTGACAGATGGTGCCTACACTTGCTGTGGTGAGCACTGAGTACTGTATGCAGTTTTGGATTGCTATCCATGCTGTCCACCCGAAACTAATAGAACATTCTATGCTAATTGTACATCAATAAAAAATACATATATACCACAGCAAAACAAGCAAAACATGAAATTCACCCTTTTAAAATGTACATTTGAGTACAGATGGTCCCCAGTGCATAATGGTTCTAACAAAGAAAAAAAAAAAAGAGAAATCCTTAGCCCTATCTCTAAAATCCCCTTTAACTTCCATCCTGGAGCCTGGAGCTCTCTCCCATTTGCCTGAAGTAAGCATTTTTCGGTGTGTCCTTCCAGCCCTTTTTCTGTTTTTTTTTTGTTTTTTTGTTTTTTCTAAATTTTTTAAAGATTTATTTTAGAGAGAAAGAGAGAGCTCAAGCCGGAGGGGCGGAAGGAGAGAGAATCTCAAGAAGTCTCCATGCTGAGTATAGGGCCCAATGCAGGGCTTGATCTCATGACCCCAAGATCACAACTTGAGCTGAAACCAAGAGTTGGATGCTTAACCGACTGTGTCACCCATGTGCCCCCTTCTAGATCTTTTTCTAAGCATTCACAAACATAAATATATCTGATTACCTTATGGCTTCCTTCTTTAAAATGTAAAAGGTATTGCACCGTACATGCTTATCTGCAATCTAATTTTTAAAATTCAACAATGTGTCTTGGGGGCTTTCCATGTTAGTTCACACAGTTCGATCTCATTCTTTAGTTGCCTTAGGGTGTTCCACGGTACTGATGGGCATGGACAGGATTTTCACCTGTTCTCACAAACCATATCACAATCTTAGCATAAAGATTAGGTGCATGGGTGAGTTTTTACCAGAATGGAAATCGTTGGGTTACGGGACATGACTTGATTTTTAGATGTTGGCAAACTGTCCTCCAATGTAACTAACCGATTTTACAAGCTCATGGGCAGGAAATGCCAACGCTTCACAAACATCTTAGTTTTTGTTCATTTGATAGATGGAAAATGGTCTCTCACTGTTGTAATCTGCAGTTCTTGGATTATAAACATGTTTAACATTTTTTTTTGGCTAGCACTATTTCTATTTCTGTAAATCATTTGTTCATAGATTTCTGCCCATTTTAAAAAAAAGTCTTAATGATTTATAGGAGTTCTTTATATAGTTTTTATTCTGGTACTTTTTGTCTTTGTCCTTTTTTGTCTCATTTGCCGTCTTGTCATTTAATTTTGTTATTCGTGCCTTGTCATAGAAAATTCTTAAATTCGATACTGTTCAATTTGCAAATCTTTCCCTTTATGGCATTTTGTTTTTATGTCCTATTTAGAGAAACCACCTTAAGATCACAAATATTCTTACATTTTCATGAACACTTCTGTTTAGTGTTGGGACTGAATTGAAGAGGAGTTAGTGAATGGTGTGAGGTAGGGTTCTATTATTTTTTTTTTAAAGATTTTATTTATTTATTTGACAGAAAGAGAGAGATCACAGTAGGCAGAGAGGCAGGCAGAGAGAGGGGGGGAAGCAGGCTCCCCGCTGAGCAGAGAGCCCGATGCGGGGCTCGATCCCAGGACCCTGAGATCATGACCTGAGCCGAAGGCAGAGGCTTTAACTCACTGAGCCACCCAGGCGCCCCGGTAGGTTCTATTATTATCATTGGGACTGAATAGAAGAGGAGTTAGTTTTAGTGAATGGTCTGAGGTGGGGTTCTATTACTATCATTATTATTATAAAGATATTTATTTATTTATATTTATTCATTCATTATTTATTTTAGCAAGAGAGAGCATGTACGCATGAGCCAACATGAGGCTCAATCCCATGACCCTGAGATCATGACCTGAGTTGAAACCAATAGTGGGACGCTTAACCGACTAAGCCACCCAGGCGCCCCACTATTATTTTTAATTGGTAAGTAATTGCTCCAACCCTACTTATTGGTTAGCTCACCAGTTTGAAATTCCATCTTTATCACACTACATTCCCACGTATAAGGATCTGTTTCTGAACTTCGGTTCTGCAAAATCCACAGTCCCATACAGTTTCGCTTGGTATCTACAACACATCTTTACGGGGCTCCAGTCCCATTTAAAGGACCTGTTCTCTATGACTGCGTGATCTCACCTTTGTTCCTAGTGCTCGCTCTCAGGGCTTGGGCAAGCACCTCTAGCTTGGAACACAGTTGGGGTGTAGGGGGATTGTCCGTGTTGCAGGGATTGGAGTCACATCTTGGAAATTTTCCACATATCCTTACTCTCCTCTGGCCTTTACTCCCAAGAGAAATCCAGCTAGACACCAGTAGCCTAAATGCTATTTATTGAAAAGAGCAGAGAAGCGAGAGTACACGCCCCCGGGGACACAATGGAACAAAACAAGCAGTGCAAGTCCACCTCCTGCTCAGCATAGTCTCTTGTTGCCCCACTGGGCCATCTTGTTGTTGACGGGCATCTTCAGGAAGCGGTCAGACTGCATGTAGTTAGCGATCTTCTCCAAAGCCTGAAGGGAAAGCACACCAAACCTGATGAAGACTCGAACCCAGTCCAACAGACCCATCCCGAACCAGGGACACTCCCATACTGCCTATCCCTATACCATGCCTCCCTCCCCCAGCCACCATTTCACGCAGACGGTGCCTTTAGGGTGTATAAGCCAGGCCCTTCCCAAGACCCGAAGGTTTAGAAGTGTCCAACCATGGATCCCTTTACGCAAATGCTGGCGTTGAGAACGCATCTACCATAATGGGGTCCCCCGGGGGCCCCGGGAGCCTGCGAGTGGTTCTGCAAGGGAAAGGTGCAGGGAACATCACCTCAAAACGGCACATGAAAGCCTTCAGGTTTGGAAATTCATCCAGGCACTTGGGCTCAAACATACGGTTCTGATCTAAGACATCATAGGTGAGGAAATCCACAAAGGTGAGCTAGGGGAACAGTCAGATGGTCAGGCCTGCACGGTTCAGTAATACTGGGAGATAGAAAGGCATCTTCCCCCTCTCCTGTCTTCCTACCTTTTCTCCTGCAAACCACGAGAATTTCCCCAGGAACAAGGAGAACTGTTTCAGTTGTCCGGGTAGCTGCTCCAAGTACTGAGGCTTCAGTTTTTCCTGGGAGAGAGGGAAAAAGGGGGAGGGGGGAGAGAATAGCTGTCTCCATCTTCAGAGCTAGACAGGGCATGGGCCAGTGAGGGACATTCAGCGGTCCCCTTCTCCGTGTGCCTCCCTCTTACTGCCTTCAGTAGGGGTGGCAGGACGGAAAGAAGAGGGGCCAACACCAGAGTTATAGGACAAATGGACCCCCCCATTTCTGACAGACTGCATTGGTGGGACAGCAGAAGTAGCAGAATGGAGCAGAATGAACCCCGGGGTTTCTAAACGCTCCTTTTCCTTAATGCCCGCCTGCTAAGGAGACTCACAAGGTCAGGGCTGTAGCACAGTCGGATCAGCTGCATGCGGAAATCCATTACTTGGTTCTCCATGATGTCCACTCGAATCTTTTCTTCTTCGGTCTCACCACCTATAGGCCGGCGGACGAGAAATCACCCTTGGAATCATCCGCCTCCCGGAGAACTGCCAGTCTGGGCTCCCTCACTGGTCCTACCCCACTCACACATATTGTGCTTGCGAGCGATGTAGCGCAAGATAGCGTTGCTCTGGGTGATCTTGTTCTTGCCATCCATGAGGTAGGGCAGCTGGAAGGAAGAGGGCACGTCGGATGAACAACCAACCTCTCTCCTGCCTCCCTGCCTCTCTCTCCTGGGGAATTTGAGACTTGCAGGTAAGTAACGGTAGAGAGAAGAAGCCATGTTAGGAGGAAGAAGAAAGTAAGTAGAAAGTAGCAATAGGGGTCCCCACCTGGTTCTAGACCAAGGCTCTTAATCTGTGTGTGTGTGTGTGCGCGCGCGCGTGTGTGTGTGCAGCCACGGACCCTTTGTCAGAATAAGATTTTTAAATGCATAAAGCAAATTACATATGATTTCACAATTTATAAAACATTAAAGAAACAAAATTTATCAGAGTAATGTGTGCCTATTTATGTGTTAAATAACGAGGCGTAACAACTATCATAATTTCAAAGTCTGATGCACGTAACTACTATTTATGTACAAGATCTGCCACACATGTAATATAATAAGAAAATACCCAATTTCTACTAGTGATGAGGTCACAGCCATGGCTAATAACCGGTGTCACTCATTACCTATATTCATAAGAGAAGGAATTGTTAACTTTTCAATCGTAGTTAGTGGAAATGAAAATAACTTTTTTTTTCTCCTTTCAAGTTCAGGCACCCTTGAATTCTACCTATTTTATCCAGGTTAAGAGCCCACATTCTAGGTCCTCCTAGACCAGAGAGGAAAGAAGCACAGATATACTTGACGGCCTTCCCTTCTGCCCTCTCTTCTCCTAAGGCCACCTACGTTAGGAAAGTCCAGGTCCAGCGTGAATTTCACATCCAGCCACTGGCTTCTATCATAGTCGGGAGCTGTAAGAGAACGAAGTGGGGCCCAACCTTAACATTCTGCCTGAGGAGAGTGGAAAGATCTAAAGAAATAACCTGATCTTAATGCCTCACATTCCCAGCTCCCAAGGTTAACCATTTACTCTCCGGACCTATTTAGAAAACTGGGTTGGACCGCGGCAGAGGGAGGATCCCCAGCTCGATAAAGGATGCATCCACCTCTCCCCACGAGGGGCACAGCAGGGGGCTCCCAGGTGATTGGGGCAGATGTCCCACCCCACTTAAGCGTGATGCCACCCTCTGGGCATAAGACCACAGGAACAGTTGGAGGACCAGGGGCTTAGCGCTGGACACGGGGTCACGGACACCGGACGCATTACCTTCCCCGCACGTGTACCGTTTCTCCTCATAGGATGTATCGGTGAACTCTAGGAGCATGCGGATGGCGTGCGCCAGCTGGCGGAGAAAAACCCGCCGTGAGCGCCTGCGCGGCGCCCACCGGCCCCAACCCCCGCCCGCCAACGTCCCCCTGGCCGGGGCTGCCGAGACCGTGCATCCTGCCCAGGCGGTCGTTAAGCGGCCCCCCGAGATCGGCCCCGGCGGCTTGCTGTCCTCAGCCCTCTCCGGGGCCCGGCGATCCCAGAAGCCAGGCGGGGTCGGTTTCCGCGGTCGGGGAGCTCGGCTAGGGTGGGCTGCGCGGTGGCGAGGGACCGCGGGCTCCGGAGTATCGCCCCTCCTCTCGGAGGCCGCTGATCCCGAGCCCGCGGTCGCCTCCGCGACCATCTCCCTGGCCCAGCGGCTCGGCCGTCGAGACGGCACTTACCCCCCGAATATCCCAGTAACCCAGAACCATAGTCGACTTGGACAACGACATGGTGACAGTCCTTCCGTGCCTTCGAGGACTGGCGGTACACGGCGAACGGGCGGGGCTTTATACCCGACGTAAGTAGGCGGGGCCAACGCCTGCGCTCTGACTCCGCCCCCACCCAGCTTCGTCCCCTCCCTCCGCGAGTCCGCAGGAATGGCGGGGTGCAAGCCGTTCAGTCTTCCCGGCTGGAGGCAGGGCGGTGGCGGAGGCCTCCGGGCTTGGGGCTTTGCGCTCCGCAGTGATGGAGCTGCGCTCAGGTGGTTAATAGTGCCAGTCAGGGCAGGAGGAGCACCAACAATCCAGGCAGTGAGGGCTCCGGTGAATCCCTGGAGGGTGAGATTCCTGTCCTAAATATTTCTCCAGTGGGAGGGGGACGGTGTTGGGGGGAGGTGGGGAGATGGGCAAGCACCAAGAGGTGATCAAGGAAATTTTCAACTTTCAATGTTTGTGGACCCTGCTCCTGGGCTCCCAGGGAAGCGAGACTGTTACCAAGATCAGAATGACTTCACCAAACTTCAAAGCATGGGCTCTATTTCTGCCCCGAGCACACATTGTACATCTGTTAGCAAATAACCTAAAAGAAACATTTCAGACTAAAGATAAGAGTAAAAATCTCCCTAAATTCTGTTCCCAGACTTCCGAGGCCTGCAACCTTGCACGTAAGATAAAAGTGGTGATTTTTCTGCAATGTCCTTCATCATGGTGATTTGTAACTCTTGATGTAACAAAAACCATATATAACCCTGTAGTAAACATTCGTTCTCGGGAGCACGCTCCTCTTTGTGAAGATTGTTTATCCCGGGCAGCTGTCCTTACTTGGGTTGGAATAAAATTCTTTTCTTTCTTTCTTTCTTTCTTTTTTTTTTTTCCGCCAATTCTAAAAGGTTTGTTCATTATGCGTTGGCAGTTCTTGGCATAGTAGGCAGGAGCAACTTACCTGAGAACACCTGGGGGTCGGCTGGAACTCTGTGCTTGGTACCAGCACCAGCCCCCTGTGCCCCCTCTGACTTCTCAGTATCTCACAGCTGTGTCTGGTAAGTTCTCCTGACTTCCAGACCTCCTGAGTTGAAGCTCCTGACTTTTTTTTCGAGCCGCTAAAGGTTACTGGTTGATAATGTTCTCTAGGTGGAAATAACCTAGAGGGGGGAGTGGATGAGTTGGTTGTTGCACTCTAGGATTATGCCGATGTCATTAATATGAAGCTTGAAGCTCGAATACAGTTTCTGGCAAGAAATAGGAGAGACTAAATCAGTCAGCTCTGAAGAGAGGGGACACTTGCTCCTTCCAGCCAAACAGTGCTTTCAGGTGACTGAAAGCCTAGCAGAAGTGTATGAGGATATTCCTCAAGACCTGTCATGGTCCCGTAGGAATTTCCATCTGACGAGGTAATGGCTCCTCTGGGAACTCACACATAAGGACTGATCATCCAGTGCTCTGAGTCCCCTCGGTGGGCTTAGACCTTGCTGGGAAAAACTGAGACGTCCGAGAGTGCATAACAGCTGTTTGGAAAGTGACACTCATGAACAGGACCCTTTCGATCCACCACACTTGATATCCTTAAATCGTATTCAAGCCTTATTAAAACTCAAAGGAAATGGGAACCCTTTCTTTATTAAAAGGAACCCCATTTATTAAAAGAAATGGGAACCCTTGCTTCAAAGGATGGAACAACTCCCAGAAAACCAAACGCCACCCACAGAAACTCTGGGGGGCTATATGTATTGTACATATGAGCCTATACTTTTTTTTTTAAGATTTTATTTATTTATTTGACAGAGAGAGCTCACAAGTAGGCAGAGAGGCAGGCAGAGAGAGAGGGGGAAGCAGGCTCCCTGCTGAGCAGAGAGCCCGATGCGGGGCTCGATCCCAGGACCCTGAGATCGTGACCTGAGCCGGAGGCAGAGGCTTTAACCCACTGAGCCACCCAGGCGCCCCATGTGAGCCTATACTTGCAAGTACTTACTTAAATGGGAAAATTTAAGGATAACCTGAGTCTCACATGGCCCAAATAGGGTTCTTTTGACACGTCTGAATTAGTTTCTTGTGCACACAGTTAGAGAAAGCCAGCTATAAGGCTAAGTCACCAGACACCGGGAAGACATCTGGTTCAGTCAATGAAGCCCCTGGCTTTCTGGGAGGAACCAACAATCACAGAAGTGCTCTGGCTTCATTTGCTTTGTCTGTTGCTACAGCTTTTGGTATCTTTGTGCACAACCGGCCATGTTCTAATTGGAAATGGGAAATAACTAATTAATGGATCTGTAAATTATAAGGCCGTCTTATAATTAGATTGTTTTTATTTTTTTAAAGATTTTATTTATTTATTTGGCAGAGAGACAGCGAGAGAGGGAACACAAGCAGGGGCAGAGGGAGAGGGAGAAGCAGGCTCCCTGCTTAGCAGGGAGCCTGATGCGGGGCTCGATCCCAAAACCCTGGGATCATGACCCGAGCCGAAGGCAGATGCCTAACGACTGAGCCACCCAGGTGCCCCTAGATTGGTTTTAATAAAAGGGGATATTTGGAAATTGGGTCTTTAATGTCCTCTCCACAAATATTAATGAAACATAGACTAAAGGCGTTTGCATCCTGTTTGTGTACAGGTGTCTATGTGTGTTATAAGCATAAGATGTTTGCTCTACTTCTGGATAGTATTGCTCAAATTAATTTGTGGAAGAGCCCTGTTTAATTGGTTTAAAGGCAAGCACTTGTAAAAATTGGGCATCCTAAAACTCCAAGGATAAAAGCTCACTCAAATGTTTTTCAAGTTCACATGATCTGGGATAAAATTCTCCAAATTCAGACTTTTATGTTATTCCATACTAAAGACACATCCCAGGAAGGGACCTAACTGATGATCCAAAGAGATAGAGATGAACAAAATTTAAGACACCCGACCCCTTTCCCAATAGTCAGAATAATGAGGGAGAGGAAGACAGGCAGACACTACAAATTCTAAACCCACCCCTGCACTCCAAGCACAAACTCCAGAATTGGGGCCCAACCCACTGCTTGCCCCTCCTCCACCTCTACCACGGGCTGAAATGCAACCAGACAGCAGAGGGAGATTTTTTTTTTTTTAATGTTATCCGAAAACTTTAAATCTGCCTCTGGCCTTGCCAGCCGCAGCCCTGCCGCCTTTGTCTTTGCCTCCTCCTGTTCGGGTACCCCCACCCGGCCTCTCGCATGGCCAGCTGCTTTGCCATCTTCCATGCCTCTATTGCCATGAACTCCGGCTCCTCCTACCCTCACTATCAAGGAGCAAAAGGCATCCCAAGCTACTGGGCTACCTCCTTAGGAGGCTCAAACTGAAGCACCTCCCAATTCAACATGAAGGAACCCAAGAACTCTCCTGGACTTACACCACTCACTTCAGATTTCCCCCACGGGAGCCCCAAATAAAATTGGCCATTGGGAAAGAGACTGATTGACTTTCCAGCGGATACAGATTCAACAAAATGCAGTATTAAAGCTAAAGCAAGGTCGTCAGTTTGATTAAAATAAACATGTCTATAGAGTTATCAATATCAAATATACTACAGAGGAGCAACTTTTGTTCTACCTGAATTTATTAAGTGTATGTTATCCCTGTTGCAAGTTTGTCTGCAGGAGGGGACTTAAAATAATGGTCGACTTTATCTGTCTCATGAAGTTTTCATGTGTAATTGTTAAGAACAAGTAGGTGAAATAAATAAAAGGGTTTATGAATAAACCTTTTTTCTTTTTTTAAAGATTTTATTTATTTATTTGACAGAGAGAGCACAAGTAGGCAGAGATGCAGACTGCAGATGGGGGGGGTGGGGGGGGGGGAAGCAGGCTCCCCGCTGAGCAGAGAGCCGGACTTGGGGCTTGATCCCAGGACCCTGAGATCACGACCTGAGCCGAAGGTAGAGGCTTTAACCCGCTTCCAAAAAAATCACTGGTCACCTAAAACTCCTAAAACTTTGAAGTTGTGCCAAGTTAAATGATAAATTAGGTTAAATTCATTGGCTATGTAAGTCTTTTCCAGATAAGATGAACTATTAAAACACTACTAAACCTAAGTTTGTCTGCTTTTGGCTTCTTACTGGAGAGAAACTAAAGACAATTGAGTAGGTTGGTAAACATGCTTTGTGCCTTATTGAAAGATTATACTATGAAAAGAAGTTTCTAGAAGTTATAAAATGTATTAATAAATTTGCCAATCTGAAGAATTCTGATGTCATAACTCACAATTTTTACTAGTTTTCACTGGAGACTAAGGTTTCTCAGAATTAAAATTCTGATAAATATGATTGAGACTGCTGGAAGAAGATTTAAAAAAGCAACTCTGTATGTAGAAAAATAGATATGTAAGAATGATATAAGGAATGAAAAGACCTTTTTGTTAATGGAAAAGAAAATAATTTTGTCCCGAAGTGAGGCTGGTTAGGTAGAGAGGGAATTTAGGACAAAATCTAAGTAAAAAAGAAAGTTGTAGAAGGTTTGTGAAGGTGAATCCTTGAAAAAAATTTTATGTGTGGTCAGGACTGACTAAGATTGGAATAAAGGAGTTTTCAAAGTACACCGATATAAAATTAAAATTTGGTTTTTCTCTCTGTTAAAAAAAAAGATAAAGTTTTTTGGATTATTAGTCTGCTCTTGTTAAGTAATTATAAACAAGTTATTTTTTTTTTCTCTGCCCAGAAAAATACGGTTTCCATATTTGTTTTTATTAGGTGTTTGATTACTTTAAAAAACTAAATCTTCTCAATATTAGAGGAGCTGGGTGGCTTGGTTGGTTAAGCATCTGACTTTGGCTCAGGTCATGATCTCAGGTCCTGGGAAAGTGCCCCTCACTGGGCTCTGTACTCGGTGAGGAGCCTGCTTCTCCCTCTCCCCCTGCCCCTTCCTGTGCCCCCTACTTCATGCTCTCTCTTTATCAAATGAATAAAAATCTTAAAAAATATTAAAGGAGCTAAGTTTTGCTAACAACTATACAACCTTCCATAAAATCTCTTATGGCCACCTGGTTAAGCAGTAATTAAATATTAAGTGTCCTAATAATCTATGATCCTATGTAGACACATGCTGTAAAACATTCTGAGGTTTTTTTAAACAAACTTCCCAGAAATTCAAATCCTAAATGAAGTCTTTTTGACTAATTAGATTTATTAATTTGGTATGTTAATTTACTTGGAAAGCACTGTCAAACAATGATAATCCTTAGGTTGTATTTTATGGATAAATGCTATAACTGTTCTAGAAGATATATGAAATTCCTAAAGTTTTAGTATGTCCTGGTATTAGGTTATCACTTGATATTCTGATTTTTGAAATGTTATATGCCAGAAATAACTGGATTTCCTTGCCGCCTATATTATAATGAGCTCTCATATCAGATTTTTAACCATGTCCATTTTTGAGTTCTTTGTCATTTCTAGTTATTTTTCTGAGGCCCTTGCAAAATGTGTTTCATCTTCAAGGAGACTCACAAAAGGAACTTTTGACAAATACAGTTATTTGATATCTTTAAGATCATAAAACTAAGCTAAATAAAAAATTTCTAGAACTAATGGAAAAAGCTGCATTCAAACCAGAATTAATAACATGGTGCTAAATGGATCAAGAAAGATGATTATAGTTTTTTTATGACTCTTACTTAAAACATTGTTGGTTCTCTAATGTTTGCTCTTTCAGATTAAGGAAACTTTCACAAGATATCCATGATCTACAGAAATGTGATAACAAATTTTTGTGAACAAATTAAGATATTTAACTTTTCTCCCTACCTGAACCCTCTGAAATTCAGAAGCCCTCAGTGAGTATTCTTTCTTTCATGGCAATTACAATTATTTACATAAGTTCAATAAAAATCTGTTCTCCTTATAAGAGAACATCATTGGAAACACTGGTTGTATTTTCAAGGTTTTGACTGGAATGTCATATTTGAGAGACATGCATAGACTCAGATACGGCCAGACAGCTTTAAGGAATTAAGGTTGACTCTATGAAGCCAATATAGCCCTTTGGAAATGTTGGCCTGGTACTCTTGCTTATGGAGTTCTCAACAGCCTTACCAGGTAAGTAAAGAATGTTGCTTCCTAGCAGGTGCAAGAACCTCAGGAGATTTGAGGGGCCTTGAGAAGAGGAATTCACCCAAATCTACAGATATCACAGGCCAGACTGATGGTAAATATTTGGCTTGGCTTCTGGCTTCAAGAGGCTACTAAAAGTTCAGTCTGGAGATTCCTTATGAAAAGTTCCAGAGGTGTCTGATTGGCTCAGTCAGTAAAGCAAGCAACTTTCAGTCCTGAGGTTGTGAGTATAAGCCCCACATTGGGCATGGAGCCTACTTAAAAAAAAAGTTCCGGCAACACAAGTTTGAAAAACTCTATATGGTCAATCACTGCTCTTGCTGAGTAAATAACTGGGCCAAGTTTGTTAAAACTGGACCTGTTTTGAGGGGGAGCATAAGTGGGTTAAAGCCTCTGCCTTCGGCTCAGGTCATGATCTCAGGGTCCTGGGATCGAGCCCCACATCAGGCTCTCTGCTCAGCGGGGAGCCTGCTTCCCCCTCTCCCTCTGCCTGCCTCTCTGCCTCCTTGTGATCTCTCTCTCTGTCAAATAAATAAATAAAATCTTAAAAAAAACAACAACAAAACTGGACCTGTTTTACAAATTAGTCTTGAATTTGGCTATCTTTAAAAATGAGGGTGATTATGGGGCACCTGGGTGGCTCAGTCTGTTAAGCATCTCTCTTCGGCTCAGGTCATGATCCCCAGGTCCCGTGATCGAGCCCCGCATCTGGCTTCCTGCTTAGCGAGGAGTCTGCTTCTCCCTCTGCATACCGCCCCTCCTCATGCTATCTGTCTCTCAAATAAATAAATAAATAAATAAATAAAATATTTTTTTAAAAAATGAGGGTGATTATGGAGAGAAAATATGTTTCAATAACACATCTTTGTAGACATTAGATTTTAATACTATTTATTATAAACTAGACTAGATCCTGAATCCTTCTGGTTTCCTCAAATATCCGGCTCTCGCTCTGGCTCTCCAAGCTAAGGTTTCTGGTCTTCTTCCATTCTCTTAACTAAACTGCCCATTTTTCCTAAAACCCTCAAAACTGATGCTGGACAACTTGAGGTTAGCTTCAGAGGAATTGCCACAAAACCAATATATAGACAATCTTTGTGCCCGTTCCTCTATGGGACATTCAAAAAGATCATAGGAGACATTTGAATTACAAACCGGAAAAAGCCATCTGATTTCCACTGCCTGTTCCCCATCCGCCTGAGGATGTTTCAAGCCTGACATCTGAAAATCTGGCTGCGTTCAGGACTCAGACACTGGGTTTGCCATTTGCTCCAGCCATTAACGTGTGTTTTACTTTTGTTTCCATAGAAAATGCCTCTTCCCAATTACTTGACTGCTTGCTAACTGAGGCAGAATCTCTATGATGGCTCACACCACTTTCTGCCCCTATAATGAACTCCTCCTGGGAAATAGACCCCACGTAGATAAAATCAAGCAAGCCACTTGGCTGCAAGACGCCCTTGACTGCCAAGCCTGCCTTTCCAAGGTGGCTGGGACTGGTTTACTGATCTATTCTCTTGGATACCCATTGATATCAATTTCAGAGGCAATGACGGGTTTCACTGTACTGTTACTTTTCCTTAAGATACACTTGGGGGTAAAATTAATGATATCATATAGTACCAAACTATGTAGGAAAATATCCAAGTTCTCTGTCTTCGATAGTTCCCTTCTATTAGCACGAGGGACCGAGAATTGCGTCCTATAGCATTTCAGTTCCTTCCATTGCAAAGCCCCTATTGTACCCCCTGTAGCAGGGACAGAAGATGGACCTCCACCCACGTTCCATAGAAATGGAATGAAGGCCTGACCGTGGGGAAATTACAACAGGAAAAAAAAAACTTAGCATGTCTGACTCCATGTTGCTTCTATTTCCCTTGCTGCTAGGACCTTTAAATTAAAAATCTCTGCTGAGGCCAGGACATAGGCATCGCACAGCTAAGATCTGCAAGAATGGCTCTTTGCCCCAAACCTACCTCACCTGAAGAAATAAAGAAGTGGCCAAAATGGTCATCGTTTCGGTTCTTTGAGATTAAGGAAAGATCGTAACTCGGGAGAATTGGGTTAACGAAGTTAAAACTAACGAAATATGTAAAACTTGTTTTTCAGACAACCGTTTCCCCCAATCAGCTATTGTGTCTTTTCAGACGCCACTGACAAACTCACTAGCTGTCCCTGCAGAAGCCTGACTCAAGGCCAGTTGATACGGTTCCAGCCTGGGAACAAGGCTCTGCATTCCTTACTAGAGACAAGGAGCCTAAGCCCCCATCTAGGTCATACCAGCTCTTGGTGCCGGCCCATAGAGCTTTCTTTTTATCTTAAGAAAACCTCCTGATGTCAGGGACTGCATTTTGCCTTCTTCTGATGTTAAGTCTCTGCCCCGAAGAAACGTGGGGATATAAGTTATGTTTGCCCCATGTATACGCTTCATCTTTCTTCATAAATAATCATAAATTTCCCTACCCTGTTATCAAAATGTACGTAAAGGAATCTTTGGGTTGTTTTCTTCTAAGTCTGTTTTAACATCACATTGGTTTCTTCAAATTCTGCTTATTGCAATTCTTTTACTGCCCATATATCTTTGTTATAAATGTTACATCAAGACTAGGCAATCTAAGCCAAGCACATGTGCTGTGTTTGCTCATCAGTTTGTCTTAATAGAGAACATAAAACACTTTTAAGCTTCCCACCATTTGTGTTACAATTTTCCTCAACAAAGAACTTTAGATAATATATAAAAAATATATTAATATAATATTTAATATTTATATCTTAAAATTATATCTATAATTAAATTATTAGATAATTATAATTGAATCAAGTTAATATAATGTATAATTATAATGATATATAATTATTATGTTATATATATTATATATATATTCACACCTAGCAATGAGGGACTTGATAAACCCAGGACAGACAAGTCAGTCACCCCGGCACCGAGGAACATAAAATAAGGTCGATCTTAAATGCTTTCTGAGGAAAGATTAGTGATCTGAAGGGGGAAATGATAAAGGAAATTTTCAACTTTCAATGTTTGTGGGCCCTGCTCCTGGGCTCCCAGGGAAGCGAGACTGTTACCAAGATCAGAATGACTTCACCAAACTTCAAAGCATGGGCTCTATTTCTGCCCTGAGCACACATTGTACATCTGTTAGCAAATAACCTAAAAGAAACATTTCAAACTAAAGATAAGAGTAAAAATCTCCCTAAGTTCTGTTCCCACACTTCGGAGGCCTGCAACCTTGCACGTAAGATAAAAGTGGTGATTTTTCTGCAATGTCCTTCATCATGGTGATTTCTAACTCTTGATGTAACAAAAAAAAACATATATAACCCTGTAGTAAACATTCGTTCTTGGGAGCACTCTCTTCTTTGTGAAGATTGTTTATCCCGGGTAGCTGGCCTCACTTGGGCTCGAATAAAACTCTCTTCCTTTTTTTTTTTTTCTTTTGCGATTCTCAAAGGTTTGTTCATTTTGCCGTGGACAGAGGGACTGAGACCCTGACCACCAGGAAATGGCTATTGTTGGAGGTGGTGGGAAGGCAGCTCCTCAGAAGGTTTCTGGCCTGGCTGCTTGGCTGCTCAGGACACTGAGCCCCCAGCCCCCAAGCCCAGGGGTGGGAAATCACCCCCCCCCCCCCCCCCGGAGCTTGCTGAAGCGAGGTTGGGAGTTTTTAAAAGGACACGTCACTAAAGAGAAGAAGGAAAAAAGTGCGAACACATAGGGACAGATGACTTAAGATGCCTGGATTTTTCTTCCAAGAGAACAAATTAATGTGAGGTAGAAGACAAACATGTTTTGTTTGTTTAAGGTTTTTATTTATTTATTTGAGAGAGAGAAGGAGAGAGAGAGAACAAGCAGGGGGAGGGGCAGAGGGAGAGGGAGAAGCAGATCCCCACTGAGCAAGGAGCCCCGCTCAACTCTGGGGCTTGATCCCAGGACCCAGGATCATGGCCAGAGCCGAAGGCAGATGCTTAACCGACTGAGCCACCCAGGCACCCCGAAACGTGATTATGTTTTGAACACCTATGATATGTCAGGCAAGAGTCTAAGTATTTCATATACGTGGCTAACTTATTCCAATTCAAGCTTTGCAACAGCTTTGTGAAATAGGTTTTATGCCCATTTTATGAAGATAAGCAATGGCTGGAGAGGGTAAGTTTCTAAGCTTCAGTTCCCATGGGTGGCCTGGGATTCAAACCCAGGTCTGTCTAACAGCATAACCGGTGCTGGTTCCACTGAGCTTGGATGTCCTGGCAGCCCCTCACCTCGTCTCAGTGTTTGCTGGGAAATCTGGGGAGCCCTGTGCTAAAACACTTGGTTGTTTTTTTCTGGTCCTTAAGTCTTTCCCTGTATTTAGGACTCCTTCAACTCTATGAAGCCCCAAAGGGTGATGGGTTAATATCTCCTCTCCCCACCCCAAGGAATCAACTTTTCTGGGTTAATTTTGGCCCTTGACAATTCTAAGACTCTAAGATTCTAAGATTCAATTCTGAGATTCTAAGACTCTTGCCTTTTTTCTCTTTTGTGAAGGGAAGTTTTGGATTTCCAATTCAGTGTGACCGGCTAAGAGATGTGATTTTCAGAGGCCAGGCACTTGAGGGAATGGCACAGGCAGTCCAAAAATAGGGTACTCTGGGCCCCAGACAAAAGAGAGGCTTGGGGGAACATCTTAAGAACCCTCCAGGGCCATCGCTCACAGGCACATCAAGCCTTCTGTGTAGCCCAAATCAATAAAAGTATCACTTCTGTTCTGTAGGGAGAAGAGTCCATGGCGGTTACGAGATTTAAAAAGGCTACGTATTATACTAAATATTAGAAGCCACAAACAGTCCAAACTTTTCACTTAACCTTTGAGAAAATAGGGATCCAGAGTGTGAAGTGACTTGACTATAGGTCAAACGGCCAACTGGTAGACCTTCAACTCAACTTGCGTCCGATGTTCCCCAGGCTCTGCCGCTAGAGACAAGCTGGGGGGAGCGGGGAGCTCAGGGTTGGCTCACCCAACAGGAGGGGACCACCGTCGTACTAAAAGAGGAAGTCTCGCAGTCCAGCCTGGAGCAGCTGACATGTTTGTTAGCGCTTCTCTGGGTCCTGAGCCCGGGTGCTCCCAGCCAAGCGCTGTCAGCCCGAGTACTCTTTCCTCCTGTGAAGAGTTGTACGTCAGAGGTCCTGGGGGCCTTGGCACAGATGGGGAGCAGTGTGCAGAGAAGGAGAAAGATGGTGGGCGTAGCCTTAGTTTGGAGTTTGTTTAAGAGAGTAAGGAGAGCTTGGGCCATAGTTCTCAAATTCTCTTGGCTCCAGCTGTGCTGTGGGAATCCCTGCTCACCTTCCAACAGCCTGGCCCAGTGGTGGGTGTGGGGCGGCTGCTGTTTTGTGCCCCGTGTCCCACCTCTTCCTGCCTCCCTGCTTTTGGCCCCCATCAGGCCCAGAAGAAGCCACAGGAAAGCACATACCAAGCTCGAAGCTGCTTTTATTGGGGAAGAGGGGGACTGAAGGGAGTCCTCACAGATCTAGCGTAAGTGCTCCAAGCTTAGGAAGGAGATACAATAAATAGGTGATAACTGGGGAGGGCTCTGAACACGGCGAGAAGGGGCTCCGCGGGTCTCAACCTCTGGGCTTGCTCATCCTCTCTGCTGTGCGAGCTGGGGTGTGGGGTTCGCTGTAAACTGGGGACCCGAGAGCGGATTTTTCAGGGCTCCAAAAAGTATCAGATCTGCCAACTTGCTTGGTCTCAGAAGTGTCTGGATTGGGGCCTAATGGCTCATCTGAGGAAAGAAAAGGATTGAGGTGAGGCAGGTGCCTGGTGAGGGCTCCCCGGGGCTCTCGGCAACAATCAGCTTGGAGCCTCCCCGCGTGCCCGAGCGCGTGAAGTCAAACCTCTGGGGGTATATCCTGTGCCCAGGACCTGTCGCACTCCGTTGTGGCCCAGGGCTGGGCCTGCGGGCTTGTCCACCTGGCTTTCTCCCTCCCACCCTGGGAAGCATCCTGCATTTCCTGGGCGGGGGGGTGGGGGGGGGGTCAGGGCCCCCGGGTGTCCTCACCCCCAGCGTCCTTCTGACGGCTTCTAACCGTGCCAGGACCCGTGGGGCCTCCTGTGGACACAGCATCTGTAACTCCCCGGGTCTCAGGTGAAGCAGCTGGCTCCCTGTGAGGAACCTGAGGCTCTTCACCGTGCTGGGAACGAAAACAGCGGGAGCCGTCAGCGGGAGAGCGGAACGACCCGGGCCTGCGTATTTGGGGCTTGGTCTGTTTTGGGAGTATTGGATGAGGGGCTGTTTGGGCTTGGAGGCTGGGGTTACAGGAGAATTCAGGGAATAGGGTATCTGGAGGCGAAGGAGTAAGATACACATGTTGGCTTAAACCAATTCAGGACTCCAGGGTTTGAATCGAGAAAAGCCCTGGAAAAGAATTTTGTGGTGGGAAGGAGTGGCTGGCAGCTGAGGTTCTTCCCGAGTTCCCGGGGACCCTGCTCTCTTCCCCAGGGCAGAGGCTCCTCATTCAGTGCTCTAGTCCGGGCAGGGACACTCCCATTCTTCTGCTCTGACTCAGCAGAGGGGGGGGCACTGTGGGTCTCTTCTGTACCCCGTATGTTCTGGGTCCCTGGCTTTCCCTGGCTATTATCTGAGTCCTTCGAAGAGGCTCTCTCGACACACCCTCTGTGTCTAGCCACTTACATGGTGGAGAAGTTCTCGGCCTGCAGCCAGGCTCTGACCTCCTCAGGTGTTGAGCTAAGTCGAAGCACCGGAGCCTAGAATCAGGGGAGCTGGGGGTAAGAGGCCATCTCATCTCATTTCTTTCTTTTTTTTTTTAAGATTCTATTTATTTATTTGACAGAGAGAGACATCGAGAAAGGGAACACAAGCAGAGGGAGTGGGAGAGGGAGAAGCAGGCTTCCCGCTGAGCAGGGAGCCCGATGCGGGGCTCGATCCCAGGACGCTGGGATCATGACCTGAGCTGAAGGCAGATGCTTAACGACTGAGCCACCCAGGCGCCCTCATCTCATTTCCACCCACAGCCCCCATCATCCGAGCCCCTGCTCCGGGTTCCTGTCAAATCACTTATCTCACTCCATGGTTTGCTTCTCTGGTGGGGGCAAGGCTTACTCTCTGCTCTGGCCCCGTGATAAACCTGGCACATAGTAAGCCTGTGATAATACCGATGAACTTGAACCAGGACTATCTCCTCCACTTGTCACTGAATCCTTCCTGCTCCCACCCCCGGCTTATAGCTTCTGGATAGTCTAGGCTGGGTGGTACCCGAGAAGGCGACTGGCTCTGGCTCCTGGAGGCCCCCGACTGTAGGGGCTCTAGGATGTTGCTGGGAATGTAGCCGCTCTGTCCCTTCTCATTCTTCACCAGCCACCACCGCTTGCTCTGGTCCAGGACCTGCCGAGAGGCACTACCTCAGTCACCTGAGCCTCTGTCCACACAACCCCCCCCCGCCCCCACAACCAGGCTGTCTTCCTTCCTGCCCTCCCCCACCCTTCTTCTTCCTATCCAGGCCACCCACCCCAGCAGCCCCGTACCCAGACTGCCAACGCCAGGAGGCCTGTGGCTCCCACCAATCACCACCTCCTCCGGCCCAAGCCCGTGCCTCACCTCCAGCACCTCTCCCTGGACCACGGTCAGTTCCTGTGGGTTCCTGGCTTCAAACTCATAGAGGACTTGCATTTTCAGGGCTGGCCTGACAGGTCTGGGGCTGGAGGGCACGTGGTTGGGGTCCCCAGACTGAGGGCCACGGTGTGTCTCCTCTTGAGCGAAGCGGGAGCTGCTCCCTAACCCAGGGCTTCCCCCCCTTCCCCCCCGACCACACACACAGTCAGGATGGCTGGAGAATGGAGCCTCAGAGATTGAGTCCCTGTCCCAGCTCCAGATATCTCCTGACTGGAGTGCGGTGGTGACTTTTCAGCTACCGCAGGGTTTAACGGCAGGTCAGTGTGAGGCGAGGCCTGGGGAGGGGGTTCCTGCAGGCAGGAGGGGTCTGAAATGTCACTGATTTCTGCACTCTGCTAGCACTGGACGTCTCTATGTCTGAGCTCTCCTCTGAGTGCTTTATATCTGAGCTCTGGGAAATCAGAGACATGTGCAGGTTGTATGGTGAGAAGGATTGGAGTCTAGGAAGGTAAAACACTGCTTTTTCACCTAAGGTAGGGGAGGCACGTGACCGGCTATAAGCGAGCCCAGAGGGTCTCTGAGTTGTAGAATCCACAGATCCACAGGGTCAGTCCCCCCCTCCCTCCCCAGAACCATGCCGTTCCGACTAAGCCCAGGGCGTACCGGAGGGAGGTAGAGTTCCAGGATCCTGATGGTGCCTGTAGGGGAAAAACAGCGAGCAGGAGCAGGGAGTCAGCCAGCATGGTGGTGGGGAGCTGGGGTATGAGACCACAGCCCCGCTCGCACGCCCCTGCCTCATATCCCCTCCCCTCCTGCCTGGCCACCACGCAGATCTGGGTCCCTCTGCGAACCCACCTACCACATCGTTGTCATGTGACCCTGGTTTGGACTGAGAGAGCAGAAAGGAGCCAGAGACCAGGGCTTAGAGCAGGGCTCTTTGCGAAGCTCCCCTTACCTGGCTGGAGGGTTCTGGAAGCTGCCAACCATCATAGAATGTGGGTTGGTAAGGCGGGGGCTCAATGCCGGTCCAGTCGGCCCTGGGGACAGAACAAAGTCCACTCTGTGCCAGGCTGCTGGATGTGGACGGGGAGGAGATGGCAGGGCCTCGCCTCGGGATCTTTTAGGGAAGGGAGGGCATGGCCCGTGAGCACAGATGAAAGGCCAGACACCCCTACAGGGGCCCACGGTGAAGCACGCACGCCTCCCACCAGCCTCACCCCTGCCCGAGGTGCAGATACATCAACTCCGTAAGAACAGGCTGGGTACTTCAGCGGATGGACGGGGGGGTTTGGATCAAAGGGGTGGAACCACAGAGTGTGGGGGCTGGAAGACCCCCCTCCCCCGAGGTCTCAGGCAGGGCTTCTCGGACCTGTTTTTCAGTTCTTGGCAGCAACTCCGTTTCTTTTTACGAACTGGTGGGTGGAAATCCACCTTGCATCACAGGAGCTGTTGTGCTTGAGTCTAGGGTGGGGGCTGCTACTTGCCTCCCAGCCTTCCCTCCCCTCCCCCCCCCCCGCACCCCCACTGCAGGCAGGGCAGTGCTGTTTGCCACATCCGGCTTGTGCTGCTAGGAATCTTCTGCACGTGCCTGCCCCCGGGGAAGCCCCGCTCACCTTGAGGAAGTTCCCTCCCTCCCTCACCAGGGCAGAGGTGAGTATTCCTCTTCCAACGCCCCGGGATTACTGCTCCTCTCCCACTGTATCCCGTATGTTTCCACGTGTCTGTTTCTTACTCTTGGGAGCCCCTCGAGAGCATCCCCAGTGGGTGCTACAATGGAGGCAGCTAATATATACTCAACGGGAATCGATACATCATCCCGCCTCCTGAATCTTTTTAATTGGCTCCCTTTCTTTACCCTAAAAACATGCTCAAGTCTTCCCTTGACCCTCCTAATACTCCTTTTAGGCAGTCATTCTAGCACTTTCTCTCTTCTGAGAATGTGTCTATACGCCCTGCCTACAATTTTCTTACCTCCAGGTCTTTCTTTATTTTCTGCAACCTGATTTTTAGCTCTGCTATTACTCTATCGAGACTTGTTCTTGGGGCGCTTGGGAGGCTCAGTCAGTTAAGTGTCTACTGTTGGCTCAGGTCATGATCCCAGGGTCCTGGGATCGAATCCTGAAGAGTCCCACATCAGGCTCCCTGCTCAGCAGTGAGTCTGCTTCTCCCTCTCCCTCTGCCCCTCCCCCCACTTGTGCGCGCGCTCTCTCTCAAATAAATAAAATCTTAAAAACAAAAAAAAAAAACAAAACTTGTTCTTCAAAAGGCCCAATAATCTTCCAGTTGCCAAATACAATGACCTTGTAGGGTCTAGAGGCTTCTAGATTACCACAGCATTTAGTGCTATTTATTTATAACTTCTGGTCAATTTGCCTATAAGCAAGTCACCTAAATATAATTTGCCAAAACTCAACTCTTTAGAGGGTTTTTACATCTTTTGGGTTAGTCTCTTTTCTGTATTGTCTTTCCATTCATTCATTCATTCATTCACTCACTGATTTTTGGTTATTTTAGGAAACCGGAAAACATTTTAGGGCACAAATGACTTCATTTTATATTTGAAATAATAAACAGGGACAGAAAAGAGAACAGAAATTACTGGGAACTGGGGAGAGGGAGGAATGGGTACAGAGTTTTTAATTAATTGTTTAATGGGTACAAGGTTTCTGTTCTGCATGATGAAAAAAGTTCTGGAAACAGATAGCGAGGACAGTTATCCAACACTGAGAACCTACCTAATGCTATTGAACTATACAATTTAAAATGGTAAATTTTACCTTATGTATGCTCTACCACAACGAAATCAATAGATTCCGTTGAACCATAATTCATGTCTTTAGATGGATGGGGCGAAAATTCTTTTAATGAGGCTGCACAGGGAGGGGCTGCCCATTAGGAGACTTACTAGCACAAGTGGCTGATTTCCTGGTCAACTCCTGTCTCTCTCTTTCTAAAACCCTCTTCTCTCCTGCTTTTCATGCCTCTCCTTTTTTGTTTCTCCTTTTAACTCTCTGGGATTTCTCTTGGGCTCCTTGATCCTTTCCCCCCTTTGCCATCTACACAGGGAAGCGTCCCCTCCTTTCCCAGAGGCTGGGGCGGGTCTCAGGGGTTTAAGGAGTCTCTGGGGCTCCCTCTGGAGCCCTTGCCGCTAGGGGCCTCCAGATGTCACTTCTGTGCTGTCCTCAAACCCACAGGCCAGCCGGGACCTCTGTCCTGAGTTGAGGGCCCCTCAGTATCTGAGGAATGTTTCACTGACGCCCCAGCTCGACGTACCCCTGGCTGGTTCCACCTCCCGCTTGCTCCCCCCGGCCCTTGTCAGCGAGGCCTGACTGCGCTGCGGCCCGTATGACGGCCACTCCTCGTGGGGTAGCCCTTTCTCTTTCCACCCCCTGGCCCGTTGGTTGCCAAGTGTTATTGATGTGACATCGGCAGCTCTTACGTCAGCAAGCCTCCAATTCTGGCTGAATTGAGACAAAGTTTTCACTTTGTCCTTGACCAAAATGAGAAAATATTTTCATAGCAGGCTGCCAACCCTGCTTTCTTGGGAAGAGTTGTTCTTTCTTCCTTCAGTGGTGTGGGTGATAGTGAGCGGCCGGCTTTTTGGTTTTACTTAGTCTAATAAGAAGTTGGGAACTCCATGTAGAGTCGCCCCGAATTTGTTTTACGTTATTTCTGGCTTGTGACGACGTAGAGCCTGCCATCCCCAATGTGCTGCCCGATGCCCCCACGCCCCCGGGCCTTGTCCTCACTCACCGGCTGGTGGTCCAGGCCACACCCAGCCTCTTCCAGAAGTCGCTCTCCGCCGGGCTGAGGCAGGACTGCAGCAGGTCGATGGCTTTGGGGGTGAGGAGCGGTGAGATCACTTGGGCTGCTAGGCCAGGCTCAGGGCACTGGGCCAGGATCTAGGGGAGGGATGGAAGGTGTCAGGAAGCTGAGGCTCTCCCAGGGCCCAACGGGAGTGGGGAGGGGCCTGGAATTCCGCCACACTGCCTCAGGCCTCCGGCTCCATTCCTGTCTCCCTCCGTCCCTGGTGTCCTTGCACCGACCCCAGCCCATCTCACCTGTCGAGGGGTTCCGTACACAGCAGGGGTGGTGTCTTGGAGTCAATGAGGAGGTCGTATTGTGGGGAGCAAGGTGCAGACCCCACAACCTCCCTCTGCCCCCTGCCTTCCGCCCTGGCCTCTGCTCCGTCTTAATTTCTGCCTGGCCCTCTTTGTCACCATATTGTCCCCAAACTCACGGAGTCTAGAAGTTGGAAGAGGATGTGCACGAACTCAGGGGCGTTCCTCTCCTGCAGCCAGATGGCCAGCTTGCCCTGGGGACACGGGGCGTTATGGGTTACCTTTCATCCTTCCCCACCTTCACCAGGACCCCAGGACCCTGTAATTGTTCAGGGCCTTGGGTGGGAGCCTGGTACTCTCCAAATGTCCCAAGAGGAAGAGGGGAGGTTCCTGGCAGAGAAGCTAGAGAAGGAAAGGACTTGGGGTGTCTGTGAGACCAGAGGGGAGGTGGTTGCTGGGGTGGGATGAGGGGAGGGCTGTGGAACTTGCAAGGAGTCACGTACTAGGAGGTTGAAGCTGTACTTGATCTTCTGGAAGCAATCCGTGTACTGGGCCTGTGTCATCACTAAGGGGGAGGGTGAAGGTGGTGGGTTATAGATCATCCCAAGACCACGCCCCCACCTCTCTCCTCTCCCCTGCAGCCCTCAGCACTCACCCCACTGATTCTTGCCCTTTTTCTTCCCCAGTCTCTTCTTCTTATGACTGTTCATTGCCTGGGCCTCCTTCAGCTTTCCCACAAACAGCTCGATGTCCCTAAGGACGTGGCTTAGTATCTCCTGGACCCCAAACAACCCGTGCCCTTGAGTGGGTAGTTGGGCTCACCCTGCGACTCCCCCAGCCTTGCCCCCGACCCTTGCCCACCTCCAACCAGAGTCTCGGGCCCAGCCCAGGTCTGATCAAGCGTCCCTGTCCCCCCTCACTTCCGGGCCTGCCTTGGCCATCCTGGGACCGGGCCCAGAGAGCCTCAGCCAGCTCAAGACCACAGTTACCTCATCCCTCTCCAGGTTCTCAGGGGATGGAGGCTGCCTCGGAGGAGGCAGAGTGAAGGTGCTTGGTTCTCTGACACTGGAACTACGTGGCAGGGGACTTGGGGACGGCGGCGTGCCTGCAATGGAAGGGGACCATGGCCCAGAGCCTTTTTGATCTTTGATCCAAACCTTCTTTCCACCTGCCCTCATGCCCCACACTTACTGCGCCCTGGGGCCATCCAGTAGGGCTGCTCTGGAGGGGGCCCCTGCTCCAGTGGGGGTACCTGCTCCTTGGGGAAGGACCTGTCCAGAGGAGGCCCCCTCCACCTGTCTTGGCTGGGGTGATGGGCTCCAGATGGGGGTCTGCTGAGCACAGGATGGGGACACAGCTTAGATGGGGTTCTTGGGACAGAGGGTCTGCCCCAGGATCAAGGGACAGCACCGCCCCTCTCCAGGAGATCCACCTGCTCCCTGGTCTCCATCTGGACTCATCCTGCCTCATCTGCCTGCCCTCTAGGCCCCCTTGGTCCCATGTCAGTCTCTGGGGACGTTCTCCAGGGTTCCTTGGGGGCAGTCCCAGCTCCTCCCCCATGCCCATCTGCATTCTAGCCCCAGCCTGGTCCCTCCTCGGTTCCAGGCCCAGGTCGGTTGGGCCACAGGCTCCTGGGTTCCCGCAGAAGTGGGGCCAGGGCCTGACCCACCCAGGCCCAGGCTCTGAGGTCCTGCAGGTGGGCGGGGGCACAGACTGCCTACCTTTGCTGTTGCTCCTCCTCCAGGGCCTTCTGCAGGCTGGTCCTTAGTTGCTCTGCCTGGAGGAAGCGGCAATCAGGCAGGCTGTGTGCGTTTCGGTGGTAGGGGGGTTGTCAGGGGGAAGGATGATGGTCATTGCACCCTGTACCCGCTTCCTCCCCCAACCCCACCCCAGGTCCCTCACCCCCACTTCCTGGCACTGGAAGAGCAGAGTGCTGGTGGCTGGCAGGCCCGACTCCTGCACGGTGATGGACAGGATGGAGTTGTAGGAACAGGTGTTGAGTGCTGTGTCCATGGCCTGGATGCTGTCCAGGCGGTAAGAGTCCAGCTCCTCCTGGGCCAGGCAGAGAGTTCGGCCATGACGTCACTGAGCACCGTGGTGGCTGCTGGGAACTCCTAACCTGGGCTGCCCCAGCTCTCCTTGTGGCCTGGGGCAGGGGTGTCATCTTCCCTGACCCCAGTGCCTCTGTCCCCCAGGCCTCCCTGTACATGTGGACAGGTGGCTGCTGTTTGGAGCACGGGAGGGGTGGTGTCCATACCCAGTGCTGGCTTTTCCACAACCCATGTGTGCTGTGACCCACTGCAGAGTCCGTTGGGGGGGGGGCTGACCTTTGTCTCGATGTCCAGCAGCTGGAGCCAGCCATCTCTGACCTGCAGGAACAAGTCTTGGCTCCACACCCGGCCCTGGGCGTCCATCTCCTGCAGCTTCCTCAGGGCATCCCTGGGGTCCTGGACTTTCTGCGTCCCCAGCTTACACGTCAGCAGGTGCTGAGGGGAAAGGAGGTTTGGAGAGGGGGGCGCACAGGTGGTGGTGGTGGGCAGGGGTAGGGGAAAAGCAGCAGAGGAGGAGGACGTGTTCCTGGCCTCCTTGTCGGGGAGGTCCCAGCGCCCCCCCTAGAGAGCAGCCCTCAAGGGCCAATGGGAGGCCAGGAGCAGCTGGGCTAGGATAGGACCCCCGAGTCAGGGTCTGATGAGCTGCGGGAGAGCATTTAGGCCTCCGCAGGAAAGATGTCATGGCCCTTACCAGTCCAGGCCAGCAGAGGGGGCTGTTTGGTGGTAGATGTGGGCTCTAATAACCCACCAAATAAAGTCTGAACTCCTCGGGGTGGGATATAGGACCCTCAGATTCTGTCCCTGGCTTTCTTTGCTCCCTTTAGGAATCCACCATTCCAGCCTGGTCCTTCTCCTCACTGACCAAGCATTCCTGCCTCCCGGCCTTGGCTCATGCTCTTCCCCATGCCCAGAATGCTTTTCTCACTTCTGCTAGTCTAGCCCTTGCTGGTCTCCCAGGAAGATCAAGAGCTCCCACTCTGAGTCTTGCCCGATGAGGGCCACAGTCGTCTCGGTCTCACTCAGAGCCTTGCCCCGTGCTAGTCCCATCATCCCGGCAGGTGTTCACTGTTACTCTCCTTCCTCGAGGAGACCCCTCCCTTCTCCCATCCAAATGCCACCTTCGCAAGCCTCAGTCCCGCCCCTTGCCCTCCCCTCCAGGCCCTTGCTGGGGGGCTGCCATTGCCTCCTGCTCCTGACGCCCCCACCTGCTCTCTGCCCAGCCCGTAGTGCCTCTCTGGGAGTTTGTGCTTCCTACGTGTTCCGGGATGCCCTCATGCGCATCCGGGACACGTCTCCTCTTGCTCTCACCTGCCAGGCCTCATGGAGCCAGTTCCCAACCTCTGCCCCCAACCCATCTGGGGAGAGGGGCAGCCCCGTCCTTGCTGCCTGCGAGGATCCAGACCACTGCCCCTATGTCCCTCCCTGCTTCTTCCCCCTGAGAGCCTAAATCTGCTCTCTGCCCCAGGTGCGTCAGCCTGATCAGGTGTCTGCTCTTCCCCCAACACCCTTCCAGCCTGCGCTTGCCCTGTGGCGTCAGCAGCCCTTCAGGCCACCAGATCTCACAGGGCCAGTGCCGTCTGCCTGCCCAGGTGGGGCTGGATCCTTTCTTTCAGCCCCCGAGCGGCGCACACCTGCCCCCGGGGACTCCAGCCCATACCTCTCCCCGCTGAGACAGGGCTCTGCTGGAGTCCTTGCAGGGACTGCCGTCCTCCCACAGGTGTCCTCCCGCTGCCATGCTGGATCCTGGGCAAAAAGCACTTGCCAGGGTTACTCACCTCCACCCTGTGCTGCAGACAAGTGGGCTCGGAGGAGATGCTCTGCAAGTAGTCCTTCCGGTGCACTGCAGGGGAGCAAAGCAAGAGGGTGGAGACCGAGGAACAGATAGGGGGGGAGACACACAGTTGGCGGGGGTGGTCAACGAGGGGAGGGAAACCCTTCAAGGTGGGGGTTTCAAGGAGGGAAGGAGAGAGTGGACCAGAGGGGGAGCTTACGGTAAATGGCTCTGCTGCTGGGCCGGGACATGCTGGCACGGTGAGATGACTCGCAGAATCTACACTGAACCGGAGAGACAGACATCAGGGCTGGGGAGGAAAATACCAGGGCAGAACCAGGCAGGAGACGCGCTCTTGCAGCTCGCCCCTCACTCAGGCCTGAAGTTTGGGCCAGGCTCTGACCTGGGGCCTCCAGGACCAGACCCAAAACTTCCGGCTCCAGGGGCCTTTCCGGGACCATCTGCAGCCTTGCCTTCCTCCGAGGAGCCCCATTTCGGCTGGGCTGGGGAGGCTTCAAGGCAGGCTCCTGACCTCCCATTTTTTGGTCACTGAGGCTCATTCCCTTGGGCTTGAGAAAGCTGTGTGGACAGGCACCTGGGAACAGGCATCCTGTCTTGGGCCTGAATGTGAAAGATGCTAGGTCCTGCATCTAGCTTCTGGAGCTGCACCTAGCTTCTGGGGGAAAGGCGTCAGGTACAGCAGCCTTCCTTGCCAAAGCAAGCCTCTTGTCCAAGCCTGTTTCAGTTTTGCAAATCAGGAGGAGGTCGATGTTGCCCCTTAAGCTGCGGACCCACTTAGGAGGGGTGCGTGGTGTGTGTGTGTGTGTGTGTGTGTGTGTGTGTGTGTGTGTGTGTGTGTGTGTGTGTCTGTTTACAAGCACATGTGCATGCATGTTAATCATGGGGCTCTGTAGGATTTGTCAATGATCTGCACTTCCCTGAATGTCTTAGACAATCGAGACTCCTGTCTCCTCATCTTTCCATACTCTGAACCCTCTGCCCAGAGCCCCTCCCTACCCAGCCCTTGAAATCCAGCTCAAGGATCACCTCCTCCATGAAGCCCCCCTTGACCACCACTCTCCCCTGCCCAGAGTGCCCTCCCGATGCCACGGCCAACCTTGTATGTTTCTTGATCACAAAGATAACTGCTCTGGTTAGTGTGCGAGCCTGGGGCCGCGCCCCTTACAAACACTGTATTTAATTTTAACTCCCATCGCTTGGACTTCTTTGGCTCTATGTGCTGTGCACTGTTCTATGAACTTCACCCTCATCGACTCAGTCCTCAAAACGACCTCACCCAGCAGGTGCTGTTATTGTTCCATTTACCCCATGGAGACTCTGAGGCTCAAAGAGGGTAACGGGCTTGAGGTCACCAGCAAGTATTTCCTGGAGAATGAGCCTAGCCCGGTCTGGTGGCACACCCCAGGCTTTAATTGTGTAGATATGCCTCTGTCACAGGGCTCTGTCACGGGGCTGTGACCCGCAGAGGACAGACTTGTCTTGCACGGCTGTCTCCCCAGTGCCTTCCCAGCACAGGGTGGGGGGTTGTCTAGAATACACACAAGCTGAAATGCAATGGAGGTAAGTACAGTGCGTCCGCAGGGGTGGGGTGGAGGGGGAGTGAACTGAGCATGTGGGTCAAGGGTAAGTGTCATTTGAATGACGTGTGTATGCATCATGAATAGGGTGTCAAGTCTGTGGGTGCCATGCTTCTCCGTGGTGTGCCTGCGTTGTACAGAAACCCTGAAATTTCCTGGGCAAAGTATAAGAGGGCAGCCCACACCCGTTTATTAGGACTGTTATGAAAATAACTGACGGTCTGATAAGATGACTCAGGGATGGGGAAACCAGTTGCTAGGAAACTACTGAGGGATTGTGGAGGAGGCGGCTGGCTCTGTTTTCTTTGTTTGGGAGCACCCTGTTCCCTTGGAGGGGACAGGGCTGCTGGAAGCCTGCTCTTCCCCACTCTACCCCCCAGGCTACAACACTTCCTGCTTCTAGATCCGGAAGAGAAAGAAGAGAAAATGAGCTCTGCTGGGTCAGCCCTCCTCCCCTCCCCCTATGCCAGGATGGTCCCAGTGGCTCCGTGCCCGCAGGTTCCCGGAACCGTCTGAAGCTCAGGATTGCAGATGGCAGGAGAGGGGAGGCAGTTGGCTTTGGCCTGCTTTGCCCTTGGGGGAGCAGGCTGTGGCCACCTAGTTTCCCCCGTGTATCCCCTGAACTTAGGGGCTTGGCGCAGGGAAGGGGTGTCCACATCACAGGCCCTGGGAGAAGGAGCCCAGAGATGGTTCTGGAACCCTGGCCACCCCCCCGCCCCCCACTCCCGAGCCAGCTAGCCAGCCGCTGAGTCCCAAGCCTTTCTTGGGCCTGCTCTTCCTGGTGGCATCTGGGGAGGGGCTGGAGACCTCGGCTGGGAAGATGCGGACTTGTTCCCACCACTCTGGGATTGCCTGCCGCTGGACAGGGCCCTGATTGTCCTGAAGGCCAGGTCTTACCTGAGTCCCGGTGAGGCTTGTTCCCCCGCGGGGGCTGCTGTTTGAGCCGGTGGTCCGGTGCCGGTGGTAGGAGCGCAGTGGCTTCTCTGCGAGCGGCCACAGACGGAGGCCCTGTGACCAGGCGGGCCCTGGGTGAGCCGGCGGGCCTTATGGTGATGAGGCCATGCGGCAGCCACGCCTGTGCTCTTTGGACTCCGGTGGGTGTGGCGGCTCCCTAGGCCAGCACCCACTCGGCGCAGAAGCCCGGACCTGTGGCAGGGCCAAGCTTAGCCAGGGTCCCCCAAGGCCCAGCCTCCTCTTCTGCCCTCCTCCAGCGTGCGGGTGTGGCTTTCTCTTCCCTCTGCCTTTTGGGTTCCTCCGCTGAGGGCCCTGCTCCACATCAGGCACCAGGGCTGGGGCCAGAAGGAGAGGGCCCCCTTGGCCCAGGGAGGTCTGGCTTCTGTGGTCAGGGGACAGGTGGCTAGAGGTGGCCCCCTGGGCTTTGGGGAAGTTGTGCCTGTGTGGGTATGTGTGCCGCACGCGTGGGTGCATGACTGCGCATGCCCAGTGGTGCCTGTCAGTAGGACAGGGATCTTGGAAAAACGGGTGGGGACCGGGGGCGGGGGTCACCACGGGTATTACAAGGAGGGCTGAGACTTCTGGCAGTGCTACCTCATTCTGTCCTTTCTTCTGTCTCCTCCCACCCAGCAAAGAGCCCTCCTTCACCCATCCTTGCTCTTCTACTCACTTCTTATCCCCTGCCCCACCAACACTGCCCTGGATGGTCTGGAGTCCAGGGATTGGATGCTGGCTAGGGCCTTCCCCACCTGCAAGAGTCCATCGGGCAGCCAGCTTTGGGGGCCCAGGGCTCAGGTGCCTGCTGGGCCAGCCCCTAGCCATGGCCTCATGGGATCCGGCCCTCCAGGCCTCCCTGGGGCTCAGCCTCTCGGTCCTCCAGCTTCTTCCTGGTTAGGACAGCCTGTCACCTTGCCTCCTCCAGTCCCAGCCCCAGCTTCGTCAAGGCCGTAGCCACATTCCAGCCCCGGCGGAGGCCCCAGCACCCAGCTAAGTCTGTGCTCCTGCCCCGCTCAGGACAGGTCCGTCCTTCGCACGGGCCTCCCCTGACTTCGGTGCGAGGACAGTAGGCTCTCGCCACACAGAGGACTTGGGGCAGGGAAGGGGCGCCTCCCACTGCAGAGGTGCACGGGAATCTTAGGACAGGGCGACAAGGAGCACCACCTGGCACCCTGGGCTCTTGCTCTCCACAGTGCCCCGTACAGTTGCCCTCTGGAGCAGTGTGGGCCTCCCCAGACAGGAGCCCTTTGCGGCCTGGGCGGGGCTGGCCCCAGGCTTCCTCGGTGTCAGGCACTGGGGACGTCTGCCCGAGGGGAGCCCCTCCAGGGAAGAGGGGCCTTAGGAGGGGGGGAGAGGCCAGGCCATCCGCCCCTGGGGATGCGGGGGCCATTACTGGTGCTTTTACACAAAGAAAGCTCCAGGCGCCAAAGTATTTCTTTAGCGAAGCAATCCTGGCTGGGACTCAAAGGGCATGTCCTTGAACTGTGAGGCTAGGAGGGTTTTGGACCTCATCCACTCACTCACTCGCTCACTCACTCCCCAGTTCTATAGGGAGGGCTTCCCATCGGCCGGGCCCCTAGCTAGACGCTAGGAGACACCTTGGGACTCAGCCCAAGTTCAGTGTCTCCCTCCAAACAACCCAGCCCCGCAGAGGCACCAACACCAAGCCAAGCGTCCAAGCAAGGATGTCGCTGGTCTGCTACCTCCTCGGAAGGCCCTGCCGCGGAGTGGGGGGTAGGGACAGACCCAGGCACACAGGCTTTAGGCTGAAGAGGCCAAGGAGTCCTCCCTCCAGGTCGCCCCGGCCTGGGCCCCTCAGAAACTCTAGAGCGGGCCCTGCTCAGTGCCGGGGGAACTCTGGAGGCAGAGAGGTCTGCTTGCATGAAGGGCCACTGGGGAGGGAAGGCAGGACTCTGGGATTTGGGGACAGAGGCCTGCTTGTGGCTGAAAGGGATAGAGAGCCTCAGGCTCGAGGAAGCAGAAGCCGGGAAGCAGAAGCCGGGAAGAGCAGCCAGAGCTCTTGCTGGCGTGCTGCATGGGTGATGTCGGATCGGGAGCTGGGGCCTGAATCGTGGCCACAGCCAGGGCCTGATGCCTAGGTCCTAGGGCTCAGAAACAGACCCCATCTCTGCTACCGCTGCCTCCAGGCCTGGTGCCTTCTAGAAGCCAGGCAGAGGAGTCGATGAGAGACATCGTGCCTGCATTTGGAGCTTACATTCCAGAGGTAGAAAAAATGAGCAGATACAAGGTAATCAAAGCGCTGATAAGTGACAGGAAGGAAGCCAGCAGGGATGGTGTGATTGAAGGCATGGGTGTGGGAGGATACTTTAGATGCCTGTAATCGGAGAAGACATTTCTGAGGAGGGAACTTCGAGCTGAGATAAAGTGTTTGAAAGGAGACTGTGCTGTGAAGTGCCCATGGAAGGGGGGCAGCGAGACAAAGATGTGGCAGGTGGAAAGGCAGCTGGGAGACTGGAGCAGAATGGGTCTGGGGAGAGGTGTGCCAAGGCCGTCTGAGTCAGGACAGGCCAGGGTGGGCGGTAGAGTGCGCCCCGGGCTCTGCAGACCACGGCCGGGAGTCTGGCTTTTATTTCAAGGGCCGTTGGAAGACGCTGGGGGGTTTTGAGAGGAGGAGTGGTGTGGTCTGATTTGTGTTTTAGGAGAATAGGCTGCAGTGGGGGTGTGGGCCCAGGGAGACCGAGGGGCAGCTCGGCAGCCATGGGGAGGAGGCAGAGGCCCGTGAGCATGAGGGCGGACTGGCTGGGGAGCACTGTGGTGGTGGAGAAGGGCCCTCTGGGGGGACTCAGTGTGGGCTTGGACAACCAAGCAGGTTATGGTGACCCTCGGTGAGGTGGGGAAGACTGTCGAGAAGGAAGGAGGAGATTCAGTTCCATTCCTGGTGGCTACGGTGTGAGAGGCTTCTGTGGCCTCTGAGTGGAAACATCGAGAAGGCAGGAGAAACTTGGAATCAGAAGCTGAGTGCCGTGGGACGACCCTGAGGCAGCCCTCAAGAGCGTGGGGCAAGACCGTTCAGCCGTGTGGGGGGTTGTTCACACCGGTGAGACCTTAGAGGGAAAGAGGGCGAGAGCAGGGCCGCGGAGTGATGGGTCCCTGGCAGTTGCATAGAAATCCCAAAGAAGCCTGAAGGGCAGGAGGCCACCTGGGGAAAGATGTGAATGGAGGGCAGCAGTCTCAGGCTGAGCGCTGGCACGCCACTTTAGGGGATGGGAAGGCAAAGAGGAACCCACTAAGGAGACCGAGCAGCAGCCCGTGAACCCTGAGGGGCGCGAGGAAGGGAGAGTGTTTCGAGAAGGAAGGAGTGGACACGTGAGTGAGGTGGGACCGAGAGGTGGGGAAAAGCGCTGAGAGAGAAGAATCCGTGTCCTGCGCACATGGAGGCCACGGGTGGGCCTGAGGAGGGCAGGTCCCTGGAGCCGTCGGGGACCGGGGCTGGCTGGAGAGGGTTCGTGTAGGTGGCTCAAAGACACTCTGCTGGGAATGGGATGGTGGGCTCAGGGGATGACATATGGAAACTTGTTCAGGTGTGTTTAAGAGGGGAGATATCCCGGCATATTTGCTGAGAGAGCAGAGACGCCGAAGGACCGGAGACTTTAGGAAGCTGCCAGAGAATGGGGTCAAGTGTCGATGGAGGGGCTGGCGTCACTGGGGGAACACGGCCTCACAGGCTGGGGGGAGACTCTGCTGTGCTCCTCACTCCCCATTCAGGCAGAGGAAGGCAAAGTGGCTGGGGCAGGAGGCTGGGGGAGGGGTGACTTGAGGACATGTAGTCCATTCTCTGGGGTCAGTGCCGTGTCACGGCCTTGAATCTTCCAGAGAGAAGGCCAGGCCCCAGGTGCCCCTGGAAACTGCCTCCTCCAGGGACTGGGAGTCCAGGGTTGGAATCTCAGACTCAGCCCCTTTTGCCTAGCTTGCCCTCGGTCCCTCCCTCTCCCACACCCCCAAACCCAAAGGAGTGCTCAGGCCTTATTTCTCCCACCTTCCCCTAAATGTCCCTGACCGCAGGATGTATGCCATTCTAGGGGTTTCTCAAGGCCCCTCTCCCGGCTTCCACTCACTTGGTTCCACCTCTCTCCAGCCTTGGAGCCACGGGGTCACTCCCACACATGTCTCCTCCCCCCTCCCTTGTATTCTGCGGCCTCTCCCTCCTCCAGGGGGTAGGTGTGGAGGTGGTCTCGGAGGCCCAGATTCACCCAGCACCCCCTTGGCCAGACAGCGCTGAAGGAGAGGCCCTCAGTGATGTCTGGAAGAGCCCTTCACCAGAGGCCCGGACTTTGCACTGTGATTCAGAGCAGGCCTTCAGGAAAGCAGGCCTGGAAGGGCTGCCTCAGAGGGGGCAGCCTCTGGGAAGGGCAGGCCCTCCGTGATCTCAAGGGAGGGGCCTGGCGGGGCCCAGCTCAGGCCTCGCCTCCTGGGTGTGCAGGGGAGGGGGCCTCAAGCAGCACCCCCTCCAGCGTGCAGCCCGGCTCCTGCCTCCGCTTCCACACGCTGCTTTCAAAATGACCACAATGCAGCCATTCAAAACAGCCTGTAAAAGGCCCTTCGGGATGTGGGGGAAAGTTCATGATGCCACAGAAGCTGCAAAAGGCGGGCTACAAAGTGACAGAGCCTCGCTTCCTGAGATCCTCCAACTAACTAACAAATAAATTGAAATCCTATAAGTGGAAACAGAAGAAATGGGAAGAATCTCAACAAAACCTAGAATCACATACATCTAAATAGAAAACAGTACAATCCTATAAATCGATATACAGAAAATCCTCATGATGGGGGCGCTTGGTGGGCTCAGTAGGTCAAGTGTGCCACTCTTGATCTCGGGGTTGTGAGTCTGAGCGTCAGGTTGGGTGTAGAGATTACTTAAAAATATAGTCTTAAAAAATAAAAGAAAAAAATGTTCATGGTATAGTTCTAGGTGAAAAGGATTACTTACAAAATGGTAACACTCAATTTTGAAAAAAAAAAAATTGCAATCGTGAAATCTTGAGCAGGACAAAAAATTGTCACCGTGTGAACCTAAACATTTATGCAGCACTCGTGGTGACAGGCACTCACCTAGGGGTCAGAGAATGCTTACAACCCAGGGAAGCGGTTTCTGTTATCTGCATCTCTGATTTACATATGAAGACACCGAGGCACAAAGAGACAGAGAGGTTAAGTAATTTGTCCAAGATCACACAGCACTAAACGGTGGGCCTGGGATTTGAACCTAAGAGGCTGGGCTTGAGATGACACCACAGGAAGCAAGTCAGTTATCTCTGACTGTGTGGGCAGTTCCCGGTGGCTTTACTCTCTTTTTTGTGCTTTTCTGTATTTTCCAGCTTCTTCCCTAAGAGCATGTTACTGTTGTAATCCAGGCCCCACACAAAATAAATGGGAATTTAAACAGTAACAAAGCAAGACAAACATATCCCAGGAAGTCACTGCTCCTGAGGCCGTGGGACTCTGTCCTGCCCTGGGGTGGCTGCTGAAGGGGGAGATCAGTGGCCTGAAGCCGGGAAAGGCCAGCGAGAGGGCTCAGATCTCCCTTTTGTCCCACGTGGCCCTCGGGGGTCCCAGAGGCCTGGGCAGTGCCCCCAAGAATCTCAGGGCCACCAAGGCTGGGGCCAGGCCTCACCTTGTTTGGCCTTGAGAGGCACTGGACTGGCTGGCTGTGCAGGCTTCCTTGAGCCTTGGGGAGGTGTGTGTGTGTGTGTGTGTGTGTGTGTGTGTGTGTGTGAGAGAGAGAGAGAGAGAGAGAGAGAGAGAGTGAGAGAGAGAGAGAGAGAAGGGTCCATGTGGGTGGGAACACAGAGCCAGCCGAGGAGTCTGAAAGCCTCTCCATGATTTCTTGGCCCTCACAGGCCCACCACACATTCCCACCCCACACTGTTCGGCCTCCACACAAAGCAAGGTTCTTCCTGGCAGCATCCAGCTGCTGTTGGGACCCTCTTGGTGACTAGACGCTTGTTACCTCCCCAGCAATGCAGGGGCATTGTGGCAGTCCCTGTGTGGGACTCGCCACAGTGCAGAGCAGGGTGCCAAGGGCCTTGGAACCCCAGTGCTGGCTCTTAGCCGTGTGGCCTTGGAATCCAAGCTCTCTGAGCTTCAGGTTCATCGTTTGTCAAAAGGGCTGACGTTGGCTGGGAGGGTTACACAAGCCGGCATGGGTCACATGTCTGGAGTAGGGGAGGGGCGCCACGAATATGCTCCCCAAAGTTGGCCTCCCTGGAAGTCCTTCCTGCTGCTCCCAGCACGCCGGCAGAACCCCTCAGAGTAGACCGGATCTCTCCCAGGGGTCTCCCCTCCAGGCAGGCTTTCCCCAGCTCCCTTAGCCACCCCAGGACAGCAGGGAGCCCAGGCAGGCTGCCATGTTGGTCTCTCTAGAGAAGTTTCTCAGGTGCTGGCTCCATGGGAATCCCTGGGAAGCTTGGTTGAAATGGAAAGTCCTGGACTCCACCATGGAGAGTCCACGAAGGAGTCTAAGAGTCCACGTTTTTACAGTCTCCCCGGTGGTTCTGATGGAAGCCAGCACTCCATCTTCCTCCAGCTGGCACTGTCCTGCCTAAGAAGTGACGAGTGCTTGGCTGCTGCCCGAGCAGCTTGGACCTGAGACACTGTCCCTGGGGCTACCTCTCACTCTCCCCACTCAGCCCCCTGAGTGTGCCCCGTGGGGTGTGCCTGGGCCCCAGACAGGCAGCATCCTTCCACAGAAGCTCGTCCTGCCATGCTCGGTTCTGAAACTGGACAGCAGCTGGGGCCAGGAGCCCTGGTCCAGAATGTTGGTCCTTCTAGAGGTCTGGGCAGACATGCTCACAGGGCTCCCAGAATGAGCCTGCTGAGCTTGCTCTGTGGCTCCCCGGCCTACCCCAGTAGGCTGGAGGGGTCATAGCCCCATGAACGCGGCACAGAATTCAGGCCACCAAAGAACCCCCCACCCCAAGGCCCGCCTGGGATTCCAGAACAAGCCTTTGGTGAGAGAGATAGCCAGTGGGGGTCTGCCCCTTGGTCTGTGCTGGGATCCAGAGGCCTGCAGAGAAAACACCAGGCCCATCTAGCCCTGAGGCAGACATGTTCCAGGAAGGAGGTTGATAGCCGTGAGGCCCCAGTAGAGCCAAGCCCCGGCTGTCACTCAGAGCAGGCACCCACTGTGCCTGGCCCCTCAGGTCCTCCCAGAATGAGGTCCCCTGGGCTGGAGGTGGCCTCAGACCCACCATTCCTTATCTCCAGACTCCCTGAGAGAGCCACGGAGTCCTGTCCCGGCTGGCCAGCTCTGACTGTCACAACGTTCTTCCCTGGGCCGGTGTCAGGCCTGCGTCCCCAGGACATCTACTCCATGTGCCCCACCTTTAAGGCAAGTTGCTCAGATATTTAGAGATAGTATGATACCCTCTGAGAGTCGCCCACGTCCTCATGAATGCCTAAGTCCCTGGGTTCAAGTTAAACTCTTGGAACCTCAGTTTCCTCATCTGTGAAATGGAGACAACTATGGCGGTTGTTTACTGAACGTTTGCCCCACCCCAGGGTGCCCTGAGTGTGTCACACGGCTGGCACATCCCTGATTCAGTAAACTTTCCTGACCCTGGGCGGGCCTCCTCAGCCCCGGCTCCAGGCTGGCTGCGAGGAGGTGCTGGCTCCCTCTGCTGGACAGCAGGTGAATCGCAGACAGGAAAGGCTAGGACCAGAGGGACCAGTCCTTCCCGGTGGGTGGGAGGGAGCTCACAGGTGGCCTGGCCCAGCCCCGTGTTTTACAGATTAAGAAACCGAGGCCAGGGCGGCCACCTCACTGGATGACGTTTGTCTGCGTGGCCCCTGGACTGGGGAGCTTGCCCCAAAGAGGAGAGCTGGGCCATTCCGTCTTAAGGGGCTCCCTGACCCCTCAAGCCTCCTTTTGATCCCGTTCCGGCTCAGTCCTCTGGGCTGCCCAGTGGAGAGGTGGGAATCAGTATGGTGGGGAGGGCACGGCCTGTCTTCAGGCTCTGCGCAGAGGCTGAGGCCCCTGCTGGGTCCTTTCACCGGCAAGCTGCTGTTCCAGGGAAGGTCCTGAAGGGCGAGGCAGGGGATGAGGGGGTGGGCTGGGGCATTCATCCAGAAAACACCATCCCTGGGAAGGACAGAGGCCCAGACAGCTGGGTCTCCCAGCCTGTGCCTCTCAGGGACGTAAGTGGGACTTTCAGGGACATCCGTGTCCTGCCTGGATTTGCTCATCCAGCTGGTGACAAAAGTGTCAGGTGGAGGCCCAGAACACTAGCACACTTGGATGATTCTGGAACCTTGTAGCTTCTCTAAGTTTGCTGTTCATGACAGTGGCTCTTATTGAATGCCTCTTGGTAAGGAACTGTGGGCTTTATGGTATTGTTTCTTTTCCTTTCAATGATATAACAAAGTGGGTACCATGAGGGCCATTTCATGAATGGGGAAACTGAGGCTGGAGATGTAAAGAAAAGCTTACATACCTGGAATAGCTGGGCCATGAGCCCGTGTTCTGTGATGTGAGTGCCTCTGACTAACGGCTCTGCCTCTAGTTCATTCTCACCTCCCGATCTCCCCGGGGATTAGTTATACAAACCCTAAAATGAGCAGGATGTTCCTTGTCAACCTCCCTTCCCTCCCTTACCCACCATCCTAGGTGAGTGTGTCCACTCCCATAGTTTTAGCCACCGTCAGAGAGCTGATGAGGCCTCCACCGAGGGCTCGAGCCCCAGTCCCTTTGCACCTCAGACCCATCTCTTGGTCACCCTCGGTCAATGAACCTCAAACATTTCAGGCTCTCCATGCTCCACACTGAGCCTGCTCCTACCACAGCCCCTATCTGCTCCTCCCCTGTGTCCCTATTCCAGTTGTGGTCCCATCCTCCGCTCCCCACAGGCAGCCACCGAGTCCTGGGTCTTTCTTCCTTAACTCTCCAGAATCTGTTCATGGTTTTCCTTCCCTGGGGTTACTGCCTTAACCCAGACATTGATCCTCCCTTATTCCACCACAACCTCCCAAACCTCTCATGTGGGGTCTCCTCCCCAGGGATTCTCCTTCTGCTCCTTCTCCATCTCTGCCCAATGGATCTTCTAAAATTCAGATCTATACACGTCATTCCTCTGCTTGTAAATCCTTAGGTTGCTCCCATTGCATTAAGGAAAAAAGCAAACTCTACATGAGTCCATGGCACCCAAGATCTGCCTTCAGCCTCCTCTCCACCTCACACCCTCCCCACCCCAAACCCGGCCACAAAGAGGTACCCAGAGCCCCAACCTCATCGCACCTTCTGTCTCCCCAACTTTCTTGCCCGGAAGGCTCCCCGGACTCCTCTTCCCCCTCAGCTGGTTCAGGGTTCTGACCTGAGAGGGCACACCTCTTCTTCTATCCCTTGTCAGAAACCTTAATGCAGGATATCGGTGAAGATCTCGATTTTTTTCTTCCACTAGACGTTGAGGACAGGGTTTTTCATCTTTTCTGGGTAATGCCCACTTGAACCAGTAAGGTCTAATGGGGAGACCCACAGGACAATGGGGCTGGGGTGGTCTTTGTCTTCTAGAACAATTCCATGCAGGGTGGCCAGGCAGCCCCTTGGCACTGGTCCCACCCCTCACTCCCTCGGCACCCCAGACCACCTCACCAATTGAGGGGCCATTCCCGTGCTGGCCAGCAGGGGGCAGGGCGGACCCACAACATTCCCTTAGTCCAGGTCTGGGGTACGGTGGCCCCCCTGGCAGGAGGGAGGAACACAGGCGCAGAGTGAAGAGGCCAGCTGCGCACAACTGGGGCAGGAGGGGCAGACCAGCCCCTTTCCTCAAAAGGCCAGTTTATGGTCACTGGAAATGCCAGGTCGGGTGACTTGACAGACAGCACTGGGGTTGGGTACCCACTCTTCCTGGCCGTACACCCCTACCCCAGCCTAGCTCTCCAACTGTGCCCCTTTGCCTTTGGTATGTTTAGCCACTCCTTCCCAGGGGAGAGAGCCCCAGCATCAAGAGGTATCTGAATTGGGCCCCTCAGGGTACCCAGCTCCTTTGGAATCAACCTGAATCTAGGAATTTGGGGAGAAATTCCTCCCATTCCTCTACTCGCTCCTGTCCCTCAAGAGGAGTAGGGAAGATATGAGTGGAAGCCATTCATGTGGACATTTGGCAAAGCTTTATCCAGGGGCATCTGTGCTAGGGACAGGGACACAAAGATGGGAGAGCAGCATCTAGCTATGAATCCCGGCCCGGGGCCCCCAAGCGCACAGGGTGAAGGACTCCAGTGACTCAGCCTACAAAGGCTGGAAAGGCTATGAAAAGTACCCAGAAGCTCTGAGGAGGGGAGACCGCTTCTGCTCAGCAGAGGGGCTGCAGAGGTTTTGACAAAGGAGGGGATGCCACAGCTAGGCTTTGAGACATGAGTAGGAATTTGCCTGCTGGAGAAGGAGGGGCATCCTGGACACGGGAACCAGCATGAGCAAAGGCTCATGCAGAAGGCGTCTGCCTTCAGCTCAGGTCATGATCTCAGGGTCCTGGGATCGAGCCCCGCATCAGGCTCCTTGCTCAGCAGGGAGCCTGCTTCTCCCTCTCCCACTTCCCCTGCTTGTGTTCCCTCTCTCTCTCTGTGTCAAATAAATAAAGAAAACCTTTAAATAAATTTTAAAAAGCCACAACTACATGCTTTTTAGTGACCCCTTGTTGTATGGCAAACATTGTGCTATTGTATTTATTTCATATTTATTTATATTATTTCTAATTCTCACATCAATCCTCAAGGTACCATGATGCCCACTCTACAGATGAAGAAACTGAGAGTCAGGGAAGCAAAGTGACAGCCCTCTTAAGCTCAGAAGCTGACATTCCAGCCGAGGGCCATGTGACCCCACATGGACTGGAGTTAAGGTGGGGGGTGTGTAGGTGGGAGGGATCACACAAAGACCAGAAAAGTCCTCCCCTCTCATCGGGCCTCACCATTGGCCCCAGAATCTCTGGCCAGGCTGTTAAGATCTTCAGAAAACTCTTCTCCAACAGTTTATTTGTCAGACTTTTCACTTTTTCCTTTCCTTTTAGAAAAATGCCTGCAAATTTTGTTCTGCAGGTCACAGATTTTGTCCAGGTCCGGATGAAAGAAGAAGAGAAAGAGGAGGCCTGAGGAGGGGTGAGAGGGATGGGGCTGGACCAGACCCCCAGGGAAAGTCAGCCGGCCCCCACAAGGCTAGGCCACTCACCTAAGGGTTGGCTTTTCTCCCCTGACTCTGTCTGTCTCCCCCGTTCTGAGAGGGCGGGCCTCCTCTTCCAGACGAAAGAGAAGCCTGTTCCTATGGGGCTCCCTTTCTCTGCAGAGGACCCTCCAAGCCTCCCCTTCTGGGCCTTGCTGCAGCCATCCCCACCCCCTCCCCCAGGCCCTCCTTGGTACTCATCCAGTCCTTATAAATTGGAACTCTCATCTGCCCTTGCCAGGGGCCTCTTTTAAAGATCGATAAAAAAATATAAAAGTTGCGGTAAAGAGAAGGACACATACAAAATAAAAGCATTCTACCCACTCTTGCCCCTCGCTCCAGCGTATTCTGCAGGGACTCACACAAAAATTTCTTGTTTGTCCCTAAGGGCTTTCTATAGACAAGCAGAGAGAGCACAAGTCACTACATATACTTTAAAAAAAAGTACGAACAGTGGGGCGCCTGGGTGGCTCAGTTGGTTAAGCAGCTGACTTCAGTTCGGATCATGATCTCAGGGTCCTGGGATCGAGGCCCCTGTAGGACTCTGCAGGGAGTCTGCTTCTCCGTCTCCTTCTGCACCCCCCCACCCCCACTCATGCGTTTCTCTCTCTCTCAAATAAAGAAGTAAAATCTGAAATAAAATACAAATGGGACCATATTATAACCATGCTGTTTTACAGCTCGCTTTTCTTTTTTTTACTTAATGTCATATCTTTGACATCTTTTCCACATCAATATCTGTAGATGTACCCATCAGATTTTTAATGACTACAGAGTTCTTTGTGGAGACTTGAGCTACCGGTTTCTTTTTGGATGGACATTTAAGCTGCTTCTGGTTTTTGCCATTCCTAGCAGTGCTGGGATAAACAGCTGTATTTGTAGATTGCTCGCCAGCTGACTAATATGGTGTGTGTTTAAAATTTGAATATATGTCCCCAAATTGCCTTCCAGAAACACTGCGCCCATTTACAGTTCCAGCAATGTGCGGGATTGCCCGCACCCTTACATCTGCACCGATACTGGTATTTATCCGCCTTTTAAGTCTTTGCCGATCTGACAGGTGAAAAATTACTTCTCGCTTAAAAAATTTAAATGCCTTTAAGGGTGAGGCTGAACATATTTTCCTATCTTTGTTGGTTATTTGAATTCCTTCTTCTTCTTCTTCTTCGTCTTTGTCTTCATCTTCGTCTTCTTCTCCTTCTCCTTCTCCTCCTTCTTCTTCTCCTTCTCCTTCCAGTGAATATCGTGTCACTGGCCTTTGTCTATTTTGGGGGAGGGCGATTCATCTTTTTCTCCTAGATTTGTAGGGGCTCTTTGTATATTAAGGCAATAAGCATCTAAGACCCATTTTATTACTTCCTCCGCTACAAACTCCATGTTTGGGAAAATTTTGATAAATAGCATTTGTTCTTATTTCTCTCTGCATTCTCTCAATCTGATCCTTGGACATAGACCCTGAGAGTGTTTATCAGCACAAGATGGCCAGACTTTCTGCATGGAGCTGGTGTAATCCAAGCCAAAAGCAAAGCCTTGGAATTTCTGTTAATCCTAGAAGCTTCTCCACAGCTAAATGTAGGATGTCCATTGGCTTTCTGAAATATTTTAAGTGGTGTAAGAAACTCTAGAAGTCTGGGGCCCTAGAATGGAAACTGCAGCTCCGGATTTGGCCCCCTTCGTGCGGTTCGAGAGAGCAGCAGTGTGGTCTGCACCTGTGTGCCTCTCTCTTTCCAGCTGTGGCTTCTTCTGTCCGGTGAGTGGGTGGAGGGTATGCGTATTTTCTCCTTTGTTTATAGGCACTTAGGGGTGTGGTTCCCCCTTCCCATTGGCAGGAAGTCCCTGAGGCGGGACTGAAACTATTACCCCCAGGCCAGGCCCGGTGGGACTTTACTGGTGCCCAGTCCCACTGGGGGTTGAAAAAGAGATAGAGGAAGGCAAGATCGCGCAGGAAAAGGCTCACTCCCAGAGCCTCCCAGCTGGCCCCAACCCCTCTGGTCTCTTCCTTCCTTCCTTAGCGAAATCTCCCCTGAATGATGTTCTGCTCCATGGAGGGTGGGTAGAGGGCCCCGGGCGGAACGAGAGGTGGCTGGCAGAGCCCCAGGTTGGGAAGTGGGGTGCAAGACACCAAATGAGGGCCTGTGAGTCCTGAGGAGGAGTGGGGGTGCAGAGGGTGGTGGGAGCAGGCAGAAGAGGAGAGGCCCCCGGGCAGGGGGAGGTAATTTTCAGGTTTCTGGGCCCCTACCCTCAATCTAAAGGTGGTTTCACATGGGGCGACACCGTTCGCTCCTTGTCCTGAGGTGTGCTGGCGGAGTGAGGGTGGCAGGGGGGCGGCGAGCAGAGCAGAGGACGAAAGGCCAGGAGCCTGGCAGAGCCTTGGCAGCTGACTTAGAAGCCTAGGTTGGTTGGTTTGTTTAACCCAGGGCTGACTTTTATGAGACAGCCACATTCCTGGGGGATTGGGGAGTGAAGGTGATTAATGGCGTTGGCTACGGGAGCTGGAACAGCAGGAGGCACAGTTGGAGGGAGCCAACGAGAACTCTGGAGACCATGCCCCCAGAGCCTGAGACGCCCCAAGCTGTGGTGGGTGCCTGGGGGGGGGGGCTGCACCTCTGCCGAGCCTGGGATGCCGACCCCTGGGGGCCGAGGCGGGGGAAGTGCTAATGCCTTCCAGACTTCCCAGGCAGGAGGGCTTGGCCCTGCTCCTGCTGGCCGCCTGGTGAGCAGACCCGAGGCGGGAGGGGACGGAGCCCGGACCAGGGCCAGAGGCAGGCTGACTTGGGTTCTGTCCTGGAAATATGCCTGGGCCCGCGACACACCTTGCTGAGCCGGAGCTTCCTCCTTGAAACAGGGCCACGAGGTGACTCAGGGACCGATCCCGGCCCCGTTCCCCTTGGATGTTATCTCACTGGCTCTGCCAGCCCACCTGGGCCCGCGGAAGAGGCAGCTAGAAAGAACGGCCCCCTCTTCCAAAAGTTCTACTTCGGTATGCAGGAGTGTTATCGCACTAAGCATACAAATGGCCCGCGACAGCAAATTTGAATGCCACTCCCTTGTACCGGGCGCCTCCGCGGGTATATTAGTTTCCACTTCCTCTATCCCTGTCCCCGTCATGCCAGTCGGAGCCACGGATGACACTTGGAACCCGGGGGTGAAGAGCGAGGCTTCAGGGCCAGAGCTGGACAGACGAGGAGTGGAGCGGGCCCGGCTACCCGGGAGCTGGCCACATCTCGGCTGGGCCTGGCGGGACCCAGTAGTCCCTCGGCGGTGAGGGGTAGTCCCTCCCGGGGCGCTGGCTCTCCTGGCGGCCCAGCCCTGCCCGCCAGGCCCCTCACGCTCGCACTCTCGGCTAGACCGATTGCTCCCTTCTGTGTCACAAAGCTGCCCTCAGCTCTCAGGCGCGACCTCAGGCTCTAGCATGTCCGCTGTCTGGAAAGGCCTGGAAGGTGAGGGAGGCGTGGGGCCTCGGCTAGAGGTCAAACAGGAGGTGGTTGATGGTAGTTGATACAGGATATGTCTGTGTATCTGTGTGCATGTGGCTGCGGTCAATGGTGTGTGTGTGTGTGTGTCTAGTAGTCCCTCCAGATATTTGTCCCATTTTCTTATTTTTCAAGAGCCTGGCCTGATTGAGACAGTGTTTGTCCTGGAACTGCCAGAGTAATGTGTGTGCATGTGTACATGTGAGTGTGTGTGCTTGTGTGTGTGTGTGTGTGTGTGTTGGGGGCAGAAGTGACAAAATGTGGCTCTTTTTTTTTTTTAATCTTTTTTTAAATTTTTTTTTCAAGATTTTATTTATTTATTTGACAGAGAGAGAGAGATCACAAGTAGGCAGAGAGGCAGGCAGAGAGTGAAGGGGAAGCAGGCTCCCCACTGAGCAGAGAGCCCAATGCGGGGCTCGATCCCAGGACCCTGAGATCATGATCTGAGCCAAAGGCAGAGGCTTAACCCACTGAGCCACCCAGGTGCCCCCAAAATGTAGCTCTTGATAAGACACAATCCAAAGGCTTCTCAGTTTCTTTGGTTTATGTTCCTGCTGCACATGAACTCAAAGGCTTCTCTTTGATTCATTCCTTTAGGCATGTGCCGAGCTCAGCCCAGGAGACTGTATTCTGCATCCAGACACTGGCCCTCCCAGAGGAGAACGAGGTGTGATTCCCACGGCCCTGAGACCACGGCCCTGAGCCCACAGCCCTGCAGCATAGTGCCGAAAGCATGGATAGGGGTGTGAGTCCCCAGGCTGTGGTGTGAGTCCCAGGCCGTGTGGTGTGAGTCCCAGGCTGTGGTGTGAGTCCTCAGGCTGTGGTGTGAGTCCCAGGCTGTGTGGTGTGAGTCCCAGGCTGTGGTGTGAGTCCCCAGGCTGTGGTGTGAGTCCCAGGCTGTGTGGTGTGAGTCCCAGGCTGTGGTGTGAGTTCCCAGGCTGTGGTGTGAATCCCAGGCTGTGTGGTGTGAGTCCCCAGGCTGTAGCAGCACAGAGGGGCTGTTCGCTCTGTCCAGGATGGGGTAGCAGGAGCCTCCACCTCTGCCAAGATAGCCTTGAGCCTAGACCAGTCGGGTGGGCATCAGCACAGTCCCCGCACTGGGGCAGGCATCGTGGCTGAGGTCCCGCCTGCGCCAGCACTCAGAGGTGTGAAGCAGTATGGGCAGCAGGAGAACCAGAGGTAGTGTAATGTGGCCAGAAGCTTGGGGACAAGGACAGTGAGGATGGGTAGATGGAGATGCTCATCCCGAGGGAGGGTCACATCACCAAGGCCTTGGGGGCCTGGTGGAGGAGTCTGGACTTCCGCCGGGAGCAGGGGTCACTATCTCTGCCAGCTGCGGGGCCCAGGGCAGGAAGGGAGGGATGGAAGAGGCCGGAGCAGGAAGAGGTTGCGGGAGGGCAGGACTTCTCCGGGCAGCTCCGGCCGCTGTCTGGTGGGGCGGGCCGACCCTGTTGATATGTTGTCTCATGGACTCTTCAGAGAAGCTGGAAACTCAGATTTTTCTGTGGGCACTTTTATTTTTAGATGTTAGCGACTAATTCAAATTTAACACATAAGAAAACAAAAACACATGGTGTGGGCAGAATAGAGAAGGTCAGTGATCCAGATTTGGCTCAGAGGCCACTGGTATGCTTCCCGCACCTCTACCCGCAGGTTCCCAGGGGGAGCGATGGGGTCCCAGGGGCACTTTGGAGATGGCTGCAAGAAGGGCAGAGTCGAGGGAGGCCGGGAAAGCACTTAAGAACCTAATGGAACAATCTCATTCTTCTTCATTCATTCACTTAACAAATGTTTATTGGGCGCGTGCTCTGTGCCAGGCACAGTTCTGGAATACCCAAAGGAATACTAGATCCAGGGTTCAAGGTTGAGTGCTTGTGTCTGTGTTCTGGGCCTCCGCTTCCTTTAGCCTCATTGTGCCCACCCGCAGGCCAAGGTCTAGGCTAATTCTGTTCCCTCCCAGGCACCCTTTTTTGTCCCTGTAGGCCCCAGAACTCCACTGGGAGGTCCCGGGCCAAACCTGCCCTCTGCAGGGCCTCTGTCACAGTCTCTTTTCTAGATTTTGCCTTCCCTCTAGTTATAGCCCCCTCTTCCCCTCTGGAGCTTGTTGGTCCCTCCTTTAGAACTCACGGATTCTCTGAAAGCTCCACTCACCCTCCAGCCCTTGGATCCGGGTGGGAGAGGGCCCTCCTCCCGCTTCCCTAGTCTGCTCATTAGCAGGAAGTTGGCGGAGCTTTGACTCTGGCCCCAGACAAACACTCATGTATTCACGCATCTAGACAACCGCCCCGGGTCTATGCCGGCCACACTAGACCTTGTCTTGTCCTCGAGGCCCTCCCAGGTACAGGGGAATAAGGCCTGTCCACTTAATGTGCTTAAAAAAAACCACTTAATGCCTGAGAGATGGTCCCCATGAGGCAAGGAGGGCTGTGCGAGCCCGGAGACCCCATTCTCACGCTAGACATTTGACCTTCATGCGCTCATGGAAGCCTGGCCACAGTCCATTAAAATCAGCCCTGTTATTGTACCATTGTACAGATGAGGAGAATGAGGCTCAGAGAGGTGAGTCCCCCACCCGACATGGCGGAGCTCTCAGCAGCGACCCAGGGCGGTTGACTGGAAAGCCCACTCTCCCCGTGTACACGCTATCCTCCCAGATAAAGGATGAGCACTGGGTTGTGAGCCAGGGTCCGTAACTCACCTCTGACCTTGGCTCCGGGCCCGTAAAATGGGCACAAGCACTGATTATCCTGCAGGGATAAAAAATGTGAAGGTCACACTCAGAAACTGCTAGAAGAATGAGGAGGCACGATTCAGTCATTTATTCGACAAATCTCTATCGAGCACACGCTCTGTGCCAGGCTCTGGGATGGATATTAGGGATATGGTCCCGAGGGAGACAGCCACAATTCCTACTTACATAGATAAATACGTAAGTGCGAAGTGAATCACGCCCACAAGATCGTCTAATGGGGACCAAACATGGGGCCAGGGAGGTTTTCCTGAGGAAACAGGTTCTAAGCCGAAGGATGAGGGGTGAGTCGGGCACAGAGCAGGGCAGGGGTCCCTAGGCCCAGGGTGTGAGTGGGGAACAAGCCAGAGGCATGAGCCAGGGGAGGTTCAGGGCACTCACCGGGCTCCCTTGGGTGTGGTCTTGCAAAGGGGAGCAAGCAGAGGATTGAATGAACAACAATCAATCTCGATTTCTAGACCTTTCCTATGTGACCCAGGTCCCTGGAAGGTCTCCCTGCCTTCTTCGCCCTGGGGGTCCATTCTGCGCAGTGAGAGCTGGGCCTGGGGAGGAGGCCTCAGCACCCCTCCCACCCCGCCCCCTCCCTGGGCTGCGGGGCCGCTGATTGGAAGCAGATGCTGGGCCCTGCCGGGGATGGCGAGGCCGCGGTGGGCCCGGCTCCCCACTGCTGACCTCAGACCTGCACCGCTGGTATGTCCAGGCCGCAGACTCTCTGTCAGCAAAGCCGCATCCGTCCTGCAGAGAGACGGTCACTGTGGCTGTCCGCACCCCCAACCCAGCAATTTCCCTGCCACGGTGAGAAACCTCCTGGGCTCCGTGGCCGAGGCCCGGCCTCCTCCAACTGGGCCGGAGATGCCAAGTCAGTTCATGGATAGGCACAAGGCTGGAAGAGGTCTGTGTCACCCTCCCCGATGACTTGGACACCTGTACCAGCATGCAGGCACAGTGAGGCCACGGTTTAGTACCATGCGCTAGGCTCTGGGCTGAGTGCTCTCTCTCCTGCCACTGAATAGTTCCACGGGGTCAATGCTGTTGCAGGGTGCATGCCTGAGGCTCAGAGAGGGTGCCTTAGCACACAGCTGGTAGGTGTGAGCTAGGGTTTGAAACCGGGTTATGGGGCTTCGGAGGCCACGGCCCCACTGGTCCTCTGCAGTGGGTGCAGGCTGTGGTTTCTGTCCCCCTCGGACACTCGCTGTGCCTCCTGCTCCCGAGGAAGCCCAGGACAGCGGCTGCGCGAGCCCCAGAGGCTCCTGGAAGCGTGCCTCGTAGCACGGAGCACTGAGACGGGCACAGAGAGAGCCGGAGCCCCATCTGGGTAGCGGGAGCTCTTCTCTGGGGCCGCCTGGGCTCTGGACGCTGTCAAAGGCCGTGTGCTTGCTGTGGATTTTCAGTTTGAACCAGGGCTTCCTTCACAGAGGGGAGGTACAGTTTTGAAGGCTGCCTCTGCAGCCCCCGGAGAGTCGCCCCCCCACACCTCCCCTTCTCCGCACCTGCTGCCTCCACCAGGTCCCACCATCATGCTCTCCACCCCCGGTGCGCACCTGAGGGAGTCCACAAATCTCCAGGGCTCTCCCACAGGTGCTTGGGGGCCTTCGGCAACCCTAGCGCCACCGGCCCGGCCCAAGAAATGGATCCTTTTTCCTCTGCTTGCAGGACGCAGCCCCACCCCTCCTGCAGACCCATCCATTTCCCTGCTTCCCGGGGGCCTGGTTTCTGCTCTTCCACCCAACCCAGCACCTCTGCTCCAGCCTCCGCCCTTCAGATGGGTTTTTTGCTCTCAGTCTGCTGGTCAGTCGACACTCACTGAGCCGTGCGGACACATTGGGGAGAGCTCAGAGTCTGGAGCCAGACGCCGGGGCATACAGAAATGTGACCCCCTTGTCTCCCATGTCCAGGAGCTCATGTCCCCTGCTCCTAGAGCATAAAGAGAAAAGGGCTCTCTCCCTGCCTTGGCCTCAGCTTTGGTTCTAGTTACTGAGAAGAAACAATATGGCAGTCTGCCCCACTGGAGATGACTTTCTCTCTGTTCGGTGTGAGGGTTACCTTGGTGGCCGGTGGCCGTGGGCGGGTGAATCAGCCTGGGGGCTCACCATCGGGGAGGGGGCTGGAGCGGCCAAGGTGTGCAGCTTTCCGGGGACTGTCAGACACAGAGGAATAGAGACTGTTTGTGTTTGGGGGTCTCAAAAGGGGACATAGCCCCAACCCCAGTGTGGCTCCTGGGGAAGGAAAAGGGATTAAACACCTATCCAGTCTGTGAGGGGTGGACCCAGAAGGCCCGTGGACTCAGCCCTGGCAATGGCTAGGTACATGTATGGGCACCAAGAAGCCATGAATATGGGTGGCGCCCTGGGTGTAGGAGTGAGAGCCCTCACTGGCCATACTTGGAGTCCTCTCCCTGGAAGATCCATGTGGCCTTGTGGGGCTCCGGGTGGGGCAGGACCAGCTTCCTCCTTCTGACCACAGGGGGAGAGGCAGAGGGAGAGGGCCAAGAAGACTCCGTGCTGAGCGCAGAGCCTGATATGGGGCTCGATCCCAGGACCCTGAGGTCACGACCTGAGCTGAAGTCAGATGCTTAACGGACTGAGCCACTCAGGCACCCTGGGTCTGGATGGCTTTAATTAAAACTGCAAAAATCGGGAGCACCTGGGTGGCTCAATGGGTTAAGCCTCTGCCTTTGGCTCAGGTCATGATCTCAGGGTCCTGGGATCGAGTCCCGCATCGGGCTCTCTGCTCAGCGGGCAGCCTGCTTCCCCTTCTGCCTCTGCTCCTCCTCCTCTCCCGCTTGTGCGAGCGTGTGCTCTCTCAAAATACATAATAAATCATTTTTTAAAAAAGAAAAAATAAAACTGCAAAATCAAATAAGTGTGATAGTGTTTGCACCCTGATTTCTGTTGTCATAGGTTTAGTGAAACAAGAGCAAGAGCTTCTAATTATTGAGGGTTTCCTGAATGTCAGGTACTGTACCAAACCCTCCACGTCCGTTGTTCCATTTAATCCTTACAAGAAGGCAGCTGTTTTTGTTTTGTTTTGTTTTGTTTTGTTTTGTTTTAATCACCATTTTACACATGAAGGAACTGTGGCACGGAGAGGTTAACCAACTTGCCCAAAGTCGCACAGCCAGTGAAACTATGAGCAAGGCTTCTAACCCACCCCAAAGTTCTTCAGCCACAGACGCCACCCTACAGCTGCGTCCAGGGGTCCCCTGTATCTGGGGAGGGGAGATAGGGGCCTACGAGGAGGAGCCCTGGGGTGTGGAGGCCCGGGACCTGAGATGGGGGTGGGGGACACCATCAGGCGCCTGTCCCCCACAGCAGCTGGACCCCACTGCAGCGCAGAGGGCAGTCTGTAGGAAGCCACCTTCTCCTGGGCTGCAAAGGAACAGGGTGACCACAGCCAGCGAGGCCTGGGGCCCCTTGAGTTCCCACTGCCCGCCCGGCAGGGTTTCACAAACCCGTTGACGTTGACAGGGCAGCCTGTGTGGAGAGGGCAGGAAGCCTGGGGGCTCTGTGGTCTGCCGGCATTGCTCAGAGTTTCCTGGGCTGAGCTCTTCCTGCCCGGCCAGCGCCCCCTGTCC
>CM052900.1:83257766-83275323 GCA_028534135.1 Potos flavus | reverse complement strand
ATTCCTGGTCCGGTTCTTTCATCCTTAAAGGACCTGCACTCTAGGCCTTTCCTGAGCTTCCAGCGAGACGCGATATTTCCTACCACCTCTCACAGTGCAGACCCTACTCTTAGGCAGGCAGGAGCTGGGTCCCAACACAGTTTCAGGGGCTTGGTGGGCCTTGGGTCCGGACTGCCGGATAACAGCGGCCCACCATAGCGCACCACCAGGCCGGGTGTGAGGTGGCAGAGACCAGGCTGAGGGACGTATTGAAGCCCGAGGGCTGACTGGCCACGTGACCTGGACGCCCTAAGGATTTAACCCTTTCAGAAAAAAACAAGAAGCTTCTGGATAGTTTCTGGGGGCCATTCTCATTAGCTATACCCCTAAGCAACCCTTCTCTCCTCACCCATCCCCACCCCGGCTGGGGTCACATCCCGGCACTTACCTGAAGCTCCGTCTCTGGGGAGATCTCCTCTGTGGCCACCCCCAAGACTTTCCCATCCCCCTCCCCCACTCGTCCCCCTGCCCTTCTTTCCAGGGCAGGAAGGAGGCCCAGCTGAACACAAAGGGAGAACTCCTTGGCTCCCCACGGTCTGAGGCTTGTGACCCCCTGGGGGGCCCCGGGGATGAGAAACATAGTCTTGATGACCCCAAGGCCAAAAAGGAGAAAAACCACACAAAAAGGTCTGGTGGGCTGGGAGATTGTGGGAGGGCAGTTATGCTAAGAATGGGGACTCTGGAGCAAACTCAGCTGATTTGGCTTCTGGCACGGGCCCTGGGTTAGCAGGTGAGTCCCGCTCTCCTCATCTGTAGAATGGGCCAGCAACGGTGCCTGTACGTGCTCAGCACAGAGCCAGCGAATGGCGGCCACGGCAGACCTGGGACAGTAGCCCCCTGCCTGGGAGACAGCCCGCTGCCAGCCAGGGTCCGCCCCATGGGCACGCCGCACAGCCTCTCTGCCCAGGCCCCCAGGCCCAGAAATCACACGCCCACCACCGCCCCCTCCTGACCAGACGCAGAGAAGAGGAAAGACAGTAAGGGCCGCACAGCCAGCCCACTGGCTCACCCCTTAAATGCTCTCCCCATTGCCCGGGCACCCAGGCTCCTAGCTCTTGACCTTTCTGTTCTATCTTACCCTGTCCCCCCTTCCCTTGGCATCCCCGGAAGCTGATTCCTTTTCCCTGCTGAGCACATTTGCCTGCGTTCCTTCCTTCTGGCTGGTGAAGCTGGGCCCATGGGGCGGTGTGGGGCTGCCAAGGCCATGACGCCTCGATGTCTCACGGTCTTGCAAAGGCCCAAGTGTTCCATGACCGTCTGAGCTCCTAAAAGCCATTGTCTACATTGTCCAGTGCTGAGGGGTGGGGAGCTCTTCTGCCGTTTACCCCTCCCCCCGTCCCCATCCCCTGTGGTCCTCGCAGCCGCTGCCACCCTCCGCAAAGTTCTATCGGAGGCTCAGCTCTGCACTTACTAGCTGGGTGGCCTCTGTAGACTGAGGACCTGGCCCTCCAGGATGGGTGCCCCCGTGGCTTATCAGCTACGGGGAGACAGACCGCTCTCCCTGCTGGGCGGCTATTATGAGGCCAGGAGGGGAGAAGGGGAGTCTGTCCTCTCTGCCCAGAACCAGTTGAAATGAAACTGCCGACCCTGCCTAAGGGGACAGAACAGAGCCCGGCAGCGGGGGTGGGGGGGTTGGGGGGGTGGGGGGGGTGGGGGGGCAGCGCCCAAACAGAGGTCGAAAGGCAAAGGCTACACTGGGATCTCTTGTCCCAAAAGGCAGACCCGAGAAGATACAATCTTTTAATTACATGCTCAGGCTTCCTGGGCTGCCGGCCAGGGTACACCCAGCCCTCGGCCTCCTCCACAGGTCCAGCGGCTACACTGACTCCCTCTGCCCTGACCCCCTCTGGGGAAAGAGGGGTCCAGGGCCGCTGGGCAGAAAGGAGGAGAGGAGGAAATGAGGCAGCAGCGCCAGCGGAGGCTGGACTTGGAACTCTTGTCTCTGAGGAGTGGGTGGGGGTGAGGGAAAGCTGTGGGGCCCGGATCAGTTCAGGACTCCCCCTCGTAATGCACCCACTCGTGCTCTGCCAAGACCTGGGTGGGGCTGGGGGTGAGAGCAGCATCAACCCTCCCCTCCCCACCCCACACTGACACCCAAACCCTCTGGCCAGGCTTCTCCGGAGGCCAGCTCATTCGCCAGCTGCACCCAGGCGGGTTACAAAAGCATTAAGCAGGGCACCTGGGTGGCTCAGTCCGTTAAGCGACTGCCTTCGGCTCAGGTCATGATCCCAAGGTCCTGGGATCGAGCCCCGCATCGGGCTCCCTGCTCCGAGGGGGAGCCTGCTTCTCCCTCTGCCTCTCTCTCTGTCTCTCATGAATAAATAAATTTAAAAACACCTTCAAAAGCATTAGGCAGCCCCGAGTGAGAGCAGAGAGAGGTGATGGGTACTGCGGGTATGTAGCCCAGAAACCCCTCTTCTCCTGCCCAAGGTACCCGCAGTGTGTGTTCAATGCGCTGGTGTTGCTGGGCAAAAACCTGGGTCAGGCCCATGCAGGCCAGAGCTGGCAGGCTGTGATTCCCTCGCCTGGTTGCCTTCCACCTCCGAAGGATCCAGCACTGATACCAAGAGCCCCCCCTGGTTCACAGAAGCAGGAGCCTCTCTCCGGGGGATCCCACAGGAGCGGGGCTCTGCCCTTGCAAGGAGGAGCTTTCCTATGCTGTGTCTCTTTAAGTCAGGCAACCACCCTGAGATGTGTATGTCTTTAGCCCGAGGGAACAGAGTCTCAGGGGTGGCCGGGCAGGAGGTGCAGACCAGAAGGGCTGGACGTGGCTGCTTAGCCCCTGCTGCCTCCCCCAAGGAAGCTTGGATTTGTAGAGCAGTTAGGCGTTTACAAAGGGCTTTCCCCTATCAAAATGCATCTAATCCCTTGGTTTACAGAGGGGAAGTGTGGGATGCGGAGAGAGGAATACCTGGGAGAACGAGGGCAAGGCCAGGTCTCCTCACTCCAAGTTCTAGGCTGTTCATTTCAGCCCGTCAGGCCAGCCCTGTGAAGGAGCAGCTAGAGTGGGCGCCTGTCCTCTTCCCCGCAGGGCACAGGGGAAGGGTCCCTTTGCCCCACTCCCCTCTCCACAGGGAAAGGAGAAGAGGGAGGCTCCTTGGCTCCCCTTCTGGTCTCAGCACCCAGAGCCATCCCAAGGCACCTGGTCTGTTTATCCACCCAATTGTCAGATAAACGAGAGCAAGATAAAGCCAGGTTTGGCCCCATGCCCGAGCCTAAGGACTTCACACTGGTTTCTCTTGGGCACCCATCTGAGGCCTGTGCGGGGAAGGGAAAGAGTCGTTCTCCACCCTGCTCAGCAGTCATGGCCTTTGCAAAGGCTGCAGCAGGAAGACGAGGTGGATGGCATGAGGGGAGAGTTGGCTGGGGAAGGCCTTTCTAGGCCCCTGCAGGCCTGATCTGGAGAGAGCCGATACTTCTCCTGCTGGGGAGGCCCCAGTCTCAGCCTAGGCCCCTGCCCAAGACAGCTCACTTTACACAGAGAAAGGTCTCAGCCTCCAGCCGGCCAAATGTAGCCTCCCCACCCCCTTCTAGCCAGCCAACACACTGTGGGAGGTAAGAGCACTTACACTCTGACGCCCTTCAGCAGAGGTACAAACCCCAGCTCAGCCACCTGTTAGCTGTGTGACTTTGGACAAGTTTTTAACCTCTCTGTTTTCTCATCTGTAAAATGAGGACAATAAGACAGTACCTACCCCATAGGATAAATCATGGGAAGTATACGAGTGCCTAACACATTGTAAGAACTCCATAATCAGTTCGTTTATTATTACGGTTGACACCTGAACAATGTGGGGGTCAGGGGTGCTGACCCCCAATGCAGTCAAAAATCCACGTATAACTTACGACTCCCCCCAAAAACTTAGCTACAAACAGCTTCCTATTAACCAGAAGCCTTACCAATAACACAGTCGATTAACACGTTTTGTACGGTATAGGTATTCTATCCTACATTCCTATGATAAAATAAGCTAGCGAAAAGAAAGCGTTAAGAAAATCCTAAGGGAAAAAAAAAAAAAAAGGAAAATCCTAAGGGAAAATACATTGACAGTACCGCGCTGTATTTATCCCCAAAAGTCCACGTGTAAGCGGACCATGCAATTCCAACTCGCCTTTCAAGGGTCAGGGATACTATTATTGTTATTACTGTTATTTTCTGAGCCAGAGGACACTATGGATTTCGGAGCAGGCAAAACCCCAAGCCCTAGAGGAGGTTCCATGGGAGGAGGAGGGGACGTCTATTATGCAAGGGACTGTCACCTTCCTTGTAAGTTTGGCTCACCAAGGGGATTACGTCAGGTGGAAACTGCCACTAATAGTAGTTCCCTCTCGGGCCAGTCACATACCTACAGAGCACGAGGGGGTGAGAAACGTTACCACTGTAGGAGTGAGAAATGTGATGACCGGGCAGAATTCCGTTTTTAGAAAGTGGGAAGTTATTTTGGGTGGAGGGTTGGTGTGCGTTGTTTTTTTGAATGCTCTCTGTACTCTAACAATACGTGCGCTTCCGCTCTGAGGAGAAACAGGGGCACAGTGGGGAGCCCACCGTGCCCCCCTGGGGTTGCCAGGCAACCCCTCTGCTCTCCCACCCGGAGCCGAGGCCGGGCGCAGAGCCAGGGGTGGGCTCCCCGGCCCCCCTGGCACCCTGGTCACAAGTACCGGGGCTCGTTAGCCATCTCGGAGGCACTGTCTGGGGGTGCATAGAGAAGCAGCCCGGCTTTTTTTCTGGCCTGAGCAGTGTGGCATCAAGAAGGCCAATCTGGGAAGAGCGTTTCGCAGTCAGCTAGTGTGCTTTGCTTTCTAAAACTCTATTGGTTTACGACGGCTGCTGTAGCAAATTATTATGAAATCGGTGGCTTAACAGAAACGTATTTTTTCATAGTACTGGAGGCCAGAAGTCTGCCATCAGCATCACCGGGCCCAAATCGAGGTGTTGGGAGGGCTGTGCTGTCTCCGGAGGCTTTGAAGGACAGTCTCTTCCTCTGCAGCTCCCCCCCCCCCACCCACCCACCGGCTGCTGGCATTCCTTGGCTTGTGGCCTCGTCGCTCCAGGCTCTACCTCTGTGGTCACACTGCCTTCTTTTCTATCTGCGTCAAGTCTCCCTCTTCCTCCCTCTTATAAGGACACTTGTGATGGCACCTAGGACTCCCCCCGCCCCGATAATCCAAAAGCATCTCCCTATCTCAAGAGTCTTAACTTAATCTTACATCCGCTAAGGCCTGTTTTCCAAATACAGTAACACTTCCAGGGGATTCGAATCTGGTATCTTCGGGGATCCTTATTCAGCCAAGGCAAGGCCATCCAAGCCAAGGGCTTTCTCCAACAAAACCGGACGGCAGGTCACCACCGAGCCCCCTCATCACTTTCTACCTGGCACCACTCACCTGGGGAAGGATAGCTGCCCACACAGCTGACCCTGAGACCCTGAGGCCTGTAAGAAATAGGGAGCTATAGCCCAGAGCCCAGGACTGTAAGAAGTCTAAAAGTACCTATATTTTCAAATCACGCTACAAAAGTTTAATAATGAAATGGAGAAAGAGTAAGAAAATACAAATCCTTCAGAATCCTAGCCCTCAGAGATTACTAAAAAAAAATGTATAAAGCAATCTTCCTTTTTCTATTCGGAGAGAACCATATACCTATAGCTTTAAGAAAGGAAAGTGGATTTATACTTTGTTCTTTGACCTGGTTTTTTCGGTAAAGGGTGTATTTTGGAGGCCTTCCGTGGTGGTACCTGTAGCATTTCCTCCATCTTCCTAAAGGCTGAAGGGTAGACCAGGCGGATGGGCCATGGGGAGTTACCCTATCAGTGAGCATTCGGGTTGTTTATAATTTTTCAGCTGTAACAACGTGGTGAGATAATTCAGTGAGTAACCATTATCTGATCTGCTCATGTTGCTATGGGAGGCCTACAATGATGGGGAGGCATTTCTGTCTCTCCTCCACACTACCCCAACCTCCCCCCAAAGCGATCAAGCCTTGGGTGAAGGAAGTCAGGGCTTCCCAAGCTCCCGGAAAGAATTAATAGGCCTTTGTTTTCCACCGCTGAGCCTCCCAGGGTCAAGGAACCAGACTGTCAGAGAGGAGGAGGGGCTCTGTGTCTGTGGAGAGGCACAAACATCTCCTCTCAGATGGGCTTAGGCAACAGGGAGAACGTATTGCCGCCTGCGTCAGAAAAGCCCTGTTCCTGGGTGAGATTCAGGTGAGGTTTTACCCAGAGGTTTGCAAGATCATCAGGCTCGGGTTTCATTTTTCTGTAATTTATCTTGGCTCAGTTCTGCCCTGTGGGTTAGCTTTGTCCACAAACTCATTCTCCTCCTCGCAGCAAAAAAATAGCTAGAGCATCTCGGGGGCCCGTATCCACCCAGGACACCATGCCCATCGCTGTCCTAGGACTTGAACCCAATGCGTGAGATGCATCCTGATTGGACCAGTTTAAGTCACGTGCAACCGCTGACCAATCACTATGATGAGCAGATGGCGTGGCCTCACAGACTTCATCTAGGGCACATGCTCCGGCTCTGGGATTGGCGGTGCGGGTAGCTTTCCCAAAGTCAGAGGGATTTTCTAATAAAAATTAGGAGGTTGGAAAATGGGAGCTAGGGAGGAGTGGGAAGTCAGGAGGTAACCAACGGGGGTTCATGAGACTCTTTAAAGGTGAATGGGCTCGAGTAGCCCTGCTCGGATATAAACAAGTGGGTTTCTGGGCCGTGTAGACCCCCCACCCCGATGCCTGTGGAATCCCAAGCCGGTAGAGCCGCACACTCAGGTGTAGAGGAGCAAATTCACGCTAACTCCCTCAAGATGCACCATGAGCGTGCTGATGTGAATGTGTATCCGTATTCTAGCAGAAGTCCCTGCAAGTGGAACTGGTGGGTCAAAGGGCTTGCATATTCAAACTGAAATAGATATTGCTCAATGGCCCTCCAAAAATTTCCCATTAACCCACGTCCTCTCAGGACTAAGTATTATCCATCTTCCTGACGTTTGCCATCCTGATAGATTTAATTTGATTTTTAAAACTCTAAGGTAGGGTAAACATCTTTTCATCCACTTATTAACTAATTATAATTCCTCTGCTGTGGATTAACCGCTGGTGGCCTCTGTTTTTGTTTTTGTTTTTTTTCTATTGAGTTATCTTTCTGTTACTGACTTGTGAAAGCTCTTTGTAGATTAAGGATACAAACCCTTTGTTTTATCTGTTGGAAATATTTTCCCCAGCTTGTCCTTTGTGTTTTGACTTTGTGTATAGAGCTCTTGTTGTCGGAACTTGACAAATTTTATGTCATTAAATGTGTCAGGCTTTTTTGGTTTTTCTGCTTAGAAAGGTCTTAGTCACTCTAAAATAACAACAACAACAAAAAAAGGTCACCCATGTTTTCTTTCATGACCTCTGTGGTTCCTTTTTCTATTTAAATATTTATTTATCTGGACTTTATTATATTATACATGTGAGGCCCGGATATAATTAGGATGTAAGAACTTTGTGAGATTCCAGACCCTCCATCGATTTCCTGTGGTTCTGATTTTTGTTAACATCTGTTTCCACGGAGTGATTAGAAGGGTTAGAAGGAAAATGGCCGGTGTTTGTCTTCACGTTCAGGGACAGTCAGGAAAGGAGGAGGAAGCGAGACAGGGACACAGTCTTCAGACCACATTGGGAAGATGGGGTGCAGCCCCCGAGGAGGGGAAGCAGGTGAGCCCCTGAAGAGCAGAAGAAAGGAGGGCGGGTCCAACCCCGATAAGCATGTATGTCAAGTTGGTGGAGGCTCTTTGTGCCGAACACCAAATCAACCTAATTAAGATTGATGGCAAGAAACCAGGGGAATGGGTGCGTCGCCGTAAACCTGACAGAGAGAAACCCCACAACGTGGTCATTGGTGGGTGTGTGGTGATTAAGGGCGATGGCAAAGGACGTCCTTGAGTAATCTTTCAAATGCAACAAATGAACAAATAAAAAATTTGGTTCTCATTCCAAAGGCAGGAGGGAAGGAAGGAAGGAGGGAAAGGAATGGAAGGGAAGGGAAGAGAAGGATCTCTCTCTTGAGAAGAGTTTAGGGAGCAAGAGAAAGACCCCTATAGCATCCACTGCACCCCGAGCACCATACCAAACCCCATGCCAGGGAGCGTTCTGTACTCTTGCCATCTCTTTCCAGTCTTTCAGCCCAGAAGTCTGGACTCCTCAGTGTGTGTTCTTTCCACAAGTGTTTACTGACCACCTACTCTGAGCTCGGGAAAGGACCATCGTCTCTGGGGTAGTGATAACGGAAGTTTGTAATAATAACCCTGAGGCGGCGCTGGGCATGGAGCCTGCTTATAATTTCTCTCCCTCTCCCTCGCCCGTCCCCCTGCCCCGACTTGTGCGCACGCGCGCTCTCTCTCTCTTTCTCCTTTTCTCTCTCTCTCTCAAAAAAAAAAAAAAAAAAAAGCATTTAAAAAAATAATAACCCTGAGGCAGCAAGAAGAGTGCTGGCGCAGAATCTGCTGCGCTGCAGGAAGTCCTTTTAGAAAGATTTCCTTCAGACATGGCATTTAAGATTTTGTTCTTTAAATCTGGAAAAGTAATTCCCAGTAATTTCTGTTGGAAAAAGGAATATGGCTCGTTAGTAACGGTCATGCCCACCTGTGCTTTTCCCTACTGTGCCGCTGGCTCGCTTGGGAGAGGTCAGAGGTTAGAAGCACCCCGAGGGACAGGCACCATCCACAGCAGCCCTCCTGGCCCCCGTTAGCAGAGGCTGGAGTTCAAGGGCTCACAAGCAGTGGGCCCCAGCAGCTTCCCCCAGAGCATGCGCACATCTATCTGTTCCTGCACGTCCGCATCACTCTGGAATCGTCTTTGTCGTGACGTCTCCTCACTGGAAGGCACAGATCATGCGTCCTGGTGTGGTGGGTGCTCTGGGAAGGGCTGAATGAATGCATGCATTAGTGATGGCGGAGAGCGGGTTGTGGCGCCGGGGCCAAGCCTAGCTGAGGACCTCAGCCAGTAAGGGAGGCCCGAGCTCGGCCTGCGGGGAACGTGGCGCCTTACATCTGCTTCCTTGCCTACAGGCTTGGCTGAGAAATGGCCATCGGCACCCAGGCCCGTGTCTGCAGCCCTCCCTGCGAGGCGGGCGAGGTCCAGTGAGTGGGCAGCCGCTCCTCCCCCGGAGCTTCAGCAGCAGCAGGCCCCGTTGGTCACCCACCCGCATTCCCTGAGCCCTTTCCTGCTGACTCACTGCAGTCCTGCCGCAGCAGCTGGAGCCGGAGGGGCGGGGAGGAGGCCGCCTCAGGACCCGGGAATGCTCTGCAGGGCGGCCAAGGGGGACGACTAACTTCTGAGTTTCTGCCGCTCTGGGGGGATGATAACCAGGAAGTAGACGGTCTGACGGCCCGAGTGGACCCCTCTGCCTCCGACTTAGTCACAGCCAGGCCCTCATGAATCCCTGTTTCCGAGAACAAGGCTTCCCCAGCCCCCTACCCCTGGCTGCTTGTGTGAAAGCGCCGTTCACAGCTTGCCCCGCAATTGTGTGTTCCCTACGGCCTGGGACCGGATGCGGTCACGGGCGATTGCCTATGACCGTGCGTCCTCATGTGCCAACGAGTGCGGTTGAATGCACAGAAGTTGTGCAGCGGGGTGTGAGTCCGCGCGTGACTGCGTGGGCTTCAGAATCCCCGCGTGTGCCCAGATCCTGCTGTGTGTGATGAGGGCAGATGGGCGGCTGGGCGTGCGTGTATGTGGTTAAGGCTCAGTGTGCGCCGCGCATGTGATCCCGAGCGGCTGTGTGTCGCGGCCTGTGGACGCATGAGAGCCTGTGGTCGCGTGTGACTCCTCATGGCTGCGTGCTGCTGAGTGTCACAGGGCGCGACGGATGGATTCTTCAGGACCACGTGTGTGCTCCGTGGCACAGGCCCGAGGAGGTCCGGGGTCTGCAGCCCCAGATCCACAGCCGGTAACAGATGGGGGGCGGGTTTGTGTCCATTGTGCGCTTTCTCCTCTTCTAGCTTCGACCCTCGAGGAGCCCGGCCAGGCTCCCACTTATGAAAGGAAGTGGAACTAGGCTGCAGAACGCTCTTTCCCTGGGTCACTGACCGGCTTTAGAGTGGTTTCTTGGAAGTCAGGCTGGGCTTCAGGGCCATGCCAGCCCACTGGAGCCCTCACAGCAGCTGGCTCCCGGCACTGACAAAGTGTCCGCCCAGCCCTGGCGGCGGGCCAGGCTGCCTCCCACCCCTGCAGGGCCGCAGCCAGCTTCTCTCAGCCCTGGCCATCTGCTCTCACCCTCCCCATACCTAATCCTGGGGCAGAAGGGACACAGGCACCCAGCTCCCCTTCTCTTCCCAGCCTTTTAAGGGGCTCACCAATGACCGCTTCAGGGAAAGCACAGTGAGTAACAAAAGCATCCCGCAAGAAGGATTTACAGATGCTGCAGACTTTTCGCAGCTGTTAGTCCTGGGCCGGGATGACGGCTACCTGAGGAGGGTGGGCGATCTTCCTGTCTGACCTGCCTTAAAGGGACCCGCCTGCCCCAGGACAGGTGACCGCACCCCGGTAGGACCCTCCTCACCGCTACCCCTCCCACAGCTGAGGCTGGTCCTCGGCCTCTCTGGAGCGACTCCGGCTCCCAGGGCCGTGGCTCTGCCCAGAAATGACAAACATGATCCCTCTGGTTTCTTTTCTGCAGATTAGACTCAGGCAACAGCTGCTCAGATGCGCGAGCCTCAAACAGCCTCCGTGTCTGCTGGGAAGGAATCTCTGTGCTCAGGGTCTGGCTCATCCGCTGTGGCTGGTGTGGGCCCCACTGAGGATGAGTGACGTGGTACAGACTCAGCAGAACGAGCACCCGGAGGGGAGAAAGTGCTGGAAGCGGGGCAGGCAGAGGGAAAGAAGAAATGAGGAGCTGGAGAGCCAGAGCACCCTGAATGCAGACCTGGGCTGGGGCCTGAAAATGTGTGCCCCACACCCCAAGCACCAGCGGGCCCTCAGACCTGGGGGTGAGGGGTGTTATAGAGAGAAAACTTTGGACCAGCAGCTCAGGATACGTAGGTTCTGTCCTAACTGCCACCCAGCCACTGTGTGACCAGGGAATGCCACTTTCCCTCTCCAGGCTTTCATTCATCCACCTTGAAGAAAGACAACAAAGGAAAAATGTGACAGTCCTCGACCCCTTCCCAGGGGCTCAGGCCCTTCCCCAGCCCAGACGGTCCATTTCTGGAAGAACCCATCTTTTCTTCCCTCATCAGCAAGGGCAGGGCCCATCACACCCAGATCCCATGGAGACCTAGCTCAGAGCTGGGGGTGCAGGGAGGGGGTTGAACAGTAAGAAGGGAAGAAAGCTGGGGGTGGAGGGAGGTGGACAGACTTGGTGACAAAGGCCACAGGGCTTCCCGCAGCTGAACTTGACATTGGTACCTGCCGAGACTCTTCCTGCTCCTCCCCCAACTCGTCCATCCAACCTGCACCGGCTCCCTCCCTCCCCGCCAACCGCTGCATGTTCCCTAGGCCTATAGCTCTGCACTCAAGTGGTTCTGGTTGGTGCTGTGGCTCAACATTCGTGGAGTTCCCAAGCTAAATCCAATATCCTAGGCCCACCAGACGCTAGATACAGGCCTTATCTGTCGAGAACTTTCAATGACAATCGCAAAAACACCTATTTTTTCATACTAGGTAATGGACGTGGCAGCTTCAACTGCCTTCCAGATCTAGAAGGATGGTGCAGGCGGCCGAAGCGGCCTGGGGGAAGGCGATAGGGCACGGTAGGGCCTGGAGACCAGCTGCGGGCCAACATATCCTATTTCAAAGTGGGCCAAAGAGAAGATAGCTGCTCCTAGCCCCCTTCGGTGACATGTCTGAGTTCTAACTAAGTGCCAGGCACTGTGTGAACCACTCTCATATATTATTTACCTTAGTTCTCTTAAGAATTCTATGAGAGAGGGATTAGCATTGTAGGAGACAGAGTCTAAAGTGAGCCGCATAATCCCTATATCCTCATGTCCATGCCTTTGTGTAATCCCCTCCCCTTGAGCATGGTCAGGACCTGCGACTTGTTTCTAACCAATAGAATAACCAGGATGCCAGTATCTAACCAATGCTGGCAGAGGCGGTGGGGCGTCCTCCCATGATTACCTTACGTCATAAGAGACCCAGTCGTGCTTGCAGATCGGTATAGAGACTCGCTCTCTTGCTGACATTGAAGAAGCAAGCTGCTGAGTTCTGAGAGAGCCTATGGAGAGGGCGTCCTGGCTGGGAACTGTGGCTGGCCTCTAGGAACCAAGGCAGCCTCTCGTCTCCAGCCAACAAAGAGATTTCAGTCCCACCAGCACCAGGAGCTGAATTCCGTCAGCCACCGTGTGAGCCTGGAAGGGTATCTACCCCCTCTGAAGCGTCCACATGAAAGCCCAGCCCTGGCTGACACCTTGGCCTTGCTGAGGACGCAGGGAAGCTGTGCCCAGACTCCTGCCCCACTGACACTGTGGGTAACAAATACACGTTGTTTTAAGTGGCTAAGTTTACGACACAGTAGAAAATGAATGTAAGCATTATCCGCATCTTACAGATGAGGACCTCCAGCTCAGAGACTGATGAGGGTCATAGGATGAGTAGGAGCCCCAGCAGGGGCCCGCACCGGTCCCCAGGCTCTGCAGGCTGACGTTCTCTCCAGGACTCAGTTCTCTCAGTGGCCACCTAGACGGTGGGGGGGTGGGGGGTGGGGGGGGATGGTGGAAGCTGCACGGCCCTGATTCAATTACCCCGTCTTCGTTTCAGCTCAACAATTTGTCGTAGTCCCTCCGTGCGCCTGGCGCTGTGCCAGGCACTGGGGATAGAGCAGTGAGCAGCACAGACACAGGATCTGCTTTGGGGGAGCAGACGGTGCAATGAGGGATGTGAACACTGACGAGGGAGATCAGTGTGATGAGGGTTTCAAAACAAGGAGGGATGGGATGAACTGGGAACATGTGCAGGGCAGCCAGTCTCTGCGAAGGCCAGGGACAGTCTCCTTGAGGAAGTGGCGGCTTGGTCCCTTGGGGGTAGGTCTGGTAGGGAGTCAGCTCCTCAGCATTGCCGGTGAGTGAGTGGGCGGGTGAGTGTGTAAGCTTTCCTGGTCTCGGGTCCCCAGGGAACAAGGCTCTCCCAGCAATGTGAAATCATCCTGTTTCTGCGCACTGGCTTCCAAGACATCTTGTCACAAGGACCCAGGGCCTCTGTGACTGGCCTGTGACGCCCGTGATTCTGGAGCACACTTCCTGGATGCATCATGTGCAGATGGGGTAGGGGAAGGGGTTGCTTAGCCGGGACTCTCATCCCCTAAGCATACCCGGATCTCTGGTGGGGCGGGGGGGGAGGGTGTAGGTGGGAGTGGAAGGCAAAGCAGGCAGATGAAGAGGGTCGAGGAAATGAGCAGAGCCAGAGAAAAGCGCAGGAATTAGCACACGGACCCCACCCCCACCCCCATGAGCCCAGCAGCAGTCTGCAATGACAGCAGACCAAGGGGTCCTTGCCAGTGAGCTGGCAGCATGATATGGATCAGGCAGGGTCCCAGCAGGAAGCAGATAGCACACTCAGATTGGGGCATCCCAGGAGCATTCAGTAAAGGGATGATTTTCAGAGGCCGGAACGTGGACCAGGAGCCGCAGTCGGTCCACTGCTAAGCCTGAAGGGGCGAGAGGCAGAAGGGGCGACTGGAACCCGTCTGGGAGGAGAGCGCCCCTGATGGGAGCTGTGGCCTCAGTTGAGGGATGCAACCAGATCATGGCCACCCCACAGGAGGTGTGTATGTGGGGGGGGGGGTTACTAAGTGCCACACGCTCTCCCTCCTCTCTGCCTCCCATATGCTGTCGGTGCTCCCCACCGGTCGCCGTGCAGAGTAAGGGTGCCTCCCCGCATGCAGTCCCCACAGGCCTGACTCAGCGCACAGAGCAGGGAAGAGAGAAGGTGGGGAGCAGACCTGGAAGTGAGAAGAGACCCAATCCCAACCGCACCCCTTCCCAGCTGGGACCTTGGGGCAAGCGATTTGAACTTCTTGGGGCTCAGTTTCCTCCTCTGGAAAAAAGGGAGGCTGAGCATGCTTATATCCAGTTGTTCTGAATTTAAAACGCGTTGATGTGTTTAAGGATTCCAGCTTGGAGCCCTGCATGCATTGGCTGGCTGCCAGCCCTTGGTTCCCAGGAGTTCTGCAAGAAGAACACAAAATCGGGGCCACTGAGAAGCCAGACGCCAGCCCAGAAACCCTGGACATCAAACAATGCACTGATGAGAAGCTTGCTCAGTGGGTCTTACTGTTCCCATCAGGACTGGAACCCAGAAACTCTTGGTCTCCTTGCAGGGGCCTGCGGGGTGCCGGGGGGTGTGTGTGAGTTCACGCATACACCCGGGGGGCAGCTGCGGGAGGGTGCTGCCCTGAATCTTGGCCCCTCTGGAGAGAGGCAGCACGGGGCCTGCCCAAAGCCCAGAGCCTGCCCCCCGGGGATCTGAGCTGGGTGGAGCAGCGGAAGCAGCCCTAGGGCCCCGTGCTGCCTGGAACGTGGAATCCTGCAGCACGGATGCTTGGCAGCCCTCACCCGCCTCCCTGGGGAGAAATCTTCCCATGCGCCCGCGAGGATTCCACTTAGGTGCGACCCCAGCAGCAACAGGGTGGCCCTGCCTGGGACAGCCCTCTGAGCCTCCAGGACAGACTCCAGGTCCCACCTCGGCCTGCCGGCCTGCGGGTGACATGACACCAGTACCCAGAACAAAGGCGCTTGGCGAGAGCCACAGACCTCTGCCCTTTATTGCTTTGTCACCCGCATCTCAGGTTCACAGGAAGAGGGTTTTCAACGCAGGTCGGCAGTACCACTGCGGTCAGTTGTTTCAAAAGAAAGGAAACGAAAGTAGATCAAAGAACTGCAGGTGCAGCAAATTAAGGCCCTGCTGGGGTGGGAAGGGGGGGCCCCCCCGGAGGGAAGGGCCTGGGGAGGTCTTGCGCAGGGAGTGCTGCTCAGTCTCCCTCAAAAGCAGTCCCTGAGAGCAGGGCTGTCCCTTCTGCTCTTTAGGTTGACAGAGGATGACAAGAGCAAGCAAAGAGGAACAGGGGTCTCTTGGAGGCCTGGGAGGAGCCCAGCGCTGCTCTGCGCCCACACCTTGTCCTCCTCCAGCTCCTTTGTCCTGGGAAGCCCCAGCGGTGAACCCCAGGCCGCCACTGGCACCCCGCCAAACCCCGCGCTGCCGGGGCCTCTCCTGCTGGCACCGGGACCCGCGGGAGCCTCCTGACTGCCCACCCAGCCCGCCTCAAGCAGGGAACCTTCCCTTCTCTAAGCCACGCCCCCTCGATAAGCCACACCCTCCCCTCGCTAAGCCCCTCCTCCCCTAGTGTTGCTTAGAAGTCAGGAGCATCCCGGAGTCAAAATGGGAACCATGAAGTTTCCCTATCTCCTTCCTATGAGACTGTGATGGAATTTACCGAGTTGCTTATCGGAAATCTGGGCTGTAAACCTTTTTTCACTGCCCGATTTTCCTTTCTCTTCATTCTTCTGGCTTCTTTTCCATTTATTTCATGCTGTTGTGTTGAATGAATCCTTTTTTTAAAAACTTTTTTTTTAAGTTGTAAAATATTCCAAACATTTAGAAACGCATGGGGAATTATATAATGAACACCCTGGTCCCTACCTACCAGCTTTATCAATTCTTAACATACTGTCACATTTGGTTTCATTCTGCTGCTGCTGGTGGTGGTAAAATGTAACTAAGAAAATTTACCATTTCTTAACCATTTCGATTTCTTACAGAAACCTAGCATTATACATAGAGAGTCCCTGTGGCCTCTCCTCCATTCCCTTCCCTTCCTCCCTAGGAACAATCGCCACTCTGAAGGTGATTCTCCTATAAAAGCAATACACGTGATACACATTTTACTATGAAAACAATCCACGCGGTGGAAAAGGACATAAAGCAAGAAGTAAAAAACCTCCTGCTCCCCACAATCTTAAACTTACTCCCCCTGAAGTACCCATTGTTAAAACTTTCCATGCATCTTTCCAGGTATTTTTAAATACATATGAATTCTATTCGCTTGTTTTCTTTCTTAATAGAGATGAATTTATACTATGTACTGTGTTCTTCAACTTGCCTTTTGTTTCTGGTTATTGTAGTTCCTTGGACATTTTTCTATGTGAGTACTGATAAATCGACCATATTCTTTTTAACAGCTGCGTGAGATTCTACTTTATTTAATAGTTTCCCATGGAGGGGCATTTAGGTGGTTTCCAGCTACTTCTCTATTCTAAACAAGCCTGCACTGAACATCCTTAACATATAATTTTGTTCATTTGTGGGACTAGTATATATCTGGAAATATCTAGAAGTGCAGCTTCTGGATAAAAGGGCATTGAACATTTGACATCTTGAAAGATACTGCCAAATCCCCCTGAAGAAAAATGATCCAATTAAACAGCAACCAATAATGCCTAAGAGTTCCTGTCTCCCCACATTCTCAAGATTGTGTCTTTTCATACCACTGTCAGCCTTTTATTTATCTTCTTCTGTGAACTGTCTGCTCTTATCTTTCCCCTAGCATTTTATGGGTTTATTTTTACATTCGCATCTTTGATCCATCTGGAATTAATTGTAGATGCACGACGAGACAGACATTCTTTTCAATTGACAATTACTGTTTTCCCTACTCTGTAAATGGATGGAGTGAAGTACCAAGATAAAGGGAAAAGCGGATTTCTCTCCACTCCTAACAGGCCACTGCTACCTGATTTTGCCTCCCCACTTAGAACTAGCCCACCTCGAGGCTCTGGGTTAAGGAAAGGAACATTGCCTCCGCTGATGGGCTGAACACAGAAGCTCTGCAAACATCCAGTCAGTCATTCAACAAACAGGGAGTCAATGCAACTTCGTTCTTCCCCTCAAGGAGAAATGTACGTGTCCGAAGAGGGGGTGCACCTGGATATTTGGTGGCCGAAGGAGTAGCTGTGGTAGATGGCAGACAGCTCACCCAAATCCATTCTCCCTCTTCTGTTATAACGGAGCTGATGCCGGGCACGTGGCTGCCTAGCTAGGGACAGTGTCTCCCAGCCCTGGGAACTGAGCTGGGGCCCCACAACTACGCTCTCCGCAGGGGAATGTGAGTGAAGCTGGCATGTGTCCCTCTGGCTATAATGGCTTTGAAATATGACACAAACTCGGGGCGCCTGGGTGGCTCAGTTGGTTAAGCCGCTGACATTGGCTTAGGTCATGATCTCAGGGTCCTGGGGTCGAGCTCCATGTCGGGCTCCCCACTCAGCGGGGGGTCTGCTTCTCCTCCGCCCTGCTCCTGCTCTCTCGCTATCTCTCTCTCTCTCTCCAGGAAATAAATAAAATCTTAAAAAAATACATATGACGCAAATTCTTCAACCCTCTTCCTGTTAAGAGGTAGGGGGATCCATGACCCCTCCATTCGAACCTGGGCAGTCTTCAACCATAATGTGACTTCTAAGGCTAGGGCATAGAGGTTTCTATCTTGTTCTCCACGAACTCTCGCTCTTAGAGCCGTGAAGCTCCGTAAAGCAGTCTAACTCCCCTGA
>CM052900.1:83204254-83257266 GCA_028534135.1 Potos flavus | reverse complement strand
GCTTGGCTGCTCCCTTGGCTCCGTCGGGGGAGGGGAGGGAGGTCTGAGGGAGAGCCCAGGGGATTTCTCTGGGGGCAGGGGGACAGGGACATCAGTGAGGGCAAAGGTGGCTCTAGAGAGACTCTATGGACAGTGGAAAAAAAGCAAAAAAGACAGATGCAGGAAAGATGACTCGATGAGCTGTCCCTTCCTTGAGTAAAGCAACGATGAGTGGGTGGAGCTGAGGGGTTATTGAGTAATGTCCTCACGGGGGAGGCTGAAATGGGGCGGGCATGTGACCCTCGGGTGGCTCGAGCCCCAGTGAAGTCATTCTTTCTCCTGGCCGCAGCTTCTCCCGCTTCTCAAGATGACAGGGTGCCCTCCAGATGCAAACTCTTAATGACACAAGACCCATCTCTCCGGCCGGCCGGCCTGCCTTCCTTCCTCCCTTCCATCCACCAACAGCCGCTGAGGACAGAGAGGAAGAGTGCTTCTAGGCTGATGGGCGGAGTGGAGGGCACAGACGCACAGAGGGTCAATTCCTACTTAGTGAGTCCCCGTCCAAGCATGCAGGGGTCCGGGGGCAGAGAGACATGGGGGCCCCGGGAGAGGGGCTGGCCCTGCCCGCTTGTACAGGGAGGCTTCCCAGAGGGGGTGGCATTTCCTAAAGAAAGAGTAGCAACTCGCTGCGAAGAGAGCACAGGAAGGGGACTTGCAGACGAAGGGTTGGTGGCACTCGGGGCCCGGGTAACCAGAGGAGGCACAAAGGGTGTGGAGGGCACGAAGACTAAATGAGCAGGGAGGGGATGGCCTTAGAGGGTGCCGCAATCATCAGCCCATCCTCCGGACCTGATGCTGGGTGAGGAGTGAGAGAAGCCTGGGCTGACATAAAGAGTGTGGGTCCCGGAATCAGACAGGCCTGGGTTCAGGGTTCTGTCACCTGACAGCTGCCACTTAGCACCCTCAGTTTCCTCCTCGGTATGATGGGATCGCGGCGGCCCTGGGGTTTCTGTGAGGACCTGAGGTGACCGGGCTTCGCAGGCTGTAAACGACCCTGCAAACGTGAAGCATCCTAGCACCGCGGCAGCAACCCGCTTGTGCACTGACCTTTTCGGGTGCCATTTCCTGGGGAAGCGCCTCGGAAGGCTGCTCTCACCAGGCAGGCTAGTGTCCGTGCTGAGGGTGAGGCTTCTGACCTTTAGTGAGGTGCTGAGGGTGAGGCTCTGTGGGGTCAATCTGGTTGGGATCCGCTGTTGCCCGGCCTGTGTCTTGGGGCGCCTGCCTGGGAGATCCCGGGGGTGTTGAGCCCAAAGCCCGAATCTAGAACAGCGGGGTGCCTAGTGCTGCTTCTGGACGCTGGGACCATGAGGCAGGAAGGGGTAGGGCCAGGGTCCCCAGCACACCCTGACCGGGGGGCTAGGACCCCTGTGGCAAATAGGACAGGGGGCGGTGGGCCAGGGAGGCCGGAAGTGGGTGGACACATGAGGATGTGGGGAGAAGGACAGGGAGGAAAACAGATGAAGGGGGCAGGCAGAGCCTCCTGCACCTCCCTCGCTCCCCCTACGCCCCCACATTCCCTCAGCCCCCTGTCCCACACCGTGCTTTGGGCCTGCTCGAGGAGGTGAGGCTGAAATGGGGAAGGAAAGGCACTTTTTAGCTCTGAGCCCCTGGTGATGTCTCACCTCAGGCCTGCTCTCTCCAGGCTATACTGTGGTAGCAGATTCAGTTCCCCCAGCCCCCGGGGTCACCCTAGCTTAGCCTGGGCAGTGTCCTGAGGGGTCTGTGACTCAGCAGTTCTTTACCAAGGGTGGGGGCATCCAGTGGGCTGCTGAGCTCACGTCCCCGCGGGGCTGAGATGTCTCTTGGGCCCAGGTGGCCCTTGCACCCGAGCTGGCTCCTGCACCCTCTCCCAGCCCCTCATCTGCTCCGGGGACCCCGAAGGTCCCTCTGTCAGCGGCGCCGTGGTGCCAGCACAGGGCCGTGCCCGGTGACTCAGCCTGGCCCTCTTCTTTGTACTGAGTAGGTGCCATAAATATTTGTTGAATGGAGTTCTCCCCTCTGGTGGGGATTTTCCACTGCAGCCAAGCCTCCGCTGCTGGCCCTGCCACGGGCCAAGCCCGTTTCTGCGTCTGCCTCACACATACACGGTCCCTTCTCGTCCCTACCGCACCCTGCTCTTCCCCAGGCACCCCTTCAGACTGCTCCTCCGAACCTCTGTCTCCTGGAAGTCTTCTGCTTCCCCAGGAGTCCAGCAGCACCCCCTCCTCCGCGCAGGACCCCGTCTGCCCACGAGCCCTGGCAGCTGGGCCCGGTGTGTGCGGTGCGTATGTCTGCCTTCTGGTCACCATTATCTTCCTTCCTCTGTGCGGGTCTGAGGAGAACAGGCCCTGAAGCAGAATCTCTCGTGGAGTCCTGTTTGTGGGGCCCCGTTTGTGGGCCTCCTGTCAGCAGGGCCAGGCTAAGCCATGTGAGACCAAGACGCCCATGATGGGAGTTGTATTATTGCCCCCATTTTGTAGATGCAGAAACTGGGATGCGGAGAGGGTGAGTGACTTACCACAGGTCACACAGCTAAGAGGCCAGGTCTCAAACTCCAGAGCCATGTTCTTAAACAGTACCGATCTCGTGCCTCATATCTGAAGCTTCAGTGTGGCTGAATTTTGTGAAGAAAAAAATAAGGCCAATTGTGTAAGTGGGCTTCGTGAACCAAAAATGCTTTTGCAAACGTTAACAAATTATAAGCTATTTTGGAACTAACTAACTGGCAACAATCTCTGGAGATACAGTAGAAAATGAGAGTATTTGCAAACTTGACCCAAACCCATTGCCTCAGAGCTAATCATAAAGTGAGATTGTGAATTTTTTGCTTCTTCCTCTCTTTTTCAGATGAATAAATTATAACAGAAATCTACCGATGGTCAATTTTAGCCATTTTTAAAAAAGATTTTATTTATTTCTGCAAGAGCGAGAAAGCGAGCTCGAGCGGGGGTTGGGGGTGGGAAAAGCAGAGGGAGAAGCAAGCTTCCCTCTGAGCAGGGAGCCCGCATCAGGACTCGATCCCAGGACCCCAGGATCATGACCCGAGCCGAAGGCAGGCACTTAACCAACTGAGCCACCCAGGAGCCCTGGCCATTTATTTTGATCATCAGTGTCACCACCAAATTCTGTTTACTCTAGATTCAAGGTGGCTCTGAACTGGGGCCCATCCTAGCCATTTTCTGGGACTTTATCCACAGCCACGCCCTCTTCACACCACAGCTAAATTACTACTGCTACTACTACCAGGGTCCTAGCCCTCACTCAGCTTCTCGCCACTCTTGTTTCACATCCATCCTTCCCGCCGCTGCTCGAAAGTTCAGCGTGGTTTTCCCCCACTCCCAAGAAGGGCCTAATGGTAGCCAATGAGATAAGGCAGGAAACAGAAATGGGAAGTGGGATAATGGAAAAAGAACTGGCCAGTTTTTCTTAAGTCACTAATGATACAAGAAAACGTGGGAGAATTCACCGAAGGGCAGATATTTTAGGTGACAAAAAATAACAGCTGACACCTATGTAGAAAGAATGTTCCTTGTGCCAGGCCCTGCCCCCAGCACTCTCCACGCATTGCTGGGGAGCAGGGACTGTTGTCTTCATTTTGCAGACGAAGAAACTAAGGCAGAGAAGTTCAGTGGCTTGCTCCAAATCTAGGCAGTGTGGCTCCTCTGTCTGCTTAGCTCTTCTGCTCTCAACAGCTTTCCTATGTGCCAGCCATTACTTCCCACAGAATATGTTAGGAGAGCAAGATACATTCATAGGTGTGAATTCAGAAGTGTGGCCTTTTCCACCTGGGTGGCTCGCTTTGTCCCCTGTGTCCCGTAGCAGCTGCACCTGCACGTGCCCAGAGTCTCACATAGTTGCTCACAAAATTGTCATCAGCTTCTGGCCCTTATGCCACTAACACTAGGGCCCCTACCCTGTGCCTAGGGATCGAAGGGAGAAGAACATTGGCCTCGTCCCTTCCTCAGTGAGAATACGTTTGTCCACGGCAGCCCGGTTTGCAGAGGTGCAGCTCTGCCTGCAACAGACACAGTCAGAATCTTCTTGAAATCATGGCTCCATTTCAGGAGAGGGCCTTTGATAATTCATAGACCCATCTGAGGAGTTCTGAATGAACACCCTGAATGAGTGTTGCAGCTCCCGCTTTCTTCTCAGAAAGTAACTCCTGGTAGCCATGCCAGCCCCCTGAGAGCAGCACTGGTGGCCTCCCAGAGTCCGCAGGACCCAGGGGAGGCATGGGTGGCACCATCTTGGTTTGCGAGTAGAGTCCATGTATTATGGTTTCTGTCACCCATATGGGAATTTTTCCAGGGCTGAGACAATTTCTTCTTCCCCCTTTAATCATTTCTGGGGCACCAAATAACACTCTGAGAGGAACAGGATGCTAATTGGTTGATCGACTGAGCTATGGCCTATGACGCTCCCTCCGGAAGCAGTGGAAGGAAACCACATGGATCAGTATCTTTTATATGTACCCAGTATGTTAGGTCCTTTCCCACATCATCTTATTTCTGCCCCACAACAGCCTTACAGACAAAGCGTTGCTCTAGTCACTATAGATGTGAGTAAACCGAAGTTTCAAGAGGCTGAAGAACTTTTAGTAAATATTATGGCTAGAACACAAGCCTATTGGCTGCAAAGTCCCCAGTCTTCCCACCGTGTTACACTGCCTCCATAGGAGGACCCCTTCTCTGTTGTCTTGCTGAAGAGACCTGGAATTGGATGGGGTGTGGGTTAGGGTATCTCCCCAAGAGTGACAGTTGGCAGCCGCCATGGGACACTCCCCGCTATGATGAGAAAATTCCAGGGAAGGTGGGAAAGGGGTAGGATTTCCAAGGACCCTTGACTTCCTCTGGATGTCACTAGCAGCCCTAGCAAGAAGGTGCCCGACACCCCATCAGACTGAGCTTGCGTAGACACTCCTTGGGTAGTGTGAGCCCAGCAAGGCCTTCCCCATGGCCTACCAGCTCTAGATCTTTCTTCTGTGTTCCTAGCCCGTCTACAGGATGGGGCAGCCCCTCTGGGAGACCTGGACCAGTGGCTTTCCCAGCCCAGGGCCTTTGCCACCACTAAGGACTGAGGCCGAACCCACAGCTCCTCTCACTCAGGCCAAGTTGAATGCCAAGGTGCTGGTGGAGTAAACAGGAAGGAGGGAGTTCAGATTTAGTCCCTGATGCCAGCCCTGAGGGTCAGCCTGTCCTCCATGAGGACAGGGAAGTGGTGGAAACTCTGTTGCTGCCTTTATTCTCTCCCTTCCCCGCTGTCCCTACCTCCCGTTCTTATGCAATTCCCTGCAGCTTTGTCAGCGGTGGGGGTTTGCCTGGAGAAGGACTGGGTGAGACAGGGGGGTTGGGGTAGGGGTCCGGAAGGACCGGCGTGGCCCTGACGGCACCCCCCAGCTCTCACCACCCTCCAGGAGGGGTGTTGAACATTTCGCATACATATTTCTCTGAATCCTCACAAGCACCAAGGGCTGGGCGCTCGGAGTATCCGCGTTGTACTGATTCAGAGGCGCACAGAGACTCGAGTCCACGTCTGTGTGTCTCTTTTAGGTACCTTCTGCCATGCTCTTTGCCCCAGGAACTCCTGCTCCCTGCAAGGGGCCTGATGGTTCACACTGAGGCACAAAAGACTCTGGGAAAAGCACCGCACGTAGAACACCGGGTTCTGTATCATCCCTGGACCACTTACTAAATAGAGACTGCTAACCTGGGCAAAAGAGCCTAGAATTGTGCCTGACGTGTAGTAGGTGCTCATTAAAATTTTCATTTGTAAAAGCAGAGATTATAACCCCACTTCACAGGCAGTGATAAGGTTGGATGGATATTCTGTGTGTGAAAACTCAGGAAACTGTGAAACTATTTAATTGTAAGAGTATTCGTATGATCTCAGGAATGTGTGTGTTTTATGAGAGCAAAGCCTCGAGCCAAGGGATGAGGCCTTGACTGGCTGGGGAGTTTTCCTGGGTACAGAAAGTCCCCACTGTTGCTCTTGGAACACACCTAAAATCCCACTGTTTGTCTCTGGCTGCCTCTGAGGAGGCAGGAAGACAGGCTGAGCTGGTAAAAGACTCTCACAAGGAACCCCAAGACTGGATGCTTCCAAGCTTCAGAGAATTTTCCGAGGAGCAAGAGATCTTGTTTTCAGAGGGAGTCAGAGGGACTTTGGTGGCTGGGAGGTCGTTCCCAGAGAGGGGGCTCCCTGTGATTGCACAGGGGCCTCCCGGCACTACCGCCACAACTCTTTCAACTGGCTCCCCCAAACCAGACGATGGACAGTCAGGGGTGCGATGGGAAGGGGCTGCAGGTTGCATTCCCGCACGTGGAAGGCACGAACTTTGGATTTCCTTCCAGCTCTGCCAGGAGCTTTACTCCTAGCCGACCCACCAAGGAGCATCGTCTTTTAGAAACTTTTTAGTTTAGAGGCGCCTAGGTGGCTCAGTTAGTGAAGCATCTGCCTTTGGCTCAGGTCACGATCCTGGGGTCCCGCGATCGAGTCCCACATTGGGCTCCCTGCTCAGCGGGGAGTCTGCTTCTCCCTCTCCCTCTGCCTGCTGCTCCCCCTGCTTGTGTGCTGTCTCTCTCTCTCTCACTCTCTTTCCCTGTCAAATAAATAAATAAAATCTTTAAATTTTTTTTATTTTAAATTGTGGTAAAAAAATGTACATAGCATAATATTCACCATCTTTGTATTTAAGTGTATAGTTTAGCAATATTAGGCATTTTCACATGGTGGTGTAACAGATCTCTAGCATTTTTTCACCTTGCCAGACTGAGACTCTGATTTCATTGGATAACAACTCCCCATGTTCCCTCCCCCAGCCTCTGGCCCCCACCACCCCACTTCCTGTCTCTATGAATTTGAGCACCCCAGTACCTCGTGCAAGTGGAACCATACATTGTTTGTCCTTGTGTGACTGGCTTATTTCACTCAGCGTGACATCTTCAAGTTTCATCCATGCTGCAGCAGGTGACGGGATTTCCTTATTTTTTAAGGGCTGAATAACATTCCACTGTATGCATATATCACTTTTTTTTTTATCCAGCCATCTTTCAACAGACCGCTTAGTTATTGTGAATAATGCTGCAAAGAATATGGGGCGAGCAGCACCATCTGTTAAAGCAAGGACATTTACTCAATGATTTAAAATAAAAAATTAAAAAATAAAAAATAAATAAAAAATAAAAAAGCATGGACATTTGCACGTGGGCACCTGCCCATGAAGACATGAACACACGTGCAAGCGAGGGCTACGTACACACTCCCCACACCTGCCACGAAGGGTAGACCCGGGCATAACCTGCCTTTGCGTATACTTCAGAGCAAACCAACTCTTTGAAGCAATCACATTTTCATGAAAGAACATCAGGTTTTGAAAGCTTTTATCAAATTAATCGAGCATTAAAACACAATAGAAATAGCCTTTTAAACTTTCCAAGGAGTTCGAAAGAGCAGGTTTATTTTATTACTTAAATTGCTTTGGGATTTAAACCCTGTTTGATCAGCTTCCCATCTTGAAGCTGCCGGTCAGATTTTCCCAGGGCTTGGGCAGTGGCACTTTGCCATGATGTGTGTTTGAAAAGACAGTGACCCTTTGCAAGGATGGTCTGTCCCACTCTCCGCAAAGATGGATGTTGGGGAGGTTTTCAGCTAGGAAGGACCACAGAGACATTTTACGTCTCAATCCCGGACACATCAACACACATATGTAACTGACACAAAAGTTTTCTGAAGCAATGCTTACCCTCATTCCGTGAGATACACTCACATTTTCCAGCCCAGCGTTCCTTGCGGTGAGGTCCATGAACTGCTTATCACCAGCTGGGCGGGGCGGGGGGGGGGGCGGGGAAGATAAGGGCAGAACTTCAGAGTTAGTGTTTATAATATGAAAAGACGCTTGACATCATCAGCTATTGGGGAAATGCAAAGGCAAATCGCAAAGAGGTATCATGTCACACCCACGCCCACGAGGATGTCTATAAGTGTCGATGAGGACGTGGAGAGAAACTAGTTGAGAATGTGGCAAGGTGCAACTGCTGAGGAAAGCATATGGGGGTTCCTCAGAGAGAGAAGCACAGACTTTTATGACCCAGCCACTTGACTCCTAGGTGTATGTACTTAAGAGAAATGAATACATATGTCCACCCAAAAACTTGCCCGTGAATGTCCTCAGCAGCATTATTCATGGCAGCTGAAAGGTGAACACAGCCCAAATGTCCGTCAGTGGATGAACGGGTTGGCAAGATGTGCCATGTCTACCCAAAGGAATGTTGTTTGCCATGAAAAGAGCAGGAGTACTGACCTGTACTCCAACGGGACGTACCTTGAAAACACTATGCTAAAAAAAAAGGAAGCCGATCACAAAAGACCACATACCATACAATCCCATTTGTATGCAGTGCTCAGAACAGGCAAATCTATAAAGATAGGAAGGAGATTAGCGATTGCCGAGGGTTGTGGGAAAGGGGCTGGAGGAAAGGGGACTGACTGCTAATGGGTAGAAGTTTTCTTTCAGGAGTGATGAAAATGTTCCAAAAATTGGCAGTGATGGCAGGGACCCAACTTTGTGAATATGCTAAAAATCATTGATTAGTGCACTTCGTATGCTGGATTGTATGCTGTGTGAATTATATCTCAATAAAGCTACTAAAGAATGAGTGTTTTAAAAAACTTCTATAGCAATTTGAGATTGGTGTGGCATCCAAGAGCACGATCCCTTTTCTAGTAATTCATTTTTGTTGCTTTATTACATTTTACCAAAGTATCAGTCCAGGACTAAGGAATAAAAAAAAAAAAAAAAAGAATCAGATCATCCATGACAGATCATGAGAAAGGTACTGCTCTGGTCTATTTCATTTTTATTTTTTAAAGATTATGGTTTGAAAGCTTTAAGTTGGTTTCATTAGCTACTAATGGCTTATAACCTGTAGTTTGGAAAAATACGGCAAAGTCCGGCTCCAGGGATCCGTGGCAAGCAGGCAAGCAAAGCCCACTCTGTTCAAGGTTCTTAGCAAACCATCAGAGGCGGTAGGACCCTCAGGATAAACTAAAGGCATATCCGTGCATGACCTGACTTCTGCCCATGCTCCCACGCAGACCCTCCACTCCAGTCACGTCCAACAACATGCTTTCCAGAGCGGGCTGAACTCGCTCAGATCCCTGTGTCTTCGCAGATGCAGTGTCCTCTGCTGGAATGAGGACCCTCCAGGGCCACCCACCTGGAAATCACCACACTGGCCTCCAAGCGGCAGCCCAGACATTTCATCTTAGGACTGGCTTTCTCTTTGCTGCGCTTTCCCCAAGTCCGTAAAAGCAATCATTACACAGCATGCCGTCCCATGCTTGCCGGTCCGTCTGACCCAGCAGACAGTAAACTTCTGAGGATAGGTGTGATCCTTGGTTCACTTTTTTTTTTTAAGATTTTATTTATTTATTTATTTGAGCGAGGGGGAGCGAGCATGAGCAGGGGGAGGGGCAGAGGGAGAGAGAGAAGCAGACTCCCTACCGAGCAGGGATCTCCCTGGATGAGGAGCTGTGGTTCACCTCTGCATCCTGGTGCTCACCAAGGGGCATGACCAGTGCCCAAAGCACAAGTGAGGGAGAGTTCACCGCAGTTTATATGAAAACCAGATACTCCTGTCTCTGATGCCAAGGCGAAGAATCAGGCAGAGCCCCCTTCAAGTAAATGCTGCCCAGCCACCCCTCCCCGCACCCTCTGCCTGGGCTCCCCCTTCCCTTGTGCTTCCGAGCGCATCTCCCAGCACCACGGGTTTCTATGGTGACGCTCCTAGGTCTTGACTTCCCTGCCTCCTCCATCTTGGTACCGACTACACGGGACTTCGGTTTCACGCTGATCATGGTATCTGGGGCTGCAGTCTCTACCATCCCTAGGCTTCTTTGACATGGAAAATTCTTAATTTTGCACTGTGCCTCTCAGGGGCAAATGTTAGTTTCTGAACATGTTACTCAAAAGAGGATCCTCCTCGGGTGGCTCAGTCGGTTGAGTGACTGCCTTCGGCTCAGGTCATGATCCCAGGGTCCTGGGATCGAGCCCCGCGTTGGGCTCCCTGCTCAGCGGAGAGCCTGCTTCTCCCTCTCCCTCTGCCTGCTGCTCTGCCTATTTCTGCTCTCTCTGTCAAATAGATAAATAAAATCTTTAAAAAAAAAAAAAAGAGAGAGAGGATCCTCCTCCCCGCCTAACCACCCCCTCCAATTTGGCTTCAGTGTTTATGTCCAACTGGACCCAGGCTACTATTGATACACGGTATTATGTTAATCTTGTTTCTGTCTCTCTCTCTCCCGCCCTCCCTCTCTCTCCCTCAAGCATGTGACCATTTAGCAACTATTAAGTATAAAAGGTCAAATTACTGCTGAGGAGGTGAGCAGCATAAACAAATCAAGGGAGACATGCAGATTAGAACATATCATTGCTATGATTCAGAAAGGCAGAGAAAAGCAGGTGGAACTAAGCTCCACTTGGGCCAAGGTTTAGTGCAAATTAGCAGCAACCTTCATTCAGGGTACCTGGGTGGCTCAGTCGGTTAAGCGTCTGGTTCTTGGTTTTAGATCCGCTCACGGTCTCAGGGTCATGAGATGGAGCCCTGCATCAGGCTCGGTGTGGAGTCTGCTTGAGTCCTCTCCCTCTGCCCGCTCCTGCCCGCGCTCTCTTTCTCCCTGTCTTTACTTACAAAAAAAAAAAAAAAAGGAAATAACCTTCATTTCATTACCATTAGCCCCTGGATCGGGACTGAGTTTGTGTCTCCACCACGCTAACAAGGCAGCGTCGTACAGCAGTCAGGAGCGGGGGCCCTGGGAGTGGGACATGTGGATGCGCACGCCGGCTCCGCTCTTTGCCAGCTGTGTGACGCTGGCCGAGTTACTGAACTTCTCTGGGCTCCTGGGTCCTTCCTGTGAAAGGGGGATATCAGTTGTGTGTATCCTGTAGGGCTGATGTGAGAATGAAGTGAGGTAACACAAAGGGGCACATAACACAGTGCCTGGCTTACGATAAGTGCTCACTTACCGTTGGCTGGTATTAGCCAGTCTTTATTTTCACTGCGTGTGCTCATCGAGCTAAAGACGGGAGCAAGTCGGGAGCGGGGCAGATTGACTTCACATGTCCCGCCTGGGCTGCCCCGGCCTTAGTCATAGCCGACACTTGATACCTCACTTAATTCTTACAGTCGCCCTGTGAGGTACATCGTGTTACCGTAGCTCTCGGCACAGTTAGACTTAGAAACGTTAGGACAGGAGGGGGAAAAAAAAAGGCAAAGAAATTACTGTTTAAAGTAGGTCAACGCAACGAGTGCTTTCAGGTTCTGTCAACAATTTCTCTCGCCCAAGATCAAAGTGAAAATTAGTAGGAGGTGATGCTTGCTTCCCTGTGGAAGGCTGTGGAAATGTGGGCAGAGCTGGTTCCCAAAACACGGGCCTGCTTGGTTGCACAGCCGGCCCTCAGAGCCTGTCCATGCGGCTGGCGAGCCTCTGAAGAACTCTGGGGAGAAGGGAATTATAAGGTCCCCGGTCGGTGGCTGGGGAAGTGAGCCATCTCAGGTGGCCAGTGAGAGACAGAGACGTGCCTGCAGCTCAGGTCCTTTGATGGCCATGAGCACTGACTGTGTCCTCCCTGCTCCCCGCCCCTCACAGATGTCAGGACGTCAATAGTTCGGATCCTGGCACAGGCCGAGGCGGCTTTTCAAGGGAGAACACTCCCATGCCCTCAGTGTCACGCTCGAGAAAGCTCCACAGATGGGCTCCCACACACAGGTGATCCTGCTAGCGCATCTGGGTCGGCAAATGATGGTCAAGTCACCTCTTCACAGTCCCCTTCCCTCCTGCTGGCAGCTCTGGGGGCCTTTTCCCACCAGTGGTCCGCGGGTGGGACTGTGTCAACTCATCGGAGAGGCTCTCAGAATCCTGGGTCTGAGAAAGGAGTATTGAAATATTGGGATATTGAGCCCTTTCCTCTCGACACGCATTTAGTAAACTGAATTCCATTGACTCTGATTCCGATCCCAGAAATTTCTCATGAGTCACATAAAATCGGAACCTGCCTGTGGAAATTCAAATCACTTTTACTTATTCCTTACAGAGGACTTTGAATCATCTATAGGAATTGCTCAACTGGGGAGTTTTAAATGGAAATCTCAACTTTCTTAGCTTAGGTCTCTGTCTCATCCAGTGATGGTTTTGTTGTTTTGTTACCTCCATCCCCGCCCCCAACCTTCCACTAAACCTCTGGCACCTTGAGAGCAGGAGAGATTTTTTTGTTTGTTTCTTTTTCTTTTTTTTTTTTTTTGCATTATTATGCCCCCAGTGTCCCACACAGAGCTGGCACATAGCAGAAGTTAAACAAATGTTGGCTTGATGGATGACGGTGTAAACGGATGGCTGGAGGGACAGATGATGGATGAATGAATGGCAAGACAGACCGACCCGCAGATCTGTGGCCAGATAGATGGACAAGACCGCATATTGACAGTCCTGTGTTGTGATGCAGTTGTGAGTTACTTTCTCATGGTGGACTAAATGTTTGCTGAGCTAACCTGGCAGAAAATCTTAGCTATTGATAGATTTTGGAAAATAGACGCATAGATCTTTATTTACCCATTAGCTAATTGCTTTTCCTTGCTACCATTTGGTTGGCTTTATTTTTCAGTAACGATATGTATTTCAAATACATATGATTAGCATCCTTTGAAGGACCCTGGCCGGGAAGCCACAGGAACTGTCCAGACTAGAGTCCATGCCACGGATCTGGCACCCTCAGCCGCCAGCATGCCTTAATACCCCCTAAGAGGCATCCGTGTGTTTCTGCCCCAAGTTGGAATTCCCAGACCTAAGAACACAATTTCTGCCCCTCCAGGGACACCCTCCCCCTCATGAGAGTCGGAGAGCTTGCAAGAGCAAGCAGACTGGACAGACGAGCTGTTGGGAGGGCTGTGGGCAAAGCTTCCTGTTGCCTGTTAATAGTGGACTTTGGCAGCAAACCTGTTAGAGGAAGCGCCCTCTGGTCCTGCTGTTGTCTTGCTAACCTGCTCTATTAGACCTTTGTGTGCTCTGCTCTCCACCCTGAGTCCTACATCCCTAAAGCAGGAGGGCCCTGGCCCGCCGCCCCGTGGCTGTTCCTGCTCTGCCACCGCCCCCCTCCTTCCCTCTCCCAGGCTTCTTGTTACTCAGGCTTATCTTCTGTCTGGATCCTGCTCGGGTCTGCCAAGGGCCAGGGTATGATCGGTTCGTTCTAACTGATAGAATGTTCTGCCTAGTGCCAAGCTGAAATCTTCCGAATGGTAATTCCACCTCTTGGTTCAATTTCCACCCCTGGGGGCAATCGTGAATTCTCTACTCCGTCTTCTGCGTGGGGGTCCTTCGGGTTTTTGAAGACAAGTAATGCGTCCCTTTAAGACTTCTCCTCTCTAGGCTGACAGCTCCAGTTCTGGCCAGAGTTGCTTGGGGGTCTTGTTTTCCAGACCCTCACCATTCTAGACATTTTCTGGTTTGTCAGATTTACTCTGGAGAAATCTTTAAGAAGACTGACACTGTCCCCGATTGAAGGAGACTAAGGAGACATGACAAATAAATGCCACGTGGGAGCCTGATTGGATTCTGGACCAGAAAAGGGAGAAGAGTGGGACAAGTGACTCAATTTGAATAGCATCTGTAAATTAGCTAAGAGTATCGATGTTGATCTCTTGGTTTCGCTCATTGTACTACAGGTGTGGAAGATGTTAATATTTGGGAAAGCTAGGTGAAGGGTATATAGGAATGTTTTTGCAATTTTTTTTGGAAGTCTCATACTATTTCTAAATGAAAAGTTGGCAAGTAGTCTTTCAGATGTTGGGTTGGATTTGCAGTTATCAGTGGACCTAAGCTAAAACTACAACTCCCAGAATTCCCTTGTCTGCATGGTGGGGGGGCGGGGCACAAGAGACATTTGCATGAGGCAGAAGGCAGAGGTGACCCCTGGGGAGGTCCCTGCTGGGGCTGGTCAGGCACTGCTGCTGCTCATGGCCTGTTGTTCATTTGCTGGTCTACCCTGCTGGTGTGGCACAGTGCGCTGCCTGCAGCTCCTGTCTGATCTGCTTCAGCTTCTCTGACTGCTTGGCCTGGAAGGGTACCATTGGGAAGGAACAGTTTGGAATCCCAAGGCTGCTCATTTTATACTTCCTATATTCTAAGCATTTTCCTTGGGAACCCTTCCTCTCCTCACCAGTATGCGTACCTTGTTATTCCCGTTTCTCCAAACTAGCCATGAAATTGTCTGGTTTTCCCAGTAAGCACACTGATGACTTATATGAAAATCTTTTTAACCACGGGTGAGGAACTCAATTAGAGAGTTAGTTGTTAGTGGATCTGTATCAGTGTGGTCTAAAACTGTGTTACCTTTGTGAGTAACCATGTTACTCTCTCCTTTGTAGCTGTCTCCTTTTAAGCTGGGATCTGCTGTAAATCTCCCGAAATTTTCCCATATGAGTTGTTCTCAATGACTGACTTTTTGATCCTTAACTTTACATTTTTTTCCATCAAATTTCATCTTGGGGCTTTTGGCTCCTCATTTTAGCTCTTGATTAATTTGGATGTGGGACCTGCCATCTATCATGTTATCCCTACCAACTCTGTATTACTTATACATTTGATAAGCACACATTCCAAGTCTTATCCAAGTCACTATAAAGGACAGTGGTGTGTCATCTTCAGTGGGCCAGCATCAATCAATCAGTCCAACTCAGGGCTCAGCTGGCTAAATATCATCCTCTAGCCCACATTTCTCAAAAATATTCTAAGACGTTGTCATTTCAGCATCTTCTTGATTTATCAGAACAGATAAGACAGCTGCTTAATAATCTGGAACTGATGTAACTTGCTTTACTGGACTGGAATTCAAGTAAGATTCACATCATTTCTTACTTTCCAGATTCATCTCTCCAATCCGTACATGCCCAAATCAATTTGTTTCTAGGACTGCCGGAGCAAAGTCCCACAAACTTGGATGGCTAAAAACAATAAAAAAGTGATTTCTCACAGTTCGGGAGGCCAGAAGCCTAAAATCAAAGTGTGGGCACACTCACACTCTCCGGCTCCCCCGGAGACTCTGCAGGGAGATCTGTTCCAGACGCCTGTCTCCCAGTTTCTGGTGGTTCCTAGCAATCCTCGGTGTTCCTTGGCTTGTAGCGTATCCCTACGATTTCTGCCTCTGTGGTCACGGGGCCTTCTTCCCTGGATATCTCTGTGGGTCCTTCTCTCTCGTCTTATAAGAATACCAGTTGTATTAGATTTAGGGCCTGCCCTAAGTCAGGATGACCTCATCTTAATTACATCTCCATTGACCTTATTTCCAAATAAGTTCACATTATGAGGTTTCAGATGGACATGAATTTGGGGGGCTGGGGGGTGGGGTGGGAACCGCCGTTCAACCCAGTACACCAACTAAACACAAATTTCTACCTCCCTGCTCCCTGTGTGTGGCTGTACAGTTTGTGCAGTGCTCGTCCTGGGGAACCAGGTTCTCTCTCTGCTGCTACCATCTGTATCGCTATTGAAAACAGAAGGCCCCACCCAACGCCTGCTGCCTGTGTTAATGTCAACGGTCTAGCCCTCGACACAGGCCACCGGGAGTCTTCCTCAGCGTCATGCTTACACAAGAATGAGCCACACTGGGTTCCTACTCCAAATCCTCTGGGGCAGCTGGACCGGGAGTGTTCATAGGCCTCAGCTCTGCACTATGCTGGAAAATAATCAAGTCAACATTTGACACTTTCCCTTCCTCCCTGGTTCGTTTCCCCCTCGGCTGTGGAGGGCTCTTGGCCATCTAGTCAGATATGACCATTTCAGCCCATTAGAGAACATCTAACAGTACTGACCCTCAAACAGAAGGGATTGGTCCCGATCCTTTCTGTCCCAGGCCCCTTGCACCTGTGCAAATTTGTCCAATTCCTTCCAGCAACCAGCTAGTCATACCAAAAATACGGAGAAGAACAGCCTTTGTCAAGCTATACATCAGGGGGAAATGTTCAATTAAATCCTGTTCCCGGGATAATGACGCCTAGCTGCCCACACTTATATCACTGAAGGGTACCATTCGTGACATTGTTCTAGGAACAAAGACTTCCTCCAGGGAGATTTGCTGCCTCCACCTTGCTGGCGGGTGTCTTTGAAATGGTGGCTTATCCAAATAGATAGAGGTAAAATTCCTCTTTCTAGGGACCCCATCACACTTCTAGTACATATTTGTGCCATGAATCAACGTCACGTTTGGAAGACAGAGGTAATTAAACTTAACCCGAATGCACATTCTTTCCCTTTTTGACAACTGAGAAACATCTCGTGTTTCCCTGGCTATTGGCTTCTTTCCCAAATTTCTCCGAATTCGTGGACAGTGGCTGTGTAATCTTATGTCCAAGTTCTGATGGGATTCATCTGATGCCGCAGTTTGTGTAATGTGGGCAGTTGCTCCCACACCTCTTCTTTGATCTTGATATTCTTGATATTCTCTTGACTTGATATTCTTCTTTCGGAATTTGCCTTTACACTGTCCGGTTTGAGAATTACTATTCTGGAGAGAGAGAAACACTGTGCATTAAAAACTGTGCCCTTTCCACTAAGTGTGGGGCCCGGCTCTTCCCTGTTATTTTTCTGGCTCCGAATAATTTTCTAAATCAGTTTTTCTGTGGTCTCAGCCATTTGTTGAAAGCTCAGCTCATTTTACGCATTAGTATTCCTGAACATCAGTCTTACAGGTTTGTGCTTTTTGGCATTTGTTTTTGGCCCTCTGCCCCCTCCCACTGTTAGACATGCTCTTTGAAATTCTGGACTCACTCGGTGTTAGCAGTGGTTTCTTTAGATGACCTCTCCTCCTCCACTCTACCTTCTTTCTCAGCGAGGTTATTAGTTTATTCTTAACCTTGCAAACACTCGTGCGGCACCTGCCATGTGTCAGGCACAGTGCTCGGCACTACTGGTATACCAGGCAGCAAAGCCAGGTGTGGCACCTGCTCCTACAGAGTCAGGGAAATAGACAGGATACAAACGATCAAGCAAAGAGTATAAAACTGCAACTATGACAACTTTGAAGAAGAAGAGGCACCTAGCCCTCTGAGAAGTTATGAGGTTTCTTTTTTTAATCTAGTCTAAGATGCAAAAAGGGACCACCAAGTTAAGATCTGAAAGGTGAGGAGGAAGTGTTTATTGAGGTCAAAAAGGGAAAAGAAAATAGTCCAACTAAAAAATGAGCAAATGGGGGGTGCCTGGGTGACACAGTCAGTTGAGTGACCAACTCTTGATGCCAGTTCAGGTCCTGGTCTCAGGGTCCTGAGACTGAACCCCGCATTGGGCTCCACGCTCAGCACAGGGTCCGCTTGGCCCTCTCCTCTGCTCCTCCCCTGAGCGCTCTGTCTCTCTCTCAAATAAATAAACAAACAAATAAAATAAAAACAAATTAAAAAAATCATTTTTTTAAGTGAGCAAAAGATCCAAACAGACACCTCATCAAAGAAGATAAACAGACGGTAAATAGCATATTTTATAAGCTAGATATTCAACATCATAGTCATTAGGAAATTGCGAAAGAAAACAACGAGATACCACTACACACCTATTAGAATGGCTCAAATTCAAAGCACTGACAATGTCAAATGCTGGTGGGGCAGCAGGAGCTCTCCTTCATCGCTGGTGGGAATGCAAGATGGTACCACCACTTGTGAAGATAGTTTGGCAGTTTCTTGTAAAACTACACACACTCTTACCGTACGATCCAACAGTTACGCTCCTCGGTATTTGCCCGAATGAACTGAAGACTTTGTCAGCACACACAAAAAAATGTTTATAGCAGCTTTATTCATAATTGCTAAAACTTGGAAGCAACCAAGATACCCTTCAGTAGGTGAGTGGATACATCAACTGCGGTACGTCCAGGCAACGGCATACTATTCGGCACTAAAAAGAAGTGAGCGATCAAGCCATGAGCAGACATGGAGGAAACTTATAAAAGCATATCGCTAAGTGAAAGAGGCCAATCTGAAAAGGTTATATACTATAAGCTGTGAGTCCAACTCCATGACATCCTGGAAAAGGTAAAACTATGAAAGCAGCCCCCTCCTCCCCCCGCAAAATCCATAGTTGCTAAAGGTATAGGGGGAAGGAGGGTTGAATAAGTAGAACATGGGGAATGTCTAGGGCAGTGAAACTATTCTGTATGATACTATAAGGGTGGATATTTGTAATTATACACTTGTCCCAAACCACAGAATGTACAATACAAAGAGTGAGCCATAAGGTAAACTATAGACTTTGGTTGATAATTGTGTGTCAATGTTGACGCATGGATTATAATAAATGTACTACATTGGTGTGGGATGTTGATGGTAGAGGAGGAGGCTGTGTGTGTGTGTGTGTGTGTGCGTGCACACGTGTGTGTGGTAGGGAGAGACAGGGTACATGATAATTCTCTGTACTCTCAATTTTACTGTGAACCTAAAACTGCTCTGAAAAACAAAGTTTATTATTTTTTTAAAGGCAAGATGGAGAGTATTCCAGGAAGAAACTAGCACATGCAAAGGCCCTGTGGCACGGGAAAGCCTGAGGAACATGTGGGCCCAAAGGAAGGCCACTGTGGGTAGAAAGAATGAGACAGGGCTGGTGGACCTGGTGGAGCTGGAAAGACAGGTGATGGCCAACTCTGCAGGGCCCGGAGGGCTGTTAAAGCTGTTTTTCTTTATCCTGGAAGCCCCAGGAAGCTATTGAGTGGTTTTAGGATGTGGAGATGGGATCAAGAACAGCAAGAATATGATCAGATTTCTATTTCAAAACAATCACTCTGGCTACAGTGTAGAGAGTGAAAAACATATTGGAACTCTAGAAAGGGCAGAGCTGGCATGAGGAGGCCAGTTGGGGAGCTGAAGCTACAGCCCAGCTGAAAAATAAAGCTACAGCCCAGCTTGAGCAAGAGTGGGTGATGTGGGGATGGGAAAAAAGGCCAAGGCCAATTAGGATTTCACGTGGACAGTACTGGGAAGGGGGCGAAACATATGAAGGAGGGGGAGGAGAGAAGGGCCAATTAATCTGCGATTAATCTGTGATTGTATAACGAGAGGTTTATTCCTGGAGATTTATATCCCTCTTTAGCTATATTCTCCTTTGAACTTTCTGACTCATGCAAATTTCCCAGTTGGTTGAAGTCTGCTTTCCTTAAGTGAAATGACCATGGCTAAACATGTCCTACGGGCCCAAGTCCCTTTTGTACCGTAAAGGGCTCCCTGATATCACTCCTACATTGCAAACCAATATTGATACATGTTTGAGAATTAGGTCCAACAACGGCGCTCACCATAACTCTTCTACTTTCAGAAAGTTGCGTTCACAAAGCAATTTAAACATTCTTTTTTTTGAACTTTTTTTTTTAAAGATTTTATTTATTTGACAGAGAGAGACACAGCGAGAGAGGGAACACAAGCAGGGGGAGGGGGAGAGGGAGAAGCAGGCTCCCCACTGAGCAGGGAGCCCGATGTGGGGCTCGATCCCAGGACCCTGAGATCATGACCTGAGCTGAAGGCAGATGCATAATGACTGAGCCACACAGGCGCCCCCAATTTAAACATTCTTGGGTGGCCTGCAAGAGACATGGCCACCTACGTACCTAGTACTTACCACATACTAGGAGCTGTTCTGAGTGCGTCATTAGCTCAAGGATGTCCCCCAACAGCTCAGTGGAGTAGGTACAATTATCATCTTCATTTTAGAGCTGGGGAAATTGAGACACAAAGAGTTTAAATAATTTGCTGAGTACACACAGCCAGGACTGGAACTCTGGCCCTGGAGTCCTTTTCAAAGCCATTACTTGAATTGCCCCATCCAATGAGGTCTTTCTGCAGAATTTTTCAAACCAGTCCTAGGGAGAGAAATCCTTTGCCTCTTAGGTCTCAGAAGTGGAGGACGGAAGCCTGCAGATGCCTATTCCGTGGGGAAAAGAACAAAGCTGACCTGCAGCATAATCTGAAATGAGAGATGGGAAGGGACAGAGAGATAAAAAGAGACAGAGCAGAGATTGGCCAGAAGAAAGAAAGAGATCTAAAGTGTCCGCAGGAAACCACCGTGGCCAAAATATGCGAAATAGCCAACACCAGCATCTCTCAAGGACAGTTGGCCCTTTTCCTAATAGTCAGAAGGTGAATGTCAATTTGCCAGGAGGCACGAGGAAAACAAAAGATGGACATCTGTTTCCTGAGACACAGGGCTAAAAGCCAGGTAGCTGGGGAACTGGGGTTGCCTTGAAGAGTTTGGTGAAGGCAAAGACAGGCCTGAACCTTGGCCAGACGTTGTCTGAAACTATGGTTCTTAACTAAGAGTGCATAGCTGGCCTCCGGGGGAGTCCTTAAAAATTCTTGCACCAATCCTACAGAATCTTCTGGAATGGGGTTGGTCCCAGGCATTTGTATTTTTTGAATGCTTCTCAAGTGATTCTGGCAGGGGGCCTTGAATAAGACCTATGGATCTGAAGACATATGGCTGATGCTCATAAGAAGTCTCCAGGTGAAATTTTTACCAAGTGTTTAAGAGTTAAAAGGGAGGGGCGCCTGGGTGGCTCAGTGGGTTAAGCCTCTGCCTTCAGCTCAGGTCATGATCTCAGGGTCCTGGGATCGAGCCCCACATTGGGTTGTCTGCTCAGCGGGGAGCCTGCTTCCCCCCCTCTCTCTGCCTGCCTCTCTGCCTACTTGTGATCTCTCTCTGTCAAATAAATAAATAAAATCTTAAAAAAATAAAATAAATAAAAAAAGAGTTAAAAGGGAAATCCTTAGAAAAATAATAATAAAAAATAAAAAATAAAAATAAAAGGGAAATCCTTGAACACAGATACCAGTGGGGGGCCCCGCAATTAATTAGACCTGAAGAAGCTCGGGCTATTGGCCTTGAATTTATCCATCTGGACTCCAGGTGAGTCAACGGTGTTTCATGAGGCAGAAATGGCCTGGAACCATCTTCACACAGACCAGAGAACGAGACCACGGAAAGCAGGTATCCTCACAAGAGGGGCTCACGTCCCATATTCCTCATCACCTGCCTTCGCCAGGAGTGGGATTTGATGACTGTACACTCAGGTGTCGAACTACAACTTCTGAAGTGAGCGTGGATATGACTGGAATGATCACAAATGGTTTGAAGAATAAATAGTTAAAATGGCATTTCATCAGTTACTATTCTACCAACGCTCCCTGCTCGAGTGTAGGAGAATTCTTTTTGTCTATGAATAAAAACACTTCCCTCCTCTCAAGACTCTTAGGAAGAAAATGAAGGAAAAGGACTTCACAAGGGGGTTGTCAATCCCACGATAGATGCAATAAAACTATATAAAAAGGAGAGCAAAGAAAAGAGAAATATGGGATGTGGGTTCACAGATATCTTGAATAGGGAGAGTGTGTTGAGGGAGGTGGGTATGCTTTGGGGTGCTTTCCTTTTGAATGTTAGGTGTGGGGGTACTTATTCCATTATCAAAATAACCCAGAAAACAGACCAAATAAATACATAGAAGTGTCTCTGCCTGAAGGATTATGATCAACCCGGTTCTCTGCACCTAAGGGGCAATTTAAAAAGAAATAAAAGCTAGATACACAGGGAAAACTCACCTGCAGATAATCCCACCGTCCACAGGGTAACAACCACCATTAACATTTTCCTTTCTAGGCTTTTTTTGTACATCCTTTTTTTTTTTTTTTAAGATTATATGGCATCTGTGATTGTTTTGTATTCTCTTTTTTATTCTCATTTTAATGTGTGCACTGAGAAGTCAAAACAAGTTCCAGACACTGAAAGCAAAAAAATGCACAAAATGGCTTTGACAGGTATTACACAATGATCCAGATTTCGTAAACCTGAACACGGGGATTGCATGGTCATTCTTCTAGAAATCGAAACTCTTATTTATTTATTTATTTTTAGTAATAGACTTTATTTTATTTTTTTAAGGGAGCCTATTTTATTTATTTACTTTTAAAGATTTTATTTTTAAGTATCTCTACACCCAACATGGGGCTCAAATTCACAACTCCGAGATCAAGAGTCGCACACTCCACTAACTGAGCCAGCCAGGCGCCCCACTTTATTTTTTTTTAGAGCAGTTTTAGGTTCACAGCAAAACCAAGCAGAAAGTACAAACGTCCTCCTCTTTTTACTTAACATCAGGGCATACAAATATTTTCATTTCATTAAAAGCTTCTCAGAAACAAACTTTTTACTGTCAACAAAATGTTTCCTTATATGGATGGAATATGGTTTACTTAGCCTTACCACCACTGGACATTAGGGTTGTTTCCAGTTTTTTGGTGGTATAAGTAAAGTGGCAATGAACATTTTCGTGTATAAATTCCACCCCCACACATATTTAGCATTATTTCTTTGGGACAGATTATCAGAATCATTGAATGAACCAATATGAACATTGTAAGGCCAGTTTTATCAAACTACCAACTTTCTTTCCAGAATTTTATGCGAATGTCCACCTTTAACAGAAGAATTTGAGAGGATCTACTCACTACGCTCTTACTGGTTGTGGTAGGTGGAAAACTAACCTCTCCCTGCCAAGGTGCCAAGATGTTTCCTTTAATTCCTGGAAACTGAGTAGTTTACCTTATTTAACAAAGGGGCATTAAGGTTGTTAATCAGCTGATCTTAAGACGGGGCGATTATCCTGGATTATCTAGATGGGCCCAATGTAATCACAGGTGTCCTTAGAAGTGAAAGAGGGAGGCAGAAGAGAACCAGAAAGACGACTGAGTGAGAATGACTCAGCCCTGGGTTGTTGGTTTTGAAGAAGGAGGGGGCCGCGAGCCAAGGAATGTGGGAGAGGTCTGGAAGCTGGAAAAGGCAAGGAAATGGATTCTCCCCTAGAGCTTCCAGAAGGAACACGGCCCTGCCAACACCGTGATCTTAGCCGAGGAGATGTGTTGGACTTCTGACTACAGACATGTAAGCAAATACATCGGGTTATTCTAAGCCACTAAATTTTTTGGTAACTTTTTACCCCAGCACTAGAAAACTGTGTTGGTTATCTTCGTTTCGTTTCATTCCAGTGGCATTTAATGCCGTTTTAATTTGTATTTGTTTGATTTTTCTGGGCAGAGCACATCTGTTGTTCTGTCTATCCAGAAAAGACTCTTCTGGGAAGTGCACCTTCTCCTTCCTTACAAGCACGTGGTCCAAAATCAAGTTGGATCCCCAACCAGGTTAAGCCATTCAGAGCCTTTCTTTGTAATTAAGAATTTTAGGATTAAAGAGTACAAACCCCTTCCTTCTATACGGTGCAGAGGGAGGTGCATCACAGTGGCTGCCAGGGGCATGTTTCTGCCACCAGCACAAAACCTGGTGGGGAGATTGACATCGATGTGCAGAGGAAAGCCGGGCAGGGAGAACGTTTCCACAGGATTGGTCACGGAAGTCAGCCACGTCCCTGCTCTTCTGGCTGGGTGACTCTTCCAATAAATGTCTCTTTTGCAGAAATTACCTTGAGTTGTGTTTCTGTCACTTACCACTACAAGAATCTTAATACAGAAATTGGAACCCGAACTGGGGAGTGGAAATCGACGAGCCCCCAAATGGCTGCATCAAGTTTGGTTAAGGAGGCAGTATCGCAGGGGGCCTTCAGCTGCAGATCCTGGGCCGGGAAAGTTGTGTCCCCTATTTTTTATTTCATCAAGACAGTTGGTTAGATTATTTTCCAGTGGCTCTTGGGACTCAGACCATGTGTCATTCAGACTTCCACTTTGGGACACTTAGTACTAAAATACCAGGATAAAAGAATATGTCGCTGATTTCTCATAGCCTCTGGGAGGGTGCCGTGAGAGAGACGAAGTGTGCACCCAGAAGAAGGGAGCGTTCAAGGAGCCGCTGGACAGACAGTGATCGTTTTAAGAGAGGTCTTTCTGTTGGTAGCCAGCGGTCCCAAATGGCCAAGGTCACGGAGTCATGCCCTTTGTTCAACAGCCAAAGCCTAGTGCTCTGCCCCACACTACAGGTTCTGCACTGAGGAAGAAGCTATAGAATCCTAGAAATCTGGATGGTGGTACCTGGGCAGGACCAAACCCGCCAAAATGTTGTACACTCCCTGCCTGACGAGGAACCAGCGATCTCTCCCCACCCCGCCCCAGTGTGATGTGAAAATCCCAAGAGCAAGGTCAATGTTGAGGGCAGGGCAACCAGACATGCCCTCCTTCCTCACATCTCCTGCTGAGCTGCAGGGGAAGGGCAGAGTCTCTAGAGCTGCTCTAAGACATTGGAAGCCACATGGGTGGGGTCTCAAATGCCCCTCATCCCTTAAAACTTTCTGGGGTTGGTTATTGGCCAATGGAGACCCCCAAAATGAAACTCAAAGTCATGTGATTAAGGTTGTTTAAGGTCAAAGTGCTGGAAAAGCCCAAGTCTGCCAAACTGAGACGAGTGATTGTCAGCCACTAAGGTAGTTATTTTTCAAATGTTCGTGACGATACGAGCCACCTGGGATGATTGTTGAAAATACAGATTCCCAAGCACCTCCTCCTGGAGAGTCAGACTGGGGACCAGAGAACTCAGTCTTTGCCAAGAGGCAGTGATATTCACCAACCACAGTTCTGACCTCACCATTCCTGTCCAGCTGGATGTGGTTTAAATGCTGGACCAGTGACCACTGTGTGTCACCTCCTTTTCCCCCATTCTAAATGGTGGCATTTATAACGGTCACCCTGCTTCCCACCAGCCATTGTACATGAGGTGTGTTGGAGGTGGTTGGTGACTACAGGAACCACAGACCCAAAGAGGGCACGATCATGAGGAGCCATGAGAAGACTTGACCAAGAGGAACACGTATGCTCAGGAATCCTGGACTTGGACTTGTGATTAAATGGCCGTTGGAGTTAATGCTTCGAACGTCACTTCTATTCACACCCAAACTCACTCATTTTCTCCAAACATGTAGAAATAACATCTAACGTGTATTAAGCACTCAGTATGTTCTATATGTTGTTCTATATATCGTTTAAGAGCTTTATATGCACCAGCTCACCCAATCCTCCCAACTGGTACTATTATTATCCCTCAGTTACGGGTGGGGAAACTGGGGCTCAGAGCGGTGAAGAAACCTGCCTGAGGTCACACAGCCACTCAGTCATGGAGCCAAGACCTGCATGCGGGCGGCCTCCAGAACCTGAGCTCTTACCCAGCACTCCATGCTGCCCCTCCAGGAAAGAGAGACATGCGAAAGAAGAAGATAGAAGGACCCAGTCACATTTCAAAAGCAGATAAACGTGGATGGAGCACAGAAAAGAAACAGGAAAAACTAATGTGAAGAAAGACTGCCAACAAAAGCAATCCGCAGGAGATGAACTCCCTCCGGACGAAAAGAAAACGGTAGAGCAAGACGAAAATGATTGTAAAGTGAGCATGTTTAGAATCCTCAAAAGATGAGGGACGAAGCGAACCAGAGTCAGCGGATATGGAAGAGGAACTACTTATTAGAAACCCTGGAAATGAAAAAAATCCCATACTTGAAATAAAAACAACAGATGGGGGAAGCTCTGGACCAGGCAGAGCTGGATAAACAATTAGTGCTTCGGAAGACGGAGTTGAGGAATTCGCCCAGAACTCAGCCCCGGAGAGAAAAAAAAAAAAGAAAAATTGAAAATTATGAAAAGATAATTGCTAGAAATGGAAGAGAGTTGGGGAGGCTCCATCCAAGAAAAGGTTCCAAAAAAGGAGCAAATGGTGGAAAGGTCTGAAGAGATAATAGGAGAAATTCATCAGAATCCTTGGACAGAAAGCGTCCACTGAACATTGAGTAGAATAAATAATAAATCCTCACCTATCCATGCTATTCTAGATCTGCAGACCATCAAGAATACACAAGCAAATCTTAAAAACTACCAGAAGAAAAAGAGATTTTTCATCTTGTAGATTCAGGACTTGGAGTCCAGAGCGGGATGTGGAAGTGGGACGAGGAAGGCTGGATGACTTTGAGTTACATTCCACTGGGAAGCAGATGATCACACATGGGAAGAGATGACAATTTGCAGGCATTATCTGTGCGGAAAGAAACGTATGTGGATATGCTGGGAATCCAGTGACTAGCCATCGTCTTTGCATCCCCCTTCTTCTGAGAAGAGTTCTTTCCCCACTAACCATGTGGTTCACATACCTGTTTCATTCTCCTCCAAATCTCGCCCCCTGTTTATTAGCCCAAGGAAGCGTCCCAGTGGGGGTGAAGGTGGCCAGTCACAATAACTCACTCTAGGCTTTGGTTAATGGACCGTGTTGGAAGAGCCCTTCCTTGGGATCTCTGACTTTGGGACCGGTGTGAGCAGGTCCTAGCAGCTCTCTAGAGGCCAAAGCTGTGAGAGATGAGCTGTGGGCATTCTTGGAAGCATGCTTCCGGCCATGTAGGACAGTGCCAGTCCCACAGGGAATAAGATTGACCTGCAGAGAAAAACAAAGAGAGGTAGAGTGAATTTTGTTAGTGCGTGAGTTTCTGGTGCTTGATCTATCTCCGCTCTTCCAGTCTTTTGTGAATCTTCCCTAAAATCTCCCCCTTAAAATAAACGTGTAAAACTTAACATTTCTATTATTTTCAACCAAATGAATCTTAGTTCATGGAATGAGGAGGCTGACACTTTGTTATTCTTTAACGATTTGCGTGTTTTCTTTGGGGGGAAATGTTTATCTTCTGGGTCTTGCGTGTGGTTTTTTTGTTTGTTTGTTTGTTTAACTCTGCAATATCCCAAACGGAATTTCTATTCTCTGTATCCCAATTCCCCTCCTTCTTTCCCTTTCTTTGCTAAAGGCTTTCCCATCTTTACACACACCCGAGACAAGAACCTCAATCCTATCCACTCCTCTTGACTTACACCCCCACACTCCAGCAATCACTGAACCCCATCCAATCTACCTTTGAACCCAGTTCTCAGATCTGTCTGCTCACTTGAACGACAACTAAGCAAGCCATCATGGACGGGGCTGTAGGCAACACTCATTGGCTGCTGAGTATACTTTGGAACAACTTTTCTGGAGGCAAATTGGGAAGTATAGTTCAATAATCTTTAAAATATGTATACCTTTTTTTTTAAAGATCTTATTTATTTATTTTAGAGAAAGAGAGAGAGTGAGCAGCAGAGGGAGAGGGAGAGAGAGAATCTCAAGCAGACTCTGTGCTCAGCACGGAGCCCGACACGGGCCTCGATCTCATGACCCTGAGATCATGACCTGAGCTGAAATCAAGAGCTGGGCACTTAATGGATGGAGCCACCTAGGTGCCCCAATATTAATACCTTTTGACCCAGCAATTGCACCCCAGGGATAAGGGGGAAGTCAAAGATAAAACTTTTTTTTAAAAACAAGGACATTTACAATAATGATTGGTTTGAAAATAATAGTTAATAAGACGGACTGTTGCTTAAGATACAATGCTAAATAAGAAAGGATGGGGCGCCTGGGTGGCTCAGTGGGTTAAAGCCTCTGCTTTCAGCTCAGGTCATGATCTCAGGGTCCTGGGATCGAGCCCCACATCGGGCTCTCTGCTCAGCGGGGAGCCTGCTTCCGCCTCTCTCTCTGCCTGCCTCTCTGCCTACTTGTGATCTCTCTCTCCGTCAAATAAATAAATAAAATCTTTAAAGAAAGGATATGAAACACAGAATTATAGACAGTATGATTCTCATGTCATTAAAAACACATGTCAAATTCAGGGAGTATGCAAAATTGGATGTAATCAGTAGGCTTCCTTTCTCCCTGGTCTCATTCTCAAACTGGCCACCCGCTGCCCTTCCCTTCTGAGGATGAGGTGGGTGAGGTTAGGAAGCGATAGCCTCAGGGTCATTTTGGGGTTTTTCTTAGTTCAGTGTAGAGTGCTGAGCGCAGTATAATTTTCAACATCTTCATATTGTGCCTTCTGTGATAATGCGGACTCCCCCCACTATTGTTTTCCAAAATGCCACCCTGCGCCTAATACAACTTAATTTTTACCTCCGCACACAACACATTTCGGTAGGATTTTACTGTATTTGTAGATCTACATAGAAAAGAACAGGCAAAGGAAACACACTAAAACGTCAACTGTGGGTCATCTGCGGGATGGAAGTTTGTTGATTTTGATATTCTCCCCTGTCTTTAAATACTTTCAGATATGCAATCGTATGGGCACGCTCTGAAATATTTAATCAAACCCGTATTCTTAAACATTTAGATAACTTGCCATTTTCCACTCTTGTAAGCAATGCTATGGTGAACATCTTGAAATCTACATCCCTGTGCCCGCTGAGTCCTGCAGAATTATACCGACATGAACCAAGAAGGCTCCTGCCTTCCAGAGCCTTTCTTCCTTAGTAAAGAAGAGCAGACATTTAGAGAAACAACCAAAATGTGAGACAAAAGGTGGTAAGTAGCTTATGTGGTGGGGGGGGGTCCCAATCCAGGCAGGGAGCATGCTGCCTGGAAGAGGGGGCATTTGAGTCAAGCTTCTCAAAGAAGAGACAGCTGGGAAGAGGGAGCTCATCTTTCCAGTGGCCACAGAAAATTGACCTTAGTGGGTTACTCTGGTGGCGCCTGAGAGCTGAGAAAACAGGCTTTACACGGGAGCCCAAGGACCTGGGGCCCAGTCTGTAGGTTTCCCGTTCCTCCTTCTAGCCCCACCGGAGATCACTCTACCATCAGTGCCCCTGTGGCCTGTGGGAGGGGGAGGGGTCTCTCTAGCCCCTCCTGCACCCCTCTCCCCACCCCCGCCCTGGGGAGCAGGCCAGAGGGGGCTATTCCCTGACTGTCCTGAGCCATATGGCAGGCCCACATGTGCTGGGTCCCCAGCTTCCAGCACCTCCTGCCAAACCCCGGCTCCTGGGGTCAAAGGAATGTTGAGCAATCTTTGGAATTTTTCAGCGAGAAACAAGCACTTTTGAATTCCGTTCAGGCCTCCTGAGCTGGGCAGGCTGCCCGTAGCCTGGAGCCCTGAGTCTTCCTGAGCAGACATCTGGGAGCGCTGGGGGACTTTTTCAGTGTTTGTTTTCTCCTCCTGCTGGCGGGCTGTAGGACACCATTACGGTGAGGTCACGGAGCCCTGCCCCGCTGCATCCACGGCTGGCCTCCGAGCCGCCAGGATCTTTCCGTCCCCGGTGGTTCGCGTGTGCTGGGGGATGGGTGGGTCTGGAAGGACTGTGGGGCAGAGCCCCGTCTGTGCCCCTCAGGACCTCCCTGCCGCATCACGGCCAGGGCCTAGCCCCTGCCAAGGGCCTCCCAGCCACGCTCTCTGCCCAGCTTCCCGGAGGCTGCAGGAACATGTGGCGAGCCCAGTTTGGACTTGCTGGAAGGAACTGATCAGCCTCTTGCAAATGATGAGGGAGCAGAAGGCAAGCTGAGGATAACACGCAGGCTGACACCCGCAATCCCTGCCGCACAGCCCCCGCCCCGCACCCGCACACCGACCCACCGTGGGACATGCGTGCATTCCTCGGGCACTCCTGACCGCCCTAAGACTAACGGGAGGAGGAAACAGATGGTTAACTGAGAGAGATCACGATCCTGCAGGACGCGAGTCTCCAGCAGTGGGCCAATACCTTAGTGATTAACAAGGAAAAAGCATTCTCACCAATAGCTCAACTTTCAGGGACCCATACCTCAATTTCCTGGAGCCCCAATGTCCCCCTCCCCGCCATGAGTGACTGTGGGAAACAGGCAGAAGGAAATGTAAACAAAGTTAAGTTTCTTCAGGACCTGCAGCCCATTGACAAGGACTCGTAATAGAAAGAGTAAGACCTTCCTCCAGGAAGCTCCCAACTCTCTTAATGGAAATGCCTTCCTAGAAGAAAAAACAACGCCAGCGTGACCATAGCCGGGGCTCCAGGAGCCCGAGGGTCTTCTGTAGCATCTGAAAGTCCTTTTAGACAACCCCTTTCTCCTGACCTCCCCCAACTCCCTAGTTTATAACCAGCCATTCCTCTCCGCCCCAAGGCAGCAGCTTTTTCTGCCCACCCCTCGGGTCCCGTCCTCGTGCTTTAATAAACTCACCTTTTTGCACCAAAGACTTCTCAAGAAGTCTTTCTTGGCCATGGGCTCCGGACCCCACCAACATTCCAAAACTACATCACTAGTTCTCAGAGCAAGGCACTCCGGGGAGACCTTCCCGACACCCACAGCCCCTCCCTCTCGAATCTTCATTACACACCTTCATGGCACCCCGTGCCTCTCCTTCGAAGCTCTTGCCTCTGTGGTTAATCACAATGACTTGTGTATTCGCTTAACGTATGTCCGTGTCCCTCCCAGACAGTCTGCGTCATGGGGGCGAGAGTCCCGTCTCCCTGGTTCGCTGCTGCATCCCCAATACTGAGCACCGTGCTTGACACATAGTAAGTACTACGTGAATTTCATTCCACCAGGCACAGCGGGACCCTGCTTTGAGCCTTGTTTGCCTGTGTTCCAGCTCCCCACTCTCAGCCTCATCTATAACCGTTCGTCAGGAGACCAACACTTCTTCGTTTAGTTGGAAGTATACACTGTATGTTAAGTAAATGGAAATTAAATAAAAACTTAAAAAAAAAAAAAAAGCTCTTTTGTCTGTGATCAGATGGCAAGTTCCCCAGCAAGGGAGACTGACCTGGCAAGGGTGACCTTTGCAGATCCCAGCTGTGTCAACAGCACCCGAGGCCCCCTATTTCAGGTTCCTTTGTCATCTCGGCTCCGGGGCAGGGCTTGCTTCCATTGGCACACCTGCCGTTTATCTTAGGTTAGTGTGAAGTCTGAAAGTTCCTGAAGCCCATCACACCAATGTTATAACTGCTCCTCCCAGTAGGATTCAGACGCCAAGACGTTCCTCTTCCTATTCTACAGAAGAAACTGTCCCCCGAAAGCGGCCTTCTCTAGGTCATGGCTGGGAAGTCTGGGTGTTCGGTTTCTAGCTCCAGGGGCGGGAGGGAGAAGGAGGAAAGCAGGTAGAGAGTGCAAAGTTGGCACCCAGGAAGGAGGGAATCCAGGGCGGGCACCGGAGGCGAGAATGCAGACATCTCAGAAGGTACTAGAAACCAGATAGAACCTACATGCTCTGAAGACTGGACCAGAATCCTGCACTTTGTCAACCAGACCATTTTTATGTTTCTTGTATCCTCTGTGTTCATTTCCCTAATTTTTCTTCCATAGCAGGAAGTAGGAAAAACTCAGGAAAGTTCCAGTTGGCTTTAGCTGTGCAGAGGGGAGCCAAAGGAATGGCTTCGGCTCTGTGCTTGGGCCGGAACGGTGAAACGGGCAGCACCCCCAGGGCAGGAGAATCAAAAAGGGGAGGGGGCTGTGGGGGCAGGGCAGTGACCCCCACCCTGACCCCAGGCACCTGGGAAGGATCAGAAGCTAACTGTAAAAAACCTGGGGTTTTTCTGTCGTTAGAAGAAATCGGTTGCCTTTACCACCTCGCAGGGTCGTTATGAGATCCCATCACTCACAGGACGAGTATTGAGGTCTAGGTGCCTGGGACGCCAAAATGAAGATCTCTGTGCCTTCCGTTCTAGCGAGAGCGGACAGACCGCGGACATCAAGCAGAAGAGATCAGCCCATTACGTGGTGTGTTAGAAGGCGCGAAGGACTACTGTGGGAGCGAGGTGAGGGGGTGAAGGGGTTCTGGGCTTGGGTGGGGGCGATGTTAACTGCGGCGATCAGGGTGGGCCTCGGAGAGCAGGGGAGACCCGAGCTGCAGGTGTCAGGGACCCCGCCTCCCCCCCCGCCCCCCAGGCAGCGGGGAAGCCTATGCCCTGTGTGCCCCCGAGGAGCCAGAGTTGGTCAGTGAGGCTCAGGCAGGGGGAGCGATAGGGAGAGTGGCAGGAGCAGAGGTCAGAGAGGAGAGGGTGGGCGGGTCACCAGCAGCCTTGTAGGTCATTAGACAAACGGGGAGCCATGGAGGGTTTGAACCCTCTAGCTACTATGCTGAGAAAAGACGGAGGAGGCGGTGAGAAGAGGTGGGATGTGAGAGATGAAAGGACTCACTGGTAGTTTTCATGGGGCATGTGAGAGAAAAAGGAGTCCAGGCTGATTCCACAGTTTCTGTTTGTGTGTATCTTTTTTTTTTTTTTTTTAATTTAAATTTTAGATAGTGAACACACAGAGCAATATTGGTCTTAGGAGTAGAGTTCAGTGATTCATCACTTACATACAATACTCAGTGCTCATCACCGTAAGTGCCCTCCTTAATCCCCATCCCCCATCTGGTGCATCCCCCACCAACCTCCCTCCCTCCTCAGTTTGTTCTCTGTCGTTAAGAGTCTCTTATGGCTTGTTTCCCTCTCTCCTTTTTTTTTCCTTTTCCCCCTCCCCATATGTTCATCTATTTTGTTTCTTAAATTCCACATATGAGTGAGATCATATGGTATTTGTCTTTCTCTGACTTATTTCACTTAGCATAACACACTCTAGCTCTATCCACGTCATTGCAAATGGCCAGATTTCATTCTTTTGATGGCTGAGTAATATTCCATTGTATATCTATACCACATCTTCTTTATCCATTCCTCAGCCGATGGACATTTGGGCTCTCTCCATAGTTTGGCTATTGTGGGTAATGCTGCTATAAACATGGGGTGCATGTGCTCCTTCAAATCAGTATTTTGTATCCTCTGGGTAAATACCTAGTAGTGCAATTGCTGGGTCATACGGTAGCTCTATTTTCAACTTTTTGAGGAACCTCCAAACTGTTCTCCAGAGTGGCTGCACCAGCTTGCATTCCCACCAACAGTGTAGGAGGGTTCCCCTTTCTCCGCATCCTCTCCAACACCTGTTGTTTCGTGTGTTGTTAATTAGAGCCATCCTGACAGGTGGGAGATGGCATGTCCTCGTGGTTTCGTTGGTATTTCCCTGATGCTGAGTGATGTTGAGTATCTTTTTATGTGTCTGTTGGCCATCTGGATGTCTTCTTTGGAAAAGTGCCTATTCATGGCTTCTGCTCTTCTTAACTGGGTTTGTTTTGGGGGGCTGAGTTTGAGAAGTTCTTTGTAGATTTGGGATACCAACCCTTGATCAGATTTGTTGTTTGCAAATATCTTCTCCCATTCCGTAGGCTGCCTTTTAGTTTTGTTGACTATTTACTTTGACTCCACAGTTTTGGGCCCGAGCTCCTGGAGGAATGGAGGGATGGGGTTGCCATTAACTGAGATCATGTTTGTTATTATAGCTACTGACCACCTACTCTGGGCCGGGAACCTGGGTCACCCACTTTGCACCCTGGTCCCATTCCATCCTTACAACCCCGGAAGGTAGAAACTAGGCCCCTCAGCCCAGAGAGAGTAACGAACTGACTATGGTCACACAGTATGCAAAAGGCAAAGCCTGGATGCCTCAAGCTGGTCTGACCCACGAGGCAGATGTGCACATCTTGTCCCCAGGACTCAGGACAGCAGTTCCTGCACCTCGCCTGACTTCCTCTGGCCTTGGACTTCACCTCTTTCCCTTAACCAGTCTGCCTCCAAGCTACAGAGTTCGGGGAGGCCTGATGTTCTCTCTGTGCTGGGGACTTCTTTTGGATACTCCTCAAGACTTACTTGGGTATCTGAAATTAAGTAGGGGGTGGCCAAGACGTTTGGGGACTTCCTCAGAGGCCTTGGGCGGACAGGTGGGCTGAGTCAGGGAGGGAACAGGTGGGGGAGAAGGCAGGGAGGCTCAGCAGCTGCTGCAATCAAAATCTGGAATTCCTATGAACGCAGTCAGCTCTGAAACCCCCCCTCGCCACCATCCCTGCGCCCACGCTGGGGAGCTGCTTTCCCGTCCTCGGGATTTCTTTTGCCCTTCCAGACCACAGTTTATAGGCAAAACAGGTGGGCTCAGAGATCGGACCCTGATCTCACTCAGATATGGGGGCAGCGTGCGTGCGTGCGTGCGTAGGGAGGGAGGGAGGGGCGGGGGATTGAGAGCGTAGAAATTTACAAGCCCTGCACAACTCACTCAGGGGTCAGAACCCCACCACCTCAGCCCAGCGATGCCCTGGACCTCATTTTTTTTTTAAGGTTATTTATTTATTTATTTGAGAGAGAGCAAGAGGGAGAGAGCACAAGCAGGGCGAGCAGCAGAGGGAGAGGGAGAAGCAGACTCCCTACTGAGCAGGGAGCCCCACAGCGGGGCTCGATCCCAGGACACTGAGATCATGACCTGAGCTGAAGGTAGGTGCTTAGCCGACTGAGCCACCCAGGCGTCCCTCCTGGGCCTTCTTTTAAGGGTGACTTCAACCAAGACACGGAGGTGCTTCTCCCACATATCAGTGCAGAGCTCTGCCAGGCCAAGGCTGGGGCCAAGGCCGCCCAGAGCCGACCTAGCATCGAGCCCAGGCTAGGAGTTCCTGGGTGGATTCTGGGTTCCTTGCTGCAGCCGTGCTGAGGAGTCAGACATAAAACCCTGCTGCCTGCCTGAGTCACAAGGGAGGCTTTAAACATGTATAAACACTTATTTCACATACACATACACACACACACACACACACACACACACACACACACACCCTGCTTTCTCACAGGGATTATCCCCAGCTGAATGAAACCGAAATTCAGAGAGGTTGAGAGAGGTTCAGAGTGGTCCCTGAACCCATCCCCAACACAGCTGGAGTCCCTGATTGTACCCCCCGCTGCCCGACTCCAAGGCTCCCGAGGCCCAAGGACTCCGACTTGTCCAGTGCCCAGTCCTCAGCTCCCGCGATGCCTCTTTCCTGACTGAGCCCACAAGTCTGCTGAGGGGCAGTTCTGGGTCAATCTGGCTTTCTTAGCAGAAGCCACACCCTCTCTGGAGTCTCCCAGCCAGTCCTGGGTTGGGGGCAAGCCTGCAGGGATGACCTAAGCCTTGGGAATGGGAAGGGGATTGCTGCACTGACCCGGCTTTGGGATGTTTTCGATGTCCCTGTCCTACGGGGCAGAGAGCAGACCAGGACTGGGGGGCATGTGAGCAAGAAAGAGCACCTTCCTCCTTAGGAGGTGGTCCTGGGGCTGAACCGGGCAACCTCTATCCCCTCTGATACCCTTAGACCCGTCCTCTCCCTGTCCCACCCCAAAGCCTCTGCTCCAAAGCCAGGGACCTATCCTCCAGGCTCCCTCTCAGCAAGAAGGAGCCTAGATATTTCTATTGGCCCCGCTGCTGAGCCTCCACCTCTTCCACCTCCTCTCCCCCTTTCTCTGAGTGTCTCCCCTCTGCCCAGGCCCCTGGACCCTACCCAGTTTCTCCTGGTGGAGAAGAAAACACCGTCTTCTTTGGTGGTTGGGGCTGGTGGGGTAGTCACCTGCTTGACGAGACCCGATATAGAAAGTGCTTATCCCAAAAGACAGAATTGCTAGAAAGGGGTCGTCTGACCGCCCAGAGGGTCACTGCACAGCCTGCCCCTGACCTTGTCAGAACTTTAGGGAGGTTTGCTTTGGGTTCAGGGCTTCGGGACCTCAGGAGGCCAATTCGGAGGTGCTCTGAGCCCTAGATTCCCAGCGCTGATACATCATGGCCCTGCGACGGAGGAGGCGGAGAGGGGACATTGAGCGCGGCAGAGTCAGGCATCCGGGATGTGACGGGGACACACACTTTGCTGGCTCTGCGTGCTGTTGGCTCTCCCCAAATCCCGCCCTCCCCAACTGCCCCTGAAATTGCCGCTGACCCCTCTGTTGCTCAGTTCTGTGTGTGGAGAGCTGCTACAAAGAGCCAGCGGATCTGTCTGTGCAGGAGGCCACCGGTGGAGGCCAGAGACGAGCCCGGGAAGGGGGCGGGGCAGGCACACAGACGGCCTCTGTTGGCCCAGGCTGCCAGCCGAGGACACTAGCTAGTGCAAACGCTGTTGTTTGCAAATAAACAACCCCGAGCTGGGGGGAAACAGCTCATCTTTGTTTGGGCTGCTTGGGGCCCACCTCCTGCCCAGCTGGGGTTCCTCCGTCCTTGCCTACTGCTGCTGTGGAGCTGGGCTCTGCGGTCGGGGACACAGCGCTGAGGTGACCCTCGGGCCTGAGGCACCTGGTCTCCAGGCTTGAGGGTGCGGTTCTCTCAGGGGTGACCCTGTGCACCTCCTGCTCGTGGGAACTTGACTTAGGATCACGTGCCCCATGCCCATCCCTGTTGGCCTGGGCCTCTGCCGCCACCTCACTGGGAGCTCAGAGACCTTCTCTCTGTCTAGACCTTCTTCTCATAGCTCTGAGCCATGCACTGTCAGAATCCTAGATCAGGGAGCCTCGGTCTGTGGATGAAGAACCCGAATCCGGGGCACCTCGGTGGCTCAGACGGTTAAGCGCCCAGCCCTGGATTTCGGCTCAGGTCATGATCTCGGGGTCCTGGGATAGAGCCCCGTGTCGGGTCCTGTGTTCAGCGTGGAATCCGCTTGAGACTCTCTTTCCCTCTCCCTCTTCCCTTGCCCCGCCTCCATCCCTGAAATGAATAAATCTTAAAAAAAAAAAAAAAGAACCCAAATCCAGAGAGGTTCGGTGACTTGTCCAAAGTCACACAGCTGGTGAGTAGCTAAACCGGTTGTCTTTCCATGCTCTTGGAAGAATCCTCTTCCCATTTTTTCATATGGGTCCCTCCCAGACCCCAGCCCACCCAGGAGAGCCCAGGCTGGGTCGGGACCAGTGCTCTCTGTACACATGTGGTGCTTATCAAGCCAGCAAGCAGGCCTCGCAAGGTTTCACAATGCGTTCTGGTCACCCCGGTGGACTTGAGCTGCAGGAGGACAGGGGCCCTCCTTGCTGTCCTCTTACTGCGACCCAGATCACTACCATACCCGCTCCCAGAGTCAGGGCCCAGCAAGTTCTGCTCAGTGAGAGAGGTGGGTGCGGGAAGGCCTGGAGAAGAAACAGGCTGGGGCCTTAGGCTTTCCCCCCGGGGAGGGAGCAGAGGCCCGGGCTGTGCAGGAAGGCAAGGCGGGAGAAGTTTGGAGGAACGGGACTCATAAAACTGGGAGGGGACACGTTCATTCAGATGGGCTTTGGAGTAGCCAGGTCACAGGACCAGCTGACATGCTCAGAACTGGAGGCCAGCACATGTCCCCGGAGAGGCCGGAGGGGAAAGGCCAGCCGGAGCCAGCGCGGGCAGGAGCCCACACTGGAGGCCCTGAGCTGGCAGAGGGTGCCACGAAGAGTTTTGTGGGCCCTCGGGGAGCAGGCAGCTGGGACTTTCCTAGGAGGCCTTCCTTCTAGGATTAATTAACCCCTGCTACTCTCCACTCAGGCAGCCAATCGGCTCAAGCAACTGGTGCGTCTTCAGCCTTCCCAGGAGCCCCGTGTGGGGTGAGGAGCGGGGCTGGGGTGGGGGAGGCAGACAGCAGAAAGAGGAGCCAGTGTCTGCTTTCTAGGGGCCTGTGAAGTAGGAGGGGAGGGTAAACAAGCACACACAAATCAGATCACTGTGAGAATGGCTAAATAGCAAACCGTGGGTGACTGAGTACAATAGGAAGCCGTGGGGGAGGGTCCTAGCCACAGCGGGGACAGCAGGCATCTGGTCTTTTATTTCCATTCGTTCCTTCTACCACCGCTCCTTCCCGCTCCCCCTGCCCCCACCCCTCCCCTACACACACACACACACACATACACACACACACACACACACACAGAGCCCCTGCCTAACAGGGCCATCGGAGAGGCTAGAGAATATCTTCCCCTAAATCACGACTCTGTGAGGCATCGGTGACATCTCAGCTCCATCCCTGAATTGACAGCTCTCAGGGCACTGCGGGCCACCACCCCCAGGGCCCCACTCCACCAATGGGCTGATTCTCAGCGTGGGGGCGGCCGGCACACGTGGTTCGGGGCAATATGGTGCAGAGGCAGGAAAAACCTGAAAAGCAACGTGGCAATGTGCATATGGTCTCATGGGCGAGAAAGAAAAAGGACTAGAATTGTTCTCTAGTGAGATTTCCCCCAGCAGATGCCACGGTTCCCGCTTCTGATCCCTCACACTGTCCCCAGACCTGGAACTTCCCCCTCCTCTCACTAGACAGGTCCCGCCCCGATTTTGAAACTGACTTCTAGGGAAGGCCTCCCATCTGACTAAACCCAAGCGGCTGCGCCCCTACGCCCCTACGTGTATTCAGCTCAGGCACCCCACTGTCGGCTCCCCCCAATCCCCCCTGTTGGGGCCAGGATCTCTCTGGTCTCCCGTGTTGACGTTTTCCACTCAGCAACCTCTCTGAGCTCTGTGCCTCGCTCCTCAGCAAGAAAGAAAGTGGTACCAGCGAGCCTTGCCCCCCAGAAGCTCCCGGTCTCCTTAGGGAGAGAACATATAAACCCTCCAGAATGAACTCCCCCTGACAAAGCAGCCTGAGTTTCATGTCAAATGAGCAGAAGAGTCATTACCTTTTGGGGGCTTTTATTTATTTCCTTATGTATTTATCGCTTACAGCAGCTCTAGTCACCCCCTCTAGAAACTAAAAACAAATCAAATGTCCCTCAACAGTCATTACCTTTAAACAGGGCAGATGAGAAAAAGGCTTCTTCTGAGGGCGGGAAGATAGCCCTGCTTCTTGAAGAATCTAGGTCTTTTTTTTTTTTTAAGATTTTATTTATTTATTTGAAAGAGAGAGAATGAGAGAGAGAGAGCACGAGCAGGGGAAGGGGCAGAGAGAAAGAGAGAGAAGCAGACTCCCCGCTGAACAGGGACCCCAATGCGGGATCCGATCCCAGGACTCCAGGATCGTGACCTGAGCTGAAGGCAGACGCTTAACCGACTGAGCCACACAGGCGTCCCTGAAGAATCCGGGTCTTCAAAGAATTTGGACAGGGAGAGAATAAGCGGGGGGCTCCCAAGAAGGAGAAATTGCTTGACTCAAGGGCGGGAGGCTGAAAGAACATAGATCAAGTTTGGCAAATACACGGCACGCATGACACCTGTCTTCCATCCCTTGTCCACGGAAGACATTGTAACTGATGGTCGTACTCTTTCCCAGAATGCACAGTCACTCTCAATGTCTCCATCGAGGATTGGTTAAAGCTGGCAAGTGGAAGTAAGTCTATTGGCCCTTTCTGGCCTAGAGTGTCTGGAAGCCTAAGAAAATGGGTCAGGCTGGAGCAGAAGCCATCTGGAATCGGCCATACAGGAGCCCAAGGCCGCTCATCCCTTACTCCGGCACACCTTCTGTCTCATCTTGTCCAAACACCCATTCCTCGTGTGCTGGAGGCCCCGGGTGGGGCAGTGTTGGGGAGGGGACAAGCCCAGGTTCAGTGGGACTCTGGGACAGAGAAGTCAGTGGACTCCCTCTCTCACTGCTCTCCTCCCAAAGGAAAGTACTTTCTCCCCCTAGAGCCTGCCCTGAAGGAGCAAAGCATTAGTGAAGGATTTCCCACTCAGATCCCAGGCCGCGGGGAACCATTGGAAGTTTCTTGGCAGTGTCATGATAAAAGTGTTAATTATAAGATAGTATGAAAGATTAATGCGCCCTGTGTTCTTCTAAGAGAGAATGCCTCCCATTGCGACCCCTCCTGAATGAGACTGAGGTTCTGTAGAATGGGGATCCCTCAGGCCTGAGGGCTCCGAGGGCCAGAGTACCCCCTGAAGCTAAGGGGGGAAGGCTGGAAAGCAGGGTCTGCATATCTAAGTTGGGGTGGAAAGGAGAAGGAGACCTTACCCTCAGAAACAAAGCCATGAGGTCAAGGCCCCTAGAGGCTCCCAGGAGGGAAACCACAGAGCTCTAAGAACTTTGGTCAGTTGCCAGACTTCCTAACTCCCAACCCCAGGTTGGATTGATTGGTTGCTTGTTTTGCTGCTTGTTTCCCTGAAGTAGATGTAAGTAGAGGAGGGTGTTGTAGGCTGGTCTTGGGGGAGAGAACAAAGTGGAAAACTGGGGAGACTCTGGCCCTCTCTGCAGGCAGGTTCTGGGATGCTGAGAAGGGGGAGGCAAAAGGCAAACTCCAGTCCAAAGAGTGGGCACTGGCAAGGAGAAACACAGAGAAGCATGCAGCCTGCGGGAGCTTGCCCAAGGAAAGGAGGTCGTCCAGGAAGTCCCTCCAGCCTGAGCAGGGGCAGAACCGAGCAGCGGAGCTAGAACCTCCCCTAGACCGTTAGCTTCTGAAAGGTGGCGACCATCCCATCACCTTCCTCAACAGTCACAGGCTCTGGAGGCCAGACACAGAAGACATGAGCTTGCTTGACTGGGTTGACTTTTTCCTTCTTCCTGATGACTCCCCAAATCCTAAATGGTTCTCTCACTTGTAGAAAGGGACACGGAGGGGAAAGCATTCAGAGTGAAGGTAGAAGGGGCTGGAAGCAGAGAGAGAAGCTCATCTTTTCCCTTCAAAGGTCACCACTGACGTCCCATTTTCCAACCCCAGTTTCCACTTCTCGGAGCTCACCCCCTTCTAGGGCAGTTGACTATTGCTTAATCTTTGCTTCTTTAAATGTTATCTCCTGGGCTCCCAGCCCGTCCACCTTCGTGATTCTCTCTCTACAGCTCAAGTTCCTCTTTTTCTACTTCTTCTATAGTTTCCTCTTCTTCTTGAATCCCTTAAGCCGGGGGTCTCCCAAATTGAGTCATGGATCATCTCCTCCTGGGACGCCGCCATAATTGATTCTCAATTCTCTCAATTGCAAGGGCCTGCTGGACAGGTGTAATTGGAAGCCCTCTGCAGTCCCCAAGCTCAGCACACCCGTTGGTGGGGGGCTTCCGTGGCACTTGGGTCACCATGCTGGAGGTCACACTTCAGGAGCTAGGCCTGAAGACAAGGCCGCCCTCGTGGCTGGGTCTTGGCCTCAGTTTACCAGCATCAGGCCTGCCATCATGCTGCAGGGGGGGCTGCCTACTCTTCCTTGTTTCTGGCCACTCTGCCTTCTGCTTTCTCATATTGACATGCAGGATTGAGACAACTCTGGCTGGGTCTGGGTTACTGAGGTTAGACCTGGAGGACCGAGATGTCCCACTGGCAGATACAGTGGTAGGTAAACTCTAAATCCACCTGGAACCCATTTTAGTTCTGGGGAGTGCTCTGGGCTGCGAGGTCACAGGAAGATAAGAAGAGACCTCCCAGGCTGAATGGGGAGACAGATCCCCCCCGAAATGTTCATTGAGCTCCTTCTCTGGGCGAGGGACTGTGTTAGGGATTTGGGACACGATGGAGAAGACAGACAAGGTCCTGCTCTCGGGGAGCTCACAGTCTGACAAAGGGCAGGCATGAACGGGTGAGGAGAGAGGGCTGAGTGTTCCAAAAGAGAAGCCCAGGATGGCGTACCGGGCGCGAAGGACAAGGGCTGAGACCTAGGGGGTTATTAATGGCTAAGAGGAAAAGAGGGAGAAAAGATCGTTCCAGGGAGAGGTAACAGCATGTGGGAAGGCCCAAGTCAAGAGTGGGCTCGAGACTTCCGGAAGAAGCTCAGCGTGGCTGTGGAATGTAGAGGAAGTGGCCCATAAAGAAGAGAGAGGTGGGCAAAGGCCAAGACATGGCGGGCGTGAGGGGCAGTGATGATAAGGACTTCAGACTTTGGAAGTTAAACCAGTGAGAGCCATGATGAAAATGTGCTTTTCAATAAGATATTTTGGGTTGCTATGTGGCAATCACATATTAGGGACCAGAGAGGACATTGTGTGGGTAGAAGATGATGGCGGCCTCCTTAGGGTGACGGCTGCCACTGGAGAGGAGTGGTCAGATTTTTTTTTTTTAAGATTTTTATTTATTTATGTGAGAGAGAGAGTGAGGGAGAGTGAGAGCATGAGAGGGGAGAAGGTAAGAGGGAGAAGCAGACTCCCCGCGGAGCTGGGAACCCGGTGTGGGACTCGATCTCGGGACTCCAGGATCATGACCTGAGCCGAAGGCAGTTGCTCAACCAACTGAGCCACCCAGGTGCCCGAGTGGTCAGATTTTAGGGGTATTTATGAGGATTCAAGAGCTAAAGAAGAACAATGGAGCCAGGGACAACTTTGTTTTTTTTTTTTTTTTTTCACTTAGATGATGCGGTGTATGGCCGAGTTTTGCCCACGGGCAGTTGAGTTGTGGGTATGTGGAGTAGAGGCTATTGTGGGGCCTCGATAAAGATGCCAAGTCATGCAGGCTTGCCACGTAAAAGAAGGAATAAATCTGAATTTCGGAAAAGCAACAAACAAATTTTTAGGATAAATCTGTCCTAAGTATTACAGGGGACATACTCATACTAAAACATTTTTTCATTGTTTAGCTGAAATTCAAATCCAGCTGGGCATCCTTCATTTTTATTTGCTAAACCTGATAACCCTACTGGCCACTGTATGCACGGATCTGAGGCTCAGGAAAGAGGTCTAGACAAGGGTATATGCTTGACAATTGTCTGCATAGAGAAGCACTTAATGTAGAGGTGCTTAGGGTCAATACTTGGAGGAGACAAGGCCTAAGACAAGGTCTGATGAACGCCAACATTTAGGGTTTGGATAGCAGAGAAAAAAGAAGGGGAAAAAAGGAGAATGTTATAGATCTAAGAGTGGTAGAAAGGACTCAGAACAGAAAAATCCAATGCACCAGGGCTAAAAGCTTAATTTAATATTAGAGACTTGAACTTGTTTAAGTGTTGATGGGAAGGCATGAGTAGAGAGGGAGAAGCTGAAGACGAGAGAGAAGAGGAGACAGGCAGGATCCTGAGATGGCAGAAGGGAAGGGTTGAGACCCAGAAGATAAGCGGCAAGATTAGACAGAAGGATATACACCTTCCATTTCACCAGGAGGCACATGGAGGGTACAGGCGGGTCGATAGAACGGATGGCAGGATTTCGAAAGATTTCCCGCCTCAAGGTTCCTATTTTATCTTTGAAGGAAGAGGTGATATCATCCACTGAGAATGAAGAGGGAAGTAAACATGTAGAAGGTTTGAGGACAGGGGATAAGGGTTAAAAAGGTGTTTGCACGAGGAGTTGCACAGGTGTTGACTGGGGAAACTGCAGCCGGCAGTGCTGAGGACCCAGTCAAGCTTGGTGACCACTGGGGATGTGGATCCAGTCGGCTTGCTGGTGTGGCCTTCCCCAGCAAGAAATCACCCCCGACGTAGGTTCGGTTCAGAGGAAAAGCAGAGCTCATTGACCCGCCCCTGGGTTTTTGCCAGGTGGTGCAACCAAGGGGAATTTACACACAAGGGAAGGATGAATGAACTTCTGAGTCGCATGGTCTAAGCCATGAGAGAAGCAGGTGAAGAAAGAGACAAGCTAGGGAGGAAGGGGCGGTGGGGAGGGGGGAGCTGTGGACAGGTGCTTGGGATGGAGTCGGAAGACAGGTGCAGGCTAATGATTGAGTGACAACGCGGAGAGGATAGAAGGATGTCAGAGTTAGTAATTTCAGAGGTGGGGGAGTTCTGGGTGGTGACTAAGTCTGGGGATAGGTTATGGGAGTGGGTGGCCATGACACAGCGGGACAGAAGGTTGTCAGAGATAGAGAAGCTGAGCGACCAAGAGGCTAGGGTGTGGGCTGGGTCACATCACGGAGGCTGATGTCATCCACAGTGACGGCACACATCTTGCTTCTTGGCAACGCGTCCCTGTTTGTCAGGCCACGTGGGTTGCTATGGTGGTGGGTGGGAAGAGGGGAGGCGGCGGCGGCTAAAACCAGGAGGGGACTGGGAGATTTTGTGTGAGCTTTGAACAAAATGGATTCCTCCATGTCCTCCTAGGCTGAAGGCATCCAGCCTGCCGGCAATAGGCAGCAGGACTAAGAGAATCTTCTAGGAGTCCTTCTCTTCTCAATGTTCCTTGAGGAGCCCAAGGAGCCAGTACTGGTAACAACCCAGAATAGCATGCCCTCTCTTCCTCCCCCAACACCAAGAGCCTGTGCCTTCTCTTGTGTTCTCTTGGCACTCTGGCTAGAAAATTCGGTCTGACTTCCCATTTCCCATATCAAATTGGTTATTCATTCTGCCTCTTCTGTTGCCGATACCCCTGTTCTGATTCATATCATTGTCATCCGTCTCCCAACATTACAATGGCTTCCTAAGTGATTTCTCTGCACATTCCCATCCTGACTTTCCCCAGCTTCTCCCCCTCTTCTAGAGGCCAAGGCCAAAGTGAAAACACTCTTAGCAATGCTTTCGCCACATAGACCCTTCACAGCCATCAGTATAATCTTCCCCAAACACTGCTGAGTCTCCATGACTCCTGTTCTCAATATTTCCCAGAAGATCTCAGTGTCTGCAGACCAAAGATCAAACTCCTTAGCATGGTCTTCATGATTCCTCTTGACCTTGCCCCATGTTCCTTGTCCTCCACATCTTCTACTCCTCCCTCCAGCACCGTGTACCAGTCCCTCCAGGCTAGTTTACATGTGCTGTAATAAGCCACATTCCTTCCACTCATTCTCCACCTCCATCCTGTAGGGCTTAGCTGATCACGCCTCATCTGATCCTCACATTCAGAATTAACTCCTTCCTCTACGACAAAGGCAGGAAATCGCCAAGATCTCTACGTAGCATGTATTTTCAGTCTCGCGATACAGCCAGCTGTTTAGAAGTCCTTTGTGTAACTTACCTTGCAAATATGTTTCATCGTGTGAGACTCTGAGGATAGGAGAGAGAGAACACTGCTCCCTGCCTTCAGGGAGCTCGGGTCCTGGTGGGGGGGCTGGCTAGCTGACAGGCAATGACAGAGCCTTGAGGTGGATGTGGATGTTGAGACCGCATGTGGGTGAGAGACCGCCCTATGGTGGAGTTACCTGCGTACACCTGTCTCCTCAGGCAGAACCCACTTTGCTTGAGATCAGAAAGATGCTTTATTCATCTGAGTCCCCACGCCCCCCCACCCCCCACCCTCACCTCCCCACCCAGAGCCTGGTGTGTCATAAAAGCCCCCTGGGCGGTCTATTCGCACGAATCTCAGGCTCCCTGAAGGCAGGAGCTGTGTCTTCTTCATTCTTTCATCCCTCTTCCCTCCAATGCCTTGCACAAGGTCTGGCAGGGTCAACATTTGCCACAGTGAACTGAGAGAATGACTTGCTCAGAAGTAGCAAGCGCTCTGGGGACCTGTGAGGAAACAGTTGGCCTGGGAGATGTCTCAGACCAGACGAGTGCTCACGATTCATGTGACTACTGTCTAGACCCAGGCACCAGTGGGTCACGGCTTGTCCTGAGGGGGCCCCCTGAGGCTGGCTGACTGATGCCACCTCCCAGTCCACCCTATAGCCACTCTCTCCTGCATGCGGCCCCAGGCACAGGGAAGGGAAGCTTCCAGCAAGCAGAAGCAGGGGCAGGAACTACAGGGAGCCGGCTAGGGTGACTCACTGGGAAAGGGTTCTGGGACACTGAGATGCACAGCAGAAGCCTCCTCCCCCAGCTGGGATTGGGCCCTATCTTGGTTTTAGAGGTGTGCCTTTGCAGCGGTGGCCTGAGCCATTGAGTCACTTTAAGGAGAGGACGGACCCACAGATGAAGGGGACCCGTTCCCTAAGTGTGGGGAGATGCGAGGGAAAAGGTTGCTCCTAGAGCAGGTACAGAGGTCTCCGGAAGACTCTCTCCTCTCCCTTCAATCCACTCGCCCCAAAAATTTATCTGCAGGGAGCGGGGAGAAGTTGTGAAGAGTATGAATTAGTCCTAAGAAAAGCTGGAAGATGTGCCACATTCCGGGGCTGAGGAAATTCCCCCCCCCCAGGGGTTCTATGGTTCCTACCAGGAAGTGGGGAATTCCCAGCAGCTCTGAGGGGAGGGGCGGAGGGAAGAAAGGGCCACCAGGTCAGCACTTCATTAGCAGGGCACCCCTTCCTGAGGCAAATCCCGGTTTATCCCCCGGAGGTAGGCTGCGGGGATCCAAGGTGTCCCTTCAAGGCTTGGGACCCAGGCTGCCTGGTTCCCACGGTTCCCACACACGGCAGGCTGCCCCACCCCCAACCCCTCCCAGGCATTCCCTGCCCTTCGTGGCTCCTCCCCTCCCAGCCCTCCTCCCTGGCCCTTCCTTATTCCCCTCGCAGTCTTCCTCTCATCGCCCCACCTAAAGCAGGAGAAAGCAAGGGAGGCTAGGCTAGTTCTCTCTGTAGAAGGTCCACGGGGCAGGGGAACCGGGAAAAGAGCTAGGGTCTGTGCTCGCCCGCCGCGCTCACCTTCCTGGGCTCTGGCTCCATCCCGGCAAAGCCACCCAACTGCTCTGAGCCTCGAGCCTGTTGCTCTGTACAGGGAGAATATCTCCTCTGCAAAGCTGCTTGCTGTGCAGAGCCACTGCGTATAAGGACTCTGAAATTTTGCCTTAGATATTCAGTTATTCATTTATTCAAACATCCAACCCCCACGGTATGTATCTATGCCTACTCTGTGCCAGGCAGGCACTCTTCTATGTGCTAAGGATGTAGCAGTGAGGGGCGCCTGGGTGGCTCATTCGGTTAAGCATCTGCCTTTGGCTCGGGTCATGACCCCGGGGTCCTGGGATCGAGCCCCACGTTGGGCTCCCTGCTCAGTGGGAAGCCTGCTTCTCCCTCTCCCTCCACGGCTCCCCCTGCTTGTGCTCTCTTGGTCTTTCTCTCAAATAAATAAATAAAATCTTAAAAAAAAAAAAAAAGCGTGTAGCAGCAAAGAAAATAGACAAAAATCTGTGTCCTCCTGCAGCTTACACTTCAGTAGGAGAGGTGAAAAAGAAACTGACAAATACATACATATTTAATATAGAGTAGATGCAATGTTCTGCCGTGCAGAAAAATAAAGCAGGGTAAGGCAACAGAGGATGGGATGGCTCCCTCTTAGGATGCTCAAGGAAACCTCTCGGAGGAAGTGACATTTGGACAGAGACCTGACTATAGGGTGGGAGAGGGCCAGGTGACAGTCTAGGGGAGAGCATTCCAGGCAGAGGGAAGAGCAGTGTCAATGCCCTGAGGCAGGGAGGTTCTTGGCCCAAGGACCAGCATGGAGCCCGTGTGGCTGGAGTGGAGTGAGCAGGGCCAGCGTGGGGGGATGAGGTCAGAGGAGAAGGCAGGCCCAGGGCCCGGAGGGCCTTGTTTTCCACATTAAGGAGTTTGGGTTTTATTCTAAGTAATGTTTTTGAGCAAGGGAGTGACATGATCTGATTTATGCTTTTGAGATTACTCTGCCTGGGGAGTTCACTGCCAAAATGGGGCCAGGAGAGCAGGCAGGAGGCTGTGATCATCACTCATCACCACCAATGTCCCTGTACCTCTGTCCCCACCCCCAGTTTCCATCAGGGGAGCTGGCACAGAGTCTAACTCCTCTCCCATCTCTCCTTCTCTTCCCGTCCAGTCTCCCAGCTCATTCCTCACTGTGTCTGGGGTCTGGCCCCGCACTCCACAGTGGCTGCCACCACGAACCTGCTCCTGGGGGCTCTTCCAGCCTAGAATTCTCTGGGTCCCCTCGTCCTGCTGGGACTCTGCACTCCCTGGGCATCTCGGCACCGCACGCACTACCCGGGGCTCTTCTCCACTGCCTGAGGTGTCAGCCTCTGCCCCAGCCCCTTCTCCCACTCGGTGTCCCCTCCACACCCTTCTGCCCCTGCTGCTGGCACAGCGGTCCCCTCCCCGGTGAGCTCTTCTATCACCTGCGTTCACCAGCTGCTTCCACTGCACAGCCCTCGGGTGCCTTCGAGGTGAGAGTGAACCAGGCAGACCGAACCCCTGCCCTGAAAGAAGCTAAGTCCTAGATGTAGGGACAGAAAAACACGTCAGCGATTCACAAACGGAAGGCTGGAGAATGATGCACGCTGTGGCAAAAACTGAAGCAGAAGAAGCAGATAGCGAGGGATGGGGTAAGGGGCTGCTCCAGAGGGATCCGAATTATCTGTGTGCACAAGCCATGTGAATGTGGAAGGAAAGAGCGTTTCGGGCTGAGGAAAGAGCCAGTGCAAAGGTCCTGAGGTGAGAAATGAGCTAAATGAGTAAAGAAGGCCGATGCGGCTGCAGTAGGCTGTGGGTGGTGGATGGAGCTGCTCATGTTTGACTCCAGCCTCTCCTGCTAGCCTCAGGCACCACTGTCCTGTGACCTTCTGGACTTCTCCAGCTAGAGGTTCCTTCTGCAGGCATCACTACAAAATCAGTGGGTCCAAAACAGAACCTGTTTTCCTCCTCCTGAATCCTGTCCCTCTTCCTGTCCTCTAAACTAACCCCCAGGCCAATAAACTCGGAGGCCTCTTTCTCCCTCCCCCCACACGCCCAGGCAATCATGAACCCCACTAAAATAAAATGAACCCCGTTTAAAATATTTCTTGTATCTGTCCCCTCTCTCTCTGGGTCAGGCTGTTACCCCTGCTATGAAGACTTTGCAAGGGTCTCCTAACTGGCTGGCCTCTGAGAACTTTCTCATCAGAAAGATGGAATATACCGAGAGAACAGCTAATCCTACAAGGCAGCATGTACGATGTCAAGGGAGGGCTAGGGCTGGGTACGGCAAGCTGGAGGGCTTCGTGGAAGAGGGGCATCTCATCGTCTCCCAGTTTAATGACCGTATACACCCAGCGCCTCCAAGTCTATCCCTCCACGAGGACCTCTCTCCAGAGATCTAGCTTCGTCTGCCCTGAGGGCACCTGCTTGCTCTTGACTGCCCCTCGGAGAGCCCAAGCTGAACGTGTCCAGGTGTGTGCTCATCACAGACCGCTCCTTGTGGCCGAACTCCCCCCTGCTTCGCCAGCTAGGCCGACTGCTCTCCCCGCCACCCCCAGCTACGAAATCACCAAGTCCTCTTGGCCGAGAGGGGCTCTGGACCCTTCCTCAGGGCCTTAGCTCCCGGGCCAACACTCGGTTCCAGCCACCATGCCTCTGGCCCAGACCACATAGATTGCCTCCTAACCAGTCTCAGAGTCTGCTTGCCCTCCTCCAATCTGCGGGCTTCGCTGTAGCAACTCTGGACCCTCTAAGGCTCAGGTCTGCTCCGTGTGAGCCTCTGTTGGAAGAAACCTTGCGTCAGCTTCTCGTCGTGGCTCTGAGGAAAAGTCCAAATGGTGCAGAGACACTGGGAAGCTCTCAGCCTCTTCTCCCACCATGCCCCCTTGCACTGTTGACTCCAGACTTTATGACCAACGTTCAGTTCCTAGAATGTACCATCCCTTGCCTCGGGCCTCCCTATTTTCCTCTTCTGCTGGTCCCAACATCCTCGCTGCGCCCTTTCTCTCCCTGATTCCCTTGCCTACCAAATTCCTCCTTACTCCTCAAGAAATCAACACTGTCACCTCCTCCAGCAAGTCCTCCGTGATCTTCTCCAGGTGGGGCCAGGTGCTCCTCCCAGTGTTTCCCCAGCACCCTGAGCCCCCCCTTGCTACATTGCAAGTGCCCGTGTATGTGTCTGCACCCTTCACAAGCCCGAATGCTTACCTTGTCTAGCTTGCTGGTGGTAGAAACCTCAGCCCTCGGCCCAGGGCTTGACACATAAAGGGGTTCAACAAGTATTTTTTGAACGGATGCATGATGTGAGAGTGCAAATGGGGTTTAAAGTATGGGCACGTCTGGAAAGGAAGAGACATCCAAGCAGCCAAAGGCACAGGGGTGGAGGTGGCCATGGGCGCTCTCACATTCAGGAGTGAAGGAGGCCACCCTGACTGGAGCCGAGGGCATGAGGGGAGTGAAGGGCGATGAAGTCAAAGAGGGAGGTTGGGGTCAACCTAAGGCATTTGGACTTTATTCTGGAGGAAATGAAGAGACTCCAAAGATGGTTAACAAGCTGGACATGGCCAAAGCTGTGTTCGAGAACATCAGACGGACTAGAGACCACCCCCATTTTGGGGGGGCCCAGCGGGCTGTTGCGAGCCCCTCTCTCCGATGGAAGGCCCTCATCTAGCCGCAGGCCCCTGGCAGTCTTGGGCCGTGGAAGGAAAGCTCACACACTGAGGCCTCCTCCTCCACTGGCAGAGGCTGATGGCCCTTCCCCAGAGGGGTCAGCTCTGAGCAGAAAGTCATTGTTGACAGGAAGAGGGGCCAGACTTTCCCTTCCCCAGCCAGCCTCCTGGGCACCAAGACAACAGCACAGGACAACACAGAGCGGGGAGGGGGGCCCCCGAATGGGCTGGGAGCACACCCACCCACCCCAACCCGTGCTGCCCGCCTCCCCTCTCGGGCCCCACCGTGCCACATGACAGCCAGCCTGACAACACCGGCTGTGGGTGAGTCAGACCCTTCTAGAAACCCTCTTCCAGCCAGCCGGGGAGGTAGTGAAGGCAGTGAAGGAGAGAGGAGGCACCCTTCTGGCCCTCCCAGGCCTGACAGGGTGAGAGGGGGCACAGCGGCCCGGGCTGGTCCTGAGGCACGCCGTCTGAGGGACACGCTAGAGCCACGGAGGGCATCAGAGTCGGGGGCAATGTCTGGCAAGGCTTCTTAAGGAAGTGAGCACTGAAAGAGGGGACAGAGGGCTCCAGGCCCCCAGTGGGGTGTAGCCTGGAGCCGGGACCGGGTCAGGAAACCCATCCCTCTGACACAGAGGCGGGCAAGAGCGAACCTACTGGAGCCGTTGCCATGGCAGGCTGGCTCTAACTCCAAACGCTGTTGGAGTCTAGAATGTGTTCTCTGCAGAAGAGCGATGTCACATCGCCTCGTTCCTGGGCTCAGCCATGCCACGGAATTCTGCGTGAGCCATAACGTTTGCTGAGAGAAGGCCGCGGCGTCTACCGCTGGACGACGCTATGCGGTGCGCCTAACATTTGGCTAAGGGGGTAGATCTCATGGTAAGTGTTCTTACCACAAAAATAAAGCAAAGCAAAAGAAAACACCAAGGTCCACAACGAAACTTTTGGAAGTGGTGGATACGTCCGCCACCTTAATTGTGGCGACGGTTTCACAGGCTACGCGTGTATGTCCAAATTCATCAAATCATATGCAGTAAATCTGTACAGTTTTTTTTTCTATATCAATTATACCTCAGTAAAGATGTTTTTTAAAAGAGAGAGAGAAGCTGCAAATTTGGGTGTGAAGGAAAGGAAGACGGGGGGACGCAGAACAGAGTCCAGAATTCAGAGGTACAAAGACATTTTCTCAACCCACGAAAAGTCAGGGAACCATGCACCGGAGGGCAGGACTCCCAGGTTTTCTTCCAGTTCCGGGGTCTGCTTCTGGGAGTGGCTCCAGGGAAGCTCTCCCCATTCACAGAAGGAAATGGAATCCCAGCCTCCCGCTCACTTGCCGGATGGCAGGAAGGGAGCGCCCCTGGCTGCAGGTGGAGGGGAGCCGGCTGCCCCAAGCCTGGGACCTGGGGGCAGATGTGAAGAGCAGAAGTGGGTGCCAGGCCTGGGCACCGAGGCCTCTGAGTCAGGCGGTGGGGGGAGAGAAGCGGAGAGGGGAGCTGGGCAGACGGGCGGGATGTTGAGCAAAGGGATATGTCCTCAGAGAGGGGCTGAGGACCAGGAGGGTGAGGAGACACATGCCTCCTACAGCCATTGGGGCGCCGGAGCTGGAGATCAGAAGGCACCCAGATTTTCCTTTCTGTCCTGTCCTTCCTCCTCCTCTCCCTCCTCCTGGTCCTCTTAGAACCACAGACCCTGCTGCCCGCTCAGAACTGGGCTACGCAACGGCGGGAGCCAGAGCTGCGGAGGCCCCAGCCTGGGATTCTCTTCTCCCAGTGGCCACGTGGCAGGCTCCTCGTCACGGGGGTCTCAGCTTAAATGTCCCACGCTCTGGGAGGACATCCTCAGTGCACCTGTCATGGAGGTCGCCCTGACATCACTCTCCCCGCCCCGACTCCATTCTCATCATAGCTCTGACCACCACCTGCTCTTCTCCCTGATTCGTTTCCTCATTTCTTCCCTCCCCCTTCCCTGCCCCACATCCCCCCCCCAACCCCCCCCCACCCCGGCATACCCCAGCTCAGGGACCTGGTCTGTGTGGCTCAGGGCCATATACCCAGCACATAGACCAGTGCCTGGCTCAGAGTAAGTACTCAAAAATTTAATTTACTCATGAACGAATAATAATTGCTAACACTGGGGCGCCTGGGTGACTCAGTCAGTCAGGCATCTGACTCGTGATTTCTGCTCAGGTCATGATCTCGGGGTCCTGAGATCAAGCCCTATGTGGGGCTCCACTGAGCATGAGCCTACTTAGGATTCTCTCTCTCTCTCCCTCTTCCCCTCCTCTCTCTCTCTTTCTCTCTCTCTCTCTCTCTCTCTCTCACACACACACACTCTCTCTCTCAAATAAAAAAAATCTTTTTTTCAAATAAAAAAAATCTTAAAAATAATTGCTAACACTTATTACATGCTTACTATATGACAAACACTTTCTTCATGCCTTAACTGGGAGTCAGCAAACTACAGGCTTCGGGGCAAAGTTGGCTCTCTGCCCACCTTTATAAATAAAATTTCATTGCCCCGCTTGACCAATCACGAATGTACTGTCTAGGGCTGATTTCGAGATACACTGGCAGAGTTGAATAGTTGTGACCCAAACCGTATGGCCAGAAAACCGGAAATGTTTACTAGCTGGCACTTTACAGAAAGGCCCTGCTCATTCAATCCTAACAGTACCACCGAAGTCCGTACTGTTAGTATTGCCATTTTACAAATAGGGCAACTGAGGCACAGAGCGCTTGTCCCAGGCTATACAGTGAGTACAGAGGTTGGATTTGAATCCAGACAGTCTTGCTCTGAGGCCCATATTCTTAAGTAGCTCCCAAGTGCCATTACCTTTCTAGAAAGAGACAAGAAGAGAAGGAAGATCAGGAATGTCTGGGGCATCCTGGGGGTCAGCCTATAAGAAAGGAAAGGAAAATGGGAAGTAAGGAAAGCTAGGGCAGCTGGGAGGCCAGCAGAGCCCTTAGGACACTGGCCATTTCTTTTGAGGTCTGGCCTGACTCTGAGACTCAGAGCTCTCAAATTGTGTTCCTTGGAGCAGGAGTCCCACCCCTGAACATGAAAACCCATCTGAAGGCTGAGTGTAGCATGTCCTCCACTTAGGACTTGAGATTCTGACATTCTTCTTGAACCTTAAACCTGTGGCTCCTGCTACTGCTTGTCTCCAGGAGAACCGAAGATCCCATGGTCTCTGGTTTAGCACGGTTAAGGATGATCTTAGGTGGTACCTACTACCTTCTTTTTTTTTTTTTTTTAAGTTCCACAAGAAAAGGTTTTGGTTTCTAGAGGCTCCACCCTGTGAACATATGTGAGAGCTTCTCATTCTTCTGGATACCATTCAACCCAGACGTTAAAGAAACCAAGAAGCAAATCTTCTAGAATCAGAGGATGCCTT
>CM052900.1:83181873-83204154 GCA_028534135.1 Potos flavus | reverse complement strand
AGGGAGGGAGGGAGGGAGGGAGGAAGGAAGGAAAAAGAAAAGGGAAGGGAGGAAAGATAAAGAAAAGAAAAGAAAAACAAAGGAGGGGGCAAAGCAGAGAGGAATGAGCCAAGCTAAGCTGAGCTGGTGGGCTCTGTCCAGGCAGGACGGCCTGATCTGCACAGAGAATCTCTTGGAAGGGGCACTTTGGCCAGGAACAGTGGCAAAGCACTCTACTCCCAAACTTCTGGCCTTTGGAGGCTGCTGTGAAAGTTCACCTAGCTCTTTCACATTTGTTGGTGCACTTGCTCCTGCCAAGTCCCTGAGGGAGGCGTTACTTTTATCCCTATCAGAGAAGCTACAGGATTTGCCAAAAGTCACACAGCAAATGGCATCAGATGACTGCCCATCCTTTGGATGGACTCCTTGCTCATCAGGCAACCTTCTGATGACTCACCAGTGAGCCTGATAAAGGGACAGAGGTGCTCTGGGTGGGGACTTAGGTGGTTCTATTCAATTTATCTGTGGAGGTCTCTGCTGCCTTCCCAAGACCCCAGACCTGGCCCAGAACGGCTGCTCTCTAAATATCTGTGGAGAGTATTAAAATGACGCGTTCCTTCTCCGGAGGAGTTCCCAGTCTGGTGGAAGAGGTAGGGCTGGTACACATATAAGGCTAAAATAAGCTAGACCATGAAAAGGGCCCTCAGAGGGATACGCGACGCCATTGGGGGCTGAAGGAGGAAAGCGGGTGGGCTGGGGAAACAGGAATTCTTGAAGGAGTGTTGAATGTTCTTGAAGGAGGGATTCCTGTCTACAGGTGGCTGTGGGTGGGCATGGGTGCACAGTGACAGTTCTGTGGCCCAGCCCCTGCCCACCTGACCATCAAACCCAGAGTTGCCCACATCCAGCCACCCAAACCAGTCTCCCCTCCGCCCCTCTGTGCTCAGCGCTCCCACTGGCTGGAACACCCCTCCCCTCCCCTCCCTTCTCTCCTTCCCCCGGGCGTGCCCCTCCCCTCCCTATTAGCCATCCTAACCCCCTCCTCCTAGCGCTCCCATGGCAACCCGGGCTTCCCGCCTTTGGCCCTGACTCTGGGGTGGGGCGGGGCGCAGAGCGGGCTGCTTCCTTGCCTCACCCCCTCCAGCCCTGCCCGACTGTGAGCTCCTTGAGAGTGGACTGTCTTTTATTTTGGGAATTCCAGCAACTAATCTTCAGCCGGGCCAGGGTAAACATTGAATAAAGATTCATCGAGTGGGGGCGCCTGGCTGGCTCAGTCAAAGGAGCAGGCGACTCTTGATCTCAGGGTCATGGGATTGAGCCCCACGCTGGGTGTAGAGATTACTTAAATAAATAAGACTTAAAAAAAAAAAGATTCATAGAGTGGATGGGTATCCAATTTTTGTGGGGCCTGCAGGTGGATAATGAAAGCCAAGGCTGAAGCGGAAGACTGGGACCAAGATGAGGAAGGCTGGCCATCAAGGCCATCGGGCAAGGTGGGGGTGGGGGATGGGTGGCCCATGGAGACACTGCGGCGCTAGGCGACATCAATAGCCGATGGTGTCCACTGACAGGATGGCCCCGCAGGGACATGAGGGCTGGAGCAGAGAAAGGAGAGACCACCAGGGAGGAAGGCCTGACGGCTGCTCCAGCATCCTGGTCAGCAGGTGTCGGGGACATTTCGTGAGCCTGCACGAGCCCCCCAGGTTCTGCTCACACCTGGGCTCACTGACAGAGTGAGTTCTAACCCAGCAGCTCGGCCTCCGGCCAGAGCCCTGACCTCACCCTAGTGCGGAGGGCCTGGAACAAGCATGTGACCCAGCAGCCAGCCCTGGGACCAGCAGCAGGAACCGAAGGGAGGAGCTCAGCTAAGGAGTGGGGGAGGGGAGCAGGACAGGGGCCGGGGGCCGGGAGGGGGGGTGGTCTTTTCCAGATGAGGAGTGACCCGGGGTCTTGAAGTCCATTCCTTGGTTCATTCATTAATTCATCCATTCAACAAACTTCTATTGGGCACCTAGATTAAGGGCTTCAGAGAGAGTTCAAGTGACCAGTGGTGGGTCCAGGTGGGGAGGGAAGGAGGAGGGTCTGAAGTTCACTGCCTCATTCAAAGACACAAACGATTATTGAGCGTTACCAGGGGACCACTGTGGCTGTGGTTCCCGCCTCCAAGAGCTCCTGGGCTCTTTCCACCCAGCCTGCTGCCCCAGCCCTTCCCTCCCAAGTCATCTGTCTGAAGGTGCCTGAAATGTCCCTTCCTCAGGAAACCTTCCCATTTGCTGTCACCGGGAATGCTTTCTCCCTCTGCTGGGCCCCATGATCCTTTGGTTTCTGTCTCTCCCTTTCGTGTGTCTACTTCTCATCCTTCCTCCAACTAAACTTTGAGAGTCTTAAGGATGGAGACAGCTTTCTATCTCCTGCAGCACCCAAATATACTAGGTGCTCAGTAGAAGTTGAATGGATGAATTAATGAACGAACAAACGAATGGACTTCAAGACCCCAGGTCACTCCTCATCTGGAAAAGACCACCCGCCTCCCAGCCCCCCGCCCCCTATCCTGCTCCCCACACCCCCCTACTCCTTAGCTGAGCTCCTTCCTTCTTTCCATTCCTGGGCCCCTCAGAACTAAGAACAGCACCCTAAGCTCAGAAAGCATCCATCGAATGGATGGATCTGATCCTGGCACCCAGCCCCGCTTCCTTGGTGGCTCTTCAAGGCAAAGTCAGATGTCATATGTGACCTACAGGCTGGTCTGCCTCTCTTCCACTGCATTCCTCCTCCTTAGCTCTAGTCATTCCAGAATAATTATACTGTCCAAAGCCCACTGCACTGTGGCTCACCTTTCTTGACCTTTGTGCCTGCTCTTCCCTCTAGAATGTTCTTTCCCTGTTTCTGCACCTGATATACTTTTGCTCTCGATGCAGCTCAAAGGTTTCCTCCTCCTCCTAGAAGCCTTCCTGGCTCTCTTGCCACCCACATCTTCCCCTAACACTGTCAGACACGACTGCTTTGTGAAGGAACAATGTGTTTATAAGCTCTTTGAGGGTTAGGACAAGTCTTGTTTGATGATTTTAGCTTTAGTGCCAAGGGCCCAGGCAGCCGGTAGGTGGTCCCTAGAAGTTCATTAAATGGATGAGTTAATTAATGTCTGAAGAAATGCTAGTGATTTCAGAGACACCTGTCTAATTTTTCTCTCTGGTCCTAGCTCCCAGTGGCAGAAGGAGTGGGGGGAACCCCCTAAAGACACAGTATCTGCGATGACATGAGCCCACAATCCAGGATCCCCCCAAAACTCAACTCTAAGAAGATCCCTCTTTCAAGTTGGCTTAAAAAAAAAATCAAGCGTAGAGTTCACGGTCTTATTTTTAACATCCAAGGAAGAACTGGAATATGATTTTTATTGTCGTGTTCTAAAAATATATTTTCTATGGTTTTTGCTTATTCACAATAAAATAGCTTTTGGCATGGCAGCGTTCTTGCGTAAGTGAAAATACAATTTCGTGAAATAGTGTTTCGTGCAATTTCAGGGAAGCAAGTATCTGACCTAAGGAGGAGGTGCAGGGAGGGGAGGGGGGGCTCCAGGCAAGATGGTCGCATCCCCCGTAGAGCAGCCCAGGGCCTGGCGCTGGGAGGTTTGGAGTTTCTAGCTTTTCGAGGGATGTCGGCACCAGAGTCCGGAATCAGTCATCCGCAATCAATTAGCAAATATTTATTGAGTGATTGCAGCACGGGGAGCTGCAGCTGAGTAGAACAGAAGATGCTTGTGAGCCTGGGTGACTTTCCGTGGCAAGTTCCTCTGGCCATATCATCACTACTACTCCTGGGAAAAATTGTAACTGACATTCAGTGCAACCCTTGTCCCCGAGACCAGGGTCTGCTTTTTATCCTCTACTGACTTTTCACCAACTCTCTAAGGCAGGTAGCATTGTTTCTACTTATCAGATGAGAGAAACTGAGGCTCCAAAGAGGTTCTCCCAGCTGGAGAGCAGCAGATCTGGGATCTGAGTGTGGCTTCCCTGGTTTCGGACCCAAAGTCCTTAGTAATGATAGCCAACATCTGGCAGAGTTTTGCAAGGGTACAGAGGATTTTCCAGAAAATATCTAATTGGACCCTATCGCTATATCATGTGAGGTGACAGTGATTATAATGCCCATTTAAGAGATGAGCAAACAGAGGCTCAGGGGGTCCTAGCAACGTGCCAAAAAGTCCCCGTGGGTGAATTATATATGTAGGACTTGAGCTGCAGCCAAAGCCTGTGTTCCTTCCGCTGCACTGAACACAAGACTGGATCATCGAGTCTGGGCCCTGCCCAGCTTCTAGCAGAGCACCAGAATTCTAGGAAGAGGATTTCATTCTAGGAAGGAAATTCTCACCTAACAGCCCCAAAGAGCCCTCGTGCCACGCCGAGGCCCTGCCTGGACTCTGCTCCAGATGCCTGTCCCGGGGAAGAGAGAAAGTAAGGACCTCCTAGGCCTGATGGCTGGGCGGCTCTAGGGCCAGGAACCCAGCTGGGAGCAGGAATGTGAGGGAGGGGGAGGGAGCTGCGCCGGGCTCCAGAGGAGCAGGAGGCTTTCCAATGAATGGACCATTGGCGGTTGCGGTTACTGGGCCAATTGTGGTTAGGAGAGGGAAGAGGCTCCCAAGGAACACTGCATTCCTGCTCCTGTCAGCAGCTCAGAGAGCTCGGGACAGGAGCACAGGCCCATCCATCCCTCTGGGCTCCAGGGTTAAGCCCGTGCCCCGCCCCCTCCTGGCCTCCAGAGCAGGGCTCCGGCCACCACAGGGCCCAGAGGAAGTTCATCCAGCAGGGGAGGGGCTTTCCTGAGGGGCAAGCAGCCTTGGCCTGGAGCATCCCTACCCCACCCCCACTTGTTCCCGGCACTGCTGAGGAGCCATGAGCCCAGCCACCCTGGAGTCCTCTTTTCATTGAGCATGGGGTAAGAGCCGACTGATCAGAAGAGGCAGTGCCCTCTCGGCCTAAGGCTTCTCCCCGCTAGAGAGCACCTACTGTATTCCAGGCAATGTTCTAAGCATTGGACACATAAAAACAACTTTATAGAAGCCCTCTGGGGAAGATGCCATTATTGTCCCCATTTTATAGATGAGGAAACTGAGGCACAGAAAGGTTACAGAACCTACGCAGGGTCATAGAGCTAGCAGGAGGCAGAGCCGAGTTTCGACCCAAGAGGTATGGCTGCAGAACTGATCTCTTGCGCGCCACCCTCCACGGCTGCCCCGGTGAGGGCTCCTCTGACTCATCCTCCTCCCCGGGCGACCGCACACAGCACCTGCCAACTGGAAGACTTGCCGCCTGGCCCCTGGCCTGGAGTTTAGGGCCGCCACAGAGATGAGTGTTGCAGGCTGGAGTGGGAGTCACTCATGCCTCTCCTTCCCTCGCACAGGGGAGCCCCGGAAAGGCTTTTAGTCCCGCACTCACACCCCTCCTCCAGGGGCGCCCCATCCAGCCCAGCCTGGCCCTCCAGTGAGGAAGGCTCCTCTTGGATTTCCCAGCCGGCCTCAGGCGAAGCAGCACAGAGAACCCAAGCAAGCGATCCCCTTAAATCACAGGGAGCGGAAGGAAGGGGTCCTTAGCCAGTGGTATCTGGGACCTGAACTCTCCCAACCCTCAGGCTCTTCTCTCTCCAGGTTTCTGACTCCCTGCAGTGACTTCCAGAAGCCAAGACACGCTCCGGTCCTTGGGGCACCTCGGACCTTTCCCCGTCATGACTGGCCCTGCCGCGTGCTGGCCTATCCCTGACGACCTTGGAGCAGGAGCATGTCATCCAGCGGGCCTGGACGAGCACAGGACCCAGCATGCAACGCGCGCAACAGCGAACGTGCTTATTGCATTAACAGATGAATGCAGAGAGCGTAGGTTTTACTTTCTGTTTCCAGGTAATTCTCTGCCCCATTTGCTCTGAAGTCACACAGGACCGAAGATAGGAAGTGGGCCTATGGGCTGCTTGGACACCAGCAGACACCTCATCCTCCTTGTGTTTCTCTTTTTCCAATGAAGATTGGAACAAAATTTCCTTCTAGAAGTTTCCTCAGCCGAGGGGTTGTGACTCTGGGCGGGGTAGGGAGGGGCACTTGGGAAGCCCAAAGGCGCTGTGGGTGAGTTGCTTTATTTCTAGATTACATTGATCAGCTCTGAGAGGGCCCATTCCTGCCCACATCCAGGAGACGGCACCCAGCTGCTCGTGGCAGGAAGCAGAGGGCAGAGCCGGGCTCCTGATCCAGACAGCCTCCCAGCAGTGCCTGCCGTCCGGGGGTGAGACTCCGGGTGGCATGCTAGGACACCAGCACAGGTGTTTCCCAGCTTCACGGTCAAGGGGGACAGCAAGCTCTCCCCCCAGCCAGGTGAAGAGGGCTCTTAACATCTACCTTGGTAGTTTTCCGCAGGATCAAAGTGGGCTCTTGTTCATTTATCAAATACACAGTCTACACGGCAGAGCCCTGGGAAGCCGGCTGGCAGGGAGCTACCATTCCCATGGAACTGGCGAGAAATCCTTCCAAAGATCCCTCCATTATGGCTGCTTTACCACCTTTCGTGCCCCCCACCCACCCTCTTAAAAGCGGGGAAGACATGTTTAGAAGGGCAGTCTAATGTAGGGCAGGACGGGAGATGGGATATCTAACCTGGTCAGCCCGGGGTCTTAACACACTCTGGCCCTCGGCAGCACCTTGTCAGGAGCACGGGGGCAGGAAAGCAGTGTTCCCTATGTAGCCCCCAGTGTCCAAGGCTGCTGCTACCCACCCCCCACCCCAGCCCCGCCCTGGCCACTTCCCAAAGAGCCAGGGGACCACACTGATGGAGGAAAGAGAGAAGGAGAGAGAGGAGGAGGGAAGGAGGGAGGAAGGAAGGGAGGGAGAAAGGGAGAAAAGGAGAAAGAAGGAAGGAGGAAGGAGAAGGGGAGGAAGAGAGGGAGGGAGGGGGAGAAAGAAAGGGACAGAAGCAAGAACCAGCAAGGAAACCCTTTGAGATAGAAGTCAGCTCCCTGGAAAGGATCTCAAGGGGATATTGCCTGTCAAATAATTTCAAGGAAATGACATGTCAATGCCCAGCAAATGAGGCTTTCCTCCCACTTCCTGCCATCCACCTCCATTTCTCTTCTCAGGCTCTCCCCTCCCACCCTTGGTTCATCCCTCTGGTAAGCAGGGTCCCTCTCGTACTCCCTTCTGCCCTCCTCCAGGGTCAGCTGAGTGCAGCCCTCTTGATGATGCTGCATTAGGAAATCATCGAAACCAAAATCTTAGATTGTTCCAAATTCCTCCATGCCTCCCCGGTGACCCAGCTCCGGACATGACTCCCCCGGAAGTCAGTGTGGAGAACGGCAGCAAATCTGACCGAGGAGAGCTCACGGGACCCGGAGCTGGTTCACTCCAGGCCTCACTCCTGAAGCCCCCACCCCAGACTACATAGACTTGTGCATTCCTCTGGAGCAGACGCCTTTGCCTGCCTGGGCCTGCATTCGCTCATTCAAGGCAATAGGGGATGGAAATGCTTCTAGTTCTGTGGTCCCAACACTCCCTGCCCATGGCTGGGCACGGGCAGGCCTCCCCCGGTGTGAACAGCTAAGCTGTGTGCACGTGGAATTGTCCTGCTGGGTTAGCCCTGAGATCCAGCGAGGCCCCGCCTGCCCGAGGTCTCCCAGGCAGATGGGCAGGGACAGGGGGCAGGAGTATGGGCCCAGTTCGGGAAAGAGCACAGGAGATGCAGCCCAGGGGAGCCCATCAGGCACCCCATAAATAAGCTCTTCCAGCCTCGATTTCCCCGTGTCCGGTGGTAAAGCATATCTGAAGTCAAGCAGAGTCACAGTCTCTCCTTTTAAGGTAACAAACATGAGACAGCTGTGAGTCCCGCTGTGGCGTCCTGGAGATCCCGGGCCCTGCTGGTCCCTCTGCGGCTCGGTGCAGACAGAGCTTCCCAGCATCCCGCAGCCCGAGATTCCAAAGTGTTCTTTCATAAGGAAGCATTTGTTCCGAGCTGTTGCCTGCCCCAGAGACCTCCATGTGTCGCCCATTTGACCTCACAACCATTCCTTGGGGGAAAGGGCTTGCCATTGTCATTGCACAAACGGGGAAAGAAGGGCCCAGAAGAATTCAGGGCTTTGTCTCAAGTTACACCACAAATGAGTGGCAGAGCTGGGACTGAAATCCGGCGCTGGGACTCCCAAGTCTGCTGCGCTGCTGCTGTGTCATTGCTTACGGCCACTGTGAGTGGACAGACAATAATAATAACGAGAGTAACTACAACAGCAGGACTCACTCCCTTCGGGCCCCATGGGAAACACTTGCGCGTGCCGTCCCATTCAATCCTCACAACTTTGGTAAGAAAGGGAAATTAATGTCTAAGTGGCAGAGTCAGGGATCAAACCTGGACGTGCAAACAATTTCATTTGAGGGAGAACAGGGGCCCAAGCTTTGAGCCCGCGGGGAGGACCGCTGCTTTCCCAGGAGCCCGAGCCAGAGTTGGGTGGTAAAGGAGGGAGCAGGTAAAATTTGACTTCCTTCCAACAAGCCAAGAGGTTTATGTCCTCACATTACTTCCTCTAACCCGTTATCAGTTGTAAGCACCATTGTGTTGTGTAGGGGTTTTTTTTTGTACAAGGGACACTTGACAAAGCACGCTTGGGGGAAGTAAATCCTTACCTCCTTCCTCTGGCTGGGCTCTGTCTCTTATCTTCCTTCCTCAAGGCTCTGAGGACCCATCACTGGCCCACACTCCTTAGCTCTGGCCGCTCCCAAGCCCATGAAAGCAGGGACGTGTGGGCACATCCATCATCATAGCCCCTGGGGGCCAGTACAGTGCGGGGCACAGGAGCCGCAGGGCGCATATCTGTTGAATGAATGAATAGCTCTTGAAGGGCCTCATTTGACTCAGTCGTGGTTAACTGGGTACCTAGGGTGTATTAGGCACTTGTTCTGAGGTAAGAGAGCAAAGGACCAGCCTGAAGGAAGTCTCAGTGAGAGTGGGGGCCCAATAAAACTCCTAGTACCCCCTTAGATGCTTCTCAGAATAAGGTGGAGAATGAATGAATGACAACTTATCAGGGCCACCATGAAGGAAAGAGCCAAGTCCGGTGGGAATACAGAAATAGGAACCACTGGTCGGCCTGGGGAGTCAAAGAAGGCTTCGCTGGCGGAGGATGTGGTATTATTTCAGGCTTGAAGGATGAGGAGTTTGCCTTAAAGACGAGTGGGGAGAGGAACATTCCAAGCAGAGGGACCAGTGTGAGCAAGGGCACGAGGATGTAAAATTACTGCTTGGGGTTGGAGCAAGCGACAAGAGATACCCCTTTGGGACCAGGCCACACACCATGTATTTCCCAGGGGGTGAGGGCGGGTGGCCTCCCAGAGGGACCAAAACATCGAATCATAATGAATCCAAGAAAGAAAAAAAAGCCTGAGGTTGGCATTATAATTAATAGGCTCATCCTATTAGACTTCATTTAGAGTCACTCTTATAGAGAGACACAATGTGATTAAGCATCACATCACATCACATGCATTTGGAAATGCATTTCCAAAAGCATCAACGGAAATCTAGGGCCAGATGCCAATCATTCCAGGTTTGGGCGGTCAGGAAGGAGCGTGGGTATCAGCCACCCGGCAGGTCAAGTGCCTAGAGTGTCTCCTGGCACAGAGCAGAGCCTCCTGGCTCTGTGCCACAGGACACGGTCCCTCCCCTCCCGGGCAGGTAGCGAGCCTCCCTGCCTGTACACTGCCCCCGGAATGAGAGAGCCGAAAGAGCCGAGGCCCGGGCGAGCTGCTTGGGAAGAAGGGGGCTGCTGTAAGCCGCTGACTCAAGCGCCACCAGGTGCTGCCGCGTGCGCCGCCCGGGGAGGCCCCAGGCTCCAGTGTTTGCCCCTGCTCTCAAACCATTTCCTGCTCAGATTTGGGAATTTTCAGGCCTGGAGGGAAAGTCCCTCGAGCGGAGTATTAGAAAGAAAGAGAGAGCGCGAGCGAGAGCACCGGATCTGCCTGGAGAGCGCGGAAGGAAAGAAAAGGAAAGGCTAGGTCCGGAGCGGGCGCGCGGAAGGGCGGGAGGCGGTGGAGCCCGAGTTGCTCTGCCGAGGGCTCCGGAGCTGAGCACAGAAAACAGGGCGACTGGGAGGACCACGGGGAAGACCGGCCCCAGGGGCGGGGGAGGGGAGGCGGATCAGGGGGGCTCTGGAGTGTGTCTGTGTCTGGCTTCTGTGGCAGTGCGCGCGCGTACGCGCGCGCGCGCGTGGTGTCTCTGTGTGTGTGTGTGTGTGTGTGTGTGTGTGTGTGTGTGTGTGTGTGTGTGTGTTTGGCGCCTATCCAAGGTGATTTCCCATAAACCACATGTCCCACAAGTCCGCTTAAAAGGCTGTGCCGAGGAGCTGGCCAGTGGAGCCCGGCTGGTGGAAAGTGAAAGTTGCCTGGGTGCTCTCGGCGCCGCCGCCAGCTCTCCGCACCCCCGGGACGGCAGCGCGGCCCTCGGCCGGGGCGCGGACTCTGCGGCGGCCAGCGAGCGAGCGAGCGAGGGCGGCCGACGCGCCCGGCCGGGACCCAGCTGCCCGTATGACCGCGCGGGGCGCCGCCGGGCGCTGCCCTCCCACGGTAAGCGGCGGCCGCGGGGCGGCGGGGGGCCAGCAGGGCTGCGGCGGGAGCAGGCGGGGCGGCGCGGCTCCTCGGAACCCAGTGCCCGGCTCGCGGGCCGACGATGCTCCCCCGCGGAGACCGCGGGCTCCGCTGTCCTTCCCATCTTTGCGCGCCGGCTGCCTGAGGTCCCGGGCGCGCTCCGGCTGAGACCCGTGGCGCCCTGCAGCTGCTCCCGGGGCTGCGGTACTGCCCTGGAAACGGGAGGCTGCTCACCCCATTGCGCCGAGGCGCACACTGAGCCACCCGCTGGCAGGAGAGAAGGGTTCGCAGCCACGGGCAGAGGCTCTGTGCCAGCTCCGTGTGAGCCCCTGCCTCTCTCTCCTCTGACCCGACACCGCCAAGAGACAGGCGCAGGGGCTGGGCGCTGAGTGTGGCGCTTTCGCAGCGGGCACCTTACCCGTGGGCCACGCACATGCTTCCAGACCCTGCTGGGGGAGTGGGCGCTTCTGGGTGGGGGAAGTTCAGGGGTCATCTGGCTTACAGAATGCCAGGGCCTGTGCCCAGGAACCTGCTGGCAGAAGGAAGGAGCTGGGCAAGCCTCTACTTGTTCCAGCGAGCCGGCAGGAGCTACTGGGGACTTGGGTGGCTGGATCAAGTCTGTTTTGCAGGAGACGGGACTCCTGAGCTGCCTGGGACTAGTTCTGAATCTTTTCATTGCAATATCTGGTTCAGTCAGCTGGGGAGATGGTGGCCTTAGCAGGGGCAGAGGGAGGTGGAAGGGGGGTTCGGTGGCACAGAACCCTCTGCGTGCTAAGGGCTGCTCGGGGCTGCATGGGGGAATGTCTGGGCCCATCTGCCAGTGCTAGCTGGGGCAGCTCCTAGAAAGTGCAGGGTGGCACTGGGCATGAATGGTAGGGTGGTGTCCTGGAGGGTTTGCTTCTGGGGAGCCCTAGAGGAGAATGGGAAGAGAAACCCGGCTGGGAGAGAAGCAGACAGATATTTGGAGGGGAATGGGAAGGGGTTGCAGGTGGGGTTGAGATGGAAGAGGAAGACCAGATCCATCCCCAGGGGGAAGAAGAGCTGGACTGAGAGAGAGGAGGCAGGGCTGGGAGGGGACATTGCGGATGGCCAGCTGATAGGCAATGAGACAAAGATAAGAGCTGGAGGGGGACCATGAGGAAGTCAAAGGTGGACAGAGCATGGGGCTGTTTTAGACAGGAGCAGCCAGAGGTCCGGTCCCACCGAGGTCCCTCCAGGGCCCTTGCTGACGAGGAGAAAGGGACAGGTGAGGCCGGACAGTGGGGCTGAGAGACGTCCGTGGGCCTGCCAAAGAGATGCCTTCGTGGCTGCCCCAGAGGCCGAGGCCTGCTGCGAGTGGGAGGAAGAATGGAGGGGGAGAAGAGCCAGCCCAGCCACATGCGAGCAGAACCAGAGTGTTAACCCTTGGGTGCCCATCCGGCTCATCCTCTGAGGCAAAACTGGGACCCCAGGGGCGGGGGTGGGGGTCCTTTTGGGCCACCTTCAAAGTCAGCTTCCCATGTGGTGGCTGCAGTCTCCCCACACCAGTGCCTGCAACAGCTCTGAAAGCCAGGCAGCATCAAGATCTTGGAAGTGCCTGTGGCAAGGTTGTCTTCCTGAGTATCCCCTTTCCCACGGGCTCTTCCCTCCGTCCTGTCCAAAATGGGGAGGGGGGGCGGGGAGGGGGGCTCAGAGCCGCAGCAGCACCAGCCGGCCCAGGACGGAGACACGCCTTCTGCACGGCCCCGTTTCCAGTGGGTCCTGAACTGCAGGTTCCGGGGGGGCCTGGGCAGCCGTTCCCACCCAGGGCTACCTCTTCAACTGCCCAACAGAGCCCGAAGTCCCCCCCATGGCTGTCCTCCCTCTTGTCCACTCTCCCTCTCCCGGATCAGGCCAGGACCCTCAGCAGATCCCTTTACTGAATGGCACTGGGCCATGCTGGGCCTCTGCCCTCCAGACCTCCCTTTGCCTCTCTTTGCCATCAACTTCTCCCCATTTCTCAAGGCCTTACTGAGGCCCCTCCTCCCTGCAACCTCCCTGGTAGCGCAGCCAGGGCCTCTCCTCCCTGGTAGGAGCTAACAAGCTTTTGGGCTTGTAGTTATATGTAAATCAGCATGTTGTCGTAGGCTGTTTCGTAGCCTCCTTGTTTTTCCAATGTGCTGTTTATTTGCAGTATTTGTCTCATCATCTGGGTTACTGAGGCAGAGCCCAGGAAAGTGCCAGCTCCCACCCCGCCCTGACAGCATTTCCCTAAATCTGGGGACATCAGCTGCCAGGAGGCATCCTTGAGCTGGGGGGAAGAAGGCTCGAGAGTCCCTCTGCCTCTGGCTGGAGAAGGGGAGACCTGGGCCAGGGAGGGGGTTGAGGGGACCTTGGAGAGGAGGAGGGAGAGAGGAAGGAAGGGGAATGATGGAGTATCAGGGGCCAGTCCCATCACTCTGAGGGCGAGCAGCTTCCGGGCCAGGTGGGCGCTGAAGGAGGGAGAGATCTCAGAACACTTCCTGGTCATGATCAGAGCTGGCTGTGGCTGGATGCAGAACCTGATGGGGCTCCTAGGAGCAGGGATGGCCTAGAGCTGGCACGGCTGCCTCTGATTAAGCAGTTGGGCTCCTTTTCGCACGCACGCACACACACACACACACACAGATCCAAAAGGTCTCCAGCATGGGATAAGTTCCCAGTGAAACTGAGTTTTTGGGGCCCTGGTTTTTCCAGTAGCAGAGCCAGACCTGGGTGGAATCAGGTGGGAGGAAGGGCTGGGCCCAGGGAAAATGTCTCTGGCTTGAAGTGTGGAAGTGGGTGCATGAACATGAACTTGAGAGGAGTGGGCAGCCCACAAGATCTCTGGCTCTTGTTTGATGTTGCAGGGACACAGCAAGGCGCAGGTGCAAGTCCTGCACTTAAGGACTTGCCCATGTAATTGAAATTTAGATGGGTAGGAACACTTCCCAGGTCCTTGTGAAAAGTTCAGTGCGTCGTCAGGCTTGGCCTGGGTGAATCTGGGCAGGCTTCTTGGAGGAGGTGATGTGTGGGTAGTTCTCAAGGGAGAGCAAGACTGCGAATGCCAGTTAGGAAATCCTGAGAAAGCTGGATTTGGGGAACGCTGCATCCTGGGGCATTGGAGCCTGGAGCACTGTGGGTATGAGGTCCTTGTTTTCTCCCTCCTGGCAGGGCACTGGGGTTCCTAGGGGGACGGAAAGCTGGGAGTAATGACGCACTGTCTATTACAGACATGGCTGACGCCCCTGCTACTGCTGGTCTGTCTCCTGGCAAGCGGGAGCATTACCGAGGAGGCGTCGGAGCACTGTAGCCACATGATCGGAAACGGGCACCTGCAGTTCCTCCAGCAGCTGGTGAGTACGCGGCTGTGCCTATCTACCTTCTTCCCGCTGGGGAAACCAAGGCAGGAGCGAGGGAGCAGGGTCCGAGGCAAGGGTTGCAGGCAGAGAAGCACGGCTGCGCAGGCCGTGATTCATGGCTCCCGCCTAGCTCCACTGATCCTCTCCTCATTGACCTTCTCGGGGTCAGGACCTCTGACCCACACCCAACCCTGAAGCCCTCCGTGACTCCGCCTGCGGGCAGTGGATGGGGTGGGCTTCCGGCCGGTTGCCTGAGCTAATGATTGCCTGGAAGGACAACCATGGACTCAGAAGAGGCTGCTGAGGCCGGCTCTCCCTCAGTGAGATGCTTCCTCCGGGGAGCCAGCTCAGTCTGCCTGCTGTGTCCAGATGTTGCCTCGGACTCCTGGGCTACCAGACATGCGGCCAGCCTGGCGTCGGGGCCATGGGCTAGATCTGGGGGAAGGGGAGGCACTCCCAGGGAGGCTGCACTCCCAGCCCTCCACCCTCCCTTTCCTGGCTCTGGCCTGAGCCCTGGGGCTGGGAAGGACTGCTCACCCAGGTCGCCATGAAGGAGCCCGTGCCTTACTCTAATCAGGCTGGCAGAGAGGTCCACAATTCCAAATGTGGTTCAGCCAGGCAGAATCAGGTTACCATCATGGCCGCTGTCCTGCTAAGAGAATTTACCATCCTTCCGGCCAGCCAGGCAGGGTGGAGTACCACTGGCTAAGGCCAGTTCCAGGACCCTGAGCTTGGGGCCTGTAGGCTGGGCCTGCTACTTCTCTTACCTCTGCACTTTCCCTCTTGCGTGTAGCTACTGCAGCTGTCCCAGCTAGACCAAGAGCCACAGCATTCTCTGAGGCTTAGAATGCTCTTGGGGCCAGGGAGGGATCTAAAGACATCTAGCCCCAGCCCCTATAGATCCTGAATGCCCAGAGCTTGTCTAGCCTATGCTCGAATTCCTGCCACATCATGCAAGATTAGGCCCTAGATCTTCGTAGAGAGTTCTTCCTTATAACTAACGTCCCTTTGTCAGATTTCATGGAGTGGGAGGCGGAAGGAGGAGACTTGTTCTTCTACAGCCCACCGTGGGCATGTGGGAGGCCCCAGTCTTTCCCCTTGGCTCTGTCCTTCCCATCATGGTTGGTGGGGAGGGAGAGAACGATCAAAACCTGATCCGCCCTGAAATTCCAGTTCTCGTTCTTCGGCGGGCTCAGCTGAGCTGCAGACACCCGGCCACCACTGGCCTGCTCTCTCTTACAGATTGATAGTCAGATGGAGACTTCCTGCCAGATTGCCTTTGAGTTTGTAGACCAGGAGCAGTTGGTGAGTTATGGTATTTACAAGGCCCATGTGCCGGCTTTCTATGTGCTTCCCAAGGTGGGTATATGTGGGAGCATGAAGGGAGGAGAAATCCTGTAACTGGGCAGGGTGAGGGCGGGAGGCTCGCTGGTGCTCAGTCCTGGGGTGCCAGGGTCCAGGGCTGAGCAAGGTCCAGGCCTCGAGTCCCCTGCTGCTCCCTTCTCCTGGCCCTGGCACCCATCAAGGTCTTCCTATGCGCCAGGCATTTTCTAATTTAATCCTGACGGTACAACTGTGTGATATGCTAATCTTGGTTATTGTCCTCAGGGAGGTTAAGGGAGCATAGCTACTGAGTGGTGGAGGCCTGATCTGAACCCAGGCAGGCCGGCTCTAAGGGCCTGAGGCAAACCAACTTCTGGGTCACATGCTTTCCTTAAGAGTGTCATTTCCATCCAACAGACAGAGCAGCAGCCAGGGAGTCGGTCCAGCCCTTTCCCTCTTCCTCCCACTCCACACCCAGCCAGCCACCAAGGGCTGCTGGTTCCGCCTCCCAGCAGCTCTGGGTTCTGCCCCAGCCTCACCCAATCAGCTGCTTGGACAGTTTCCAGAGCCTCCTAAGAGGAGGTGATGCGCCCACCACCCCGCCAGTAGGGGGAGCTCTCGGAACTCCAACCTATTACCTTCATTTCTCTCTCCCTAACCCGGCAGGGCCCCTCTCACTCCAGGAGAAAGCCCAGGTTGGTCATCTTGGGGTTTACACCGCACAGTCCCGCCCACCGCCCGGGTCGCCCAGGCCCTCAGATGGTCTTTAGTTCCCCTGTGGCCTGGAGGATGAGAAGGCGCCACCTGGTAAAGGACTTGTTGTGAAAGCAAGCCAAAAGAGAGACAGAGACAGGGAGCATTCCCCCAGAACCCACCCTACCCATTCTGACTAAAGCCTCATCTTCCAGAAATCTGAGGCTGTCTCTGATCCGAAGCCCCATGTCTTTCCCTCTACCCCAGTTCCCAGCAGTTCCAGATCCCAGACACAGAGCATGAAAGAGCAGCAGGGGTCAGCGCCCCCCTCCGGACGGGAGTGGCATGGCCCTCCGTCAGCGGCAGGCCGCCTCAGGGGCAGGTGTAGGGCACGCTGCGGCCCTCCGTCAGCCAGAGATGAGGGCACCCGCCACAGAGCCTGGGTGGGTTCCCAGACATCAGCCAGACCATGAACTCCAGGTTCTCATTTTTCAGAAAGATCCCGTGTGCTACCTTAAGAAGGCATTTTTCCTGATGCAAGACATAATGGAGGACACCATGCGCTTCAAAGACAATACTCCCAATGCCAACGTCATCGTGAAGCTCCAGGAACTCTCTCTGAGGCTTAAGAGCTGCTTCACCAAGGACTATGAGGAGCAGGACAAGGTAAGAGTGTTCTGGAGCCAGGAGCACGGAGCGAGAGCAGAGGGCAGTTTGGTGGTCCCATGCCTGCCCATACACACGGAGCGTGTTCCCGTGCCCCCCCCCCCGCCCTCCCCCGGTGTCATTGTTCACTCACGCTCTCATTCATGGATTCAGCCCGCACCTCTGCTAAGGAAGGACTTGCCAGGCGGGAGACACAGTGCTAGGCCTTGGGGATGTCAGTGATGTCATCATGAGCAAGAACGGCAGGGTTCACACCCTCACGGGGCTTCTGGTTAGGGGAGGCTGACAACCATTAAACAAACAATGACACAAATAAATAGCATTAGGAAGCGTGAGGACCATTCATTCATTCAACAAATAGTTACTGCGTACCTGTTGTGTGCCAGGTACCGGTCTGGACGCTAGGAAACAGCTGGGATCAGACCAGACAAAAACCCTTACATGCAGGGAGCTTACATTTGGGGGAGGGGATGAGACAGTTAACAAAATGTATGAGTAAAATATGGGGGACGTAGGGTGGCAATGACCAGGCAAGGGAAGGCCTGAAGGAGGTGAGGGAGGGAGCCGTGAAGGGGGCCTCCTTGGGGCTCTGAGAGACAAAGGGCACTCTCGTTTAAAAAGGAGGGGTGGGGAAGAAGGGAAGAAGAAAGCTTCTGAGTAAGAGAATATTCATTTGAGGTCCAAAGAGGAGTAAGAGTTAGGAAGCAGTGAGGCTGGTCAGAGCATTCCAGAATAGAGAAAGGCCCTGAGGTCGGCTACGTGCACATTCAGGAGCCCGACAGTGGTCACCAGGGCCAAGGTGGGAAAGAGACAGATGGAGAGAGGGGAGGAGGCAGGAGCCAGCGGGGGCGCATCGCGGGTCTTAAAGACGTGGGATGTTGTCTGAAGTGTGAGGGGCACCCTGGTGAACCGGAAGTGCGAGAGTGGAACTGAACTGTGAGGCGGGTTGATAGCCCTGCGGAGAGGGGACTGCAGGGGGAAGGAATGGAGGCTGGGAGGCCAGCAGGGGGCGCAAGTCAGGGCTGGAGACCCTAGAGGCTTGGACTAGGGAGCTAGCTGCCCAGGTTGTGAAATGGGGAAGATCGGCAGGCAGAGCAGGGTGGGGAGAGCAGGAGCTCAGTTGGGGGAACACACCCCTGAGATGCTTGTGAAACAGCCGAGTGGAAACGCGGAGCAGGCAGCTGGACCCACGGGGCTGGAGTTGGGCCGGCAAGACGCACACGGGAGAGCGCATGGAGGAGCTCAGCTCCACAAGGACCCAGAAAAAGGGAGAGGTCTCCAGAAGGAGTGTGGGGTGGCAGGAGGATCCCTTTCTCCTGAGAGGTATTGAAGCCGGGGTGTTCCACCATTCAGTTTCACACGTATCCCTTGGGGAGCTTGTTTAAATCCCAGATTCCCAGGATGCACCCCTGGAAAGTCTGATTCGCTGGGTCTGTGGGTGGGCCTGGGAATCTGCATTTTCACCAGCCACCCACCCTGCACGTGGCCTAGATCCCGTGTGCAAGCGGCAGCTGCGGCGGGGTAGACTCGAGGAAGGAGGGAGCTTTTGAGGCTAGAGGAGCCGGTGTGCTGAGGGGAAGGCTGGTGCGGGGTTCAGAGCCCCTGAGGAGATAAGGCGTCGCCTCTGTGTCGTAAGTGGGCAGCGGGACCTTCTGTCTGATGGCTGCTGTCTTCTCTACGAAGCATGAGGTGAGGTATGAAGGAGACGGAGGTTTACGAAGAAAGGCGAGAGAGCGCCGACGTCCCTCTTTCTTACCACAGCCCTGGTGGGGAGGCTGGAAGGGATGGTGATTCTGACTTTACAGGGGAGAAAAGGAGCCCGAAGGGGGTAGTCCGCTTGGCCAGAGAGTGGAGGAGCTGAACGCTGGTCTTCTCATGCCTGTGTTGGTTCATTCATCCCTCGGGTCACCATTTCTCCAGGGCCTACTGTGCACAGGCCGTGGGCATTCAGAGATGGCTTTGAGGACCTCACAGCCGAGTAAAGCTTACAGTTCTCCCCTGTGCGCCTGGGTGTGAGGGAGAACTCGGTACTTGGACGTCATCGGCAAGTAGGCCACCGATGAAGCCATGGGCTGTGTGGCATCATCTGGGGTGAGGGGAGAGGTGGGTCCAGGACAGCGCTGAGGAATGCCGGAATTTCCAAATCAGGTGGAGGAGGGGAGCCTGGTAAGGAGACTGAGGAGCAGCTCAAGAGGTGGGAAGAAAGCCAGGAGTGTGTGAAGCTTCTCGGGGCTCCTGTGGGTGTGGGGAGCCTGGGTCCTACGAGCTGAAGAGAAAACAAGACAGGACTGGGCCTGAGAGAAGGACCCAAGGCCTCATGGCCTGCTCCACACCGCAGCAGGATGACCCTTCTAAAACTTGAGTGTGATTGTGCCACCACCCACCTCCCCAACAACCTGTCAGATGTTTTGTCTTTGCTCTGTGGATCAAGTTAACAGTTTCCGACACGGCCAACTAGGGCCTGCAGGACCTGGCCCTTGCTGACCTCTCTCAGTTGCATTTCTTGTCATCTTCTTCCTAGATGGCCTTCCTGTAGCCACTCCAGCCATCTTTCAGTCTTTGGACATTTCAGGCTCTTTCCTGCCTCGGGGCCTTTGCACAGTCTGTTCCCACCACCTGGACAGCTCTCTCCAACCCCGCCTCCTTTCCTGGGTGACTCTTGCCCCTCTTTCCTTTGGTTCCATGGGGAAATTCCCCCTGAGCCCTCATTTAGTTCCCCTTGTTACAATATTCTCAGATCATTCCGCACTTCCCCATGTGACTCACCACACTTGGAAGAGTGCGTTTAAGGCCAATGCCTTGCTGGACTCAGTGTCCAACTCAGCCACCAACCATGTCTCTGGTGTTCGTTGCCCGATTCCCAGGTAATTGCCACATGCCTGACACACAGATAAGTGTTGGATAGATATGCAAATAAATGACGTATCTCAAGATCTCAAGACTGATTCCACCGCAGACTCGGGGCAAGGGGAAGGAGAAAATGAAAGAGAAAAAGGAGACAGACGTGAGAAAGGCCAGGGGAGTTTGGCAAACAAGTTAGAGACATAGACCAACGCTCATCCTCACCAAGGGGGGCCCTGCTGTCTTTCCAGGCCTGCGTCCGAACTTTCTATGAGACACCCCTGCAGTTGCTGGAAAAGATCAAGAATGTCTTTAATGAAACAAAGACTCTCCTGAAAAAGGACTGGAACGTTTTCAGCAAGAACTGCAACAACAGCTTTGCGAAGTGCTCCAGCCAAGGTCAGCACCAAAAGGGCCAGTGAGTGCGGGACAAGGGGAGGGTGTGGGGGGACAAAGCAGGGATTGGGAGGTGAGACGTGGGGCTGGAGGGAGGCCGGAGGGACCCTGGGGAGGCAGCCTGGCTGCTGCTCGTGCTCCTGTGTGTGCAGATGTGCTTTCCTCGTGTACATATGTGGCTTCCTGTGCCTCTGGGCGGGCCTGGGCACATGTCTTTTCCGACATGTGTGTGCATGCACACCAACTATGTCTGCATGTGGAGGCATCGAGAAGGATCATGCTGGTGGCTGTGAGATTAGGGCAGGGGAAAGGGGCCCCCTCGGAGAGCCTTGTAGGCATGGAGGCTTTCCCCACCGGCTCTGCAGGCTGGCTGAACGTACAGGGGGTTCCGTGGAGAGAGCGACGCTCCATCTGGGAGCGAGGGCCCTTGCGCCAGGAGCCCTGCTGTGAACCACCAGGATACCCTGGCTCCAGAAGTCCCCAGGACGCCTTAAGTGTCCCCTCAAGGGAAAAGGCTGGATTTGAAGTCTGAGCATCGTTCAGAAGCTCCCAGTGCAGGCCCAGCCGCACACATGCGTACCCTGCGTGTCCTCGTCTCTGCGTCCCGTGCCACGTGTGCCCTCCTTCATTCAACCTTGCTCCCCGAGACAGGGGCCGAGGCTCCGTGACCTGCCAGGGGCCAAGTCCAGTCTCGTTGCTTCAATCCCAAGGCCTCAAGTCCTGGCCGCGTTCCCGCCCCAGCTAGTTCCCACCCGTGGCTTTGGCTGTGTGGCCCCTGGCTGTGCACGAAACCGCCTCGCTTCTTTCCAATCGACACTGTCTATGAGACTTGGGGGTGACTTGGGTTAGTCCTGGAGGCCGCCGCTCCACCTCCTGGCTAGCTGCTGCTCAACCCTGGCTTGGCCCTAGACGGCTGGAACTCCAGTAAAGCCTGTTCCCTGGTCTTCCCTGCCCCCAGCCCCCGGTCTGTGCCTCTAAACCCCATTCTTTGCTCTCTGCCTGTGAAACCCCGCAGTCTGTACCTTCACTGCCTGAAGCCTGTGTTCTGAGCACTGGCTCCAGTCCTGTCCTCTCCTCAGCCCCAGCGCTGAATTAGGGGGTGAGGGACCCCCCCCCCGGCCCCATATCCCCCTCTCGACCCCCTCCCCCCCCCCGACCCGGGAAAGCTGTGCTGGAGGCTGGTGACTCTATCTCCTCCCCGTCTTTCTCTCTCCCTCTCTCTGTGGTTCTTTCAGATGTGGTGACCAAGCCTGATTGCAACTGCCTGTACCCCAAAGCCACCCCTAGCAGTGACCTGGCCTCTGTCTCCCCTCAGCAGCCCCCTGCCCCCTCCATAGCCCCTATGGCTGGCTTGACCTGGGCTGACTCTGAGGGGACAGAGGGCAGCTCCCTCTTGCCCAGTGAGCAGCCCCTCCGCGCAGTGGACCTGGACCCGGGAAGTGCCAAGCAGCGACCGCCCAGGAGCACCTGCCAGAGCTTTGAGTCTCCGGAGTCCCCGGGTGTGGAGGCCAGCCCCGTCGGAGAGTCACCTCAGCCCTGGCCCTCCATCCGGGCCCCCGACCCTGGGATGGAGGACACTCTTGACACTGCGTTGGGCACCAACTGGACCCTAGAAGAGGCCTCCGGAGAGGCTAGTGAGGGTCCCATACCCCAAGGGGCAGAGCTTTCTTCCTCCAGGCTGGAAGGAGGCAAAGTCCAGGCCGAGACGACCGCCAGGCCCAGTGACCTCTTGTCAGCACCTTTTCCTCTGTCCTACTCAGCCAGGGACCAGCAGCCAGAGGACATGACTGGCATACCCCTGCCCACAGTGGGCCCTGCAAGACCCGCTGGCCAGGCCCAGAGTCACACGCCCGAGAAGACAGACCGTCCATCTGCCCCGCCCAGAGACCACCAGGAGCCAAGCTCTGCCAGGACCCCGCCGTGGCCCCCGCGAGGCCTCAGCAGTCCCTCAGCCCTCTCCGCACAGCCAAAGCTTTCCAGAAGGCACTCCTGGGGCCATGTGCTGCCCCTCAGGGAGTTGGAGGGCAGAAGGAGCACCAGGGATCGAAGGAGCCCCACAGAGCTGGAAGGAAGAAGAGCGAGTGAGGGGGCAGCTGGGGCCCCGGCCCCTTTTAACTCCGTTCCTTTGACTGACACAGGCCATGAGAGGCAGCAGGAGGGACCCTCTGACCCTCAGCTTCCCGGGTTTACCTTCCACCTGCTGGTGCCCAGCGTCATCCTGGTCCTCCTGGCCGTCGGTGGCCTCCTGCTCTACAGGCGGAGACGGCGGGTAAGGAGAGGCCCCGAGAGAGGAGGGCAGCTCATGGGGACAGGGGCCCAGCCTGGGTGGAGGACCAGGTCGGAGGATTATTGGGCCCTGCCTGGGTTCTTCAGGCGCCAAGACGGGGGCCCAGCTGAACACAGGAGATGAGAGGTTGAGAGGGAGGGTTTCTTCAAAAGTGG
>CM052900.1:83164618-83181373 GCA_028534135.1 Potos flavus | reverse complement strand
CCCTAACACCCACGTCTCGCCAGCTTCCTATCGGCCTGCACCCTAGTTGACCCTTCTCCCCAGCCAGGATCGTTTCTACGTCCCTGCTTTAGATTCATGGATCCACAGAACCTTAGTCTTGGAAAGGCTCTTAGAGGTCGTTGGGCCAGCGTCCCCCACCATAGGGGTCTCCCCTCTCTGCATCCCCGGGGGTTCAGCCAGCTGCTGGGCTTGTGCTCCCAGTCCCAGGCAAGCTCCCTGTCATCTCCCAGGAGCGCTGTGAGGAGGTCCTCCCTCCAGGGAGCTTCCCTGCCCCCTCCACGATGGTCCTCCCTCCTCTTCTCATGAGAGCCCTCCAGTGTCTCAAGTCTGTTATCCATATCCCCTTGAAGCATTCTCTAAGTCAAGCGTGGCCAAGTGCCTCAAACATTCCTTCTATGATATGGTTTTCAGACCCCTCACCATGCTGGTCGCCCTCCTTTGGACACACTCGTTTGTCAATGTCCCTCTGAAAATGGGGCACACAGCCCTGGACACAGTGCTTCACATGCTGTCTGCTGGCTCCAAGTACAGCGGGACTGTCACCTTCCCTGATCTGGACAGTATTCTTCTGTTCGCGCAGATTCGCATTGCGTTAGTGGGTGTTCTGGTTTGTTTTTTTAACAGCTCCCTCGTACTATTATCCTACGTCGAGCTTGCGGTCTGTGAAAACCCCAAATTCCGTTTCCCATAAAACCTCCTCGTTGGTTTCTGCCCATCTCCTGAGCCCATGAAAAGGGTTTTAAATCCTCATTCTGTCTTCCTAGCCCTCCCAAGCGTGTCCCCTGCACGTTGAGGAGTGCCGTCTATTGTCGTCACCCACGTTGTTGGTAAAGGCGTGATCCTTATCGTTCCTCAGCCCTGGCTCCCCCATTCCAGGCAGCTCCCCCCACCCCGCGCCCTCCCGTTCTTCTGGAGGAGACTGACTCCGTCACCCCCGACCTGCTCTTGGGTTCCTACCCCTCAGCCCTTCTGGATTTGGTTACTGCTGTATCAATTTGCACTTATTTGGATGTTGTCTTTATACATTTTCAAACCTTCTTCTGTGTGTGTATGTACATTCCGCATCCCTAAGAAGGCTGAAAGCCCCTTGAGGGCAGGGACTGTGTCTTCCGCTTTTTTTGGCATTTTTTTTCTATCCCATGTTTTAATACAGAGAGGGCTTCTCCATACTTGCCAAAAACGCAATAAACGTTTATTGGTTTATATAATAATAATATATAATTAACGTTTATATATAATAAATATATATTTATATTTATATATATATATATAAAATAATATATAATTAACGTTATATAAATAAACGTGGCCTGGTTGGCTTAAGGGTTGACTGACCACCTGAGCCTGGCCGGCGGTCTCTAACCAACCAGCCTTCTGGCCGACCTGTTAGCCAGCTAATAGACGCCGACGGACTGGCTGACCAGCCGGCCAGGTGACTTTGACTGACCAGGCGACTAGCTGATAACTGCTTAACTGGCTGGTTGTTGATTGGCGAGCTGACTGGTTGACCGACTGGCCGGCTGGCTGACGAGCGGGGTAACCCACTGGGGCTTCTCGTCACACCTCATGCCGAAAGCAAGTGAGCGCCTCAGGACCTTCCCGTGTGTACAGGTCTGGGCCACTCCTCGACAGAAAAGGGACCTAACAAGCACTCAAAAGCAGGAAAGCTTCTTTAGAAAAGAGCGCGAAGCAACACATCTGGAACCCCGGGGTCCCCCTTGTCGGTGGGGTGGGCTAAGATGGGTGAGCGGATCAGACGGGACACGGGCAGGGCTGTGAGGGTGACCCAGACCCCCTCAGGACCGGGAAAGCAGAGGAGGGACCGAGATCCCCGGGGCCTTCACGGCCCAGGGCTGCACCGCCCTCTGACTGGTTGCCAGCCTCCCCCCTTGGTCTTGGCCCTCTGCCCCACCTCCTCTATACGCCTCCTCTGCTTGCCCTGTCTGCCTGTTCTCAGGCCCTGACGAGCTTTCCTCTTCCTCCCCTCAAGATATCACTGGAAGAGGGAACCCAGGGCAGGGCCACGTCCAGACCCTGCTTGGATCAGGAGGTCCAGCCCAGGCCCCAGGAGCCGCGGGAGATTCGGGGCCTGCCCCTAGACCACCTACCACTCTGATAAAGAGAGAGGAAACACACAGAGAAACTGATAGACGGACGCTCAGAAAACACAGACCCAACCTCTCCACTCCAAGGAGCGAGGACATACGGGCAGTGGAGCTCACCCACTCGGTCCTTCTTCCCTCCTTGCCCCAGCAGGGCCCGTGGCCCAGCTGTACCCAGTGTGGCTCATGTCCAGTTTATGGTTCTCCGTTCTTCCCTCTCCAGAGCATGGGAATGGGCTGGGAGCCAGAAGCTGTGGTCCCATCTGCCCTCCTCGTCCATCACAGACTTTGCCAGTAGGGCCTATGGATGCTCAGGGAGGGACGCTCCACACAGGATCCAAAGTCAAACTGCTGGATGGGGTCCAGGGGATTTCTGCTCTGGGAACAAAGCGTTCCGAGGATGCTGGGCAAGGGACTAGGGTGGGGGTGGGGTTGGAGGGAGCAGGGCCCCGGCTCCCATGGATGGTGCCGGGAGGCAAGCCCCTTAGCCCGTCGGGAAGGAGGCTGGGTGGCTTAGCGGTTAGCACGCCAAGCGGCAGGATGGGAGTTTCCTTGTTCCAGAACTGCCTCTGGTTCTTCCTCTTCGTTACCTATGACCTGCTGTCCAGAGGGCACGTGCGATGACTCTGTGATGAATGGTGTAGGGGCGGGAATAAGAAAGTCTTCTTTGCTAGAGTTAGCAGGCATCGCCCTTGGTTCCTTGGCCCAAGGCCAGTGAGATGGTCTTACCTGAGGAGGGGTCTAAGGGTCCTCAAGTGCCCCCTTACGTCCCCATCAGACTCCGCCACTTGAGCAGTGGCCAACCCCCTCTCCCAGCCCTGCTTAGGCCTCTACCAGGCCCTGTTACCCACCCACCCCCCCCTGCGGTCCCTAGTTCCCCAGGAGGAGGTAGGGGGTGAGGCCAGTCTGGCCAGAGGCTTGGGCCGCTGCCAGGAAAAGCCGCCTGGTCCCTTGCGGTGTCTGGGGTGGCTGGAAGGCAAGGGAGAGGATGGGAGGAAGTCTTGCCTGCAGCACCGCCACCAGCCCACAGGAACGCCATGCCTCCCCCACTGATGTCCTCGGCGACCCCTCCCTCCACTCCCACTCGGCTGACCAGCCTTTCTTTCTCTCCCCTACAGCTGGGCACACAGGACAGTCTCTCCACGGGAGGAGACGTGATGGGGGCGTCCACCACCCGCCCTCCCCAGCCGTTCTCCTGGGAATGTGACCTGCCCACCACAAGAGCTCCCGCCTGCCAGGACTAGACCAGAGCAGCGAGGCCGGGGTCCCTCTGCCCTCGACCCTCAGACTCTGGACTGACTACGAGAGGGCTGGAGGATGCCCCCCACGCTGCTGATATCTATCGTGGGCCCTGGAGGCTCCCATCCACTGGAGGAAGGTTGGGAAGCCTGCTGAGGACCTTCTGCGCCTCAGGTGCCATGTCCTCCTTCCACTCCCCTCCAAGCCACACCTGGGCCAGGGACCCAGATGCCCGTAGGATGTGGGAGAGCAGGATGGGCACTGAGGAATGGAAGAGCCCTGGTGCCCAGAGGACCGCCTGGTGCCAAGGGATCCCAACTCCGACAAGCAAGGACTTGTCTCCGGAGAAAGAAGCATGAGCTTGGCAGGGCGGGCCAGCGTCGGCTGGATTTCCCAGAAGGGTGTGCAGCCCAAAAGCCGGGAAGAGAAGGCCTCTGGGCCTGCGGGGTCTGCGCTGACAGCCCGGAGGGGGCCTACATCCTCTGCTTGCCCAGGTGTCCTCTGCTGGTTGCCAGGTGGAGAGGGGAGGTCAACCCTGCCCTCTGGACTTGTCTGGCTTGGCTCCGAGGCCAAGGGGAAGAGCCAGCTCCGGCGTCTGCCCCACCTTCCCTCCAGCTCTGCCAGAGCTTCTCCGGGAGGCCACGCAGAGGCTCCCCTCCTGAAGGAAGCCATTGCACTGTGAATACTGAACCTGCCTGCTGAACAGCCCGCCCCGTCCATCCCTGTGAGCGAACGTCCATCTGTCCTCCCGCCCCTCCAGCCTCTGCCAGCGTCCTGCGCCGAGTGCCCGAGCTGGCCTTGCCTGTCGACCGAGGGAGCCCCTAAGCCCCTGACCTTCTGCTGACTGAGGCTTCGACTCCCCAGGGCGGGTGGGGCGGGAGAAACGCCTGGGCCTCCAGCCGGAGCTGGTCTTTAGGCTGCATCCTTGTTGTTGTTCGCAGGTTTCTGCGTCTTGCACTTTGACATTCCCAAGTGGGAAGTGACTAGCGGGAGGGAGGGCAGGGAGCACAGAGGCAGGGCCAGAGGGAGGCTGCAGGGGGCGCTCCCGCTGAAACTGGCTCTTCGCAATTATGGGTATGCCGCTGAGGTTGGGGGAGGGCGTCTGCACCGCGACCCCGCCGCCTGGCCTCCTTCCCCATTCCAGGCCCTGGCCCCATCACAGCAGCAAGCCTGTGCCGGCCTCGGCACCCAGGTCCCATCCTCTTCTCATCCTCTCTTTCCCTGCCCAGGTAGGCAGTGATGTCCCCAGCTGTCGCCCCTCCACTATCTCTCTGACCAGGCCAGCCAGAGTGGGAGAGGGACCACGCACCCACTTCCAAATCTGCCTGGAGGGCCTCAGCTTCCTGGGCCAGCCCATGGCTGCTGCTCTGAGAGCCGGCAGTAGGTGTCAGGGCCATTGATCACCCCACCTTGGTCCCTTAGTGCTGCTGTGCCCCTCCTCTCCTGCTGTCTTGGGCCCTCCAGTAAGAGATCTCGGCCTTCATGGCCGCTGGGACAGGGCCCATGAGCTTTTCTTCCTGCCCTCAAAAGTGGGTGTCTCCTGCCCCCCCCCCCCGCCCCTGCCCTGCTGCTCTCAGCGGAAGGAAGGGCAGTGGGGAACTTGCCCTGTGGGACTCCTACTAGTCACAGACTCTATATTTGATGCTAGAAAATATGTATTTAAAAGTGAAAGGGGAAAAAAAAACAGAAAAAAGGCATTCCTCCCCCACCCCAAACGTATAGTATTTTAAAAGTGAAGAAAGCAAATCCAACTCACTGCAGAAGCTCTTTGTGGGCGCTTGGTGACACAGGTGTGGGAAGGCCCCCAGACCTCTGGGAGGCTCCCCCCGGCTACCTGCACAGGAATCCCTTCGTTGAGAAAGCTGAGAGGGAACATTGGCTCACACACTGTGAGATTTTGTTTTTATACTTGGAAGTGGTGAATTATTTTATATAAAGTCATTTAAATATCTATTTAAAAAATAGGAAGCTGCTTATATATTTAATAATAAAAGAAGTGCACAAGCTGCCACGTGTGAGTCATGGGAAAAGTGCTTTTGGGGCGTGGGGGGCAAAAACGGGGGGCGCGTGGGTGGGCAGCCGCTGCTGGATGAGCCCCAGCTCAGAAAGCTTTTTCCAGGATGCATGGGGAAGGAGGGTTCTCTCCAAGCTCCAGTCTTGTTACCAAAACCTCCTGCATCATTGCTGTCCCAAACACATTCATTGGCATATCTGTTTAATGGGAAAGTAGACAGAAACCAGCCAAACCTCAGGCCTGGCCAGTGGCAACCCCCGCAACCCCCAGTCCCCGGTCCAGCCTAGCCTCGCCCAGCCTGGGAAAACGGCTGGTTGGGCTTTGTCCAAGGGCCCCAGGCCTGCAAGGACCAGGCTCCTTGACACCGTCCCCTGCTGTTCCCTGCTGTCCCCTGCTGTTAGGGGTGTGGGGGCGGGGGCAGGTGGCTGCAGCCTTGCAAGGCTCAGGTGGATGAGTGCTGTCTTGGCTGGGGAGTGGGTGAGGCTGGCGGGGGGCAGGGGGAGTCAACAGGTCTTTCTTAAGGCCCTTCCTGAAGGGCCTTAGGGCCTGATCTTCCCACTGGGCGTTGTGGCCTGGAGGGGCAGACAGGTGTTGGGGAAGCCCAAGGTAACCGAAGGCCCAGCACAGCCCAGACACTTACCCTAAGTAGCCCTGTGAAACCAGGGCCTCCCCACCCGTGAGATGTGGCGGACGAGATTTCAGATCAGTGGGGGATGCCTGAGTGGCTTAGTCGGTTAAGCATTTGCCTTCGGCTCAGGCCATGATCCCAGGGTCCTGGGATCGAGCCCGCAGGGGCTCAGCAGGGAGCCTGCTTCTCCCTCTGCCTCTGCTGCTCCCCCAGCTTGTGCTCTCTTCTGTCAAATAAATGAATAAACTCTTTAAAAAAAAAGTTAAGGGGCGCCTGGGTGGCTCAGTGGGTTAAAGCCTCTGCCTTCGGCTCAGGTCATGATCTCAGGGTCCTGGGATCGAGCCCCGCATCGGGCTCTCTGCTCAGCGGGGAGCCTGCTTCCCCCTCTCTCTCTGCCTGCCTCTCTGCCTGCTTGTGATCTCTCTATCAAATAAATAAATAAAATGTTAAAAAAAAAGTAAAAAAAAAATAAAACAAGTATCTAAAAAAAAAAAAAAAAAGATTTCAGATCAGTGGTTCTCAACCCCGGCTCACCTGAGAGTCACTTGAGTTGTTTCCCAAAAAAGCCCAACCCTAGATCAAGAAAATCAGAATCTCAGGGCAGGGAAGGCGCAGGCACCAAGCATCAGAAATTTGAAAGACATCTTAAGTGATTCAAATGTGATCCTGGCTGAGAAGCACGTGGAGGTGCATTGTCTGAGATGGTGTTTATTTAAGTCGAAATAAATTAAAAGAAATAAAAGTAAACATCCAGTTCTTCAGTCGCACTAGCAACTGAAGGCTCACTAGCCACACACGGGGCTACCATGTTGGAGGACCCAGAAGAAGTTCTTTCGAACCATCACAGAAATCTTACTGGAGCGTGCCGACTGAAAAGTTTGGGTCTCTGCACTTAGGGGACCAAGGTTATAGGGCCAGGACTGCCCCTAAACAAACTTGGCCAGGGACTAAGTGCCGAGGTAACTCTGTCATCCCTCTTTGTACCCTTAACCCCCACACTACCATTCTATTCCTCATCGGTTCCCTGAAGCATATCCCATCTTTCATGAAAAGCCCCTCAGAAAAGATTTTTGAAGAAACTTACTCGTAGTTTTTCCTTCAAGGCCAACTTAAAAGTCACCTCCTCTGAGAAGCCTTCCCAGCCTGATACAGGTCCCTGAGGCCCACCCAGACTTAGTGCCTTCCTTCTTTGCTCCCACAGACTGAGAGCCTGTTAACTTGTCTGTGCATCCCACTGGGCCATGAACTGTAGCAGAAGCTATTCTGCAACCTTCCTTGCATCCCAGTGCCTAAGAGCACCTGGCATACAGTAAGTGTTCAATAAATGAGTGTCAAAAGGTTCATACTGAATGAGTGAACGAGGCATAACAATGCAAATTCTGACCAGAGTTCGCAGGTGTCCTTTTCTAGGGCCTTACTTGGTATTAACCCATGGAACGTAGAGTAACTATACTAATTCATTAGCCAAAGAGAGGAGAGACATTCAGTGGAAGGTTCTCCCTGCCTTCTGATGGAGATGAGGTTAGGCTAGAACCCTCACTAATTGCTGAGCTATGGATGGAATGGATAATTTAAGGCAAAGACTGGCCAAAAAAACCCAACCAAACAAGAAAAAACACCGCTGCCCCTCATCTGCCTTTCCAGAAGCCTCAGGAGGCATCCAGAAAAGAAAGGCCAGACAATCTCAGCAGGCCTTTCCTGGGTTTCCCAGCTTGCAAGCGGCTGCTTGAGGAGTTTCGTATCTATGGAACAATAGTTTGGATTCAGAGCAAGAGAACGTAGGTAGTTGGCTTGGCTCTCCTACTGCCGAGCGGGGCGGACTTGCACAGATATGTGTCCCCTCCAAACCTGGGCTTTCTCCTCATCTTTAGAACTGGTTTCAGAATACGAGCCAGGTCTACCTGATCTGAGGGGACACACCAGACCCTTCTGGACTCCCCCCATGGGCCCCAAAGGGCTGGTCCCCAATAAAGCGGGTTCTGGCGCTGCCTTTGCCAAGTGGTCCCAGGGGGCCCGGTCTAAACATAGCTCCCTTCTGGGCAGGAACCGGGGAGCGGGGAGCCGCCATGGCCTGACTCGTCTCCGCGGAAGCTGGCAGAGCAGGCTATTTCCCGACTGGGTGAGGCTTCGGATGCCTTGTAGCTCAGGGATTTCTGAGCAGAGGCAGGAGGCAGGTAGGAGACCCAGGGCAAAGGGGCCCCGGGAGGCCGTAGGTGCCCATCGCCAGGCAGGGTCAGGAACTCTGTCTTCGAGGATGCCAGCAGAAGGGCCTGGCCAAACCCCAAGCCATTATCCGGCCAGAGACAGGAAAGTGAATCAGAGACGACGAGGAAGAAGCCTGAGGTTAACCTCGTGCAGACGGCGGGCCCTGGTAAGGAAGGGGCTGGTGGGGGCTCGGGGTCTGGCTGGGCGTCTGCCCACCCCTTGAACAAGGTGCTAATGTGATTGGGGCATGGGCAGTGCCCAGGTCAGCTGCTGGGCAGCCAAGAGCGAAGAGCCCCCTTCCCCTACTCCAGAGAAGTCCCCCTCTGCCAGAGCAGCGCATTTGCCCCCTGGTTTCCCGCTTCGGTTTCTGGGAAGGCGGCGTGACCGGCTCTGTTGGCCTGGATGCTGGGACTACTGAGGGAACAAGGTGGACCACGCTGGCTGGGAAAGCCCCATGGCAAAGTGACTGACCCACGGAGGGGCTCACTCGGAGGCCTGCAGGGACTGTGGCTGCACCATGAGTGGGTGGCAATACGCTCTTTTATGGATGCAGAAACAAAGGTCTAGTGACACTTAGAACTTGGCCGAGGTCACAGCAAGTGGTAAGTGGCAGAGCCTAGCTTGGAACCCCAACCTGGCTGTTTTCAAGGTCTTGTCAGTCTTGTGAGATCACCTTCTAGTAGGCGTTTAACATGGGCTCGTTACATCTGGCAGGCTTTGAGGGTCCCCAGGGCCTTAGTGTCCTCCTTCTTCTTCCCCTGAGAAGGATTGTTTAGTCTGGCACTGGGCAGGGGTACTGTGACAGATTGCTACTCAGATTCGTATTTGGCCCTGCTGCTAACCCTACATCCACCAGGAAAAGAGGAGGGCCCTTCCTGGGTGCTATGTCCACCACCTGGGCCTCAGGGAAAGGCTTTTTTTTTTTTTTTTTTTTTAAGATTTTATTTATTTATTTATTTGACAGAGAGAGACAGCGAGAGAAGGAACACAAGCACAGGGGAGCTGGAAAGGGAGAAGCAGTCTTCCCATCAAGCAGGGAGCCTGATGCGGGGCTCGATCCCAGTATGCTGGGATCACGACTTGAGCTGAAGGCAGACGCTTAACGACTGAGCCACCCCAAGTACCCCTATTTTGGGGGATGGGGAAGAAAAGTCCTTCTTGACTGGCAACCCCTCCACTGACTTCCTTGGGCTGGATCCTTTGTGACCTTTGTGTTTTCTCCCTGTCCGCCCTTCGCGCATTTCCCAGGCCCCTGGCTAATTATTGGCCCAGGTGACATCTGGGCACTGATCGCTTTAGCTGGCAGCAGGCTTTGACATTATTCTTATTTTGCCTGATCATAACCTTCTTGGGAGAAGAGATGGAAATATGCTTGCCATACAACCAGCCAGATCTCCAGAGGAGGTTGTCATAGGCCGGGATCACACAAGCAAGGCTGAATCAGGATCACTGAGTGTGACATCTAAAGGCTCGACACACTCCAGTCATTCCGAGGAGACAGAGAAAAAGCTGAGGACAAAACCTTCCCTCTGCCTGTGATATTTGGGGGAGCCTCAAAGAGGTATCATTATCAGAGCGCCCTGTGGACACTCAATCCACTTTGGTTTTCCTCAGATGAGCTCCATGCCTACACGCAAGAAGCTGTCTCTACCCTCCCAGAGAACAGCTTTAGTCTTGAAGAGAATTTGGCTCAAGGCCTGTGTTATGTTTGGAGTATTTTACTATAGCAGCGACAACAACAAACCCTGGGGAGGGAGTAGGAATCTGATTTCCAGAATTGTTGCATTATATTCTTTTGAAAATCTGGTTCTAACAACAACGACAACAGCAAAATACAAGGTGTGTAAAGATACAAGAACGTTGGTTCATACATGAGGGGAAAAAAAGCAATCGATAGAAATTGTCCCCGAGGACGTGCAGACATTGGACTTACAGGCAAAGACATTAAATCAAGTATTGTGTGTTCAAAGACTACAGGAAACCAGGTCTAAAGAACTAAAGAAAGGGGCGCCTGACTGGCTCAGTTGGTGGAGCATGCAACTCTTGGTCTTGGGGTTGTGAGTTCGAGCCCCATGTTGGGTATAGAGATTACTTAAAAATAAATTACTAAAAAAAAGAAAGAAAGAAAGAACTAAAGGAAAATGTGAGAATAATATCTCACCAAAGAGAGAATGTCAACAAAGATATAGAAATTATAAAAAAGGATCCAGGTAGAAATTCTGGAGTTGAAAAGTACAATAACTAAAAGGAGAATTTCACCAGAGGGACTCGACGGTAGGCTTAAATAGCCAGAGGAAGATTCAGTGAATTTGAAGATAAATCCACTGAGATAATCCTGCCTGAATAACAGAAAGAATGAAGGAAAACCAACGAAACCTCAGAGACTGAGGGAACAATAAGCCACACCAACATATGCGTAATAGGAGTCCAAGAAGGAGAGAATGGGGCCTTTGGTGGCTCGGTCAGTCAAGCATTTGACTTCGCTCAGGTCATGATCTCGGGGTCCTCGGATGGAGTCCCGAGCCGGGCTCCCAGCTTCGCAGGGAGTCTGGTTCTCCCTTTCCCTCTGCAGCTGCCCCCCATCCCCAACTCATGCTCTCTCTCTCTCTCTTTTAAATAAGTAAATAAAATCTTTTTTAAAAAGGGAGAGGAAAGACAAAGCAGTAGAAAGAATATTTGAAGAAATCGTTGGACACTTTCCAAATTTGATGAAAAACATTAAATGACACGTTCAAGAAGCTCAGTGAACTCCAAGTAGGAAAATTCAAAGACACCCACACCAAGACTCATCATAAGCAAACTTTCAAAAGACAAGGAGACCTTGGAAAGCAGCAGGAGAGAAACGACTCACACGGTATGAGGACCTCTCAATAAGATTAAGAGCTGAATTTTCATCAGAAACCATGGAGGCTAGAGCACAGTGAGATGACATACACAGAGTGCTAAAGGAAAAAGTACCTGTCTACCAAGAATTCCATATCCAGCAAAAATTCTATATGCAGCCTTCAAAAATGAAGGTGAAATCAAGACTTTTCCAAATAAACAAGAACTGAGAGTTTGTCACTGAGAAAATGTGACCTACAAGAACCACCAAGGGAGTTCTTGGGCTGAAATGAAAATATACTACATAGTGGGGCACCTGCGTGGCTCAGTTGGCTAAGCCTCTGCCTTCAGCTTAGGTCATGATCCTGGAGTCCTGGGATCCAAGCCTGCATCAGGCTCCCCGCTTGGAGGGGGTCTGCTTCTCCCTCTCCCTCTGCCCCTCCCCCTCACCCATACACGCTCGCTCTCTCTTTCTAATAAATAATTAAATCTTAAAAGAAAATATACTATGTAGTAACCTGAATCCACACGAAGAAATAAAGTGGGGGGAGGGGCAGAGGGAGAGAGAGAATCTCAACATGGGGTTCAACTTCATGACCCTGCATGACCTGAGGCAAAACGAAGAGTTGGATGCTCAACCGATTAAGCCACCCCGGCGCCCCATGTATGTGAAATCTCTTTCAATCTCTGTAGCTCATCCATGTTGGGTCCTTAAGAGATACTAAAATGTTTACATATAAAATCGTGCACTGTCAGGAGGTGCGTGGGTGGGGCACAGTTGGTTAAGCACCCCCACACTTGGTTTCAGCTCAGGTCATGATCTCAAGGTCATGGATCCAGCCCACACAAAGTCTGGTTGAAATTCTCCCCCTCTCCCTCTGCCCCTCCCCCACCTTGATCTCTAAATAAACAAACAAATAAATAAATAAATACAATCTAAAAAACCCTCCGAGCGCTCTCAGGAATTTGCTGCAGGTTCATCCCATGGTAATAGAACCCAGATCATTCATATGAATTGACAATTTTCAAGGTAAGATGACCGATGCGTGGGAATCGGTTTTTCTCTAATCTCTGCGGTTGCAGATTTTTGAAAATTTTCAGAACAACATTTTAATATAAATAGTGTGCTCAATTCACTGGTCATGTCACGATGCTTGAGAAAAATTAAACATCACAAATATTTAAAAAATTAAGTTTGTGTAATCTAAGCCAGATTGTTCTAGAACGCTAATGGTAATCCTCCAGACAACCACTAAGAAAACAATTCAAAACACACACACACACACACACACCAAAACAAAACAAAATAATTCAACCTCCCCAAATAAACAAAAAGAAAATCATTCAAAAGTATATAATAAAACAAATAACAAGGGAATTAAAATGGTTTACCTGAGTGTTTTTCTGTGAAAGACTCACTCTCAGCTGTCAGTGAAAAACTGGGGAGCCTCAACTCCCAGAGGAGGGGAAAGGGGCAGAATCTCCCAGCCCTCAGGCTCTACTCAACCCTTGGGATAAAATACTCAATATTACTTAGTTTTCCAAGCACTTTCCCAGATAAGATCCTGTTTCCTCCTTACAACCTTATAAGGAAGACTTTATAATATTGGTTTTATAAGCGAGGGCTCTGGGGCTCAGAGAGGTTCAGTAAAAGTCCAGGGACACACAGCCAGTGTGTGAAAGGTGGGACTAAATGAAGCCTGTCTTATTCAAGCACAGGGCTTTTTCCTCCAGAGCTCAGCTCAGCACTTGGCCTTCAGAGAGGCTGGCTTCCTTTTCCTTTGTTCCCTTTTCTAACTCTTAATTCTAGAAAATATCAAACATACGCTAAAGTAAAGGGACAGTAAAATGAACCTTCACACACCCATCACTCAGCTTCAACAAGTATGGCCAATCTTGACCCACCTCTATCCCCACTCGCTATCTCCTGCCCCCTTCCCGTTATTTTAAAGCAAATCTCAAATACATCCTTTCAAATGTAAAACATTTAGCATGCGTCTTTAAAAGGTAAGGATTGGTTTTTAAAATATAACCACAAAAACTTCTTATCACACTTCTGAAAAATTAATAATTCCTTAATATTATCAAATATCTAAGTTAGTGTTTCAATTTTCTGTCTCATAAATATTTTTTTGGAGTTTGTTTGCATATGAACCCAAATATCATTCATACACTGTGAGTGGTTGATATGCCTCTGAAGCCTCTTTCTGTCATAGATTCCCCTACCCTCATCTCTTCCCCCCTTCCCTGCCCCAGCAGTTTCCTTCCCGAAAAATCTGATTCATTTGTCCTGTAGAGTTTCCCGGAATCCCGATTTTTCTGAATGTGGTGTCATAGTGTCACTAATGTGTTTCTCTGTCACTTGTTCCTTATAAATTGGAGGTTAGCTCTAGAGACTTTATCAGATTCACATTCAATTTTTGACAAGCATCTTTCAGAGGTGCCGGTGTGTATTTTGGTTAGGAGATACCCAGGGTTGATTGTCTCTTTTTTTAAATATTTTTATTTTATTTATTCTTTTTTCTTTTTTTTTTTTTTTTAAGATTTTATTTATTTATTTAACAGAGAAAGACACAGCGAGAGAGGGAACACAAGAGGGGGAAGTGGGAGAGGGAGAAGCAGGCTTCTTGCCGAGCAGGGAGCCCAGCTCGGGGCTCGATCCTAGGACCCTGAGATCATGACCTGAGCTGAAGGCAGATGCTTAACCGACTGAGACACCCAGGCGCCCCTACATTTTTATTTTTAAAACATAGAAACAGTTTCAATGCCTGATACCAGGAGAATGGTTACCTAATGATGGTCATTGTTACCGTGCAATTTTATGCAGTCCTTTGCAATCATAGTTTTCAAAGAATATTGAGTGATATGGGGAAAGCTTATCATATCATTTTAAGGGAAAGAAGCAGGAATAAAATATACATACAGTATGCTATATATCTATACAGAGGGAAAAGATTAGGAGGAACCACTAATTACAAGAAAAACAATTATGTTAATCGAGGCTATTACTAAAGGTTAGGATTACGGGGGATTTCTTTTCTCTCTTTTTTCCGCTTTCCCTAATTTTTAATGAAATGTTCATATTGCTTTTATAATCAGAAAAAATAATTCAAAATATTTTGTGAAACTTCTACTTCCGTGTGCGAAGTTGTGATCTTCCTGAAGTCATCCTCCAGACCACAAAATGTTACCTTCCGAGGCGAGACCTAAACAAACAAAAGCAAAAGCAGTTTGGCCAATTGAACAAATTACTGGTCAGTTGCCGGTTGGCGACAGGTTGTTTGATGTCGCTGAATGGTCATTTTGGTCACAGACAGCAGTCTGCTGGTGTGCACGGGCCTAGAAAGAGTAGAGAACGTATCACAAAGGCTAACCGAGCTGGACTGGTGCAGTAGCCCACCACTGGAGGTGAGCCTGAGCGGCCCTCGGCCAGGACGGCAGGACCAGGCTGCAGGGTTGACCCAGACAGAGCAAGAAGTGAGAATTCCACATATGATTTCAACCTTCTCCTTCCCATGGAGGTTAATCCACATCAATTCCCTGAACAAAGTAGGTATTGGATATTGACGTATAGGAGAAGGAGATTCGATTTGGGATCTCTATGGCCCTTTTCCAGCCCTGACAATCCAGTCTCTTCTAGGACCAGTTTCCTCCAAAGCCTATGGGCCATTTGAACTATATTAAAGGGAGAGATCTTTCACTTTCTCATTCATCAGTAATCATTTACACTATGTTCTCACGTGTATACCATCAGATTATGCGACACAGATGTCACACACACACAGACACACACACACACACACACACACACACACACACACACACACACACAGAGGCTGTGAAATCCACACCACAACCCAAATTCCACTCAACCCCCCAGGGAGACCACAGATCACCAGGGCAAACGTCCAGTCATGTTGTTCTTGCTCTCCTCTAAGTGGATGATATATTTGCAAACTTTCTTTTTTTTGTTTATGAAGTTTGCATAAGCCGATGATACATAAATGGGAAAAGACAAAAGGCATACATAAGAAAATAAAAATTTACTCTTAGCCGCACCATTCTGTGACAACTACTGCCAATTTTCTTTTGTATTTCCTTCCAGTACAGGACTAAGTACTATGTTTATATTTTCATATAGTTAATATCATAATGTATGTTTCATTTTATATCAATTTTATACTTAATATTATAATCATGAAATGCTTCCCACACGATTACAACTTTTACAGATATTCTTTTATTCTTTTAGCTTCTGTATTTTTCTGAGCCGATTCACCTAATCCACAATTATTTACTGAACATCCGCTATGTACAAGATAGGCACAGCAGAGCATTCAAAGGGATGAGACCATAATGGCGTGCGCGTCCATGATGACACAGACGTGCAAGGCTTTCAGACAAGGCCAGGGAGGATGGAAGAGACAGGATGCGTGACTGCGGAGACCACATATTCCGAGCCGGAAATTGGTCCACAAGATCTGACCAACGAGATCCGGGCAAGTCATCGAATAGCGCCGTGCCTCAGTTTCCTCATCTGTAAAGTAGAGATGTTAATAGTACCTATCTCTAAACTGCCCTGGAAAATAGCACTATGCAAGTGTTTACTGTTTTTGTTATTTGGGGGATACAAAAGGATTTCAGAAGCCGTTGCTTGGTTGTCAAAATATTTGCATTTCTAGCACATTCTAATGTAGGGATTGTGGAGCAAAATATTTGAACTATGAAGTGTCCTGGGAGATACAGAGTAAAGGCCATTCTTGAAGGAAGGGGGGATGGGGAAGGGAGGGAGAGACACAGAGACATAAAGACACAGAGGCAGAGAAAAAGAGACACAGAGAGATTGTTCCAGCTAAGGATCAGTGAAGCTACACAGAGGAAGCAAGATCTGAAATAGGCTGTAGAAAAATTATAACCTGAAAAATTATAACCCTTTGAGTTAAAAGTTCAAACGCTGAGATAGAAACCACACCTGACACATAGCCTCGCCAGGTGTGAATTCCATCCCCAGAGCCTGCTCTCCACCCAGCACACAGCCGGGCGGAGGAGACACTCCGTTCACCTCTGTGGAGCCAAAAGGAACCAAACAGAAAGCGAGGACACATGCAACTTCTACACAGATGATTTCCCTCTTTAGTTTTCACCAGGAGCCAAACCCCTGAGCTGGGACTTTTGTTCCACTGCAAACATTCGCCACCAATTTTTCAGCACGATGTCATCTGATAGGAGAATATCAGCAGAGGGCCAAACAGCATACTTTACACAGCATTTGACTTTCTGGCTTACAGTAACAGATCGTCTTTCCCAGAAACTATTCTCCTCATCCTTTCACGTACTTGACGACGAGCAACCTCCTCATTTAAAAAAAAAAAAAAAAGAGAGAGAGAGAAAGAGAGAGAGAGAGAGAGATTTCACCTGAGCAGTATTTTTTAAAGGGAAAAAAAAAAAAAGTGAATGAGACCCAGAGCCTAACACTGCGCCTGAGGTTGAGACAGCTCTGATCCTGAGGTGAGCCCTCATTGCTGTCCCCCAACCTGGGTTCAACTCCGAATGCCTTACAGAGGACCCGGGAGCCTCCTTAAGGTGAAGGTGGCGGAAGCAGGGAGATCTGCCAACTCAGAAGGGTCTATGGAGAGCCTGGTATTCAGCCCTGTAAGATGATTCATAGGTTACAAAACAGCTTTGCCCGTATTTTATTACTCGGTCCTCACAACATCTGGTGA
>CM052900.1:83115897-83164118 GCA_028534135.1 Potos flavus | reverse complement strand
CCCCCCCCCATTCCTAGCCCTGTCGCCCCGCATTCGAAGCGCATCCCTCCGGCCTCTGCTTCTCCCCTCACATCGCCCTCTTCTCTTTTGGGGTCACATTTCCACCTGCCTCTTTCTTGTAAGGACACCTGTGATTCCATTTAGGTTCACCTGTATCAGGTAACATTTTCAGGGAGGAGGATTCGCATGTTTTTAGGAAGTATTATTCAGGCTGCCACATTTATCGCTATTTAATACTGACAATTTACCTTTTAATTTTATACGTGCCTGTCTTTCTAGGGCACTGTGAGGGACTTGAGAGCGAGGACTGTACCTTGCTTACCTCCATATTTTCAGCTCTTAGTACAGTGCCTCACATCCCGTAGAGACTTCATAAACGTTTCTGTGAATAAATAATCCCATATCTGCGGATCGCTTCTGCCCTCGGATCATCACAGGACAACATTCCAAAGAAATCTAAATCTGACTTCAAAAAGCCTTAAAAGATGAGTCAGTCTTCAGCAAAATTCTCTTGGGGACACAGAGGAGGAGGTCACACAGCGCAGTACATAGCAAAGCTTCCTTAAAAAAAATGCCCTCGAGACATTTCTCCCTCCCCTCCAGACCCCTTCACTCAGTCTCTCCCTTCTTCTGCCCATCCACTGCCCCAAGCAGCCAGAGTTGTCATTGTTCCCAGGGAAAATGCAGGAGCATCAGGATTTAATTTTGACACTACCCATGCTCAACCAATGGGCAGGCTCTCACTAGGAGAAGAGGAAGAAAAAAAGCACTATCCACTTCCTAAATTCCTGGGTGTGTTCCTGGATCTGTCTGCCACACAGCAGGGTCTGCAAGGCATCACGTCTCCTTCCCAGCGATCCCATTTGGATCATATTTGGGACCAGCCCTCTGTCCCAGGAATCAATTCAATCGGAACCCAGAGCCAGGGCCCAGAGGCTGACCCCAAGGGGTGAGGGAGTGAGCTGCCCGGCGGCCCGTCTGGCCCCAAGGCTCTGGAATGTGCAACCTCCCCAAGGCAGCCGAGCATCTCCAATGTGAACGCCTCGAAGGCCTTCCTTCCTCCTCCTTCCAAATTAAAGTCAAAAACCAAAAAATGAGTCTGAGTAAAATCTCACTTGGTTTAGTAACTCTTGGCTATAAATTCCTGATGCTGTGACACGATCCAGCCTGGCCTGATTCCCCAAGGCCTGCTTCTAGGTACTTCGCTTGTGTCGGCGGGTCACTCCGAGGGCATAATAGTGACAAGAGCCTTGGTGTTTTATTTACTTCCTTGTGGGTCAGTTTCCTAAAATGGAATAAATAGTCTGGAAGATATGACCGGACCGTATGAAAATTTTTATAGCTTTTGGTACATATCATTTGATTGTTTAAGGAATTACCCAAACATATCATCCCCAGCATTATGTCGGTACATACAGCCTCGCAGTTCTGTTAACATGAGATTTATCATTTTTATTTGTTTTTACTACTTTAATGGTTCCAGAATGCTATCTTAAAGTTGTTTAGATATGTTTTTCTTTATTGCTTTCAAGGCTGTATATTTTTCTATGTGATGTTTGTTCTTCCTTTTCATTTGTTAATAAACTACTCATCTCTGGCAACTTACAAACTGGAATCCAGTTTGTAACTACAGTTGTAGTTATGTACAGTATGTAGTTATGTACAGTATGTAGTTATGTACAGTATGTACAGTTGTACAGACAACTAGGTATGTATCAGTTCCTCCCTATTTTGGAATAAACTTCCAATAATTATATTTTCGCCTCTATTTTTTCTATAGCCCATGTCTACCATAAGTTTTAAGATAATCTTTATTTTTTAATAATAATGTTTATATACTCCTATTTCTCTATCTTGTCCTTAATATTTGTCATCTCTTCAGTAGTCTGATCTTTCACTCCTTCGAACACAAGATTTTTTCTTATCCTTAAAAATACTAGTGTTTGTTTTACTCTGAAATTTATTATTCAATATGATATAAAGTATTACTCTAAAGTAATACATGCATTGTTGTATTGTTTCTCATTTGTTTTAAATTAAGTTTATAAAGTAGGACATCTGAGCCACAGGAATTTCTGGGGGGTTTTTTTGTTTTGTTTTGTTGTTGTTTTTTTTGAGTACCTACAATATGCCAGGCACTGTTCTAGGTGCTAAGGATACAGCTGTGAACAAAACAAGTATTTCTACCCTCATAGAGCGAGCTAACATTCTGGTGAAGGAGTAGGAAGGAGGGAAACAAATTTTAAAAAATGCATGATAGACACCTGGGTGCCTTAGTCGGGTAAGCAGCTGCCTTCGGCTCAGGTCATGATCCCAGGGTCCTGGGATCAAGTCCCACATCAGGCTTCCTACTCAGTGGGGAGCCTGCTTCTCCCTCTCCCTCTGCTTGTGCTCGCTCTCTCTCTGTCGAAGAAATAAAATCTTTAAAAGAAAATACATGATAGATGGATAAATAAATAACAAGTAAGGTAGGAAAAATGTTAGGGAGACTGGCATGGGGTTGAAATTTCCAATGGGGAACTTAAGGACCTCACTGAGAAGATGACATTTGAGCAGAGACAGGAAGGAAGGGAGGGAACAAACGTGCATATATGGGGGTGGAGAGGCGGGTAGCGCCTGGGTAGCTCAGTCCATTGAGCGGCTTTGGTTTCGGCTCAGGTCCCGACCTCAGGATGGTGGGACTGATCCCCTACTCGGGCTCCATGCTGAGTGTGGTGTGTGCTTCGAGATTCCCTCCCTCTGTCCCTTCCCTATGCGTGCACGTGCTGGCTCGCACTCTCTCTCTCTCTCAGGTAAATAAATAAATCTTTAACACACACATATCTGGGGGAAAGCGGGTTCAAGAAGAGAGCAGCAATTGTAAAGGAACATCGAGTTCCTAACGTGCTCTGGCTGGGGTGCTAGAAAGCCCGTAAGAGAGAACGGAAACCAGTGGGTCTGTGAGGAGGCTCTAGGCTGTGGTAGGGACAGAAAGCCATGGGGGCCTCTGTCGGGGGGGCGGGAGGTGGGCCAGCGAGAAGTGGGCCAGCGAGAACTGGTGGGCTCTGGATCTATTTTTGACCTGAAATAAAGAAGGTCAAGGACGACTCCACATATTTTGGCCAGACCACTGGAAGGGTAGTTTTGCCTTTACTGAGATGGGAACAGACTGAAGGAGGAACAGTGGGAATTTAGAACTGATTCTGTTTTAAGCTTAAGATGTTATACCCAGCGGAGATGTTCCACTGATTTTTTTTTTTTTTCCTGTTTGGGGACCTGTTGTTTTGATAAATGTGCTTTTTACAATGCATTTTCAATCCTGTGGGAGAGTCCTTGCTTTTTCCCCACTCTCATCAATTATTCAGCTTCTATAAGTACTTTATAAAGCCTTAAGCTAATATTGCATTAAATCTATCAACTTTGAAAACACTGTCACATTTATTATATTTTGTTTTTCAGTAATGATCCAGTATATCTCCGTTTGTTCACATCCTCCTTTCCTTTTCCTGTTATGGTTTAATAATCATCTCAGAACAAATATTGTGGCCCAAAGAAAACCCTCAACCAAATTTATGTTTGGTTTGTGGTTATAAATGGAATCCTCCTCTCTTCTTTATTTTATATTTTTATTAATATGTGGCTGTATTTCACTAACAGCTAGAAATACAATTGTTCTGTGTGGGTTTCTTTTGGCTACAGCTTTGCCGGATTCATTTATTATTTCTAGTAATTTAGGTGTTGCTTTTCTTGGAACTTTCAGGTATATAATCATGTCAACTACAAAAAGTACTATTTTTTATCCCTATATATTTATGTCCTGACCAAATAGCTATTACCAGCATTTCCAATACCATGTTGAAAGCACAGCACTGGGTGAAACTTCTGCTCCTGCTTTCAACGGGAAGAATCGTCCTCAATCGCCAGTAAGTGTGACATTGACCCTTCAGAAAAAGTACATGGTTCTTCTTATCAAAGAATAAAAATCTCCACATCTGATTTCAAAGCTTTAATGAGGAATAAATATTAAACTTTATTGACTATCTTTTCATCAACTGTTAAAGAAACGAGTTCACACTTAAAAATTGCTTTTCTTTTTCACTTCTGATTTAATGTGCTACATTTTCTCTCTTTCTAAAATGGAAATTAACTAATGAAGTACCAAGGAATCCAAATGCAATTATATTTATCTTTCTTTCTCTTTAATTTTTACCAGCTTTTGGCTTATGTCTATTATTGTATTATTTAGGACCCAAAACTTGAGAATTGTTAGGCTCTTATTGTTCGATGTATGTTGTCACCTTTAATATTTGTGACCATAAAATCTACTTTGACGTTCTGTTTTTTACGTACTCATAACAGAACTTAGAATACGCCCATTGTATTTCAGTCTTTTTTTTTTTAAAGTCTTCTGGTTTTAATTAGCTTTCTTATAGGTAATGAATAGTTGTATTTATTTTATAACCCAGACTTTAAATGTATTTTCTCCTCCTAGGGAAGTTTATCTCCTTGACATATAATATAAATGATATACTTGTATGATCTTTCCTTGCCCTTTACATTATTCATTATTGCTTCTTATTTTTACTTGCCTATTTTCTTTTACTTGTCTCTGTGGAGAAACAGAAGCACCAACATTTGTGGTAATATTTTGACAGTCTGGAATCCTTTTTGAGTTTCTAGGTTTTTCGGGTAGGATTTAGCAGATATTTGAAAGCAGGTGTTTTTTTTTTTTTTTTTTTTTTTCTCCAATAGTGTCTCACTGACATGTGGTAACATATCTGGGAAGCAGGTATTATTTTTTTTTTAAGATTTTATTTATTTATTTGACAGAGAGAGAGAGAGATCACAAGTAGGCAGAGAGGTAGGCAGAGAGAGAGGGGGAAGCAGGCTCCCTGCTGAGCAGAGAGCCCGATGCGGAGCTTGATCCCAGGACCCTGAGATCATGACCTGAGCCGAAGGCAGAGGGTTTAACCCACTGAAGCCACCCAGGCACCCCGGAAGCAGGTATTATTATCCTCGTTTTGCAGACGCTGAGGCTCAAGGAGGTTAAGTGACGTGTCAATGTTTTACATCTAGTAAGTGATAGAACCGTAAAGTAAATTTTCTTATATTGCCAGTGGGTTTTACTTTGACTCGTTAGCCTTGCCTTTCAGCAATGTCCTCGTAGATTACTTTGTCCTCGGGGTTTCTCTGCTTCATGGTCTTCTTTGCCCCTGGCCGTGGTCTTTGCCTGTGTAGGGCTCTGCTGGTAAGCAGCACCCAGCCTCTCCTTCGGTCTTCAAGAAGAAAAGATTGAATCGGTCAATGTCACCTGCTTAAGGGCAAAGGGGAGGCTCAGATTCAAGCGTGCCCCTCTCCAAAGCCGTGAAGTAACCTCCATGATAGCTTTTCTATAGGTGTGGCCTGGGGACCACCTGCCTCAGACACATCTGAGACATTAACCGCTCACTAATAAAACACATTCCTAGGCCCCAGCTCAGACCATTTGAAGCAGAAACCCTGGGGATATAGCCCAGGAATCTTAACTTCATCTTAACTGAATGGGCCCCTCTGGGGGTCCTCACGCTCACTCAAATCTGAGTACCACTGCCTAAGTCTGACACACGTGTGTCAAACAGACGTAGATGTCCCCCGATGTGTCCTGTCCCTGTGTAAGCCTCTCCCTTGAGTGTGGGCGCAGTGTATGTGGCAAAGGTAGTAGTACAGACACTTCTGTGATTACGGTAGGTTTGATAAGACTGTCTTAGAGGACTGGAGAGAGAGAGGGTCTCCCGCTGGCCTTCAGGGTAAGCCGCCATGTTGCGGAAGCCTAGGAGAGGGTCACGTGCCAGGCAACGTGGGTGACCTCTGGACACTGAGAGCAGGCCTCAGATGATGGCCAGCAAGAAAGCAGGGAGCTCAGTCCTACAATCAGAGCAACTAACTGAGTTCTGCCAACATCCATGTCAGCCTGAAGAGGACTCCAAGCTCCATAAAAGAATGTAGCCCCAGCCAAAACCTTGATTGTAGCCTTGTGTGACCCCGAGCAGAAGGTCCAGCAAAGCCGTGCCTGGACTCCTGACCCAGAGAGACTGTGAAATAATAAATGCAGGTTGTTTTAAGCCGCTGCATTGTGGTAACTGGTTACACAGCAATAGAAAACTAATACATCTCCCTTCTCAAAATTTCAACACCCGCCTTTCTTATCACATTATTTACAGACTTGGGGGTAGAGGCTATAAGTTATAATCTATCTATTTATTTTAATCTTAAACGTATCCTTTAAAATAGGTAAGGGGCACCTGGGTGGCTCAGTCAGTTAAGCGTCTGACTCTTGATTTCGGCTCAGGTCATGATCTCAGGGTCATGAGATCAAGCCCCGCATTGGGTCCTGCAGTGGGCTTGGAGCCTGCTTGGGAGTCTCTCTCTTCCTCTCCCTCTGCTTCTCCCTCCCCCCTCTCTCTCTAATAAAACAATGTTTTAAATTAAGTAAAATGGGTGATATCCCATCATACATCCAATATAACATTTAAAAGACCAAAGATACCAAATATTGGCAAGGATGTGGAACAGTTGGAATTCTCATGCACTGCTAGTGGAAATGGAAAAGGGTCCAATCGCTTTGGAAAACTGGCATTTCTTAAGAAGCTAACATACACACACCTACAATCTAACCTTTCCACTCCGAGGTATTTACTCAAAACAAATGAAAACATATTTTCACCCAAGGACATCCAGGCAAAGGTTCACAGCAGCCTTATTCGCGTAACCCAAATCTGTAAACAACCCAAATGTTCATCAACAGTTGGCTGGATAAACAAAATGTAGTACAACCATACAACAAAATACTATTCAGGAACAAACTCTTGAATACACAAAATGACATGAATAAACCTCTAAGCCATCCTGCGGTGTGCAAGAGCCAGATACGAAAGAGATACGGTTTGATTCCCTTTATATAAAATGCAGACTCACCTCTAATGACAGAAGGCAGGTCAGTGGTGGCAGGGGGCCAGGGTGGAGAGAGAGGGACAGCAAAGGGGCATGAGGAATCTGTGGGGGATGAGGTAAATGTTCTATATCCAGGTTTTGATGGTGGTTTCACAAGTGTATAGAATTTTCAAAACTTACTGCATTGTGCACTTTAAATGGATGTGGCTTAACTGTGCAATAAACTCAATAAACTTGGCAAGGAAAAACAGATCCGTGTGGTTCAAAATTCAAAAGGTGCAAAAGGTACAAAGTGGCCCTTTTGTTATTGCCCCTAACAGAGGCAACCTTCCTGGGTAGCCTTCTGCAAATATGTTTACTTAATCTTTTACTTAATTTAATCTTAAATGATCTTTACATATCAGTACATTAAAAAAAAAACCCTCCAGTTTCTTTTTTTTAATAGCTGTATAATGTCCCTTTATGGTTATACCATAATTTGCTGAACTTGTCCCTAACTGATGGACATTAGGTTATTTCCAATCTTTTTCAAAGAAAACAACAGTGAGCTCAAACTGGTGAGTTCCAGAGTGTGTGAATTTTTTTTTAATTTTTAAAGGTGTTACTAAATGATTCTCCAATAGAGGTCATAGCAATACCTATTTCCACAGCCTTGCTGGCATACTATGTCATCAAACTGTTCAATGGGATAGATAAAAAAGCATAGACCATCATAATTTTATTTCGTATTTCTCTTATCATGAGTAGGGTTGAGGGTCTTTTCAGGTTTTTAAAGAGTTATTTATAGTTGCCTTTGTAGTTACTTTTTTGTGAACTGGTTACTCACAACTGCCTATTTTTCTGTAGCGTCGTTGGGCTTTTTCATACTGCCTTCTAATAGTTCTTTATACGCGGTCTTGACTCAGATGCCCTAGGAAACTGGCTGAGACAAACCTCACATGCAAACACTTTACTGGGGGAGCGCAATCCCAGGACAGCAAGAGTGAAGGGAGAAATGAGAGTGAGGCCAAAGAGTAGGGAAAGCAAATACCAGGTGGTCCATTACCAAGCTGGTCAGAGCTTCACAAGGAAACAGACCATCACTTCATCGTGTGAATATCAGGGGCCAGGGCTGGTGAGAATGGGGAGAAAGGGATGTCCTCTGTCAGTTCCCTCCCATCCCCAGTCTCTCGGACGTCCATATTTACCCCACGGGTTGTTAATTGCCCTGCACTCCTGGGTGGCATGCCAGCACAGCCGGTGGGGAAGCCAGATCTCGTGTCCTGGGGCATGGTGTTTCTCTGAGTCCAGAAGAGGGGAGAGGCATATCTCCCAGATCTGGACATGAATGCAGTTGCGGCTCTTGCCCAGCCTTCATCCTGGTGGAGGACAAGCCAGGCAGTGTGTTGGGGACAAGACAATGAGGACAGTGGGCAAGGGACTCCATTGAGCAAACAACTCAGTGTTGGAGAGCCCCAGGTAGATCCAAGCAATTCTGGAGAAAATTTTATGTTTGTTATATAAAATTATAAATTTTATAGATATATTTCCCCTCTAATTGCTTAGATCTACGTGCAATATCCAAAAAGGATAATTTATATATATATATCATATTTTATTGCATATATAATATATTACATATAAATATATATTAATATAAAAATATATATTACACATAAATGATATGATATATTATTATATATGTTATCCTTTGTGCTGTATTCTAACTTTCAGATACACCTCCCTGCCCACTTTGTTATTTGATTTTGACTACTTATGGTGAGTTTTTTGCTATGCAGAAAAGTTTTATTTTATGTGACTGTATTTATCAATACTTTCTCTTATGGCTTCAACCCTTTCCTACTCTGAGATTATGAAAAAAAAACAAAAACCTTCCCATGTTTCCTTCTGCTGCATTTAGGATTTCATTTTTCAAAGTTTAGATATCCCAGATTCGTCTTGATTTTATTTTAGTATAAAGGCATATAGTATGGATCCAAGTTTATTTTTGTTCTAAATGGCCACACAGTTGACCCTGATGTAAAAGGACACCTTTATCATCTACTGCGTTTCCTTACCTTTGAAGCCTTTTTATTGAACCTGCTTTTGCCTACTGGGTCTGAGACTCACTAGGTGGAAGGAATTATTTAGGAGACAAGAGTCATGCAGTTAACGGACCTCCATTTTGTCCCCCACCGTGGTCCACTCCACAGAGGGCAACCGTGGGCAAAGAGCAGGCAGTTATTTTTTTATTATGTTATTTTTTTAACATACCTAATACTGCATTTTGTGATACTGCGTGTAATGATTTGAACTGTGATACGTCAAAATGGGCGCTATCTCTATAATTAACAACACCTTGGTTAAATGACATTGATGGAACTTTGAATTACGGCTTCTTCCCCTGGAGAATGTCGTAAAACATAAATGTAGTTTGGGCTGTGCTATTTTCACTTGGCATGGTCTGTGGGATATCCTCAAAGGTGTTTAAAGTGCCAAAAGACCAGACAGGAAAAAGGGGAAGAAAACAATTCTTTTAAAAGAAATTTGGCCTCTGAAGTCACTGTTGGCCCAGAGCATTAATTCTGTCCTTGTGCCCCACCCCCCAATGCAATTTCAGTGACAGTCAATGATTTACGATCCATCCTTCCTGGCTAGGCATACATTTCTTAGGGGCGTAGGCTGAACCGAGCCCCCAGCTATATTTAATCCCAGAGTTTAGCCTAAAGCCTGAACCACAGTCATTGCTTAAAATTGGTCCTAGAATGAATGAAATAAAGAGCAGGATAATGAATGAACTCAGATCACCTCCTGTGAAAGTTTTGCTGACACCATCACTGTTCCTCCAACCCCCCCAGACTCCGGGGGTCTACTGGGCCTTTTTATTTAATCGCTGACTTCCCCACTTCTCCTTTTATGGATCCTTCTTCCCCATGACAATGTGAACTCTTTAGACCCATGAACTGTCTTAATCAATTTTACACCCCTAGCACCTAATAAACACTCAATAAATGTTTGTGGAGTGAATGAGTGAATGAATGAATGGTCTGTAGGCAGACTGTTAGAAAAGGTCTGAATGGTGCTAAGGGCTAGCTGGTGTCTCTGGTCTTCATGTCCAGAAAGGAGATGATCTTTCCAGAGGAGAAAATATGGTCAAGCGGGAAGAGTATAGACTCTGGACAGAGAACCCCTGAGTTCCGAGCCCAGCTCTGCTACTTCCTTCGGACAAGTCAACTTCTCATTTCTGAGCTTCAGAGTCTTGCTCTGTAGAGTAGATATAATGAGGATTGGAGATGAGGTTTGCCAAGTGCCTCCCACCCCGCCCTGGGCATGACATGTCCTAGGCCCTCTCTAACAGCCGTGCGTTTGTTGCTGTTATTATTATTATTTACCACAGTGGTTATTTAGAGGTGTGGGGGAAGCACAGGAGGAAACTGTTACATGTATAATTTAGGTAGCTTTGGAGGAGAGAGTTTGGGGACGGGATGGAGTGTGGGGAGAGCGCCGATAATTGCTATGGTGATAATAACCAGCAGATACTGAGGACCAAGTCTGTCCGGCATTCCACACGCATCCTTTTGCTAAATCCTCACAATAATCCTTAACGTTGGTGCTATCACCCCACTTGTCAAAACGAGGAAGCAGAACCACAAAGCGCTTCTCTGAGGTTCAAGGTCATAAAGGTAGTAGATGGTTGAGCCAGGTTCAACCCAAATCCTTTTTGAAAGCTTTGCTTTAGGTTTGAACTCCTATCCGATCCTGAGTAACCCAGGAGCTAAAAATATTCTGGGAATAAAACCGAGGTTAGAGATGCGCCAAGAATTTTGATATTGTGTTAACTTATGTAGAATTACAAGAACATACACACCCGGGGAGCTCAGTCGTTAAGTGTCTGCCTTCGGCTCAGAGCCCCACATCGGGCTCCCTGCTCAATGGCGAGCCTGCTTCTCCCTCTCCCACTCCCCCTGCTTGTGCTCATTCTCTCTCCCTCTGTCAGATAAGTAAATAAAAACCAATTTTGAAAAAAGAGAACATATACACCCATTTTTTTTTTCATGAACCCATGCTTATCACTCCTGCTGTCATTAATGATGTCTTAGTATTTAAACAACTGAGCTTGCCTGGACCAAATGGACTGGGTGTGGGGAGGTGGACTTTGGGGGAAAAAAATCTTCACCTGCACCCATTCCTTTAGCAGCAGCAAGGTACCAGTGGTTTTAGGACAGCTGTCTTTTAGGAAACCGCCCTGGGCCTGGCTCATCCCCTAATGGAAAATGTCACTGGTTTGCATTTCCCTGGCACACATATGTTTGCCTTAGCATACCATACATTGTCCAAGCACAGGGGACATGAAGACCCACCCCAGGCATGGCTGTCACAAAGCTTCCTCTGACTGTAGCCTCTTTAACTCCTTCTCTTGTGCACGAGCTCATCCTGGTGAGACTTCTCTTGGGCGTCACAGAGTTTAGAACTGGATTCTGAATTCCCAGGTGCTGGCGGCCATCCTTGTGTCAGCCTTCTCTCCATCAGCAAGATGGTCTTAAATGTGCTCTGCCCCCCCCACCCCCACGGTCCCCAATAAGCTGCACCTCGTAGATACTCAATAAATATGCCCTGAATGGAGAGGTTAGCTGGGCAAGAGGAGTTGAGCAATACCGCCTCTCGGCGTCGGGTTTCATGTGGCGTCAGGATTCAGGAGGGGTTGAGGGGATGCGGAACTGGATTGACCTGTTTAAAACCTCTTCGTTTGTATATATGTCTCTCCCACAGAGAGGCCTGCTGAAAATAAACAGAGCCAGCCCTGTGTGTCTCCACCACAGGAGGGCTATATGGCAGGGATTAGAACTGTCTTCTCTGGGGGAGCTTTTCCAAAGGACACTATCTATTTACTCAGCAAATATTTACCAAGCAAGATGGGAGGAGGGAGGGCATTCCAGGGAGAGAGAACAGTTTGAACAAAGCTAAAGGGAGGGGAAACCAGGGGGATGCCTGGGGTCCAGTGAGTAGTGAAATTCCGGAAGGAACATTTGAAAGGTAGGAAGGAACAGATCAAGAGCTTTGAATGTTTGGCACAAGAGTTTGGGCGTATTTCAACAGGCAGAAGGGAGTCAGAGAAAGATTCTGAGCAAGCGTCTTTCAAGGACGTAATCAAAACTGCTCATTAGGAAAATTAATGTGACAATAGTGCCTAAAATGGGCTGAGATGAAGGATAACCATACAGAGCAGCCAGCAATGACTGGGTACTTACTCTGCACCCAGCACCACGCCAAGACCTTTATACACTGTCTCATTCGATAAAAGTAATAGATAAGGCATTGAAGACTCAGTGCCTGGCTCCTAGGCTTCTCCAATCTTCACCTAATCAACCTGGGAGTAGAATATTATTCTCACCTCAATTTTACAGATGATGCCTGAGGGGCAAAGAGGTTACACCCAAGGTCAGAAGTGTTAAGTGGCAGGGGTGCCCCGGGGGGTGGGGTACACAGTCATTGAGCATCAGACCCTTGGTTTCAGCTCCAGTGTTGATCAGGCTTTCAGGGTCATTGATCTGAGTTTAACTCAGATCGGTTTGACTCTAAAGTAAACTCCTAAGGAAGGACATGTTAGGAAGTAATTGCAAAATCGGGACCAGTGGTGGTGAACTAGAAGAGGGGCAGGAGGGAAGGAAAAGAGAAAATGGATGTGCAACTGAACTGTGGAAACACAATAGACATGACGTAGCCACTGAGTGACTATTGGAGAGACAGAGTGGTCAAAGATGGCCCAAGGTTTAGAGGAGGGGTCACCAACAGAAAAGTGGCACTATAACTGAAAATGAAGAATATAGGAAGTAAAGCAAGTTAAAGGAATTCAAACGATGTCGAGTCTGATGTGTTGATGGCATTATCACCTTGCAAGTTGTCAGAAAACCCGCCTTACTCCTTACACCTTGTCCGTCATTTATGTCTTGTCCTTAAGTGTCTCATTCTTTTCTTTTTTTAATGTTATTTTAATTTTTAATTTTATTGTGATAAAATATACCTAACATAAAATTGACCTTTGAACCATTTTAAGAGCCTCATTTTTTTAAACTAACATGAAGTTGACTTCCGGTTTCCGCTCCAGCATGGTGGGAGCATGGAAGTCGTCAGTCCGTCCGCCCAACAAGTAAAAAGCCGAACAAACTGAAAAATCAACTCTTCTTAGATCCATCAGAAAACTGAGGTCGCAGAACCCACCGCTGCCCGCCCCCCCGGAATGGAGGGATAGACAGGTACATACAGAGAATCACAACTTCAACTTGGTGTAGCAGAAAGCTCCGTGGGAATCAGTCCTGGGCAGGATCAATGCAAAAAATAAACAAACAACAAAAAAGTCCTGGGGAAGGAGGCCCTCAGCTATAGCTGACAAGTTGCTGGAGTCTCAGTGTGGACAAGCCTGAGAGTTAAAAACTCTGGGGGGGGGGGACAATCATGGGGGATGCCCATGCTTTTGTGAGTTTTAGCCCTAGAAACTGTACCAGGTTCTCGCTGAGACTATCAGAGAAAAAATCCCCTTGTGCTTCCTTCCGACACAGGAAGGGAAAAAGTGACCATTTTGAAATACGCCAGAGCATTCCATTCTTCTTAACGAAGGCCTGCTCCCAACAGAAACTATTTTACCACGGCCTAACCTATCGGGGTTTTCCCAGAGCTTAATCCTTAACCAGGGGAAGGGAAATACCCAACACCAGCCGCTATTCCACCTTACGGGAGAGAGAATGGGGAAGCCTGTTCGAAGTTCCCAGCCCAGGAGCACAGCCTCACCACAAGACCGAGACCTAATCATCGGACTACAGGATGCTTCCTCTCCCCCGACATCTGACCACCACACCACACCACTAAAGGCCGATTTTCCAGAGTTCCTTTTACTCAGTACATCATGTCAGGCTTTCAACAATCAAAACAAACAAACAAACAAACAAAAACTCTGCAAGGCATACTAAAAGACAACAACCACAGTTTGAAGAGGGAGAGCAAGCATCAAAACCAGACCCAGATATGGCAGGGGTGTTGTATTATCAGCCTGGGAATTTAAAACAACTACGATTAATATGCTAACGGCTCCAGTGGAAAAAGTAGACAACATGCAGGAGAGGACGGATAATCTATAAATTTTTTTTTTTAAGATTTTATTTATTTGACAGAGAGAGAGAGATCACGAGTAGGCAGAGAGGCCAGCAGAGAGAGAGGGGGAAGCAGGCTCCCCACCGAGCAGAGAGCCCGATGCGGGGCTCGATCCCAGGAACCCGAGATCACGACCTGAGCCGAACGTAGAGGCTTTAACCCACTGAGCCACCCAGGGGCCCTGAGGATGGATAATCTAAACAGAGAGATGGAAAGTCTTAGAATCAAAAACTACAACAGCAATAACAACAACATTGTAACAGAAATAAAAAATGCCTTTGATGGGCTCATTAATAGACTGGAGACAGCTGAGGAAGGACTCTCTGAGCTTGAGGATATGGCAATAGAAATTTCCAAAACTAAAAATCAAAGGGGAAAAAGAGTGAAAAAAAAAAAAAAGGAACAGAATAGCCGAGAACCACGGGACAACTAGAGAAGGGGTAACATTTGCATAATGGGGCTAGCACAAGAAGAAAAAGAGAAAGAGCAGAGGAAATATTTGAAGCAATTATGACTGAGAATGTCCTCCAAATTAATGTCAGACATGAAACTTACACATCCAGAAAGCTCAGAGAACACTGGGCAGGATAAATACAAAAAATAAACAAACAAGCAACAAAAAATTACACCTAACCATGTCATACTGAAACTGCATAAAATTAAAGAAAAAGTCTTAAAAGAAGCCAGAAGGGAGTGACAAAAACACTCTACATACAGAGGAGGAAAGGTAAGAATGAATTTGGCTTCTCAGAAATGGTGCAAGCAAGAAGAGAACAGAGTGAAATATTTCAAGCGTTAGGAGAAAAAAAAAATTCACCAATGTAGAACTCTGTGCCCTGTGAAATTATCCTCCAAAAGTTAAGGAGAAATCAAGACTTTCTCAGACAAACAAAAACTGAGGAAACTGGTTGCCAGTAGGTCCTAACTTGCAAGAAATGTTAGAAGTCCTTCAGAGACAAGGAGAGTGATATAGGTCAGAAACTCAGATTTACATAAAAAAAAAAAAAAAAAGAGGAGGGGCGCCTGGGTGGCTCAGTGGGTTAAAGCCTCTGCCTGAGCCTCTGCTCAGGTCATGACCCCATGATCTCAGAGTCCTAGGATCGAGCCCCGCTTGGGCTCTCTGCTCAGCGGGGAGCCTGCTTCCCCCCTCTCTCTCTGCCTGCCTTTCTGCCTACTTGTGATCTCTCTCACTGTCAAATAAATAAAATAAATAAAATCTTTAAAAAAAAAAGAGGAAAAGTATTAGAGTAGGTGAAAGCAAAAAAAACAAAAAAACTTTTACTTTTCTTATTCTGAGTTAATCCAACAGATCATTGTTTGGAGGGGGGAATTTGGAACATTTTGTTATTATAAGGCACTCGCACTACCCATGAAGCGGTACAGCGTTATCTGATAACGGACTTGGGTTGGTTGTAAATGTATATTGCAAACTCTAGGGCAATCACTAAAAAGTTTAAAAAGGGAGAATAATTGACAGACCGAGAAAAGAAAGAAAACGGAATCATATAAAATACTTGGTTAAAACTTCGAAAGCCAGAAAGAGTGAACGATAAAAGTTGGGACAAAGAACAAGGGTAATGAATGGAAAATAGCAACAAATATAGTAGACACTGAGAGAACTATAGCCATAATCACATTAAATGTCAAAAATCTATCATGCCATTTAAAAGACAGAAATGTCAGAGTGGATCAAAAAAACAAGACCCAATTAAATGTTGTCTACGAGAAACCCATTTTTTTTTAAAGATTTTATTTATTTATTTGACAGAGAGAGATCACAAGCAGGCAGAGAGAGAGGGGAAAGCAGGCTTCCCGCTGAGCAGAGAGCCGGACTCGGGGCTGGATCCCAGGTCCCTGAGATCATGACCTGAGCTGAAGGCAGAGGCTTTAACCACTGAGCCACCCAGGCACCCTGAGAAACCCATTTTAAATATAATATAGATCATATATATAAATAAATACGATCACAAGTAAAGGAATGGGGAAAGATATACCATGCCAATACTAACCAAAAGAGAGTGAGAGTAGCTTCTTTCACTCAGCATAATATCTTTGGCGGTCACCAAAGTTGTTTTATAAATCAATAGTTTATTCATTTTTAATCCGTTGTATAGATGAACCACAGTTGTTTGTTTTTTTATCCATTAACTTATTGAAGGACATTTGGACTATTTCAGGTTTTGGCAATTAGGAATAGAGCTGCTATAAATATTCTTGTACAGGTTTTTGTGTAAACATAAACTTTCATTTCTCTAGGGTAACTACCCATGAGTGCAGCTATTGGGTCATAAGGTAATTTATGCTTCATTTTATAAGAATTTATCCAATTGCTTCCCAGTGCGACTGTACCCTTTTTCATTCCTACCAGCGGTGTATTGGAACCTTGTTCCAATGTCTGATAGCATCCTCATCAGCACTCAGTATTGTCAGAGGTTTTATTTTAGCCATTCTAACATGTGTGGTGCTATCTCATTAAGGTTTTTTTTTTTTTTCCGGATTTTATTTATGTATTTGAGAGAGAGAGGAGCGCCTGCATGCACATGACGGGGGGAGGGGAGAAGCAGACTCCCCGCTGAGCAGGGAGCCAGCCTGACAAAGGGGCTCAGGGGGTTCAGGGCTCTGGGCTCAATCCCAAGACCCTGGGATCATGACCTGAGCTGAAGGCAGACGCTTAACTTACGGAGCCACCCAGGCGCCCCTCAAAGTTTTCAGTTTTAATGAAGTCCAATATATTTGTATTTTTCTTTTATGGATCATGCTTTTCTTGTCAAGTCTCAGAATTCTTTGCCTAACATACAGGTCATGAAGATTCTCCTGTTTTCTTCTGAAAGTTTTTTTATTTTTTTAAAGGTTTTATTTATTTATTTATTTGACAGAGAGAGAGAGAGAGAGAGAGAGGGAGAGAGAACACAGCCAGGGGGAGCGGGAGAGGGGGAAACAGGCTCCCCACTGCGCAGAGAGCCCAATGCGGGAGGGGGGGGGGGGGTGCTCCATCCCAGGACCCTGGGATCATGACCTGAGCCAAGGCAGCTGCTTAACTGACTGAGCCACCAAGGCGCTCCTCTTCTGAAAGTTTTATAGTTTGATATTTTACGTTGAAAATTACAGGGATTTAACATCTATTCTGAGTTAATTTTTGTACATGGTGTGAGGTTTATTTTTCTGCTTATGACTCTCCAACTGTTTCAGCCCAATTTGTTGGTAACACAAACTGTCCTTTTCTACGCTGAATTGCCTTTGTGTCTTTGTGAGATACCAATTAGCCATATTTGTGTGTATCTGTTTCTGGATTCCCTATCCCATTTCACTGACGTATGTGTCTCTCCTGTTTTGATTATTATAGATTTGTAGTAAGTCTTAAAATCAGGTCGTGTGTTTCTCGCAGCTTTGCTCTTCTTTTGCAAAATTGTTTTGGTTCCTTTGCCTTTCTTTATAAATTTTAGAAACTGCTTGTCTATATCTACCAAAAATCTGCTGAGGTTTTGATAGGAACTGAGTTAAATTTATTGATCAAGTTGGAGAGAATCAAATCTATACCCTATTGAGTCTTCTAATTCCTGAACATGGCATGACTTTCTATTTTTTTTCAGGTCCTCCTTGGTTTCTTTCAATGGTCTTTTATACTTTTAAGCATATAGATCCTGTATATGTTTTAGGAGATTTGTATATAAATATTTGATTTTCTTAGCTATTACAAGTGATATTGGTTTTTTGAATTTTGGTTTCCAATTTTTATTGCTAGTATATAGATACAGGACTGATTTTTATGTGTGGATCTTACCTTTTGCAATCTTGCTAAACTCAGTGCTAGGTGATGTTTCATGTGTGTATATGAATTCTTTGGGGGTTATCTGTGAATTGAGACAGTTTTATTTCTTCCTTCCAATCCATATGACTTTTATTTCTTTTTTCTAAAATCATAAATAGATGTGAATTTTGTCAGGTTCTTTTTATGCATCAATTGCTGTAATCATTTTTTTTTTCTTTAAATGGTAAATGTGGGAATTACATTGATTGGCTTTCAAATAATAAAAATTCCTGCACTCCTTGGATAAACCCCATTTGGGCATGGTGTATTATTCCCTTTTTATTATATTGTTGGATTTGATTTTCTACCACTCTGCTGAGGATTTGTATCTATGTTCATGAGAATTTTTTGTTTTTAATTTTCTTTTCTTGTGATGTCTTTTTCTGGTTTGGGTAAAATGCTATTCCATTAATGGACCAACCCTTTATTTTATTTTTTTATTTTTTAAAGGTTTTATTTATTTATTTGACAGAGAGAGAGATCACAAGTAGGCAGAGAGGCAGGCAGAGAGAGAGGGGGAAGCAGGCTCCCCGCTGAGCAGAGAGCCTGATGCGGGGCTCGATCCCAGGACCCTGAGATCATGACCTGAGCCGAAGGCAGAGGCTTTAACCCACTGAGCCACCCAGACGCCCCCCAACCCTTTATTTTAAAAAAGACTAAACCTAAGAAATAACAAGGATTCTACAAACGTCCCATAGAACACAATCCCTGGATTCCGAACCAGTGCCATTTGCTGTGCTGTGAATTGGATGTAATTTCTTGTATATTTTGCTCCTGGATCCAAAATACAGATGGTAGTCATGTTGGCTACAGTGGTAACTGACTTCTGTAATCTCAATATCTCCTTGCCAATTATTAAAACTAGTCTTCCCTGCTGACACATTTTCAATGATTGATGTGACGAATGTTTATATTTTCCTACAGCTGTCCTGTCAACCTGATCTCTTTTTCCCTTCTGTTTTGCAGTCACCCCTGAAACTGCACAGAATCTCCCGCCCGGGTAAGCCCAGGCCTCAGTGTGATTCATAGCTACACACAGTCCCTGACTATGGTTCGACTTAACAACATTTCAGCTTTACGATGCTGCAAAAACAATACACTCAATAAAACTGTACTTCGAAATTTGAGTTTTGATCTTTTCCGGGGCAATCTAGACACCTTCCGATCTTCTCTCCAGATGCTGAGCGGCGGGAACCGGCCGCAGCGCCTGGCCAGCCACGTGATCAGGACGGGTAAACAACCCCTACACGTTCGACCATTCTGTACCGATATAGCTATTCTGTTTCTCACTTTCAGCACAGTATTCAACAAATTACATGAGATATTTGACCCTTTACGATGAAATATTTGACCCTTTATGTTAGATAACTTTGCCCAACTTTAGGCCAATGTAAGTGTTCTGAGCACGTTGAAGGGAGGCTCCACTATGCTACGATATTCAGTGGTTTAAGTGTCTTAAATGCATTTCAACCTAAAGTTATTTTCAACTTATTACAGGTTGATTGAGATGTGACCCCATCATAAGCGGAAGATCTGTGTATCGATTTCCAGAGGGCTTAGGGAATTTCTGCTTCCTTCTCTCTAGAAAGGGACAAATAGTTCAGATAACTCCAAGCCTCTAGGTAGCCGGCATTTGGCTGATTAGATTGCCCATCAGGGGCTCATGATCATTCAGGTCAAGGCCAGTCGGGTCATCAGTGTGACAGTAGATAAAGGGGGAACTTTCTACCATGTAGCCCCTCTCTGAGTGATGAAAGGAGTAAATGAGAAGTCAGCTATTCATTTGTTTTGTTTAATTTAATTTAATTTAATTTAATTTAATTTTTTAAATTGTATTTATTTATTTGAGAGAGAATAGAGAGAGAGAGACAGAGAGAGAAGTAAGAGCACAAGCTGTGGGGGCCGGGTAAGGGGGGAAGGCAGAGGGAGAGGGAGAAGCAGACTCCCCACTGAGCAGGGAGCCCAACGCAGGACTCTGATCCCAGGACTCTGGGATCATGATCTGAGCCAAAGGCAGACGCTTAACAGACTGAGACACCCTCGTGCCCACGTTTTAATTTTTAAAAAACACGATTTTAAATGTTTTCTGAAGTATTAAGTTGATAGAGTCTTAATGTGGGGGGATGTCTATAAAATAGAGAGGGAAATTAAACAACAAATACATTAAAATAGTTAAAATTCAGATAGTGCTTTTTATATGGCAGGCAAGGCTCGAAGCCTTTTACATGTATGAACTCATTGTAACAAAACCCCCAACAAGGTAGGTGTCATTGTAATCTCAATTTTACTAGGTAACTGTCTACAAGAGGGGTTGTAGAATAATACGAATAGCCCTATTTATGCAATAAAAAATCCCACCTATGAAAATACAAAAAAAAAAAAAAGAAAATACAAAAAATATTATGTTCCCCACTCTAAGCCTGGAATGTATGCGTGCCCAGGGAAAGCTTTTCACTTTTGTTGCACCATACATCTGTTTGCTTAGATTTCTTTTTATGAGTATACATTACTTTTATCATTTAAAATTACATTTTTATTCAAATTGCTCACCAAAAGTAATAGGCACTTACTGTCAAATTTTTAGAAAATGAAAACATGCACAAATGAGAAAATAGAAATGACCAGCAAGCTCACCTCGGAGAGGAAATAAGCATTTTGGTGCTTATCTTTTCAGTTCTTTTTTCTTTGTATAAATAAGTAATTTTACGTTTATCAGAAAGTTGGTTCACACCTGGGAGATAATGGAAAATATATATTGGCCTGTGTTCCCGCCCCCCCCCCCCCCCCGTTCCTGGCTCCTAAACCCTTGTAATTTCCCATATGATAAGAGCCCTAGGGGCATCTCTCGTTCTAGTGAGGTGACAGTTGGTGGGCTTCTGGGTGGGCACGGGTCACTGGCAAGAGGAAGCCACAATTTGAAGCTTAGAATTTTCAGGCTCTTCGAGATGGAATGGCTGAAAATGGAGTTAATGGATCGCAGGATCGATCATGCCTGCGTGATACTAAATCCATCAATTCCCACAGGTACGGGCTCAGAAAGCTTTCAGGTTGAGGACCACTTGGAAATGTGGGGAGAGTGGTCGCTCCGGGTCCCTTCTCACATACCTCGCCCTGGGCGTCTCTCCCATCTGGGTGTTCATCCCTTATCGTATCCTTTATATAAGAAACTGGCAGATATAAGTCAGGGCTTCCCTGAGTTCCGTGAGCAGCTCTGGCAAAGTAATCGAACCCGAGGAGGGGTCATTGGAATCTCTGATCTACAGCTGGCTGGTCAGAAACACGAGTGACAGCCTGAGCACGCGCCTGGCGTCTGAAGTGGGGCTGGGGGTGAGGGTGTCCGTGTTGTGGGGCCGAGGCCTTCGCCTGTGGCATCTGACTGCTATCTCCTGATAGATGGCGTTGGGATGGGGTTGAATTGTGGGAACTCAGGGTATCGCAGAGAATTGCTTGTTCTGGGAAAAACCTCTACACGTTGGGAGACCGGAAGTGAGGTTATTTTGTCTAAAAGTAGAGAAGACAGGGGTGCCTGGGTGGCTCAGTGGGCTAAAACCTCTGCCTTTGGCTCAGGTCATGATCTCAGGGTCCTGGGATCGAGCCCCGCATCGGGCTCTCTGCTCAGCAGGGAGCCTGCTTCCCCCCCCCTCTGCCTGTCTCTCTGCCTACTTGTGATCTCTCTCTGTCAAATAAATAAATAAAATCTTTAAAAAAAAGTAAAAGTAGAGAAGACACACAGGAGAGACACACAGGGGGAAGGAGCTGGGTTTTCCCCATTCATAGGTAGAAAACGGGGTCTTCCCGTACACAGCGCTGTAACGCTGTTTTAAAAGCTGCCTTTTTCGGCTAGCAATTTTGTGATGAGCGTCTTTCTGGGTCATTAAGCATTCTTGCATGATATGGCCTTGACCATAGCTTTGGTCGCCTGCGGCTGTACTTTTCTTTTGCTATTGGAAGTGGGAGAGGGTGATTAATTGAACATTTAATGTGGTGGAATAACGTGATTGAGAAATCAGCTATATGTGGTTTTCTTGGCTGTGGATTCTTCAGGAAAGAATGTGAAGTATTTTCCCCACATCCTCCCAGGAGGGTGGCCAGAGCTTCCAGTCGTGGAGGTCAAAGGGGATTGGAGCTGGTTTTCCAAGGTGGGGAGCGGGAGCCTTACTTGTGGGGCAGTGACTTCCAGTACCTGAGAAGGTGCGGGATCACAAGTGCTCGCAAGTGGCAGACGTTTGAGATCCAGCTGGAACACACATCCCCTGACCACCCCCCCTTCCCCCCCCTCCCCAGAGGATGCAGAACCTGGTATGGGAGGAAGCAATACTCACAGATGGGAAGGACCAGTGTTCAGCATGTAGTACGAGGAGCAAATGTTACATTTCCCCTGAATAAGGACCAGCTGCCTCAGTTTTGTAAGATCAAGCCCCTTGTTTGTTTGTTTGGGGATTTTTGGGTTTTCGTGGGATTTTGTTCTTGTTTTTGTTTTTTAATCCAAATGGGCCAAGGGATGAGGACCTAATAATGATTTTAAACTTCTCACCAACTGTGGATGGGGCTTGTGGTCAGATTTAAATAAACCTGGCAAAATAAGAAATACTAGCATTTCTTCGCCATCAAGTGTCATGAAGCTATTCGTTTCCTCACTTACGTACGACAATATGAGGAACATTTGTGTGGCTAAATCTGTGTTTGTCCTTGATCGCTGGCTGTTGATTTCAAACATCTCTTGGCTTGGAAAGTGGGGCAAGGTCTGCTGGGCTGGCCCGCTCCATTGGATTAAGAGACCAAACTGGGCAAAGATGGCCCAGAGTAGGGGAACCTGGTTCCAGTCCTCGCTCTGCTGCTACTGTGCTTTATAACGCTGAGCAAGTTTCTTGAGCTCTCTGTGCCTCCGTTTTCTGGTCTGTAAACTTGTGCGGACCTGTAAGTCCTTGCCTCTTGGAACCCTCAGCCTGTAGGAAGTCGAGACAACTCACCAGTAAATTAAATGACATATTCATGGAAACTGTAAGCAGCTCAGTATCCTCCCACGTGCTCCAGTCAAACTAGATTGTGGGCCACTTTCCAGAACATACTCTGAGTCTTACACGTCTGTGGTTTTGCTCTTGTTCTTCCCCTAGAACGAGTGGCCCTCAGTCCTGCCTGTGGAAATCCCACTGGTCCTTTGAAACTCAACAAAAACGACTCTCCACGAGGCCACCCGCCCCCCCCCCCCCCAGGAAGCCCTCCTTCTTTCTTCTTCCTCTGGCATCTTATGCCTGTGACTACAGTCATCAGGGTACATTTTACAAGCTCCCTGAGGGCAGGGGTGGGCCTCATTCCTCTCTGTGGCCCCCACAGGACCCAGCCCAGGATGCTACATGTTATGGTGCAGCCAAATGTTTGTGGAACTAAAATTGGGACCTGGGCCTAGGCTTGGCTCAAGTTTCAGGCTATTTCAGGCCCTGAAATGGTGGGGCGATGAGGGGAATGCTGGGCCTGCGAGATAAAAGGCCTGAGCCGGAATGTGGCCTGGGCTTCACTGCCTGGAAGGGCCTCTCTGCCTCCCTCCTCTCCCTGCCACCCAAGTGGGGCGCAGGGAAACACTGTGTGCTAGAAACTCTTCCATCAGATCCCTGTGGGGTCCATAGGACCCTAGCCCCGCCCACCCCTTCCCTGGGTCCCTAGGATCCGAGAGGGGTGGGCCAAGGCCCAAGCAGGTCTGCCGGAAATAGTTGGAGGGGCTGTGGGAGACGTTGACGTCCAAGCTCCTGGTCTCCGCTTGGGCCCCACTGTTGCTTTGGGTCCAAAACGTCGTGTTGATCCTTTGTCCGGGCTCTGTTTAGAGTGTGGAAGTGGCATGAGCTCATGCGAGGGGCCGAGGAGCCTTTCCTCACTGCTGCAGAATGGGACAAATGCTGAGGGTGGGGACGAGGGAGGTTAACTCTTTTTCTGGGAAAGAGTCTGAGCTTGCCATGCCTAAGGTGGAGCCTTCAACCCTCAGATGGCTGCCCAGGCGGAACTCTAGGGTATCACGGGGCTGAAGGCGGGTTTGCGAGAGCAAGACAGACGGGGGTGAGGGGCAGCGCTGTGAATCTAGGTCAGCCATAGGAAGGCCTGGGAGGGTGAAATGGTTAATGGTTTGCTGAAAAACAGGGAGAGTCCCTCCTCCAGGGGCCCAGCTGGCTGCAAAGGCAGGAGCAGAGGCTCCAAGGGTGATGCAATGGGGCCCGCCCTGCACACCAGAGAGGGTGAGGAAGGCGGGCTCCCACCCAGCAGCAGCCTCCACACCGACCGCTGACCACACTCCTCCAGCTCCAACAAGCCAACCTTGGGGCAGGGCCTCTGGGACAAAGGGGGCAGGAGCCCAGCCACCAGAGACTTCTAGAAGCTTCTGGCTGTCCATGGCATCCAGCCCCAGTGCTCTTCCAGTCAAGACAAATCCCTCTCTGAGCCCCCAACAGCAGATCTAATCAACATGGCCAACCTCTTATCTCTCCCAAATCCAAGACCATTTCCCGCCCTAAGGGCAGGTGGCCGGCAGCAGGTGGGGAGCCAGTGCGGGTGAGAGACAGAGACAGGCAATGCAGTCCCTGCTCCCAGGAAACCGATACCTCCGCCTCACCAGCCCACTCTCCATTGTCTTGGGATAGGATATCTGCCAGGGAGACAGTGTTCCAGAAACTTCTAAGACTCAGGACAAAGCCAAGGGTGGGTACATCGATGCGAACTCTGGAGATGGATGGCCGTCCTCCCCCCTAACCTAAGGTCTGGTATGGTAAACGCAGTTTACTTCTCAGAAGGACTTTGCAGGGTTGGGGACATGGAGAGAGGAAGGAGGAGGGCCCCACTCTGAAAAGGTATTGTTGGGGGGGCAGATTTTGTGACCATGTCCCACTATTGACTCTAACCCCCATGAGGACAGGAACAGTGTCTGTCTTGGTGACTTCAGGCTCCCTGGCATCCAGCCCAGCCCCTGACAAAAAGCCTGGGCTTAATAAATAACGCACTGGCAGAGACCTGGGCACAGGCCAATGCCCAAGGCCCGTTTCCCAATTACACACTCACAGGCGCAAGAAAGTACACAAAGTAGCACAAAGAACCAGGAAAACAGATTTCCTTGAGCATTGTTTACAATGACTGGAGGCTTGCTCAGCCTTAACTTTAGGGGCTGCAGCTTTGGAAAATGAAAACGGAAGAAAGCTACATCAGGCTTTCTGGTCCAACCCAGAAGAAAGCATTTGAGGAAGTCTGGAGGGGCTGCTGGATACACAGTAGCCAGACCCCAGGCCGGGCTGGGCCAGGGAGGTGGCAGCTGCTCGTGGCCGGGACGGCGCCAGCCTCACTTCTCAAGGATGTACGATCCCCGTGTAAACAAGGACTCAGCATCAGCACCGATAAGCAGGTTGTCGCCGCCGCTCCTCATTCTGGGAAGCGGTGCACCAGAGAGAATTCCAAATTCTCGCCAATAACACCTTCCCCTCCTGATTTTCAGCTGGAGCCACGTTTTGGTAACTTACATTTGCACAATACTTGTAACTTGTTCAAAGCTCTTGGATACTTATTATTTTATGAGATTGGATCATCCCAGTCCCCAGATGGAGAGCTATCCCCTTGTTTTGCATGAAGAAATGGAGGCCCGGAAAGGCCCAGGATTCCAGCAGCCAAGTTGGTAGCAAAGTCAAGACGGGAGAGGCCACATCTCCGTGTGTCCAGATGCCCAGCTTCCCTCCATGCCACACAGCCCCCCTCCGTGAGTCAGCCATCACGAGTTCCAAGCCCCGGGCCTCCCATCCCCTATGGCTGAAAGGTGCCTTCCCCCAGTTCCTATTTATAGCCAAGACAATTGGCCCCGCTGTTTACATTTTTGCTCCTTCTCTCTGGCAGGACCTGGGTGCTGTGACCCAACCTTGTCTGTTTTGCTTGAAAGCCTATCCCACTCTGACACACACTTTATTCAGACGGCACTAAGCTGGAAACCAGGGCCCAGCACTGGGAGTGCGATGAAGCCAACTTTTATGGCAAAATGAAGAAGCGCTTGGGAAACACTGACAAGGACATGTAAGCAATCTCTGTATGTGGTAATGTGTTTTCGAAATATTGTAATCTCATCAAAGCAGAACACAAAGCGACACGCACCTGCGGATCACAGGTATGTAAACGCCAGCGTCTGCAAATGGCCAAGAACCAGAAGTGAACTTAGAGAGATGGGAAGAGATTTTTATCTTCGCGGGTTTTTCTTTCTGGTGGCATTCCAAACGATAATAAATGATAAATATGATCGTAAGAAGCAGAGGAGGAGGCAGAGAAGGAGAAGGCCCCCAGGGGACTGTCCATCTACTTGAAAGGGCTAGAGTTACAAAGTGGGGCGGGGGGGAGACTGGACATGGAGAGTGAAGGAGCTGGGTGTGAGGCGGGAGCCAGGCACACCTGCGGAGCCAGTGCCCTGAGATGCAGAGGTGGAGCTGGGACCCTCGCCTCTGGGGGTCCCTCGGGGCCAAGACGGCAGATTAGCAATCTGGAGTCCTGCTTCAGGAGCCCCCTTCATGTGAATGGTCATGCTGCCTCCCAGAGTTGCGCAATAGGGAGGCCCTGGGACAGAAAGAAGATGGGAGGCAATCCGCCAAATGTAGAGCCACTGAGCCTCGCTCCCTTGCTTCTGTGGTCATCCAAGATCTCTTGGGATTTTTCTGCACCTTTCATTTCGGAGAGCTAAAGGGAGGCCTAACCTACAGAAGGCGAAAGGCCTCCAGGAGGAGGCCAGCCTTACTTGCTGGAGTGCCAGCCCGGCCAGGAGCCAGCAGGTATGAAAGGTGCCAACCTAGGCTCCCCTGGGACTCAGGGACAGTGCTCTCCAAGGACATAGCAAACTCAAAGACATGTCTGAAGCTGACTCCTTATCTCAGCAGCCCCTCCGCCCAGATTTGCTTCTCCTCCCGTGTTCCCCATCCCGGTGGATGTCACCACCACCCTCCCATGGCTTGCCAGGATCTGCAGGATTTGCCTCCACCTTCCGGTCTCGCTCTGCTCCATTTTGCACTGCAGTAGTGACGGGGCCTGTAATACACCAAGTTATTTTATTCCCCTGCCTTCCCTACCAGGCCCAGCGGCTTAAATGCCAAGAGTCTGCTCAAGGAGCCGCTGCCTCTTACGAAACCTTTCCTGCTCATCCCCACCCCCGCCCCCGCCCCTGAGTCCCCCACCCTCTGTTCCCCAGTCGAGATCAGTACTTCTTTTGTCTCTGTAGCTCCCATGTCTAGTGCTGCTCCTAGCACATCTCCAGCATTCAATGTGTATTTTATTAATTAAAAAAAAATGAATGAATGTGCAAAGTAAGTTTTGGGGTAGACAGAAGAGTGAATTTGATTAACAAGACCAAGCCCAGGTGTGATACCCCAGGGCCGGCACATTTCTGCTGACAGCATCTCCCAGTTCATCTCTACCCTCAGGCTACTCCTTTCTAGAGCAGGGTCACTTCTGGCCCCAGGGCTCGTTGGCATCTTCCCTCCACCAGAAGCACCTGTCCTTGGGGCTCTGCTCTTCTCCAACACGGACCCCTAGTCGTTGTTCTCATCTGTGTGCGGACTGTGCTGTTCGGGGTGGGCGGACTGAGGACAGGTCATTTCTCGTCATCCATTAGAGGCGACCCCCCTTAGCTGGGCCAAGTGAGACCATCTAGGAGGGAGAGGGGCAGATGCCACAGTTCTCGCCCATATTATGTCATCACGCTCTCCGGCTGGGTGAGTTCTTTGGGCTCCAGCCCACCACGTCCTCTGCAGAAGGTGGTTTCCAGGAGGGCCCTGGGCTCTGGCCCGACGTGAACCCCATAGGCCTGCTGCCTTTTCCAGGGCAGGGAGTACTGTCCCTCCTGCCTTCCAGTCTAAGCACCCGGATCCCCTAGGTCAGCCTCCCCAGCCTCCCCTTGGCGCCAGGCACTCAGGTAGGTGGAGTCAGGCCTGCCGGTCTCCTTCCTGGTTCAAAGTGCAAAGGTTCTGCTCTGTCGAGGCCTGGCTCTGTCTTCAACATCTTCAGCAGCAGCGGCGGCCAATTCTGTGAGCGAGAGGTTAGGGAAAACCTGTTACTCTGATTCAGGAGGAGTCAGAGAGAGGGGATCTTTCATCTCCAGGAGTCTCAATCTGATTGCTAACACGCATGGCAGAACTTGGGCTCAGAGAGACAAAGCTCTCAGACAATGGAAGTTTTAAAAATCAAATCCAAAGGACAGACACATCTATGTTTTTTTGTTTTTGTTTTTTCTTTCTTTCTTTCTTTCTTTCTTTCTTTCTTTCTTTCTTTCTTTCTTTCTTTCTTTCTTTCTTTCGGTTTTTGTTGTTGTTTTTAATAAGCTATCCTAAGTCACATGTTTTCCTCTTCTAGGGATGTGGCGTTTTCACCTCTGTTCCAACTGGCTCTGGCTTTGTTCTCTGAGAAGGCACCTCAGATCCCTGGACTCTGACAACAGTTTGGGCAAACCCACAGGAAACAAGCGACTTTAGGCTGTAGGTCTAAAGACTTCTGGGTGGGCAAGTATGACTCCTGGCCCCAGCTGAGAGATAAAGAGGAAGGTACCCGTCTGGCCCCCTTGTGGATGAATCTGGTATTCTGATCCCCTTGCTCTCTGTCTCTTCTGATACAGGAATACGGGCCAAGAAGGAAATTGGGGGCTTGAAAGAGTGGGCAGATGAGAGAATTCTAACAGTTAAGATGAGGATCTGCAGAAGCATGCAGCCTTTCGGGCACTTTCGCAGACCGATTCAAACAGACGGCCCCCTGGGGCGGGGTGGTTGGAACATGGGCTTCTCTGACTAAGACTCTAGGGCCCCAGAGACATGTATTTCACACTCTCCCCAGTCTTGAACACAAACCAGTGGAAAAGATGTCATTTCAAACCACAGCTTCTTTCCTGAAAGAGTTGAGCCCGTCAAAGACCTGGTGGGCTTCTGGGTATAAGAAGGTGAGCTTGGTGGGGCAGGGGGAATTTGAGACAAGGGTACCAGGAGGACCTGAATTATTCATCAAGGTAGAGAGGAAGCTGGCTTCTCAGAGGCAATCAAGGAAGAGAGAGAGAGGTGGAAGGATGGAAAGGGAGTAACGGATGGGGTAACTGGGTGACTGGATATTAAGGAGGACACATGATGTAATGAGCACTGGGTGTTATATACGATTGATAAATCACTGATCTCTACCTCTGAAATGGATAAAAGACTATATGTTAATTACTGGAATTTAAATAAAATAAAACTGGAAGGGAGTAACAGGAGGAAGCCACATTAGACAGCAGTGGGCTAGGGGAGCTTTGTGGAGTGGCGTGGCCGGTGAGAAACCCCAGGTGACAAGACAGCCAAAATAACTTTGCAGACAGAACATTTCAGAAATGTGATTTTAAATTGTTTGCTGTGTGATGTAATCTCTCCCCTGTGGCCCACAAACCTTCATTAAAAGTTCTGCTACATGTTACAGCATTATTTTTGCAGTTGTTTTGGAATAGGCGTGGGGGTTGAAAGAAGGGACTGTGTTCCATATTTGAATTGACAGCAGGAACTAAAGAAACAGCCAACACCACCAGACCAGTGAATAAAACTTCAGATGAGGCAGAAATCTAGAGCCAGAGATAACCATGAAAATCTAAGTTGTTCCCCTGCCCAGACCCAGTATTTCACAGAAATCCTGGGAAGGGCACTGGACTTTCCACAGGACATGGCACTCAGCCAGTGTCATTTAAATCTCAAAGGACATGCTACCTCAGCTGACATTAGGTTCCAAATAGGCTTTGCCTATGCAGCTGGACTAAGTCTTGCAAAACATAAAATGTATCACAAACACCTTTACTATCCAGGGCCTTAGCATAGAGTACATAGTAAGGGCCAGTAAGAGAATGCCCTGGGTACAACCGGGAGCTGGCAGAGTTTATGCTTGGCGGGGAGCAGGAAACCCATCCAGGGCAGGACTTCTCTCCCACCCCCAAATCCGCCTCCTTCTCTCCACTCCCCACCCATTAGCCCTATCCCAATGGCCAGATAACATCAGCTCTGCGGCCTGAAGGTGTTTTAAACAAGCAAGACCTAGCGAAGACGGTGGTGGAGGAGGTCACAAAAGGTTGTACCGAAACCAAACTGCTCTAAGTCTGTTCTGCTGACCCTTATGGGGCGAGCAGAAGGGGAAGGGGCTACTGGTCCAAAGGGTCTGGGGCAGTGACTGGGTCGTCTGGGTCCCCGCATATTTCCTGGTACTAACTGTAGAATGTGTCGCATAGGGCTCTGGTCTTTGCTTCCAAACATCACCCTTACGCCCTTCTGAGGCCTTGCGGGGAACTCCACAGCCCAAAGAAAACCCTTCTCTCCCCCCTCCCCCCCCGCAAGTTCCGAGGTGTCCTTGTGGAACCACGCGCCGCTCACAGGGCTGATGCCGCCACCTGGCGGCAGAAAGTGTCCGGCTCACTCTTGGAACCAGTGAGGCAGGAAGAAGAAGGCGTGGCTTCTGCAGCCCGGTCCAGCGTGGTGTCGTCACGACAGGGCGCCGTTTCTCCCCGCCTCTTCCCCTGACCCCGCCCCGCTCGGCCCTGCCAGTACTTGACGTGGCGTCACCGCCCTCTACCCTTACTTTGCGTGCGTGTTTGCGTACGGCGGAGGTGGCGGCGCGGGCCGGTCGGAGCTCGGCGCTGCTGCTTTTGGTGCTCTTGTCGCCGCCGTCCCTGTCCGGTTGGTTTAGACTGCCGAGCGGACAAGACGCTGGCCACAGCACCTTAGCACCGGACCCAGCTCCGCGCGGGCCCGGCGGGAGGGTGGGCGAACGCGTGTCTGAGGGTGCCGCGCGGGCGGGCGGGCGGGCGCTGGTGAGGGAAAGAGGCGGGGGCGGCGGGTCAGCCGCGGGCCGGGCCGGCCGGGGGATGTCGATGCCTGACGCGATGCCGCTGCCCGGGGTCGGGGAGGAGCTGAAGCAGGCCAAGGAGATTGAGGACGCTGAGAAGTACTCCTTCATGGCCACCGTCACCAAGGCGCCCAAGAAGGTGCGGGGGCTTTGGGTGGCGGCGGGGGCCTGGGATGGGGCCTCGCGGAAGGGGCGCGAGCGAGCCCAGGGCCCGGGCTCCAGCTAGTTCGGGACTTCAGGGGCCAGGTTTGAGGTGGTCCGGGACGACTGAGGTGGTGTGAGGGGTGGCGGGCGAGTGACCCCAGGCCTATCCCGAGCTGGAAAGGCCGCCCCTGACCTCACTTTCCTTTGTCCCTCGGCCCTAGACCTCCGGGATCTTTCTGAAATCCGAAAGGGCCGGGCCTTAAATTTGCGGCTGACTTTTCCTGGGTGAAGGGCCTTTCGAAGACGGGGGTGGCGGGGTGGTGGTGAGCCAACTCAGTCGACCCTTGTGACCAGCCCCAGGGGATGGCGCTCTACAGAAAATCACGCCTCAGGTGAGTGGGTAAATCTGGCAGAGCTGCTTTGGGCAAATCTTTGGGAGCAGTGGCTGGTTTATCCAGCAACTGCGTGCTAGCTTGGAGGCAAGAGGAAAAAATTCGTGGAGCTAGCTCTTTTATGCAGGTGAAAGCAGCGAGGGCAATGTGAGATTGAAAAGGAAAGTATGCTTTTCACCTTCTACGGTCATCCAGTTGCTTCGACATATGTAAGATATTAACGTTTGGAGGTTGGTGACAGCAGACACTGTCATGGATACAGGTTGATTATAGTCATGTGAATAGATCACTTAGACATCCCTTGAGAAAGGAGCTTGGGTGGGTTGGAGGGGTGGGTGGTAAGGAAGGATTGCTCATTCTTTACCGCACTTAACTGAGGCAGAGCAAGTTTAGTCTTCTGTGCTGCGGGTGGAGCTCAAAGGACACCCTACTAATTCTCTTGTCGTGAAAGATTAAATAGCAACCTTTGGAGATTTTAGTCTAACTAGCTCTCTGAACCGTGGAATCGGGATCCCAAGTGCTTTGTGAGCATTTCCTGTGAGCCACATCTTGACTTTCCACATACCTGGCACCCAGTTAACAGTAGACGGGAGAACCTTTGCAGAGAGGTGACCTTTCTGAAACCAGTGAGAAGCTGGATAAATACTTCCCTCCTGTAAAGACAGTTTTTCAAGGCTGTCTCTGCCTGCAGTGTTTGATGGGATGCAGTGCTTGTAAGCTGAATACAAGGTTTGCAGGAATAGTTAGTTCTTGAGGCTCCTACACCTGATTTGGTTAAGCTGTCATAATGGGATGACTTTGTTTTTAAAGTAGGTTAGTCTACCACTCCAGAAATCAAATGCAGGATTGAAAAGATAGGTGCCATTGTGTGCTGTAGCTCTCTTTTCCCACAAAATTAAGAAACTTACCAATAGAATGCCTTTAAAAGGTAGTGGAAGATCCTTTAATTCTGTGGAGTCTGATTAACTTATTTTTAGTGCTTTCAGTTCAGCTGACTGCTTTGTTGGGGCCTTAACTGTAATCTGCACTATTTGGAGACACAGTTACAGCCTTTCTAAGAATGCTTAAGGGTAATACCTACGATGAGTTAGGGGAAGGCCCTGATACCCTAATTCCCTGAACTCTTCCTCTCCCCATTAGCCTATCCTCTTTTGTCTAGTAGCTTCAGGGATTAAGTGTCTTTATTCTTACATGCCTTAACTTTAGTAAGCCCGTATTCTTGCAAGTGCCACTTATTAGTAAGGCAAAGTTGGTATCATAGATTATAAACTCCATAACGGCAGGGACTCTTGTTCACCAGTGTATATATTGTGCCTAGCTCTATACCTAGCATATAGTAGATATTCGAATATTAATTGCCCACCTGGCTAACTAGTAACCGAGAAGTCTGTAGGACCACCTACCGAGAATAAATATTCCTTTTCCTCTTTTCTTCCCAGGAGGAATATTGTTCATGTGTATTATTGTCAAGCCAAATGCTAATGATTTAAAGACTCATTCCATTAGCTGAAATGAGCAGTCTCTGCCAGGAATGTGGGAAGACCCTATTATAAGTTTCCATTTGTTGGTAAATGTACCCCCGTGTTTCTTATTAATCTTGCTCTGTCTGAGGTTTGTTGTTTAGCATTTACACAGCACTTTGTATTAAAGTGATTTATGATGAGTAATTACCCTTTCCCTAGTGACGATAAAAGGCATTTATTTAGTTAATGAGTTGACTGAAGACTAGTCAAGGTCACATAGCAAGTTCTAGGTGATCTGTTTTTGCAGAACAACTGAATTGGACATTTTGACTTAAGTAACTTTTGTACCTCTGCCATGTGTGGATAATGTGAGAAAGCATGAGAAAAGAGGAAAAATGTAGTGTGGTGTGTACTGAATGATGTAAGAAAAAGGCCTCTTCAGATGGTGCCAGCGTTACCCTGTGAGGATACCATCATGGCTCTAGACCAAGTAATCCTTAGATCATTCCAAGCCCCAGGAAGCGAGGTGCCAGTCAGGCTATAGGTTACTTTAGGGTGACCTTGATGGTCCTTAGATAAGATTCCAGTGTAACTGGTGATATTTTATTCACTTCAGGGGAAGAGTGGATGCCCATCATTTAAAAGCATAGATAGAGATTCTTCAACTATAATTGTAACTTAGTTTTGTATGCTCCAGGGTTTACCACAGTACTATGAGATTAATAGGACTTGTTGGTTTGATTCAAGGCTTGATCTGGGTGTCAAGAGGTCAACTAAATGGGTACTACCGTAAGCAAGTGAGGTTCTGATCTCAGTTTCCTCAACTACCAAATAAGTGTTTTTTTTATTTGGAACAAGTAGAAATAGGTACATGTTAGGAGCTAAAATTGCAAAAGTGGTTTTAAGGGAGTCTATTAGTATGCTTGTTATCCCTCTCTTTAGTGAGCATTCGAGATGGCTTGTCACACAAGACACATACAGTATAAATAGAAAGTCAAAACTAGGGGTGCCTGGGTGGCTCAGTTGGTTAAGCTTCTGCCTTTGGCTCAGGTCATGATCCCAGGGTCCTGGGATCAAGTCCCACATCAGGCTCCCTGCTCAGTGGGGAGCCTGCTTCTCCCTTTCCCTCTCCCCTCTGCTCATGCGCTCGCACGCTCCCTTAAATAAATAAATCTTTTAAAAAAGAAAAAGTCAAAACTATAGAAGGAAGGGAAAAAATATTAACCCTGAGGGCTAAGACAATTGATGAGGCTGATCATCATCTGCGACTTTTCCCTCCTAGAAGTCAGATGATAAAGGGAATCGTATTAGCAGATGTGGGAGATAATACATATACCATTTCCCTGGGAAGACACCTTTGACTGACCCAAAGTTCTAAAGGAGATTTTCATGAGACAGTATTAACAGCTATAGTATGAGTCACATGGTAAGACTTGTTCACAGCTGTTACTGTTGATTTCAGATTGTATTGCCAGGAAAATTTGGGTGGGAAAAGGGGTCCCTTAGTTGTAAGGATAGTGTACATTGTGCCACAACTAAAGAGGATCCTTGTTTAGTGTTGGCAGTTATCAGTGGACCCAAATAAACCTGATAGTTCCTCATAATCATTGGGTATTTATCCCTCTTTTTGCTACTTTGTATTGCAGGAGCGAGAGCTGTACTTGGGCCTCCGGAAATTAATATTGTATCGAGTTTATTTATTTATTTTGTTCTAAGAGTAAACCCAAATCTCCAGCTTGATGAAACTTCCTAAGATAGACTTCTGTGGAAGGCCTGTCAGAGCATTTGCTATTCTCTGCACTTATAAACATTTAGTGGGGGGACTCTCTGTACTTTGAGTATTTGTTGGGGGGGTACTCTCCAGAGTGATACATTAGGCATTGAACCTAAGATCTATGCAGACAGACTTTTAACCAGCAGTAGAGGAAAAGAGAAGACACAGAACTACTACTTTTGCTTGTAGGATATTCTTTATTTGAGCAAGGCATATAAAGCAGCCTCAGTTTATCGAAAGGATGAGCTAGGACTTAAGAAGCACGCAAGTAGAGCCCTAGTGAGTCCTACTTAGCTGTTAACCTATTGGGTGCAACGCAGGATGCTCATTCTCATCAGGGCTGTGTTATTGCTAATTCTTGGTGCAGTTTTCTAGAATTTGCACCGATACTTCTTGGAATTCTCTAAGAAGATGTTTGATAGGCGGATATTTCCTATCTTCTCTACATTATTAGTATCTCTTGATTCTCTTTAGGGCAGCTACTGTTTTAGTGAGTCTTCAGACAGAAGTCAAGGGTGTAAGAAGATCTTGTTTGGATTTCTCCACAGATACTGATTATCTCTTTTTCTTATTTGGTTGTTAGACGCTAGTTTCCAAATTACTTTGTTCTAAGTTCCTTTAGACTTTTATCTTGTAACAGAGAGAAATCTGTTCATTGTCTAGACTCCTTGCTGGCAAGGTTACAATCGCATTATCTCTTATTTTATCAGGGGAGTATCATTTGGATCCAGTGTGTGTTACCCTATGTATTCTTGTAAAGTTATTTTTGAAGGATATCTTGATACTCAGAATCATGTAGATTTCTAGTTGCCTGTGACTCTTCGTAAATTTACTCTGCCACCTCAAGTAGTTACGATCTGTAAACAAGATTCTTACCACAAATTGTCTTTTCTACCTTTGTCAATAAACGATGTCAGCATCTTGAATATGATAAGCAGTTACAACTTCACATAAAAGTATGGTCACCTTTTCTCTTACGATTCCATATTTTCCTTTGACTCATTCAGGTAGTTCTCTTGGTCTGCCCCTCTTGCTTGGCTGTTACATAATATCTCTTTAACTTCCCCTTTTTGTTCCTAAAACTGAGGAGTACAATGTACATTAAGCACCTGATTTTTGGAGTCAGGTTTTCTTGTCTGTAAAATGAGGAATAATGATAGTACTACAGGATTGTTGAGGGGATTAGCATTTAGTAAACTTACTTAGCGCTTTTGTTCATTTAAAACTAGAGTGACCATATTTCTCGTTCGCCTGGTACAGTTCTGGTTTAGGCCTGTTGTCCTACCATGCTGTTCAATGACTGCCTCGGTAAACTCTAAAAAGTACCCTGGTTTATATGAAATTTTGAAACAGTCTTAAAGAGCCAAAACAAAGATGTTTCTATTGGAATGTCTTTTCAACAGGAAAAAAATTTTCCTTCAGAAAAATGTTATTTTATGTAGGGCTTACACCTATTGAACACTAAAATAGTGGATTTCTCAGAGGTATGCAGACAATGGGAGAACCTAGAGTTTGTGATAGGAATGGGATGTGCTCTACCTGACCCCTCTTCCCCCACCCCTCACATCACACAGGGCACCTGTAGAAGGTGGGCGCCTTTCAGACAGTGGGCTAGCTGAGTCCAGGAGTTTGTTTTCTCAAACTGTAATCATCTGGGAGTCTTCCCAAACTAGAATCCTTGAATTACATAAAACAATTCCAAAGACTCTTTTGAGGTGTGATTTTATCTTTTTTATATAATCACCGTCAGATCCCATCCCTGTGTATTCCAACTCCCTCCCTCAGGTACTGTCTCTCTTTGCTCTAAACAGCCTGCTCCTAATTACATTTAGCTGATTTTCTGCAGAAGTGTGTGGCCTTTGCTCTGAAGCAATTACAGAACTAGGGTGGAACACCCATGCTTTTGTTGACACTGAGACTGGTTTCATTTTTTTCCTATCTCTGTTCAGTTTCTTTAAAGGATTCAGTCCGGTGCCTTAATCTCAGAATGAGTATAATGATTGGTGCTACTTAGCAATATACAATGGGGCTTAATCATTTACTACCCAGACAGGCCACAAAGTGAAAAAGTATTATGAACCACTGGTAAGAGGGACTATTTGGAATCCTGTGGTCGAGAGGAGGAAAAGACTTTGAAGAAACACAAATGTAGGACTGGCCCAGCATGCTCCTGCTTTCTTGCCACACAAGTCCCAGTGCCTCAGCTGACATGCCTCTGTACTTTACCTGTAGAGCTTAATGGGCTGAAAATGTTCTCCTTCAGCAGCCCAAACCAGTTCGCTGCTAAAGTGGACACCCCGTACTCAGTTGTGTGCTCGAACGAGGCTTAAACAGGAGGGGCTTGGGACTGCCCACTGTTCCATGCTGTTCATCTTGGACCTGCCTCAGGCTCGGTTCTCTACAATCTGAAGACCTGCCCAGCTAGAACAAGCCCTTTTGTATATCTTTCTCTTCTTTCTTGAAGAGTGTGTGCGTACAGTGCCGTCAGTGGAATCCCGCTGAGCATGCTGTGTGTTCCGGGTGCCAAGGAAAACGCTAATGGGGTGATCCGCTGTGGCGCACAGCTCTGTGAGCCAGATGGGGACTTGGTGAGTGACCGAGGGAGGGGTTAAAGGACCTGAGGAGATGAGTGTAACCTGTTTCATCTCCATCTCCCGAATGAAGCTGTCCATTTCACTGAGTTTTGAATAATGTCAGAATTTCGGAAGTTCTGTTTTGTTTTGTTTCGTTTGTAAATGTTTCCAGCTCTTGGGGTACTTATTAATGAAGGTGAACTTTTGGGGCACAGGTCTCCACGGACATAATGGAAATTACTTTATTCCTTTCCCCCAGGACTGGCTTGACCTCAAGTAAGAGTTTTTGGGCTGTGGCTTATTTTCCTCATGATCTTAGGATCCTGAAACCAAAAAAGGGACCTATCAGAAAAGTAAGTAGGACCATGGTTCTGCTCTGCCCGTTTTGGCCACCTCCTTCCTCGAAGGTCTTAAGAAAGATCTATTTGGGCTCTCAGGATGGTTAGCTTTATTTTGGAGATGTAGAAAAGAGCTCTTCGCCTTGAATTTTCAAAGTGCACACCCTCATCTCTGTTTCTGCTTTTAGGAGAGAGGTCAATAAGTAGATAAGTCTGTGTGGAAGGTAGAGAACTGAAATAGGTTTCCCTTTTGCCAGTTTGAGGGATGCTCCTGAGATAGTCACTGGATTAGAAACTCTAGAACAGTGGTTCTTAATCTTTTGAGTCATAGATCCCTTTAAGAATCTTATGAAAATTATAGTTCTTTGGGAAAATTCAGGAACACAAAAACTTGCATGTGTGTTTCAGAGGACTTGAGGTACTTCCTGAAACTCATTCATGGATCCCGGGTTAGAAACCCCGACTTAGAAGAGGAGGTTTTTAAGCCATAGTATCTCTTTTCTTTACAATGCAGAAACTGCTGAGATTGTTTCCAGCTTGCAGTTTGTCCTTGAAACAAAGCCGAGGTTGTTGGTGTTCTTTGCCATCCCCCTCTTTGGGATGCTCCTCAGCTTCCCAAGAGACTCATTATCAATGCTTTGAGGGTTCAACTCAGGAACTTAGGCATACTGAAACCAGCATTTCAGCAACTTCTGGGGGTTCTTATACTATCTCATACCCTCTGCCCTTCATATGAACCGTGGTGCCTCCAAAGCTTCAGAGCTGACTCTCAGGGGTGTTTAGGGAACTCACGTGCTATACTATCAAAACTAAACAAAATAACTTGTTCCCCTGTATCTCTCAAAAATAGGTTTGATTTCAGTGTAGTACTTCTCAAAACTATTCTCAGGACTGACTTGATATCTAAATCTTAATTTTCATTTGATTTCTGTAAGCCCGGCATATTGAGGGCAGGGAAACATATCTCACACTTAAGTATAGTATGCAGTGCTTGGCATATGAGTAATGTCAGTAATTGTTTATGGAGGAAAATATTGTGAGATGATTATCACTAGAAGAAAGAGTTGGACTCACTTGGTTGCTTTGGCTCCCTGTCCCTTTCAGTTGGCAAAAGCTTGTTTTTTTTTTTAACTCAGATCCCTCTCACGTGGGTGATAATGGAAATACCAAAAACTGCAGGTGAGAAATTGATAAGAATTTCTAACAGCTTAGTAGATCTCTTTATAATGCCAGAAATTGGAGGTAAGGGAGGAGACTGTTGAGTTACAAGGCCTCCAGCTTCTTAGCCGAGTAGCCGAGAAACAGCAGTAGGCTAGAAGCTTAGGGATATCCTTACATGTAATGGGAAGGTAATTTGATGTCCCACCAAGTTTTAAACCACAGGGCAGTAGGCTAGAAGCTTAGGGATATCCTTACATGTAATGAGAAGGTAATTTGATGTCTCACCAAGCTTTAAACCCTTAGCATTAGGGACACTGTCCTAAGTTGAAAGTGGTGTTCTGGTTTACACATGCTCTTGATTTGAGGAACAGAGGCTTACTCTTAGGATGTTTGGAATTTGAGAACCAGCAGTGAGTTGAATGGTTTCATTTTGGAATTTGTGTTGGAGTCCTAAAAGTAATAAACAACAGTGGGCAAATTTCTGATTCTTCTCCTTCTGCAACCCTAGCTGCCTCTTCTGAACTAATGGCTGAGCTCCATGTTCTTAAGCTTTATATGCCCTTGTCTTTGAAAGACACCTTCTTTAGAGTTACAGTCTTGTGGGAACTGGGCCAGTGCTTGTCCTTAGCAGGAATCAGGCTCTAGTTGGCATTGAGAATTTTGTGTGTTTTGTTTCCCTAAGTATGTGACATAAGCAGGATTCAGGGGAAAGGGAGACCTTCAGGATTTTGTAGTTTTGGAAGTAGAAATAGGCACTTCGTAAAGATGACAGATGTGTTTGATTGTTTTGGTAACTAATTCAGTTTCCTGTGGGTGGCCAGGTAGTATCCTACTTCTAAATCGGTACTTGAGTTTTTAGTGCCCAGCTTCAGAGCACCAGACTTCTTAGCACGCAAGACATGGAGATTCCCAATGTTCAATTCTTATGGAGAGTAGCCCAGCTGGCTTGTCATGCTGGACTAGATGAATTGTGAATGTTAATTGTACTGATCAATACAGTGGCCTTGGTAACAGACTTGTAGCTGCTGTAGAATCTGTTTACTTCAGATTTATAACAGAAAAGAGACCAAGCTGGTTGGGAACATGATGTTCTAAATGTAATAAGCTGTATTGTAAGTCCAGGGAAAACGCTTGCTGGAAGTACTGACCCTATTGCACCCTTCCCCAGGATTTCCCCGAGGAAAACATTACTCTGGGGGTGGTTTCTGTTCTTATTTGCCAATTGAAAATGAATCGAGGTTGACAGAGGCATGGCTTTTGTGAGATGGGGTAAAGGATATTTACAGATCATAAAGGTTAGATGGAGAGCACCTACATTGGGAGGCATCTCATTCCTCTATCTAGTTTGTAATTAGGAGTGGAGAGTTGATGAGATTAGTTTCAACCCTGACATTCAGAAGAAGGAACCCCTCCTATTTGAGGAATAGAGGGTTCAGAATTCTGCACATTCTTTTCTGACTCCACAGGGAGGGGATTAGCTGAACACTGGGCATGTTTGGAATGAGAGCACCTTGCCAATTCTTACTGATTTTGGACCAAGCATTGTAAAAATACAGTCTCTCTTCTGACGACGAGCTCTTTGTCATGTTCTCCTAAGCCCTGCAGATCTGTTTAATGGATTGACTGTACCTGACAGATGGAGTTGGTATTAAAGAGGCAGATTTTCTTCTCTCTTTGCCGTATTTGTTTTATCTCTGAACGAGATGTGTCTACCCCGCTTGTTCCCTGTGTGCCTTCAGTTGCTTTATCAAGAGCCTGGTAAACTCAGTGTGCTTGTGTTTGCTTTTTCGGATCCTGCTTACATTGTCTTTGATGAGTACTTCTCACGGAGTGGAAGGAATGGAAGCCATCAGTCACCTAGGGAGCTTTTCAAAACACTCATTTCAGGGCCTTAACCTAGATCTACTTAATCATAATGGGGAAGAGTTGAGAGATAGGAGCAAGTGGAGAATAGGATAGTATGTGCTTTTTGAAACTGCTTAAACTTGAAAGATCCCATATTTAGAACCAGTCTTTTAGATTATCTAGCAAGACTGGCCAAAATTGTTATGAAATCTGATACTGGCATGGTAATGTAGCTCCCACCTACCTTGAATGATTTTGGCCCTGAGGAAAAATTTTGTGCCCCATGTGAGAGGTCCTGAAAATAGCCTGTGGTTACTCTTCTTTTCCAAAATATTCAGAGTAAGCTGTGACCAGAGAAATCATGCAGCTCTATCAGCTCAGGGTTGAGCACCTACTACTATATCTGAGGACCTGTGCTGGGTACTTAGGATTGATTCATCAGTGAACAAAACAAAGATCCATATACTCTGGAGTTTACATTTTCGAGAGGTTATTATTCAGGTCACGTAAGTCAAGTGTAGTGGTTCTTAACCATCTGGGGTTTGGAGCCCTATCAGAGCTGTGTTTATCTTCCAGAAAAATAAAACACACATTTTAATATAAATATATATGTGTATATATATGACAATTCACATATAAGGGGAGTTGGCAGCCTAAAGCCCATCCATGAACCCACGCTAAAAACCTAGAATACTTGCCTAGAATTGAGAACCTGTTGGTTGGGATCAGGCCAGGCCATGAGTTTGGATGTTTGGAACTGTTCTCTCCTAGCCACATTGGGTTATAATGTCTTCTTCTGTATAGCCAAGGCCATTTGCAAAGAACTTGAGGGCGCCTCTAAAAAAAAGCAAGTGCAAGGAATTGCTAGGCCTCCCCTACACCAATAGCATTTCTTGAGTCTGCGCTCTCTTCGAATGATTTTGACACTGTTCCCATTCCCACCTCTTGATTTCTGGTTGACTGAGCTTCTTGGACTCAGTGGATTAAAAATCGGGTCAGAAGATGAAAATTTTCTTAACACGATAATTTATACTATCAATTCCTAGACTAAGAGTGTAGTAAAATTATAAAGATCATGAGAGGACGTTTTAGTGAAATTCTGGCTTCAGCATACAACCTCACAAAAGGAGCTGATTGATGAGGGGCTGAGGAAATAGCCAAGGAGTAAAGACTAGAGAGAGCTAAGAGGAAACAAAGTAGGTCAGAACTCAGGCAATTGAGCTGGCAAGCCAGGTAGCCTTAAGTCAAAGGGAGTGGATTTGAGACCCAGACCAAAAAAAATAAGAAAAAAAAAAAAAGATTCTTTTTTTAGTCCTGAAGGGTCTTCCATTATTCCTTTGTTATCAAACAGAATTCAGGATAAAAAGGGGAGGACAGATAAAGCTTTGCTTTATGTATACCAATATTAATATGTCTCTGTCTTTGGAAAAGTTGGTGTTTGACTTGAATGAATGGCTAGACCCTGCCTCAGAGTTAGTACCTTGTACAACATATACTGCACAAGTATGAATGAAGTTTCGTTTGGGACACTGGGAGAAAGAATTATGTAGAAATGACATGGCCAGATTTGGAGGTTGGAGCACAGTGAGCACACAGAGTCCTGTGCCAATTCTACATTTACCTCCCTGGAATCTGATCTTTAGTGTAACTACAGATCAAGACCTCTTGAAGGGTGGTCTTTACAGGGAATTCTTGTTTCTTTCCAGAGATCTAAGGGGAGCTTTCCAGACCAAGACCAAAGGATTGCTGAAAAAGTGCTGTATTCAAGGCCTTCTCAGCCAAACTGCTATACACTCAGAGCGCATTAAAGAGCAGGGCCCACAGTCCTCCCAAAAGGAGCCTGGAAGCTGTAGATGATTCCAGTTGTAACTGCTCCAGTTTGTCCAGCATCTGGAAAAGCTGTTCTGCTATGAAACCTTCCAGCCTGCTGTTAGTAAATGGACGTCCCATTGTTTGCTCAATGAGCCATTAAAAACCAAAGCTCCCTAATCTAGGGGAATAGAATCACACCACCAATTTATTTTCTGTTTTTTAAAGAAGCCCTTTGAATGATCAAAGGAATTTCGGACCTCACTTCCTGGGACTGTTTAAGGTTCTATTCAGCATGTAAGCTATATAGTTAAAACCTGCTACTCGGTTTTTGGAAAAATTCTCCTAAAAACCGTATAGCCAGAATGTTTTCTTCATTCATTAAATGAGTAGTTTAAAAAATTACCTACCATAGGTATGAAATCAAAATTCAGTGATCATATTGCTTAAATCCAGAATACTTCAATAAAATTAATAACCTTATAAGAACTTTTTTTAGTTGTAGTGAAGTCAGAGAACTTATTTTGTATTGGAAAAATCTGACTTTGCAAGATCTTTCAGACATGTTATAAGATGCAGGGTGACTTGGAGTAGATACTGTTTGAGTACCACACCACAGGTGAGAAAGGGACCTGGTGGAGTTCTCAGTTTAAGGGCATATACCTAATTGTGCTGTGTGTGAGAGGAAAGTGCCCACATTCCCATTGTGCACAACATAAATAAGTTGCCTTAAAAAAACACATTTAAAATATATTCTCTGTTGTATGTTTTAAAGTATGGTCATTTCTTATGAAATAGCAGATTTCCCAGATGATGAAAAAAAAATCATTGGTTGGTTTTAACCATACCAAATTTTAAAATCTCCTTGTATAATAAACACAGATGGAATTTCTACATTATTCTTGATGCCTACAAGACATTCTGGGGTCATTTCTCTCATCCTAGTGGTCAGGATTAGATTGCCCATGCATTCTCCTCCTCCCCATTCTGCCACCAGAAGACAGTGGACATACATGCCAGCTCAGAGCTTTTTGCTTCCACAGTGTTTGGGCTCTTACTCTCTCCTCACCCTTTCCAGCCCAAGGAACCATGCCCCTCAAGGCAATTCGTTGGCAACTTTAATATATTACATTTCTTTGCATCATTGTACTTCTCCCAAAATCAATGTAGTTTTTGGAACAGAAAGAATTCTTTTCCTTCCCTAGAGTTCACAAGTGTTCATCTGGAAGCTCAGAGAGCTTCTGTGCAATAGTAGACTATTCTGTAACTGACCTCTTGAAGATAAAGGGGAAAGCTGCTGTTTCCCTCAGCCTCTCCCAAAAGAAGGATAATAGTACTGGACCTGTAGAGATTTTTTTCTCCCTTGCTTTTTCTTTCTTTCCTTCTTTTTTTTTTTTTTTTAAAATCTCAGCATTGTTAGCAAATTTGCCTTCAGGAAGTCACTTAATCCCCACCCCTGTTCTTTTTTTTTCATCTGTGAAAAGTAAATCCTGCACTCAGAAGATTCTAAAATTTTTTGAAAATACAGATCCTCTATAAGGAATCCTCTTATCAAGAAATCGTATCCGTGGGCCACTGATGTTGAAGCAGAGTGCTTAAACTAGAAGGTCATAGAAATCTAGGCATTCAGGTGACGCCAAAGTGGCTCAGTTGGTTAAGTGGCTGCCTTTGGCTCAGGTCATGATCCCAGGGTCCTGGAATCGAGTATCACATCGGGCTCCTTGTTCAGCGGGGAGCCTGCCGCTCCTCCTGCTCATGCTTTCCCTCTGTCTTCTCTCTCTCTGCAAATAAATAAGATAAAAATATAAAAAGAAAAGAAAAATGCAGGCATTCAGGACCTTTGTTTTTACAATACCGGTAAGTGTGGATTTTGAATTTATAATCAGTGATAAGTAAAAGTCCTGATGTAATGCTCACAGGTGGTTTTACTTGTTCTTTGTATGCCAAAATTTAAACAAAAATGGTTTGAAAAATATTGAGATCAGTGATGTTCTGGTATTGTTATTTATTGATAAAATTTGCTGAGCAACTCTTCCTATACCAAATTTGATTTTGACTTTTAGTTTGCGATACAACCTAAAGCAAGAGCTCTTTATCGTGTGTGTCTGTCCACTTTACTCATTAGAAAATGACTGTTCAGAAAGTCTTGGGTCAGGAAAACTCCACTCCTGTATTCTGGTCTACGAAATTGTGTGAGGGGATTATACTGTATTCATTTTGGAGCAACAGGTAGTTTGTTTTTTGTTTTTGTGTGTGTGTTGGGGGTTTTTTGTTTTTTGTTTGTTTTTTTGAGAGTGAGAGACTGAGCGAGTGCATGGGGTGTGGGGGAGAGGAGGGGGAAAGCAAGAGAATCTTAAGCAACCTCCACAGTCAGTGAAGAGCCAGTGCAAGGCCTGATCTCAAGACCCTGAGATTATGACCTGAGCCAAAATCAAGAGTCAGACACTTAACTGACCGAGCCACCCAGGTGTCTGGGTAGTTCTTCTTTTTAAATAGCCCCAAAGACATTACAGTCAACAATTCCTTTCAACCAGCTTCTTTCTTAACAGGCTTATCTAAGGTCATGATTTCATACTGAGACTTTTATCTAAAATTGAACATATACATCTCAAGTTAGCCAGGAAGAGATGGCAAATACTACCTCTCTAGAATGAAAAATACAGTTATGTTTTTGGTGTGACCGATGGTCAGATTCTTGTCCTTGTGTTGTGTCTCTAGTCTGCTTCTAGAAGTTTAATATTTTGTGTTTTGTTAAGAGCTGTGGAAACCAAAGCCACCTGCAGCTGGTCTTCAAAAAGTGATTTTACCTTGTTTTTTGAAATTGAAACTATGTGTCTATGGAGTGGATTCTGAAAGATCCTGTTGACCCACCCACATTTGGATACTATACCTGTTACTACATAGTCACTGTTTAGTATTAAGTCTTTAAAGTCCGATATTTTTACTTAATGTTGAGTTTGAATGACTTTTTCCTCCCTTGAGCCTACACTTTATGGGAAGCAGTGGATGGTAACTAAAATACTGATAGGGTTTCCGTCTTATTAACCTTGGTTGGGTGTTAGTCTAGAGTTTAGAAAGCACACCCAGGTAAACTCCGTTACCACTTTTATGGAGCTGCTTGTAGTTCTTCTGCTAAAAACTCTTTGGCAAGGATTTGCATGTCTTGCACCTCTCAGTGGATATAGCCTTCCCAAAAGTTGCTCTGACTTACAGGTGGGACTCATTCACTCAAGCAAGTATGTGTAGAGGGTTTGAATTTGCAAGATGTAGTTGGCTTTCACTTTCATTTAAGCTAAACTTCCAGATCAAAGAAGGAAGAATTGTTTTTATACATCTCCAACCTTTTCTTGGCAGGCTAAGAAATTATACAGATGGCATTTACTCAGTCTGTGTGGCCACCTTCCAAAATGTCAGAAACTCCCATCTTCCTTCTAGATCTGTCCATTGATGGATTGCTTGCTTTCGCTATTAACTTTTCTTCTCATAAAAATTGATTTGACGCATACAGATTTACTTATTTCTAAGCAATTTGACAAATTTTCATCTTAAAGAACACCCCAGCATACCTTGCAGTGAGGTTTGCCTGTTTAATTTCTTTGAGCTTTATTTAAAGTCAAGAATGGCTTTAGGTTAATGATTTTTTATTACAAATATATAAGGGGAACAGTAGTAACCTGGCTCAGTCCTTCCCAGCATTTAAGAATTACTGATTGTTAGGAAGGAGACAAACCATAAGAGACTCCTAAACTCACGAAACAAACCGAGGGTCGCTGGGGGGAAGGGGCGAGTAGGGATAGGGTGGCTGGGTTATGGACATTGAGGAGGGTATGTGCTATGGTAAGTGCTGTGAAATGTGTAAGCCTGAGGATCCACAGACATGTACCCTGGGGCAAATAATACATTATGTGTTAATTTAAAAAAATTAAATTTATAAAAAAAAAAAAGAATTACTGATTCTTATACCCTAAACCAATACAAAGTGATTTCCTAAGTGGAAAAAACAAACGAACAAAAAAAACCCAAGGTGCAGAGTATTTTAGCATTCTACCCTTCGAGTAAGAAAAGGAAAATAAGAATATAAATATATACTTTTTTTCTATCTCCAGAAGTGAACATAAACCAGAAACCAATGAAAATGTTGATGGAGGGGGTGGTTTAGAAATGGCAGTGAGACTTCTCTGAATATACCTTTAAAACTTTTGAGACGTGTGTTTCATATATCAAAAAATTAGAGAAAAAAGGAAACCTTAAAATTGCTTGTTAACAGAAACAAATGAATCTAACTACATATCAAATTGATTATATAATTACCCAGAAAACCATACTTAAACTATACATCCTTTGTGAGGTATTTTCTAAAGACAAAAAGAACTTCAGTGAAATATTGACACTTCACTATGTAGCATAGTTAGTATTATTACTCTTAAAATTTTGCAATTGTTTTAGATGTATTATAGAATAAAACAAGTAAGTATATGATTGCTATTAGAGACCAAGATTGTCAACATAAGAGGAAAGGAATACAAATAGGAAAATTAAAAGTTTTAAAATAAAGCAATGTTAAATTTGCAATGGAAATATCACTATAAACTCATGAGTAAACAAAAAGATTTCTCTGTCCCATAAAAGAACTTACTAGCACTGCCACCTCTAATAACGATTAGCTCAATTTATACTCAGAGACTATTTTCTAAATAACATTCCCCACTGAAAGAAATATGGGCTCCTTGGAGAAATGGCTGATTCCAGATCTGAAGCAGAGAAAGAACAAGGTAAGTCTGGTGTTATCTTATGCCAGAAAGGAAGGAAGCACTTAAACAGAAGAGTCAGCTTAAAGGAGACTCCCACTGGCCCAGTTTGGGACAATTGGAGCATTTGGGTGTACTCATTGTATAATTTAGTGTAACAGATTGAATAAAGAAATATGAATGACAAAAAAGTGAAAGAGGGAGAAGAAAAGCTTTTCTTTACAAAAGTAATGCCAGCTCATATATGTGCAAAGAATGATAGGGAAAAAAACCATGATTCTATAACAACCCCCCCCCCCAACAATATAATTGGTTCAGGCTAGGATTATGAACAGATGGTAAAGTCACTAGGGAACAGGATATTCACAGGCTGAAAAATATCACCCCACAATTTAACCTTTACTTGCAAAGGAGAAAATACACCTTTCAGAGACTGATGGTCTCACTTTAACCCAGGGTTCAGCTTGGTGTCACTGATCATGGCACAACCTGATGTTACGTGCTGCCTGATATGATGCAAAGTATACAACGTTAGCTAAGAAATGTTCTTGCCAGAATTTTAATCTCTTTCAAATCAAGCCTCAAAACTGAACTTCCAATTTACATGAAAGAACTAATCTGAAAAATTCAGAATATGGGAGATTCCATAAGGCAACTGGCCTGTACTCTTTCAGGAAAAAAATACCACAGAGGGGAATAAAATAAAAGCAGGAGAACTGTTCTAGATTACCAGATACTAAAGGAACCGAACAACCAAATGCATTTAGTGAACCTTGATTCCATCCTGGGTTGGAAGAGTTGGGGAGGCATTTGGGTCTATAACTATGAAAGATTCTTTTTCTTTAATTGCTCACGTGTGATTAACACAGTGTTCTATTTGTTTCAGGTGTACAATGATACAACAATTCTATACATTACTCAGTGCTCATCAAGAGGTCTTAATCTTTATTTCCCCATTATCCTCCCAACCACTTCTCTGTCCACCACCAGTCTGTTCTCTGTACTTAAGAGTGTGGTTTTTGTTTGTCTCTTTTTTGTTTGCTTTTTAAAATTCCACATGCGAGTGAAATTATATGGTATTTTTTCTTTCTCTGACTTATTTCACTTAGCATAATACCCTCTGGTAGCTGCAGATGGCAAGATTTCCTTCTTTGTTACGGCCATGTAATAGTCCATTGTGCACATACCACATCTTTATGAAAGGTATTCTTGAGATAATTGGAGAAGTTCGACTACAGCCTGGATGAGATAGGGTTATTAATATTCTTAAAAGTATGAGAATGTGACTGTGG
>CM052900.1:83032124-83115397 GCA_028534135.1 Potos flavus | reverse complement strand
CCCCCCCCCCCCCAGCTCAGGCCCCATCTGGGGAAACTGAGAACTTAAGAAACTTGAGACAGGGAAGGAGGACAGGGAGCAGCCAAAACCTGCTGAGTCTGAGTCTCAGAAGACTGGTTTCTGCACTAGGGAATAGAAGAAGTGACTGAAGGAGGCTGTGGATTCGACTCAGTGACCTGAGAGTGATTCCCTTGAGATAAATTATTTTCTGGTGGTGTACCTGAGAGCAACGTGCTGGAAAGAGGATACTCTTCTTCTTTGGGAAATGTCTTTTACCTAATTGAAGGTCTGAAAGATGTGCAGACTTATATAGTTCTTGTACCAAAAAATTGGTGTTTATTAATAACTATTTCTTTGGATTCGTCTGAAATGGAATGAGACTGATCAGTGGTAAGTATTGGGAAGGTCTTGCACCTGTTTTGTTTGGGCCGACAGCCATACCCTCTTCCTTCCCTTTGAAAAGAGAGCAGGTGAGAGTAGATTCTGTAGAAGAAGGCATCTATTAGAAGATGTGTGAAAGAGGGATTAGAGAAGAATGTAGGAATCCTGAAAGGTGTTAAAACACATTGCTTAGTAATTGATCTTGTTAAAATTTCTAGCTTCTGATCGTCATCTTTTTGTTCAGTTGCTAAGTATTAGCTGAGAAATATGCTGACCATCATTTCAAAACAGAAAATTCTGCACACACAGTATGCTAGAGGGGACAGTGGGACAGATTATATAAATTTGGGAATGCCTCAGAAGGTCCATAGTGTACCAGAAGGGGTACACTACTCCCCAGCAGAAAGACCAGTCCCTCTCCTCACTTCTAAGCTATGCTTTCTTAATAGTTTGTTTTCCTAATAATTGCTATTTACCTTTGAGTCTAGTCCTTTACCCTTAGGAGGAAACCTTTCTGAGGAAATTAAAAGCTGCTAGATAGGCATGTGAATTCACAGGTTTCATAAGATGTCTGGCCTAACCTCTGATTTTTGGAGGCCTAAGCTGAACAATATCCAGATAAGGCTGTTAAGACTGCAATATCTAGGCTCTTCCTTAAGAAGCAGTAAAATTTTATGACAGCCATTTGTGTTATGGTTACCCTCTCAGTCCAGTGAAATCTACAGATTTTAAGGGCCCGTATTTCCTTTCATATCTTTCCTGGGATAGCGCTGGGTGCTTAGTTAGTGCCTCCCAAATGTGTTGACTAAAAGAATGTAATACTCGATGAGTATTATCCTGATCATCATCCCTTGGCTGTAGTATCTGTCATAGTGCAATTCTGATGGCTTTCAGTTCTCTGGGATTCAGGAGCTAGAGAGCAAAATTGGGTGGGACCTGGGAAGGAAGTGTGGCTAAGCTATTATTTAACATCTGGGTAAGCAGAACATGTGTTTGTGGAAGTAAACGTTTCAGCTTCTGATGATAAAAAATAACAGTTCGGATAAATTGAATGAGTAGTATACAACAGTTTTTCTTCCCTGGAGGCTGATAACTGTTTTGGGTTGCCTGTGATCCTTTTTTCTTGATAAATTATAAACAGCAATTCTTTCAGCTGACTTGTCACCACACAACCACGAGGTGGTGGGTGCACCGTATCCCAGATTGTTTCTTTGGAAACCTTCTTTTCATCATTTTCAGTGTCACATGGAAGAGAGTCAACCATTGTACCCACTGAGCCCTTCGAAGGAGGTGCTTTAAAATAGCACATTGAATTGGCCTGATAAATTGAGTTTTTAAGGCACGCCAAGTAGACTTCTGTATTTGGATGTGCTATTTGGAGAATGGGTCAATCTGACCTTCTAACCTTTCTCAGAGGTAATATTAGTTCAAGAATGAAACACTGGCATGCTTGTTGTGGGTAAGTCTGTTTATGGGGTGGTGAGTATTCAAACACAAAATAGTTCTTTAGCATAGGACTTTTTGATTTTTAGATACTTTTTGAAGTTCCACCTACCTTATCTTTTTTCCCCTCCCTCTTTCCCATTTCACATCATATTTAGAACTAGCCTTCCTTAAAGATATACCTTTGAAGAGACACTGAAGTACACCAGTTGAGAATTATGATGGGAAGAAATGATGATAATAGGAAGTAATGTAAACAGAATAGCTTTGCAGCCATCTTCGGATTTCGTCTTTACCTGAATGATCATATGTGTAAATGTGGTGAATCCATCCCAATTTAGAGGGCTGTTGCTGAGATCTGGTTTCACTAGAGGGAAAACTTGTGATATTCAAAAACTGGTCTTGACAACAGTGTCTTTGTTTACAATGTGAGGGTGAACAGCACTCCAGGCTGTACTTCAAAAGGAAGACAGAGCTACAGGCTGTCAGGCAGCCATGGAGCAAGCAGGCCTGGTGGAAGCCGGCAGAGCAGCAGTTGTGATCTAGGTTCCCTTCAGCATGCAGTTTGGTGGTGGAAGAGAAGACAAGGTTATCATGCATCTTTGTATAGCCGAACCACCTTATTTGTAAGCGGTGGAAATATCAAAGAGCTCCAAGAATAGACAGCCACCCATCCATGTCATGGCTTGAATTAACAGTCTGCCCACTTCAAATATGGACCATATTCATTATTTGAGAGATGGGGCACTGCACTATCAGTAAGCTACTTGCAACACAGTCTAATATTTTTAGATGGGGAAGATTTTGCTAAGCTGTAGACTACTGATGAGCTGCATTAATACAAGGTAGGATTATGACTATTAAATCAGTTCTTAGGTTGCTGCAGAAACACATTTCTGTCTTGCCGCAGCCACCTCTCTCTCTCTCTTTTTTTTAAGAAACTGCGAATGTTACTGCATTTCCCTCCCCCACCCCCGCCACCACCAGGTAGGTGGTGTCTGGGAATATGCCCAGAGCCTTTTGAAAAAAGATGAACAGGAGGGAATCATAACAGCCAAGAGAAAAGAGTAGCTTCCGACTAGACTGCCCATGCCAGGAACAAGGAGGCTGATGGAGGAAGGGCTGCCTCTGGAGAGTGTTAAAAGGCATTGATGGTCTCTTGACTCTATTTTTTCTCCCACCAAAAGAACTGCATATTGGTTTTAAAGTCATTACCTTGGTCCTAGATAAATCTTTTCAGTAAAACTAGCTTCGCTGAGTGCAGAAGTCATGTGAACATGCAGTGGGAAATCCTCTCTAGAAGGGCAGATGCTGACCTGTGGCTACTTCAACGAGTGGGTTTGTTGTTTTGTTTTTAGATATATTTATTTGAGAGAAAGAGCACGCATGGTGGGAGGGGCAGAGGGAGAGAGAAACTTAAGCAGACTCCATGCTGAGCCTGGAGCCAGTGCTCCATCTCACGACCCTGAGATCACCATCCCCGAGATCATGACCTGAGCCAAAACCAAGAGTTGGTCGCTTAACCAAATGTGCCACGCAGGTGCCCCTCAAGAGTGGGGTGGGTTGGTTGGTTGGTTTTTTTAAAGGCACTGTGCTTTTGGCATTTAAACTATTTAAGTTTTAGCAAGTACACTAAAAAAGCTGCTTAGGATGTATAAAGATATTTGTTAATCAAGTTCTGGTGCCATGTATGTTGTTTAGACTGAGTGCCTTTTATTTACTGAGTTCTTTTTCTGTGTTGCACTTTTACGCTTGATTCTTACACTGTAGCTGATGCTACCCTAGCTGGAGGGTACTTGTGATGGAGGGGAGTGTTTTGCCGCTGTTAACAAATGGGCAGTTTACTGTTCCTGGCTTCACAGTGGCTGTAACCATGTTGCTAGCATTATGGGGAGAAGATTTTAATCTGTAATAGCTTTTATATTTCCAGAGTTCTCTGCTAAAGACTTAGCTTAATGGATTCTCCATGGGAACCTTTTCAGATTTAGTCAGATTGTGAGGAGAATCTCAATTCATAGTCTCAAACCGTTCTGTTTTTCAGGAGGCTGAAGTTTATTTTGTATCTTAAAGGCTTATCAGAGCTTAAATAGAGCATTCAGGAGGAAGGTTTTAAACCATTTAATAGAAAATGTTTTCATACATTTCAGAAGCATCCATTAATTTGCAAATTATATTAATTGTAAGGTATTTGCCATTTATGAAAGCCGATTTTCCAAGTATCCCTCAAACAATTACCTAGTTCTGGTGTATTTCATTTAAAGAAATTTTTTTTTTTTTTAAAGATTTTATTTATTTATTCGACACAGAGAGAGAGATCGCAAGTAGGCAGAGAGGCAGGCAGAGAGAGAGGGGGAAGCAGACTCCCTGCTGAGCAGAGAGCCCATGTGGGGCTCGATCCCAGGACCCTGAGATCATGACCTGAGCCGAAGGCAGAGGCTTTAACCCACTGAGCCACCCAGGCGCCCCATAAAGAAATTTTTAATTCAGAGTTTACCAAGTCATTTATTTTCTTCTTCAAATTAGTCCTAATTAGTTGGATTTTACTGTAGAGTGCATATACTTTTTTAAATTTTGCTTTCTTTACTGTCTGCCAGTATTTTACTGGACGTAGAAAGTTCTGGGCATACTACATTGGCTTTGTGAAGTATAGCTATCATTGGACTCTGTCTTGGCACCCCAGTGCCTGTCACCATTTCAAGGCAGCTCCATAATTTTTCAAACAACAAGACCATTGCTAATTTCAGGATAAGAATGTGCTACAAGAGAATTCTAAAAAAAAAAAAAGCAGAAGCACTATGAGATTATGCTGTTTTTTTGGTAGAGTTGGGAGGAACGGTAAAGAGCTTAATGTGTCAAGGTTGTACGAGGAAAGAAAACTTTATGGAATGTGAAAAGAAAGATTTGTGAAATTTGGACAGATGCTAAAAGAAGTTCGGTCGCAAGCTCCCCCCACCAAAAAAATTCTACAACGATTGGAAAGAGGCAGTAATTGGCATTCGGGGAGGAGTCAGCAAGTAGCCTCCGCCCACCCTCATTTGGGTGGGAGAGTTGCTGGCTTAGTAGGAGCTATATAATGACATTAGGGTTTAGGGAAGGAAATATATGGCCTTAAAAAATGGAACATTTCATAGAATGCTTGTTGTAAATTTTCAACTGTTTGTCTTCCTCTTACAGCAAATCCAGTTTGCTGATGACATGCAGGAGTTCACCAAATTCCCTACCAAGACAGGCCGACGATCCTTATCTCGCTCCATCTCCCAGTCCTCCACTGACAGCTACAGTTCAGGTAGGTGCGAACTTCGTGGCCACTCTGATCTCTCTTCCCAGTTCCAGAGTCTTAAGCTGGTTCTCTACCCACTACTCTTTACTTACCTAGAATCTGAAAGTACCTCATATCAGGAGTTCCCATCTTTCTGCTGAAAGCTAATAATTAACACTCGGGCAATGGGAATGTCCCCAGTCAGGCTTATAGCTGGGGAGGCTTTTGTCATCTGGAGACTTCTCTTCCCCTGGCTGTCTCTGTGTGTGGTCTGTGGCCAGTGCCTGCTTGGTAGTACTGGGCCGGTTCCCATTCCCACGTTTCTCCACCCACATCACAAGGGGAGAAAATCAATTCTATTTTGGCTGACGGAACTGGCCTTGAAAAAGAGGTGTACTTTGGAAGCATAATTTCCAACTTCGTTGTTTAAGATATATCCCGCCACCTGTCTTTTTCTTTCTTGGCTCCAAGACTGCTTGAATGGTGACAAGAAGAATGAGTATTTTGGCTCCTTTTATTTGCTAGGTTACCCTTTATGCTGAAGTGCCCTCCCTCCCCTGTTCACTTCTGGAGTAGGAAGGGTTCAACTACGAAAATGCTCCAGCTCTGTTTCTTTTTAGTCCTCGCCTATTTTGACCCCATATATAAGTAGGGTTTTTGTTGGTTTTTTTTTTAATTGTGTCCTCAACTTTAGATGGAGTACTGGAAAGTTAGCATGGTTTGGGATGTAGAATTTATTATTAGAGTACTAGCAGAATAGACACTGGAAGATCCACAGGGGCGTCTGATCTAACCCCACCCCCCATTGTTCAACTGAGGAAACATTAAGAAGCTTGCCCAAGGTCATAGATTGCTGTTAGTTTCAGCAAAGAGATTTGCTGTCTCCATAAATGACTTTGCCAGAATACTGTTTGTACAGTGTTATTAACATTAAGGACCAGACTTGAGGTGAAAGGATCGTAAAAAAAAAAACAAGTAAATGCATTTTTTTTTTTAAAGTGTCCTCTGCTCTGTGCCACTGATAACCCAGCATAGATAAGACAGGCAGATAAGAGCAAATGGTGGTCTACAGGGTTAAGTACTGAAATAAATGAATATTCAGTCAATGTGGCATGTGTGCAAGAAAAGGTTCAAAATATAATGGCTGTCATAAATAAAAGGTGTCTTGGAGTGACAGATACCAAAGAGTGGGAGTGATAAGCAGACCGATTCCAGCAGAGAGAGAATTAATTGTGAAAAGCTGGGCTCTGGGGCGCCTGGGTGGCTCAGTGGGTTGAGCTTCTGCCTTCCACTCAGGTCATGATCTCAGGGTCCTGGGATCGAGCCCTGCCATCGGGCTCTCTGCTCAGCAGGGAGCCTGCTTCCCCCTCTCCCTCTGCCTACCTCTCTGCCTACTTGTGATCTCTCTCTCTCTCTGTCAAATAAATAAATAAAATCTTAAAAAAAAGAAAAAAGCTGGGCTCTAAGAGGAAGAAGGAAGGAGTGAGTGAAGAAAACTTTGGCGAAGTTCTCAAAAATCTTGATGTCCATGTATTTATTAACAGGAGCTTATCAGAGCATTTTTTTAAAAAGCTTTGTGATTCAGTTAAATTGTCCCGGTGGGACAGATACCTTTGGGAGTATTTGTGTTAGCTAGCAGTGTGTAGAAGACGGCGAGAGAGACCTGACGCACTGGCAGTGACAGATCAGGAACTACTCCTTGATTCAGAGAGGGAAGAAGTGATTTGAGAGTAGGGGAGTGATTACAGTATGTTCCCCTGCATATCTGTCTGAAAGGACATTTTTAGCCTTTATGTGAAGCTGGTTTTTTAAAAGTTGAACATACTGAATGATCTCAGGGCTGAGAGTAGAACCAGAGCTACTCACTCACCTTTTGAGTTGTTTCTTTCCAACTCTGTATTCCTTGAGCACAACCTAGTGTAAAATCCCTTATACGATTCTCTTATCACTGTCATCCATGGTAGTAGTTCTCAGAGTGTGGTCTTCTGAACAGCAGCAGCACCACCTGGGGACTCGTTAGAAATGCTAATTCTTGGGTCCCACCTGAGACCTACCGAGCGGGAACCTCTGGCAGTGCGGCCTAGCCGTTTGTATTTTAACAAAACTTCCACGTGATTCTGATGAATGCTGTAGATGTTTAAATTTGAGAACCAGTGTTCTACAGAAATGGTGTTCCTTACACGCCCTAAAGAATTCTTCCATTTTTGCCATGTCTGGTTCCAATCCACATTGGCACCAAGTGCCCCTGTTAGCTGGGATCCCTAGAGCTGGTGCAGGAGTGGGATCTGTAGCTTCCTGTTACAGGGACTAATGGCAGAGTATCATGAGGGCGGATGAAAGGGCCACAACACTGGAAGATCCACAACAATGTTATTCATCTGTTAGACTCTGAGGAAGCGGACCTGAGTGATGTAAAAGGTGGCTCCAATTCTGCGTTGGCTTAAATGAGAGTCCTTTGGGGAGTGCACTTTGCGGAGTTGGGGCCATTGAGGTTTTTCTGTCCTTGTTTTTTTTCTGTCTTGGCTCTAGCTGCATCCTACACAGATAGCTCTGATGATGAGGTTTCCCCCCGAGAGAAGCAGCAAACCAACTCCAAGGGCAGCAGCAATTTCTGTGTGAAGAACATCAAGCAGGCAGAATTTGGACGCCGGGAGATTGAGATTGCAGAGCAAGGTAAAGAAAGGGAGTGGGTAGGGGACCAGAAGCAACCCACTTGCTGGTCATCAGGATCCACAAACAACTTCACACTTGAAAGCTAACTTGAAAGTCGCCTTGAAAAATTCAGCATTCCAGGGGTGCCTGGGTGGCTCAGTGGGTTAAAGCCTCTGCCTTCGGCTCAGGTCATGATCTCGGGGTCCTGGGATCGAGCCCCGCATCGGGCTCTCTGCTCAGCGGGGAGCCTGCTTCCCCCTCTCTCTCTGCCTGCCTCTCTGCCTACTTGTGATTTCTCTCTGTCAAATAAATAAATAAAATCTTTAAAAACAAAAAAACAAAAAAAAAGAAAAATTCAGCATTCTGGACTCTTGTATAAGCAGATCTCTCTGTATGTGCAGCTTGAGCCTCAAGGTTCTTGTTCTTGTTCTCCTTGCTTCCTGTTCTCAGCACGTAGTAATTACACAGAGTAGTTTCTGTTTTCCTCCCCCATGACACCATATTCGGAGATCTCCTTGTGGAGTCAGCAAGTCCTGGATCACTAGGTGGTGGTTAGTTCTGCGGGATCCTACCACAGCTGCCAATCTCAGAGACCCACATTTCCCAGAAGCAGCAGATGGGGGAGGGTTTTCAGCTAAGGATGTGGTGACCAGTGTCTCTTTGGTCTTTGGTCCTTAGCACCCTCTGCTGGAGCAAGAGTGAAAGTGACTGACAGTCTGTTAAATCTTGGTTTTCCCCACCCACCCTACTCCTGATAAGGTCTTTTTTACTCTTGTTACTTTCACACTGAAGGTGTGCTCTCTCCTGGGGGGAAGTACAGAAACCAAAACAGACTGACAGAGTGGGGTTAGGCAGCATAGAAGAAGCAGCAAGTGCTCTTCTGCTGAGGGTGAAGACTTCCTTCCTGGTTTGATGATTAGGAGCCCTTTAGCCAATGCTGTAACCACTTCCTCCTCCCAAGTGAATGATGAGACTCCCTCTCCATTTTGACCAGATGTGAGAATTTACTTCATTCTCCATTCAGTCCTCTGTATAGAAGGCTGAAATGGTGGAGGAAGAGAGAAATTTCCAAGTGTAGCAGCTCCCCAACTGTCTTTCTGCTGTTGAAACTGCCAGTCATGGAAATTTGCTTAGTGTTTCTACCTTATCTTGTAATATCTCAATAGATCCAGACCACCCCTAGATGTTGCTGGGTCAGAAACTGATAATACTGCTAGCGCAGACCTAGCTCAAATCCTCTGTTCTTTCACAGACATGTCTGCTCTGATTTCACTCAGGAAACGTGCTCAGGGGGAGAAGCCCTTGGCCGGTGCTAAAATAGTGGGCTGTACACACATCACAGCCCAGACAGCGGTGAGTTTGCTGGGAGACAGAAGAGGGACATCTGATGAGGGGAAAAAAGGAACTTTTTTTTTAATTTGCTTTTCCTTCCCTATCTATCCAGTCTCCAAATGCTAATGACTATTAGGTGGTACCTCCCGTTACACAGTAATTGGGGTTTTCTACTCTGTGTGTATAGTATAACCTGTGTTTAACAAACCTGACTCAGGGAGATCTAGATCTGCAAAAATATGACTGTTAGGAAAATGTTAAGACTTTTGGGAACACATCTTCGGGGTAAAGTTAGATACCAGCAGGTTCCCTCGCTGGACCATACCCTCTTGTAACTTCCCAGTGTAGCACTAGTTGCTGCAGAGTTGCTGGGCCTTGTCTTCTTGTGTGCTTCTCCTACCTGGCCCTCCTCTCTCTCACCCTGTCCTCCTATATGTCTACGTAGGTGTTGATTGAGACACTCTGTGCCCTGGGGGCTCAGTGCCGCTGGTCTGCTTGCAACATCTATTCCACTCAGAATGAAGTGGCTGCAGCCCTGGCTGAGGCTGGTAAGTTTAGCTTTTTTCACCAACTTTGCCTCAAAATAATTATCTAAGTAGAGTATTTACGTATCAGAGTTGTCTACGGTTACATGTTTGTCTAGAGGCTGTAAAACGTTGGAGGGTAATAAGAATAGCAACAGGAAGAAAATGGGTAATAAAATGAAGGTCCATATCCCTGATGAAATATCATATGGTCATTAAGAATGACCTTTGAAAAGAATCTTAATTACATGGGGAGATGCTTAATTTTAATGGTAAGTGAACAAGGAAGAATATTAAACTGTATGATGTATATGAGTTCAGCTGATCTCTTTTCACCAAAGGCTCATCACTTTTGAGGGAACACAAGAAGTGCGTTCTGTATTAGTAGCTCTTTAGATAATTTGGTGTTCAATATTGCATTGAAAATATATGGACTACTTGTAAGTTCATTTCAGCTTGAAACAGTTTTTATTTTTTAAAAATGTTCAGAAGAAAATCACCGTGAAGTTTCTTAAAGGACTTACCATCTCCTGGGATCCTGAGAGAGCAACTTTATAATACTTTTGATTTTCTTGTTATTTTCTGGTGTTCATTGCAGAAAATTTAGGAGTTTCCAAAATAATAATAATAATCCTACTACACAGGGATAATATTTTACGCATTTTTCCTTTTTTCTGTTCACTTTTTACAGAGATAAATAAATCTCAATATATAATTTATAACCTAAAACATAACATTTTCAGAAGTAGTTTTCCATGTCACTGAAAACTTCTTGAAAGCATCATTTGTAATAATCATACGGCCACGTGATTTTACCTCATTGTTTTACTCATGTTGAACATTTAGGTTGTTTCAAGATTTCTTGCTAATACAAATAATTTTCTAGTGAACAACTTTATTTTGATTCCCATTTCCTTTTATCTCCTTAGGTTAGAGTTCCAAGTATAAAATTGGCCAAAGAGAATAACAATTTAAGGTTCCGAAATACTTTTAAAAACAAAAATCTCTTAATTTGTTACCGATTTCTGAACTACAGGTGCCATTTTGACTTTTTGCCCTTTCGAAGTTGTTTCCTGTCCAACATAGTTTCTGTAGCCTTTTTCCTCTTCACATGGATCTCAGAAAGTGGTATTGGTATAGCAAGGTCCCAGAAGGAAGAATCAGCTGATTTGTTCCCATCCCTGCAGGAGTTGCAGTGTTTGCCTGGAAGGGCGAGTCGGAAGATGACTTCTGGTGGTGTATTGACCGCTGCGTGAACATGGATGGTTGGCAAGCTAACATGGTAATGATGTATATTCATCCTACACTTTGACCATAGATTTGTTTCCTTTTTTTCCCAAAAAGCATGGTTCCCTAAATATGTTTTGGATGTATGTTCTGATACACTTACTTTGTTGCCAGAGTGTTTAGCTCAATACCTATTCAGAATGGGTCTGAGTACTGAATGGAAAGGTGGGGGAAGGGTAAAACTAAGTGAACACATGTGGCTCAAACACAGCAGAATGAAACAGAAAGAAATAATGTGGTTCCTCTTTGGAGTAGAATTCTGGTTTCTTTCCTTCCTGCTCCAGCTCTCCTTTTGCATCCCACGGAGCTATATATTTCAAGACTCTAGACTAAAAACGAGTCTATGATTAGCCTAATACTCTTCACCATGGCCAAGAACAAACTTAGGAATCCTTTTAACCATTCTACACCAACAGATTTGACTGTGTTTCCACTGTCTAAACCTGTTCTAAGGTGCTCCGAGGAGTGCTCTTCCAAAACGTGCAGGGCTCTCTTACTAGTACAGAAAGTGGGTTCAAAGTTCCCCCCAGCTCTAGCAGCCTGAATGCCCATAGAAGTCTTCTGGCTGTTCTGTAGATCCTGGATGATGGGGGAGACTTAACCCACTGGGTTTATAAGAAGTATCCAAACGTGTTTAAGAAGATCCGAGGCATTGTGGAAGAGAGCGTGACTGGTGTTCACAGGTAACAGATTCTGGAGTAGCTGCCCCTTGTGTCCTTGCCTCAGCAAACTCTCCTGGTCTCCGTTAGGCTCGAGGGCTATGTTTCAGATTTGTAATTAAATGGGAGTACCTTCATTAGATAAAACTTCTCCGTTTTTACTTCTGAAGAATCCAGGAGATCCTAAAAGGAAGTTATCTCAGGTTCTAGTTCACACATTTTTCTTTCCCACTTATTCCACTGTGAGTTTCAACCAGTGTTGGGAGGTGTAGGGAATGAATGTATTTGGAAAAACTGTATTCAATATTGTATTACAAATTTTATATTTGAAATATGAAAAAAATCCTATTGTAAAACTATACATTATACACACTACAAAAAGTAAAGCTGGGCAAAATACTCTTGGCTTGTCGAAAACCCTAAAAGATCTCTCTCTGAAAGAGTGTTTCTCAGTTGGGGGCACACTGCACATGCTCACACACGCACACATAGGGAACCGAAGCAGAGTCATTGATCATCTTTGTTTATCAGAAGTAGGCATGTTTGATTTTTTTAATCAAGAAAATGCTGGCCTAAGGAAATACATCCCCTTTTATGGAAGAGAAGTCAATTTTTTCTATTGAAAGGTTTTTTTTTTCCCCTTCCAAGAAAAGGGCGGGGGCCCAGGGGGAGAGAAAATGAAAAGAGGTGAGGACAAGGAAATGCTCTGGTTTACTAATATCCTTGGGCAGTAAATACAGCTGGGGTGGGCAGCATGGCGCTCGAAGAGAATTAGGCAGATTTTACCACATAGTATGTTTTACCAGCTAACTTTGGTTTTGTTTTTTTTTTGTGGCTTCTTTTCCCTTTAGGCTGTATCAGCTCTCCAAAGCTGGGAAGCTCTGTGTTCCGGCCATGAATGTCAATGACTCTGTTACCAAACAGAAGTTTGATAACTTGTACTGCTGCCGAGAGTCCATTTTGGATGGGTAGGTTGAAATGTATAGATATTCAAACTTCTAGGGGACAGGTTTGGGTTGGGTCGCAGCGTTAGTCTGATACCGCCCCTAGTCTTGTCCCGTGGTCTTCCTTTGGCATTAAAAGATTCGTTAGAGGGGTTCATGTCATACTGAGCCCAGCCAGCTTCCAGCTGGAGTTCTCGTGGGGCATTGCCTCACGCTTTTGCTTTTGCGCAGAGGGACTGTGTTTGGGCTAATAATGTTTAAGTTGAGCCCTTATCTGTTTTCCACAGCCTGAAGAGGACCACAGATGTGATGTTTGGTGGGAAACAAGTGGTGGTGTGTGGCTATGGTGAGGTAAATAGCTGGGTCTCAGTGTGTCTTTTCATAGACTTACTAGAAATGTTGAGCGAAGGTGATCTGTGCTGTCAGTGTGGTCACTGATGCGGGGTTAAAATATGCTTTGAGATAATGTATCTCAATAGCAGAAGTGCTTTATTCAGATTTATGAATTAGAGACATACATAATCAATTGAGTTTTCAGATCTCACCGCACTGTCTTGTGGAATGGCATGTTGGCACCCCCCGCCCCTCCCTCCACCATGATAACAGTTACCTTATATGAGACTTACTTCAAGTGAACATGTAGCATTTTAGCCACACAGGTGACCTGGTATTGGAGTGAAGGGTGGGATCCGAAGTGGTATATAGTTGATGATCTCTAAACTAGGCTAGGTGAAGGAGATTGTGTTGTCATCAGTGACCCATGGAGGTTTTGAACTGCTGGGCTATCCTTGAGTCAGATGCATCTTAAATGAGAGTTAGTCAGGTTTTTCTGGAATAAGCTATGAGAGGTTACAATTGCTCTTCCTTGGTCTTGTTTTCGTGATGGTAACACTTATTCGATCTCCCAATTTCTTTTACTATCCCGAGCCCCAGCCCTTGCTATGAAATATGCATGTCCACCAAATCACCTCTCTGACTGAGGGTCACAGCATAATCTGGATCTGTTTATGCTCTGCCTGGCTTGGAGCATCCCTGCAAGGGCTCCCTAGAGGATTGGTGATTTCAGGGAGGTTAATTCCCGTCTCCCGAGGAGCCTACCTGCCCCCTACCTGTGCCTTAAAGGACCTGACATTCTTTCTTATGCTCTACTTCTTTCTTATGCTCTGCAGGTGGGAAAGGGCTGCTGTGCCGCTCTCAAGGCCCTTGGAGCAATTGTCTACATCACAGAAATCGACCCCATCTGTGCTCTGCAGGCCTGGTAAGAATAGGGTGGTAATACTGTTAGATTCACCCCTGGTACTTTGTGTTTCTGAGAGTTGATGATTGTATTAACCATTCCTTGCAGAAATCTCTCTAAAGGAAGAGAAAGCTAGGAGGATGGCTCTTTCCTCCATTGTAAGCCCAGGGCACTCCTAGAGCTTCTAGGCGTTTTCCCTTCCTGATTGGAATCTTGGGGAGTCCGAAGAGACCAGTGTGTAGCTTAGCACAGCTTGTCACTTACCCCTGTGAGGTAGCGCTGGACCTGACTTCAGAAGGGAATTTAGCTGGTCTCATTTTGTGACCAGCCTCTGTCCCACTGCCTCCTTGCTTTGCTCATCGTGTTCCTTCCTTTTCTTCCAGCATGGATGGGTTCAGGGTGGTAAAGCTAAATGAAGTCATCCGGCAAGTTGATGTCGTAATAACTTGCACGGGTAAGTGTCAGTGCTTCGGTGTACGTGGAGGACGGGTAACTCTGAGGCCAAACCTTGAAAGTGGTCTGACTTTCAGATAAAGTAGGTGAGACCTGTGCTGGGTGTAAAAGTCTCAGAACCAAAAAAAAAAAAAGTCTCAGAACCACAATAAGCTAGCAGAGCCTTAACATGTCACCCAGAACCAAGAGCCTTTTTTCTTGATGGCTGTTTATACTGTTCAATCTTAAAACCAAATCACTGAGCCTAAAGAGCTATTAGGCAGTGTACTCATTTCTCTTCAAGGACGCAAGCCCTTTAATGCTGCAGACCTCCTCTTGTCCCATGTCCTCACTGGAAGCTAGTTGGTACGTTTGTCCCCCAGCATCTTTCTTTGGCTACTCTCCTTTACCTTTAGGAAATAAGAATGTAGTGACACGGGAGCATTTGGACCGCATGAAAAACAGCTGTATCGTGTGCAATATGGGCCACTCCAACACAGAAATTGATGTGGTAAGGTTTCCCTCATTGGTTTGCTGCAAGGCCTTTTTCCCCTGCCTTCCATTATAGCCACCATCAACTGTGCCGTCTTCCTTTCAGACCAGCCTTCGCACTCCGGAGCTGACATGGGAGCGCGTGCGTTCGCAGGTGGACCATGTCATCTGGCCAGATGGCAAACGTGTCGTCCTCCTGGCAGAGGTACACACACGGGAGGGCAATGTCGTTAGATCCATGGCGGGGAGGGGTGGTGGCGGGGAAAAAGCATTAGGCCCACGTTTCCCTGAACTCCGTCTTTGGATAAAGATACAGTTCTTAAACTTTCTGGTCCCTAAAATAGAACCACTCAAAAAAAGGATCTGCCTTTTACCAAGTAACACACTATTTCCTGACCCCAGCGGCTGCTTCAGCTTGTCATACTCACACGGGCTTTTAGGAAATAGGATAAAATCTAGAGTCCTGATCTGGAACTGTAATTCTTTCTCTACTGGCGGAGTCCTGTCCTGCTTTGCTTCACTCGTATGACACTGGAATCAGACGGAGGGGGAGCATAGCTCACCCGGGTCTCTCTTACCTTTTCAGGGTCGTCTGCTCAACCTGAGCTGCTCCACGGTTCCCACCTTTGTTCTGTCCATCACAGCAACAACACAGGTATGTGGCCAAATGCCTGCTTCTCCTGCCCGGGATTAGTGGAACTGGGCCTGGGTCAGAGTTCAATGAGAGTGTGCCCTGCTATGTTCTTTTCAACCTGTTTCAGGTCACGGGTGGCCAAGACGGGCTTTCTCGAGTGTAGAAAAGAGTCCTCAGGCAGAGTCAGTGTTTATATCCCTTTGGGTTGGCTGTGTTAGTTGCGAATGTAGGGTTCCAACTTAGTTGTATTTAGTCTGTTCTTTTATTAGGAACTAAACAAAAACAGCAGCAAATCCTCTTAAAATGTGTGGTGGCGTTTATTGCAGGCCAAGTCCTGGGTACCATCATTATGATAGATCACTGTAGTACTTACCCCAAGACCCTGTTAGATTTAGTTTTATTTTTAGGTCCCTGTCAAGTGTTTTTGTGTCTTCTGACCCTCTTTTCCCAACTTAGGCTTTGGCACTGATAGAACTCTATAATGCACCCGAGGGACGATACAAACAAGATGTATACCTGCTTCCTAAGAAAATGGGTGAGTGAGAAACAGTAGGAACCTGTGTTGATCTCCAGACCTTTGCATGGCTTGGTAAAATTGTTCTCATTGAAAGTACTGGATTTAGAGTCAGAGTTCTAATCTGCATCCTAGCATTTTGTGGTTTCTGGACCTCAGGATAAGCTCTAATCTCCATGAGCCTCAGTATCTTTATCAATAATGTGAGAGTAATAGTTACAAATGTTGCAGGATTGTAGTAAGAATTAGAGCTAATGAGTAAAAATGCTTAGCACGTGGTTTAGGGTAGATGCTCTTATTCTTAGTAGCCATATAGAGTTCAGTAAACTTCCCACCACCAGTGACTACAGCCTGGGACCAAGGTGAGAGAAACAGAAACAAATCTAGGTTTTCTCATCCATCCTCTGTGTAAATATGCAACCTCCTGATATTCTGGGGGACAGCTGTATTGTGTTCGTGTGGCATACTACATCATCTCTGGTTCTTTTCCCTTCTGGAATAGGGGCACCCACTTCCCATCTTCAATTGGTCAGCCCCTGACCCCTTCATTAAAGCTGAAAGACTTCTCACTCTCATCTCCTCCAACAGCTTCTCTCAGATTGTTTTTTTTTTTCTTTAATTTGTATTCATAAAAGTAAAGCCTGGGAAGTTTATCTAAGGAAGATTAATCAGTTTGCACCAGCTCCCTTAGAAATCCATGATCCCAAGATTTGAGGCCTTCATGGATATTATTCTAAATAAATCGCAATGATGCAAAGCTCTTTTGAGCTATTGGTATCTACTTTGTTTTGTAGTTTGACTATAATTCAGTTAAAGAAGTTGCTGCAGGAAGGTGAGAGTCGTATGTAGCACGTTAGCCACTGAGGTAAAGCCAAAAACTTTGCCAGAGAAGGGTGGGGAGGTACGGAAGGTACAAATCCATCCCATTTTGTCACCTTGGCAAATGGCTTTCCAAATGCATTCTGGATGTACAGAGAGAAGTACCCTGCCAGAAAGGCAACTTTGAGGGTTCTTTAAGCAAATATTTCGAGTTACAGGTGCTTTCACAATTATTCCATTACTTGTCCTCCTTCTCAAAAAGCTTCAAATGAAAATAGGGGGAGGTTGTGCACTGAGAGGCAGATTGAAATGGAATCTCCCCTGCCACTGTGTTCCTAGATGAGTACGTTGCCAGCTTGCACCTGCCATCATTTGATGCCCACCTGACAGAGCTGACAGATGACCAAGCAAAATATCTGGGACTCAACAAAAATGGGCCATTCAAACCCAATTATTACAGGTAACTTGGGGGAAAACAGTGAGACGCTCTTTTACCCAATATTAAACCGAGCATGCTAGCCAGCTTTCTTAAATAAAGTGCTGTGCCTGATTTTGAAGAGTACCAGCACTCTGCTCCAGACTAACAAGGGAGGCAGAGAAATTGCATATCTAGTAGTAGATGTAAAGGGTAAGGGTTTTCTAGAATTTTGAAGCAGGAAGCTTGGCCTCACCCCCAGAGATTCTGCAGTCAAATGCTCTACCACTGAGCTATACCCCCACACCAACCCCCAGAGATTCTGATACAGTTGGTCTGCCATGGGGCCCAGACTTATTTTGTAAAAGCTCCCTAGATTAATGTATAATCAGGGTTGAAAACCACTGGCTTATATTATCAGGGAGCAGGAAATGAAACCAGAGATGGCATTGCCAGAAATCCTGTGGAAGCAGAGAGAAGAATGATCCATGGGGAATGGCTGTAGGGATCCCGAGGGACCGGGAGGGACCCTGGGGACTGTCTTCTGTTTCTCTTTTTTCTCTTGGATCTCTCACGTGGAAGACCCAAGTGCTAACCAACCAGTCTCTTCCTTTACAGATACTAATGGACCATATTACCAAGGACCAGTCCACATGAACCACACAACTCTAAAAGAAATATTTTTTAAGATAACTTTTATTTTCTTCTTACTCCTTTCCTGTTGATTTTTTTTTCTATAATTTCATTTTTTTTTTTTTCCATCTCATTGTCCAAGTTCTGCAGACCACACAGGAACTTGCTTCATGGCTCTTTAGATGAAACTGAGGTTCAAGGTTCCTCACCCTAGTCACTAAAGAAGGATTTTACTCTCCCAGCCCAGAAAGGTGATTCTTTCTTTCTCATTTCTGGGGACTTTAGTCTTAATCAGGTACCTTATTAACAGGAAATGCTAAGATACCTTCTTTGTTGAACAATCTGCAATGTCTAATTGCCTTAAAAGAGCCCATTTCTTAGCTGCTGAAATCAGTGCTCTTTCACTTTGTCAGAGGAGCAGGGATGGTACCCAGTAGCCAGGTAGGTTAGATGTTAGGTGGCGCATGCTCATTTCTCCAGGTGTTCCAAAGCCCTGTTTCCTGTGTGAAGGTGGTGTGTCTGGTTCAGAGATGTGTATTGTTAAGATCCAGTTGGTCCACTTGGATTTAGTACATTTAGTACAGCCCTTCCTCCACTCCCACCAGACCTTCTCGTTTTTCAAGTTTTTAACCAGACTGCACTCTATTAAGTTTAATTTTGTCCCCTAGCTTGATTACTGTTGTAAAAAAAAAAAAAGAAAAAAGTAAGAAAAACGTTTAGTGTTAACACTGAGGAACTGCTTGGGTGATGAGTCGTTACCAGTTTCTCTTTTGAACCTTTGGAGCTGAGTGTGCAGAGTTGAGTCTGGAGAAATGCTGGCCTCAAACTCTGATAAGTCCCTCTGTTTCTAGCCCATAGTTTATAGCTTCAGTGAACTGGGCCCATAATGGCAAATTCTATCCGCTCTGCCCCATACAGCTTGTGCCGAAGGCGAATTTCTTGAGCCATTACTCAGTCTAAAACACTGAGCTCTATCCTTAGGATTTCTCCTTTTAAGAGCAAATTTCTGGTCAGCTGTGCTTCTGCAACCTAAAATATTTAAAGGGAGGTAGATGTGGATGGGAGAAGGATAAATTGGGCCAGGGTGAGGGAAACATAGTTCCATATAACTGGTCTGGGACTCCAGGCCCCACGTATAACGTTAGTTCCACAGAGGTGGTGCCTCTTTCAATTGACATGTGTCACAAAAAGTTTATGAACCAAGATCTTAAAGGGCAGTTTGTGCACAGAGAAGGTAATCAGTGTGTCCTGGCTCATGCTCGGAAAGAATCCCTAGAAAGGCTCTCAGAGATTAGAGAGGTGTATTCCCATGCCATGCACCCTGCTTACTGGCATTTCTGCATGGTCCGATGAGCTTTATGCTCATGAGCTTTAAGTATATAATTATCCAGGATTCTAAGTCCTCAACTTGTTCTAGCTGGTGATCCTTCAAAGTTGGGTCAGGCATTGTGCTAGGTACTAGCAATGTTCATTTCTCTGTTGCCATTGATCAGAGACAGACATTAAAAACAGTAATATAAGAAGAAAGGAAAGCTTTCACTCTGCAGCCTTCTAGCAGAGTCTTGCCAAAACATTTTTCCTTTTCCTCTCCTGGTTCTCCCCTACCCAGCCCCTTCCCACTCCTTTTCAGTGTGACCATGCTTTCTTCTCTGTAGATGCTAAGGGTTCAAGGCCTTTTTCCCAGGGCATTGAGCCAGCCAATCAGAACACCCCATCCTTGAGGGGCGGTAACCTGGCCAACAGTGGTATCCATCGCATCAGCTCTGCTGGAGGCAAGGGGCCCAGGTCCCGCTGCCCTCTGGCCTGCCCCCTGCTCCCAATCTATTACTGTGTCCATAGGAATAATAGGTAAGGGCTCCATCTCTGTCAAGCCATGTAAACAAAGGACACTGTGGGAAAATGTCTGGCATCAGAGGGAGCATGTGGAGAGCAACTCGGGAAGAACAAGTTTATTTTGTATTGAATGATTTTTAATGAATGCAATATTAATCCTTGCAGATGAGCAATAATCATTAAAGTCAATTAAAATGATAAGACCTTATTCGGATTCTGTGTCATTGTTGCCTGAACAGCAGAACATCATTAGAACTTGTTTTCTAGGGTGGGAGGAGTCAGAGGTCAGTCAGCAGTCTCTAACAGATTTGCTGAGGACCTAATATGGAGAGGAGCAGGCTGGATGCAGAATTCTTCAGGAATATCTTACGTTGTATGTGCCTGCTCTGTGCCAAAGCACTTGCACTCAAAACTTCAAGAAGCAAATCTGCGAGGTGCCTGGCTGGCTCAGTCGGTGAAGCGTGCAGTTCTTGATCTCGGGGTTGTGAGTTCGAGCCCTATGTTGGGTGTGGAGATTACTTAAAAATAAAATCTAAAAAAGAAAAAAAATCTGCTTAAACTCCAGTCCCCCTTCAAGACCCTGTACCTAATTCTTTTCCTTAAAGAATGTCTCCGGGGCGCCTGGGTGGCTCAGTCAGTTAAGCGGCTGACTCTTGGTTTCAGCTCAGGTCATGATCTCAGGGTCATGAGATCAAGCCCCATGTTGGGCTCTGTGGTTATTACGGAGTCTTCTTGAGACTCTCTCCCTCTCCCTCTGCTCCTCCCCACTGCTCACTCACTTGCTCTCAAATAAATAAATCTTAAAAAAAAAAAAAAAAGAATGCCTCCAAAATTAGGAAAGCTTCAGCCCCTCCCACACCTGTATCCAACTCTGTGGAGTTGTCTCCAGTGTGTTCTGATGTAACAATGTACCTATTAATAATATTCAAAAGTAATACCTTTTTTGTTAAATTGGTCCCGGACAATGTTGATGATTTCTGTGCAGACTGGTAAAATGAGTGTTTTTGATGCGGAGAGGCTTTATCCATGCACATGAATCCAAATTTAAGATAAGCTTTATATTGCCTAATTAGAGATTTAAACTTTTAACTGTCTCGTGAGTCTCTTAGATAACTTTTGAGATTATAAAAAGTTGCCTGTTGTGGTGGGAAAATATCACACGTGTATGTGTGTATGCGTGCACAAACATTCCCTAGCTCTGTCGACTAAATGATCCTTGAAGCAGTCTCCTTCCCCCCGATGCAGTGCACACATCTAGCATCCAGATGCAGGCATTACATTCTCCACTTAAAGGAGCCAGGACTGTTTGGAGAAAGGGCTGATTCCATGGCTGGGCAGGAAAAGTACAAGATCAGCTAGAAAGAAAGGAAGTTAGTCAAAAAGCGATGGGGGCATGTCAAAAAGACACAGAAGCCAGCTTTAAAGGGACTTAACGCTGGGCAAATCTGAGACAATCTGACATCAAAATAAAGGATTATAAATCATTAAATAAAATTGGAAACTATAAGTCTATATTGATATGAATGAATAAATGAATGGTTAAATAAGGAATTGGATATGTACATAGTTTCAAAGTACCTTCCCATGAAATACTAAGTATAATGGGGAAAAGAGTAGTTTTAAAGTGGAGAAACAGGCTGACCACCTTAATTGAACAAAATAAAATCAATAACGGGAGGATTCTAAATCCTCCACCATCGGAATGCATTGAAAAGGACACAGCATCCCTCTGTGATATTTGCATCCCCCAAAGATGCAAAACCCGAATGTAATCTTGAGGAAACATCAGACAAATCCAAACCGTTTTTGCAAAATTGCCTATAGTCAGTCTTTCAAAGTGCCAAGGTCACCAAAGTCAAAGAAGGACCAAAGAACTACAGAGACTAATAGAGACTCATAAGACAACTAAAACTGAACTGGATCATTTTACTGTAAACATTACTGGGACAACTGGTGAAACCTGAAAGGAGGCCAAGGACTAGGTGGTGGGAACATCAGTGTTGATTCCCTGATGTTAATGTCTGAACTGTTCTATAGAGTGTCCTTGCTTGGAGAAAATAAGCACTCAAATATTAGGGGATGACGTGTCATCAGGTCAATGACTCATTCTCAGACGGGCTAAGAAAAGATTATTTGTGATGTACTTGCTATTATTTTGTAAGTTTTATTGCAAAGTTAAAAGAATTTTAATGAGAGTTCAAAGACACCCCCCCCAAAAAAAATCAGACTTTAGTTTCATCAATTGAGAAAAGTTTTTTAAATTTATTGGCTCTAAAAAAAGAAAAAAAAAAAATTCTATTGGCTCTATTTAGGAACATCTTAGACCAGATAATAAAGGTTAAGCCTCCTGGGTTAGCAAAGGAAAAGAAATCAACAAAAAACCAGTATTTTACCTGCCTACACAAAACCCTATTTCACTGACAAATCCCAATGAAAGTAATACACAGACCTGGACAGTTCAACAGAAAGGTGCACATCCCTGTGTGGGCTCAGCGTGATATAACCATGCCAGGGTGCTCCACAAAGTCTTAGCTGCCAAATAACTTTGAAGGTGGGAAATTTCAGAGAAATCTGTGAATTTTCATAGAACATAGAATAAGAATTAACAATAGTACTTACCCACGAACTGGGTGCAAAGCTCCGGGTTAGAGCAGGGGTCAGTAAGCGATAGCGTTCCTGTGAGCCAAATCTGGCCCACTGCCTGTGTTAGTACAGCTCACAAGCTAAAGAATGGTTTTCACATTTTTAAGTGTTTTTTTAAATCGTGACTGATACTTTGTGACACATGAAAATGACATGAAATTCAAATTTCAGTGTCCATGAATGAAGTTTTATACACAGCCACACTTATGTAATGTCTATGACTCCTTTCATGCCACGATGGCAGAGAGTTAAGTAGGTGCATCCAAATAGCTCACCGAGTGCAAAATATTTACTGGCCTTTTATGGAAAGAGTTTGCTGACCGCAGGCATAAAGGTGGTTTTAGGTACAAAGGGAAAGATGTGTTGAAAGGCATTTCATTTGCACTCTGTTAGGTAAGAAGAGGGAGTCTGGGGCGCCTGGGTGGCTCAGTGGGTTAAGCTCCGCCTTTGGCTCGAGTCATGATCTCAGGGTCCTCAGCAGGGAGCCTGCTTCCCCCTCTCCCTCTGCCTGCCTCTCTGCCTACTTGTGATCTTTCTCTCTGTCAAATAAATAAATAAAATCTAAAAAAAAAAAAAGAAAAGAAGAAGAGGGAGTCTGAGAGCAGAAGCTGAGAGAATGAAAGCATTGGAAAGTAAAGGATATTGAGCAGAGTATTCTAGTTCAGGTAGCAGATGCTCAATCCATCTGCATCCTGGCCAAGATTCCCTCTGGAACTAGGAAATCTGAGCAAACTGATAAAGCAACTTAAAAATTACTTGGGGAAGATAATTTGTGATTCCAGTCTAGAGTGCATGACTGAGTAATCAATTTAGACTTAGTAATCAGTTTTAAATTCCAATAATTTTTCTCTATACGGTATTGGAAACTATAAATATACTAAGGGAACTTTTAATAGTATTTTGTTTGTGTTTGGTTTGCCAGATAATTAAAGTACTCCAAAAAAGAAATCGAATTTATGTATGTGTATATATATATATATATAAAATATATACAGATCATAATATATATATTATATATATAATATATACAGAAGTGCAATAGGAAATGTTTAAAGGAGTTTAAGTTTATAAATTGGATATTCAAATTTCCCTTAATTAAAACTAACATTGCTGGATTTATAAATATAATAAGATCTAGAAGCCGAAATTTGAAAAGCTTACATAATGTTTTTGTTACTTTAGTAAATTGAATATTCATTTTTTTGACTGAAGTGATATCTTCTCTGTTCATATAGCAGTCCTTGAGGACATTTAAAAATGTCCTCAAAAGAATTTTTCTTCTGAACGGTGGGCCAGAGTCTCTGATGATGGGGCTTTTCCCTCTCATCCAGCCCTCCTGTGGTGTGGTTCTCCACTGCAACCACCAGAGGGCGAGTTTTCTCACATTGTCTGGTTATCCCATGGGGTCTCTGGCCAACAAACGATAATGAGATATAACTCCACAATCCCTTCTCTGAAACCCCTGTATTTTGAGGTTGAAAGTATTTCAGATTTTTAGGAAATGCACAAATACACAGTATATCATGTAATACCTGTTGGGGGTGTGGGGCAGCATTCCATAATCAAATGTGTTGATATTTCTTCAATTTAAATTTTAATATTCACAGAATAAGGGATAAAGACTATCAGTAGCCTCCCATCCATTCAGATGAGGTTTTGCTGCCAAATTGATCTGTGCCAAACTTCAGGGAAGAACTTTTTTTTTTTTTTAAGATTTATCTGGCAGAGAGAGAGCGCACAAGCACAGGAACAGGGGGAGCGGCAGGCAGAAGCAGGCTCCTCGCTGAGCAGGGAGCCCGCCGCGGGGCTCGATCCCAGGACCCCAGGATCATGACCAGCGCCGAAGGCAGACGCTTAACCAACTGAGCCACCCAGGCGTCCCAGGGAGAAACTTTTTGATTTTTAGAATTTGTTTTAAATTTTGGACTTGTGGATAATGGTCTGTGGCTCTGGAATATTAAGAGTAACACACAGTGTTTGCTGTAACTGGCTCCATTCTAAATCCTTTCCACGATTAGCATACTTGATCTTCACAATAACCCCATAAGACAGGCACTACTATTCTCCCCATTGTACAGATGGGGAAATTGAGACAGGGAGGTGAAATAACTTGCCCAAGCATACACGACTCCTAAATCGGTGGAGCTGGAAATAACCCAGTCTGTCTCCAGGGTCCATGCTGAATAAACACGAGCCAATACATCTTGTAGGAAAGAGCCTTATACCAGGTTTCTAGTGTGAGTCACATATGGGGCTAGTTAAAAATATAGATTCCCAATCTTGTCCCAGGCCCACTGAAACAAACTCAGGGCCAGGAGGAAATCAAGTATCTCCAGTCATAGTGCAGTTGATAGGTAGACCTAGGATTTGACCTCCAGTCTTTCCAGCTCCCTGTGGCCTTTCTTCTGAGTCACCTTGAAGCTCCCCAAGGGTACTCGGAGGCAGTTTCCCTGTGGTTCTCACTTCTCAGCAAAGATCCTTTCAGCAGAAGAAACAGCATAGCCATGAAGCCCCACACAACAGACGCCCTGATTTTGTGGATGCTTCCTGAATAGCAAGGCCCAGTCACCTAGGGAACCTGCTGCCTCTGGGTGCACAGAAAACTTGCTTCCCAGAGCCAGAGCCAAACTGGGTCGAAGTCACCCACTCCTGGGGCCCCACAGATCCCCTGATGACCCGTTGGGCCCTTGTGCTCTGCATTGGGTTGTGAATCACAAAAGTTCACACACATACTCTTTACCCACCCCACTATTTCCGTAAACAAACACCAAATGAAAGGTGCGTTCTCTTCAATGATTCCCTTGCCTTCGTATCTCTCTGGGCAAAGTGCTTCTGCAGAGCCACTTGGAGGTGTCTTCCCGGCCCGGAAAGCGTAACGAGGAGCTTGAACTGGATAAATACGAGCACGCTGCTCTTCTAAAGGTCAACGGAGCACAACCTTCCCTGAGGGGCACTAGCTCTTACTGCTTGCTTTCAGGCAAATCTGTCGACAGAGGGGATAGCTGTGTGTGAATTTTCTTCCAAGCAAAGATGGCTTTATATCAAATCTAATGGTAAGATAAAGAAGGCAAGTGTCTTTCTGTGTCACACATACAATGGGAACAACCCATCCCCTGTGGCTTTTTCCTATCTCTGTTGTGGGCTTACTAATGTGTGTGCTTTGGTTGTTGGATAGTGTTCTGTGTGTCTGTTATCTCTGGTTGGTTTATTGTTTTAAGTCCTCTGTTTCCTTGCTTACCATGTGTCTGGTTGTCATTATCATGTCATTATCATGAGTGGGGTATTGAAGTCTCCAACTATTACTGTAGAAGTATCCATTTCTCCCTTCAATTCTACCAGTGTTTGTTTCATGTATTTTGACGGTCTTCATTAGATGCATACATGTTTATAATTATTATAGCTTTGTGCTGTATTGAGCCTATTCTCACTACATAATGTCCTCTTTTGGGGGCGCCTGGATGGCTTAGTCAGTTGGGCAACTGACTTCTGCTTTCAGCTCAGGTCGTGATCTCAGAGTCATGATCGCAGGGTGGTGAGACGGAGCCCTACGTCGGGCTCTGCATTCAGCACGGAATCTGCTTAGGATTCTCTCTTCCTCTCCCTCTGCCCCTACCCTCATGCTCCCGCTTGTGCACACTCTCTCAAATAAATAAATAAATCTTTATTTATAAATCAATCAATCAATCAATTGTCTGATATTAATATGGCCACCCCTGCTCTCTTCTGGTGACTATTTGCATGGAATATCTTCTTCCATCTTCCTCTTTCCACTTGATAGTGCCTTTGGATCTCAAGTGAGTCTCTTATAGACAGCATAGAGTTAGCTCGTGTTTGTCCATTCTGCCAATCTCTGGCTTTTGATTGGTGAATTAAATTTATTTACACTTAATTACTTATCAAGAGGGACTTACTTCTGGCATTGTGCTATTTGTATTCTATATGCCCTCTAGCTTTTTTGTCTCTCATTTCCTGCATTACTGTCTTCTTTTGTGTTTAGTTGATTTTTTGTAGTGAGTTGTTTCAATTCCTTTCCCATTTCCTTTTGTGTATATTATACAGCTATTTTCTTTGTGGGTCCCGTAGGATTACATATAAGATTCTGAATTTATAATGCTCTCGTTTGAATTTATACCTTTAATAACAGACAAAAACTCTGCTCCTTTATAGCTCTGTCCTTACCCCTTTGGGTTGCTGATGTTACAAAATATCATCTTTACACATTGTGTGCCCAAAAACAAAGGAATAATTCTTTTAAATTCACTATTCTCCTAAATTATGTAGAAAACAAAGTGTGGGGTCACGAACCAAAGATACAGTAATACTAATTTTCACACTAACAATCTTTTTCTTTAAATGTATCAGTCTCATGCAGAAAACAAAAGGTACAGTTACAAGCCATTGGGGGATGGGTAGTTGCTATGGCGGCTAACAGCTGAAATTGATCAAAGAGAAGGTAATTTCCTCTCCAGGTCTTCCCCTGGAAGTTGCAGAGACTTCAGCAAACTTCGCAATTCCAAAACAGTTACATGAGACACATTCTGCCACTGCAATTGTCCTCTAGGTGAGGAGACAGATTTCCTGGTGCTTCTTACTCTGCCATCTTCCTAGAATCCTTCCCCCCCCCCCCCCCCCAGGTAAAGCTGTCAGCTAAAACCACAGCCCTGGCCTACAGCTTTACTGTAACCTTGTGAGAGTCTTCCACAAAGACGACAAAGACGCTCTGCTTGTCCAAACTGCAGTCAGCCTCTGAGCCCTTTCCTTGATGAGGCCTTGACCTTCGCCCCCTGTTCTTGCCGGGCCTGCACAGCCCAAGTGTTACAAGAATTCTAAGTCGGTTTAGCAAGAATCCCTTCACCCTTGATATCTGATCATATTCTTCATTCTCTACCCTTGATATCTGATCACCCTGGCCCGCCTTCAGCAAGAATCCTGTTAGTCAGTTTAGCAAGAATCACCCTACCCTCAGTGTCTCCTCTTAGTAATATCTTTTTTTATCCACTAACTCCCTCATTCCACTTGTTGGCTACAAGTCCCCAGCTGTCTTTGCCGGATTTGGAGTTGAGCCTAAGCTTTCTCGCCTAGTGATAGCCCAGATGCTTATTCTAAGAGTCTGGACTGAAGTTTTCCTTACCACGTTTACGGGTGCTAGAATAATTTATGCTTTAACATCCTGAACTAGAGGCACTCAGCAAAGCCATCCCCAGATTGTTGACCCACAGAAACGATGAGATAATAACTGTTTGTTGTTTTGATCCTTAAATGTGAGGGTAGCTTGCTACGCAGAACTAGAAACTCAGGCACAGTGTGTCCTTGGGAGGGTGACATGCTGCTCGAACTCTCCTTTCGGGGCTGGGACTCTCATACTTCCGCTGCCCGGAGGGTTGGCTGCTTAGCAGTTGCAATTTCCAGAAGGCCATCTCCAGTGACCGCCTTTGGTAAAGAGAGCTCTCTTGCCTTAAAGATATACCCTTTCCCCAGGCAGTCTGCCAACTGAGGATTTGTCCATGCAGGAATATAAAGGCCTAACTCCTTGGCCTCCAAGGTGGGACAACTCCGCTCTCCAGGGCCCTGAAGGGTCCACCGAGATCTCTGTAGCAACCGTGTCACAGTTCGACTTCTCCCTCCCCCAGTCCTGGTGCTCTCACCTCTGTAACGGGGTTTCTACCAGGGTCGGTCTCCAACACACCTCCCAGATGCAATTGCCTCAGAGCCTGCTTTCCGGGGAGGCTGGCCTCAGACACGATGTGACCTTTAGCAAATATTTTACCTCTCTTTATCCTGGTTTCTTCATCTGCAAAATGGGAGAAACACCAGCGTCCACCCCAGAGCGTTGTTGTGAGGATTAAATGAGTTTAGGTCCTTGGCACGGTGCCTGCCATATGCTAAGCACATATACATAGTTGCTGTTATTATTATTACTATTATCTATAGAAAGAAGATTCCAAGCTCCCTGCTCTCCTCACCTCAACAAACCAGCTACAACAAAACCAAGGTCTTGAGGTAGCCGCAGACTTGGCATGCTAGAGAGATAGAGCCCGGGGGGCGGAGGGGGAAGGGGGCATGAGGCCAGAGGAGGAGAACAGCAGGAGATGAGCTCAGAGAAGCAGGCAGGTCCCTCGTGGGGCCCACGTGGGCCTTGGATGTTAGGGTAAAGAGTTAGGATTTAAATCTAAGGGAGGTGTGAAGCCATGGCAGATTGGGAGCAAGTAAGTTATACAAGTTGCTTTGGGGTTCTAAAAGCCCAGCCTGGGGGCACCTGGGTGGCTCAGTTGGTTAGTCGTCTGCCTTCGGCTCGGGTCATGATCCCGGGGTCCTGGGATCGAGCCCCGCATCAAGCTCCCTGCTCAGTGGGGAGTCTGCTTCCCCCTCTCCCTCCGCCCCTCCTCCTCACTCATGTTCTCCATCAAATAAATAAATAAAATATTTTTAAAATAATAATAAAAACCCAGCCTGGGTTGCCAGTAGAGTCAGGCAAACAGCAGGGAGGGGAGTGAGGTAGAGTACAGTAGTGATGTTCATGAAATGGGAGTGCGGAGACAGGTTTTGGTGGGAGAGCCACCGGTGGGTACATGTAAGGGGTGAAGCAGGGAGGAGTTAAAGATGTGTCCTAGGTCTTGGCTTGCGAAAAATATCATCTATCCAGGGAAGGAAAAACAAGAGAAGAGCGGGTTTCTGGAAAGGGAGGGAGAATTCAGAGTTCTGTTTGTAACATGCTAAGTTTGAAATGCCTATTAGACATCCAAGTTAGATGTCAAATCAGCCATCAGATGTATGTTTGGGTCCTCTTTTGACTAAGCCATTGAGCACGTGAGAAGGCTAGGAAGTTATAAACTACTATGCCCTGGGACAGAGTTAAGCTTCTTGATTCCTTTGGAAGACAGGATTAATGTTATTTGCCCTATTAACTAACTAACTGTCACATTATCAGCCTTTCTTCTTCTCATGTCCATGAGTGGAGAAAATGCCACATAGCACTACAACTAGAGGTTAAGACTTGACCCATAGTTGCTCTACAAGTCAACTTTAATGCCGAGCATTTCAGGGACTAGTAATAACCTGACCAAGGCTAAGATGGAAAGTGCCAAAAACAGGCTCGCTTTGCCTCCCGGCATGCAGTTAGGTGTATGGATGTGAAGCATCTTGCCCGGTAGATAACACCCTGGAGGGACATAGTATGTGCCGACTTCCTACTACCGAGCCCACCTGGGATCACCGCCATGTTCTTGGTGCGGCCCCCCCCCCCCCAGTGCTGTAATGGCTGGAATATGCACTTTCCTTTCCTCCAGTCTCTGGAACCATGACTACTTGTGGCAAAAGAAGGGCCTTCTCACCTTAGGCTTCACCTCTTGGCCATAATAATAAGTCTTTCTTTTTCTTTTAAAGATTTTATTTATTTATTTATTTATTTATTTATTTGAGAGAAAGACAGAGACAGAGACAGAGAGAGCAAGTGTGGGCAGGGGGAGGGGTGGGGAGCAGAGGTAGAGGGAGAAGCAGACACCCCGCTGAGAAGGGAGCCCGACATGGGGCTCAGTCCCAGGACCTTGGGATCATGACCTGAGCCGAAGGCAGACGCTTAACTGACTGAGCCACCCAGGCGCCCCAAAATTCTTTTTTAAAAAAACGCTTTATAGTTTTCAGAATGATTTCACATAAATGAGCTCATTTGATCCATAGCCTCATAGATGGGATTATCATCATTTTACAGATGAGGAAAGAAGGAAGTCATAACCATTCTCCTAAGTGTCACTAAAAATTCTTTTAACATTAAACACAAATATTTGTGGCTTCTAAACACAAATATTCGTGGCTTCTGAAAAAATTCGTGGCTTCAATTTTATCCATGCCCTCATTTTTAGTTAGTAATTTTCTTGTTGACTACTCCTCAAATTAGGTTGGTTCCAACTTTACACAACTGAAAAATACCACTAGCATCGTCATACATATATCTTTGTCTAAATCTTCGTTTCCTCAGGATCTATTGCTAGAAGTGGAATTACTGAACTAAAACCTTAAACCTTCCCTATTCTGAATGGAGCTGACACAGTATACGATATTTAAAGGTCTATTCCCCGCCCCCCCCCCAACAGATGATAGAGCTGTGGTAGGTCAGTCTTAGGTCACCAAAACTGGATAGCAGTTATGTGTTGGGTTTTATGGGACCTGCTAGTTTTATCCAAGAAGACTTGCCGCATTAGTCCTTGTCTTGCAAATTCCTTAGTTTTTCTTATCACCTTGGCCTAGCCCAGCTTGGATGAAATGCTAATTTACAAAGTATACTATTGGATATGAGAAGAAATAGGCAAAGGACAAAAAGATCAGTAGGAGTAGGTAGCAACACAGTGGCTTTAGATTTGTTCATTAGTTTACAACAAAGACTTTTAAAGCACTTACTAGTTGGGTGGTGGAAATTTCACAAAAGTTGCATCATGGGGACTTTCTTTTTTCTTCTTTAAGATTTTATTTATTTATTTGACAGAGAGAGAGAGATCACAAGTAGGCAGAGAGGCAGGCAGAGAGAGAGGGGGAAGCAGGCTCCCTGCTGAGCAGAGAGCCCGATGCGGGACTCGATCCCAGGACCCTGAGATCATGACCTGAGCCAAAGGCAGAGGCTTTAACCCACTGAGCCACCCAGGCACCTCATACATCATGGGGACTTTCTGAGAATTGAGCTGGAGTAGCCAAGATGGAGCTCTGGAGACACAAAAATGGAGGAAATGCCTTTAAGGACTTCACAGTATAGTAACAGGTAATTATCAAACTTTACCTCTAAGAAGTTTAATGGGCATCTCAAATTTGACATGTCCAAAACAGAAACCTTGATCTTCCTAAATCTATTTTTGTTTCTCCCAGACATCCCTATTTTAATAAGCAATACAACCACTCATCTAGTTGCGCCAGCCAAAAATCTAGTACTCATCCTTTATTCCACTCTATCCTGCTGATAGGATTCCAGCCTTTCACTAAATCCTGTTGACTCTACCCACACAGTATAGAAATATCTTAACCCCATTCTGGTGCAAGCACCATCATTGTCATCTATGAAGTCTCCCAACCTGCTTACCCTCTTCCACTCTCAACTCTCTAATCCCTTCTCCAAAAAGCAGCCAGATTGGTCTTGTAAACATCAGACCAGCTCCCTGGGTAATACCCTCTGGTGGTTTCCATTTCACCTAGAATAAAACACAAAATTTTTTTTCATGCCCTTCACGGCTCTGCATTTATTTGGCCGGGGCATTATTTAGCCCTCACCTCTTCCTAGTGTTTCCCTGGCTCGCTCACCTGCCAATCGACCTCAGGTCCCTCTACTTAAGTTGCTCCATGGCGTTTTGCATGATTCTCACTTCTTCAGAACTCATTTAAAATCGTACTCTCAGGCTTGCCTCCCCTGGGCATCCGACCTAACATAGCCATGTGTCCCATCACCACTGCCACTTCCTAATCCCTTACACTTCCTTTTGTTTCTTCTCAGCACTTATTTCTCTAAGCGTATCGTTCATCGCGTCTCTCCCCCACTCGGTACTGTGTTAGGGACCATTAACGCAGGAACTTGATTTGTTCCCCATTCTATCGCGCTGCATGGAAGCCCAGAGACATTTGTTTGTTGAATGAATGATGAATGCATGCTTGTCACAGCTCAGATTGTTTTATTGATTTATCCATTTGCTTAGCATATCTCCCCCATGTGAGTGTAAACTCCGGGAAGGCTGGGATCGTGTCCATTGTGTTAACTGTTATATCCCCTAAGCTTTGAACAGAGCTATAACAGTGACAAGTGCAAAGCTATATTAAAGCAAGGTGGGGGCAACTAAACTGACCTAAGGAGCTATGGGAGTACTCACAGATCAAACTGCACCTAAACAAGTACTGAAAAGGGGTGAAAACCAAAAGGACAGAGAAAGGTAAGAGTCCCAGCAGAGGCAATCTCGCGAGGTGTTGGGCAGCCAAGATGGCTTCCAGCACTTGCCGCCACACCTAATATGGCGACCAGGGAGCGTTCCTGGAGGAAATCACGCGAGAGTTGCATCACGGCTGGAGTCCGTGAATTGAGCCGGGGGTGTGGAGCAGCCAAGATGGAGCCGGCAGCCGGCGGTCCCGGCCCTTTGATCATGAACAACAAACAGCCTCAGCCGCCACCACCTCCGCCACCGGCAACCGCGCAGCCTCCACCCGGAGCCCCGCGAGCCGGAGGGGGCCTCCTGCCCGGGGGTAAAGCCCGGGAGTTCAACCGCAACCAACGCAAAGACTCGGAGGTCAGGAGCTTCGGGGGGCGAGTATAGCACCGGGCGGGGGACCCAGGCCCAGGGCCGCTTTCGGGTTCCAGCTGGGATTCCCGGAGGGTTGGACAGGGCCCGGTGGGAGAGTTGTCATTTTACAGCGAAAGGAGCAGAAAGCAAAGCTGGCACCCCCGGGGCCGGCGGCGTGAAGCCGGGGTCCCATTCCCGAGCTCCGTCGTTCGCCAGAATCTCCCGGGGCCGGCGACTTCTCGTTTGCTTCTCTGGGGCTAGGGCTGAGGGTGCGGCCTCCAGGCCCCAGTCCCTGGGGAAGCCGCCCCCCGTCCCAGTTCGGGAGTGAGGAGTCAGTGGTCCGAGTGTGCTCCAGGGGGCGGGCAGCTGCACCCCGACCCCTAATCATCTCTGTCGGCTGGTTGTGTGGGCTCCGTGGCGTCGGTGGACGGCAGTGTGTGTGGGCAGGGAAGGGAGCTGGAAGCCGGACGGAGCTAATTACCACTAATAGTACTACGCGCCCCCGGGAGATTTTGAGAGTAGGGGGTGGGTGTAACATTCCGAATTCAGTCTGAGCCTTAGCTATTTACAGGTCCAGGCCGTAGGTAGTTTCACGGTGCCTAGTGAGCCGGATGCCTGAGTGTTAAACGATCACAAATACACATTGTAAGCAGGCATTAGGGCTCCGCATTCCCTTTCTTGCTAGTGGGCTGTTCCTCCGTTTCCGGAGACACCGTAGTCTGAAGCTGACTAGTCACCTCACCCCGAGTTAAAGAATTCCTCCCACTCCCTCCCAATGTAGATTTCATGAATGAAGATACACACGTACCAGCATTTAGGGCTTCTTAATCAGTACGTTCCCAGAGTATTTACTGTGAGGTCTCCTTCGCGAGAGAGAACTCAGGGGCTGATCAGCAGTAAGGCGCTTGTTACTGAGAGGGAATTCCTCCTTGTCCAGACGCAGTATACCAGGTCATACCAAAGGCTGAAGATACTAAAATCAGTTCCTCTCAAGCTTTTGTATTTTGTTGGCAAGTGCAAACCTCTGGTAAAGCGTGTCAAAATTTGGCAAGTCCAAAATAAAGGTGCACTGAGCTTGAGGTGAATTATTTGAAAAAGCAATGAAACTGACTTTTTAGGAGCCTTTGCCTGGTGGGGGTGATGGAGGATTATGAAAGTGGTGGGGGTGAATCTGCCCTTATCAGGAAAGGAGTTACAGTTCAAAAACAGTTTAAAATTTTCCTGGGTTGTCTTGAAAGATCAAATAAATACCCTTTGATGCATTTAAAGTTCTCCTTCTACCCTTTAGTTTCCCTATAGACTGAACACATGGAAGGCCACGTGAACACATTTAAGCTGAGAGATGTTTCAGTTTATTTTCTTAGAGATGTCGGTGCTGCACTCAGCTCTTTTGGGGCATAGCTGGGATCAGTAGGCTGGGAGCTTAAGCAATGCCTGGAGGACAGGGAGGACATCACTTGATGAGAGGCCACTGTGTGCTACATAATTTTGATTAGTCTTTAAAAACCTTCAAGATAGATTTTTGTGGTCCCCATTCCATAAATGAGCTGAAGCTCAGTAACTTGTGAGAGTGTACACTCTGTTGCCTCTGACAGAGTAGAATTCTTCATGCTTTTCAGTGTCTATGGGTTTGTTATGTCATTTTGTGGGTGATCTTTGTCTTCCCAAGTAGCTTATAATTAAGCCTGAGGACTTTACCTACTTTATCACCTCTTCTCTCTTCCCAGCACAAGGCTTTCAAGATGGTGTGTTCTCGGTGATCACCTATCCCCAGCAGTGATAAGATTCTCCTTGTCACATTCTCTCCTGTGTGTAGGAGGGAAACCATTCTGTTAGGCTGCCGCCTTCTCTGTGTCAGTTCTCACTGAAATTTGAGAAAAGGTCAAGAAAGCTGAGAATGTCAATACTCATTTTGTCCTGAGCTCTTGATGGCCTACTACTAGGCAGAAAGAAGCGAGGCTTCCGGAATCTTAGCACCATGTGGAACGGGTCATTCACTGCACAGAACACTTAGAAGCTCTGTGTTCATTTATCTAACAAGAATTTATTTGACTCTAAACTCTTCATTCATTCATTCAGGCGAGGTAGCATGCTGGGCATTGTGAAGTCACTGGTGAGCAGAGTGGACAGAGTTCTCCTTCTCAAGGAATGGAACTTGCAGTCTTGTGGAGAGGCAGACACGAAACAAATACACATGCTGGTATATAATTAGAAGTTATGCTTTTAAGGGAAAGTAGAAGGTGCTCTGCAAGGGCTTAATAGGGAAACCTGAGCTAGCCCCGGAGACAAAATGTGATAAAACCCCAGCAAGGGTTTTATCCTTTAAGGCAGTGGCGTCTTACGACAGACCAGTGTCTCTGGACGCATATGTATTTCCTCCTTCAGAAAACACTCACTGTGGTTTTTTGCATTACTGTCTCCTCTCCTCCACAGGGCTATTCTGAGTCGCCGGATCTCGAGTTTGAATATGCTGACACAGACAAGTGGGCTGCAGAGCTCTCGGGTAAAGCACAGACCTTATTATTTGGGTGTTTTTTTTTTTCTGGTCTGTATTGGTCTTTAATAAAAGTAAGAGTGAATGTCATTTTGGGTGTCATTTGAATATCATTTTTCCTTACCTAGTAATGATATATATACACATATATCATTTGTATAAACCTATATAGATGTGTATATATATATATATACACACACACGTTAATTATGGGATTCAAGTTTCGTGTATCTCATAACTTTGGCTTTTCCTTTACTTCGGTGAAGCACCTCTCCTGTGGTCAGCTCAGTTGGCTGTGGCCCAGTCGCAGACAGTGGTGCCCCTGGGCCGTACACTATCCTCCTGAGAGTGTCTCTCCTGGAGCAGGAGGTCGTGTATGAGGCCTGCCAACAAGTGTGCCTGCGTCTGTGCACACGTGTTGCTGCCGCTGCTACTTACATGTAACATGAGGCTAGCCCGAGCTGCTGCTCAGGCCTCCATAGTACAGGTTCTAGTTAGGAAGTCACGGCCACTTGAGAGAGCCATGTCCATGGCGGCAGTCCGCTTCAAGTGGCATGGTGGGATTGATGTGCACCGGACTGGAAATGCCTGGACTTATGTGTAACCGACCTTCTGATTGTCTGCTGTACGGGGAGTCAGCACGCTCTCCATTGTGCCCGTCAGAGCACTAAGACCCCTTTAGTAATTGGATATCCAGGAGTCACCGTGACTGAGGGAGAGAGTGGGGCCTAGAGGCAAATGCCTTATAGGTTCTGCTACGCATGACACCTGCTGTGGCACGTGGACATGGAGCTGATGAGACTTTGTTCTTGGTAGAGCTTTACAGCTACACAGAAGGGCCAGAATTCCTGATGAATCGGAAATGCTTTGAGGAGGACTTCCGGATCCATGGTGAGATGATTCCCCGCATTTCTTGGTTTCTTTGACCCTGCGTCCTGAGAGCTGCAGGGCTTCTCTTAATCATCTGAGTGACTTGAGTCATCCAGGACTGGCCCAAGAGAACCTGCCGAACCATGATTGTGCCAGGCCGCATGTGACCTTTAGGGGGGGCTTGCTGGCGCTCCGGAGCTGGCTTTTCACAGTGCGAGTACTGGGGGGAAATGCTTTATGTGATTAAAATTGCATCAAAGACAGCAGTGTTTCAGTCTGGAAATTTGTAGAGTAGCAGTGTGATCTTCCACCTTACCTAGAGAGTAACTTCTCTCTCTTGAGTTTTCGGCCTTGTGGCAGTCTTGAATTTGGTGAGTTAACATTGGGTTCATTCCATTGTGAGGATTTTTCTGGGCTCAAGTGCACCTGGTCTCTTGCCCCGCAGTAACAGATAAGAAATGGACCGAGCTGGATACCAACCAGCACCGTACCCATGCCATGAGGCTCCTGGATGGCCTGGAAGTCACTGCCAGGGAGAAAAGACTCAAGGTGGCTCGAGCAATTCTCTACGTTGCCCAAGGTACTGAGCGGGCCCCCAGGCACCCTGACGCCGCCTTCGGTGACGTCATCCAGTGTGATCCCGGGAGGGCCTCCGCAAGCTGTGCCCTGTGTTTGCAGGCACCTTTGGAGAGTGTAGCTCAGAGGCAGAGGTGCAGTCCTGGATGCGCTACAACGTCTTTCTGCTCCTGGAGGTGGGCACGTTCAACGCGTTGGTGGAGCTTCTGAACATGGAGATAGAGTGAGTTCTTCTGAGGAGCTGGGGTAGGGAAGGGGAGGCAGGGGCTGAGGGGTCAGAGCTGGCAGAGCTCAGTGGTTTTGAGAAGGGCGAATGGGGCTGACAGGGTGGTCCCAGGCTCTGTTCTGACTAGTCGGGTTGAACTGTGGCCTCTTGTGCAGTCGAAGCACTTATTGTAGCGTTTCATTCCCCCACTGGGCGGCCCTTGCCGGGGCAGCTCCTCTCGTCTTCCTTCCTGGGGGAGGGCCTGACTCCCAGATGTCTCCTGCAGCAACAGTGCGGCCTGCAGCAGCGCGGTGAGGAAGCCGGCCATCTCCCTGGCTGACAGCACAGACCTGAGGTGAGGCAGGCAGCCAGCCTGGGCTCCCTGAGAATGAGATCAGAGCCGGGAGCGGGAGGGCGCCTTCGGGGACCCTCGCTGTGTGTGCACTCCTTCTGCGCACGCCGATCTCTGTGTGTCCTGAGTGGGCCCTGCGGGGTGGGGGGGCTCTCCCTTGGTGGGACTCTGGGCTGAGAGCGCCCCCGGCAGGAAATCTAGGGTGAGGCCACTTATTAGAGCCCCAGTGACGTGCGGCCTCCTGCCCACGCTGCTGCTGACAGCTGGGTGGTGTGGTGCTTCGTGCTTGGTGAACGCACCCCATGGCTCCTCAGGCTCCACCTTCTGGCATGCAGCTTGTCCCCCATCTCCTTCATGATGTCCTGTGGCCGCACAGGCAGTAATAGCAGCTGTTGAACAATGAGATCACCTGCCCATTTCATGAGGCTTAGCATCTGTCTCTTGAGTTTGGGAGTTTTCAGACCGGGGGTTCGTGGTGTTCCCCAGTGTGGTCAGGTCCCTGGGCACTGCCCCCTGACTCCCGGTTTCCATCCCATCACAGTAGCATTTGCTTGTTCTCACTCTGACCCCACGCTGCTTTGTGTGATCCGGCGCCCACTTCCGCAGCTCCCTCCCACCTCTGAGCTCTTCTTGTTCCAGGGGAGCTTAGGGCCAGAAATGTTTTGGGCCATTCTTGTTCATATTTATCCATTCAGCAACCATTGATGAAGTACCTGCTTGGATAAATGCTTAGCTCGATGCCGGAATGCAAAGCAGAATAAGATCTGGTCATGCCCTTAACAGCAGAGGGCAAGAAAGGGCACTCCAAGGGGCGTTCTGTGGGACTCTTGGTTTTCTCCGTGTCACAGCCCTCTCCGCCACCAACTAGCCTTTGTGCATGCACTTTCCTCACATTAGCTGGACTGTGGAGAAGCCGGGACGCTCCCTTGCTTCCCCATTCTGCACCATTACCAGCTGGCTCTTGTTCCCAGGGTCCTGCTTAACATCATGTACCTGATCGTGGAGACTGTTCATCAGGAGTGTGAGGGTGATAAGGCTGAGTGGAGGACCATGCGACAGACCTTCAGGGCTGAGCTGGGTAGGGCCCTGGAGATCCTGGGGTGTTGGGGCCCTGCCTGGGAGCCGAGGCTGCTGGCCTTTGGGAGGGTCCTGTTCCTGCTGGTGGTCCTAATCCTTCTGTGTTGCCTCTAGGTTCCCCCCTGTACAACAACGAACCATTTGCCATCATGCTGTTCGGGATGGTGACCAAATTTTGCAGCGGCCATGCCCCTCACTTCCCCATGAAGAAAGTTCTCTTGCTGCTCTGGAAGACAGTGTTGGTGAGCACCTCCTTGAAGGGGAACTCAGTGCTAGGGGTCAGGGCGGGAGAGAGACTTTTCACTGTGTATCCTTTTAAACATTGAGTTATGTGAGAAACAATATATAAATTGATATATAACTAAACTATAAACTTTGGTTTGAAACAAAACAAAACAGCACTGTCTCCTCACTGTAGCCAAAGACTTGGCCCTCGGGTCAGAATAGATTGTCGGCTCCCTGACTCCGACAGGCTGCCCCTCTAGTCACAGGGCACCTTCTCCTCAGACGGGCTGCTTCCGAGCCTGGAGTGTATGAAGCGGCTGGAGGCAGAACTAGAGCTGGTGTACTTGGGTCCCCTCGGTCAGAGGTCACTTGAAGAAAGCAAGAGCGAGCCTTGTGCTAGTGCCGTCTTCCTCAGGGGATGGCGCAGAGCCTGTTTCTGGCTGGGGAAGGAATGGCCAGCACCCTTGGCTTGAGGGCCGTTGTCAGCAGCCAAGCCCAGCGCCCTTCTCTGCCCAGTGGAGCTGCAGGTGGGATTCCTCCTTCCCCCTGGGGCTCACCTCCTCCTTCCAGAGCAGGCCAGCTCAGCAGAGCCAGGCTCAGTGAGTTTAGGGCCTCTTTCGAGTGGTGTGCACATTTTATTTTGGTCAGACATCCTCTTGGTTCCTCACAAAGCCTCACTGAAGCCGGAGACAAAAGCGGAATCCCACTGGGGTTTTGGCTTCTAGGGGCGTGAGGAGAGGAAGCCTGTTTTTTGTTTTTTGGAGTATGTAACAGTGTATCCCCAATTTGAAAGACTGGCATGTATAGCCTTTGAAGCATGTGAGTCTCACAGACTTTTCTAGGAACCTGAAGGAATAGGCTCTCCAGTCCACCTTCTTGATATGATGAGTATATCGTACGGAGCAAAGCATGTCCACTAGCTCAGTCAGCCCGCATGTGTCCTTCCCTTGGTCTGTTTTCTGTGCTCCCACATTGGCGTTGCTGGATCCTCGTGTGAGTGGGTTTAGTCGCTTGTTCAGAGATGGGTGCAGGTCGTGGTGTCACACAGGGCTCGGGGACCCACTCGTGGAGGTGTTGAGCCCGGCCCCGCCCCTTGTCCACGATGCAGTGCACCCTGGGCGGCTTTGAGGAGCTCCAGAGCATGAAGGCTGAGAAGCGCACCATCCTGGGCCTCCCCCCGCTGCCTGAGGACAGCATCAAGGTGATCCGCAACATGAGGGCTGCCTCTCCGCCGGCATCGGCCTCGGACCTGATTGAGCAGCAACAGAAGCGGGGCCGTCGGGAGCACAAGGTGAGGGTGACGGATGTCCCCTGTGAGTCCTGAGGGTCTCAAGGTGCACAGCGCATGGCAGCATGCTCCCTGGGTGAGGGGGGTTGGAAATCCTCTCTGACCCGCTAGTCCAAATGAAGGACTCTGGGCCGGGGACACCGTCTCTAGCCCCAGGGTCCGGTTGATCGTGGGTACTCACAACATGGCACTTTTGAGGCACTGGGGCAAGAAAGGCTTTGTCGTTTGGGCCCAGCCTTGACTTCTCTCAGGTTTTTCCCGTGCCCTTGGCTCCGCCTACCACCCTTCTGTGTTCCGGTCTCTCTAGCCTCCTTGCCCTTGATGGTTGCTCGGTTGGCGCTTGTCTGATTCCCCTTCCCTCTCTTTTTAGGCACTGATAAAACAGGACAACTTGGATGCCTTCAACGAGCGGGATCCCTACAAGGCTGATGACTCTCGGGAAGAGGAAGAGGAGAATGATGATGACAACAGTCTGGAGGGGGAGACGTTCCCCCTAGAGCGGGATGAAGTGATGCCTCCCCCGTTACAGCACCCTCAGACTGACAGGCTCACCTGCCCAAAGGGGCTTCCGTGGGCTCCCAAGGTCAGGTGAGGCTCAGACATCCGGCACAGCCTGGCTCCTGAAACCAGAGGCCTCCCACCCCCAGGCCTGGCACCTGGCCTGAGTCACCACAGGAGGTCCTTTGGGTCTGGGATGAAGCTCTCTTAAAGTACCCTGTGTTGGCCCAGAGGTCTCAGGGCACTGGCTTTGCTCAGAGAAACCTGTGTACAGCTCTTGAGTCAGTAACGTGAGTTAGCTCTTGGTTAGCCATACTAATGAAGGGGGATTAGGGAAAAATGGAAACCAGGACATTTAATTAAACCCGTCTCCACTCACCCTGGGGATGTATGTGGTTTTTAACAGAAAAATTAAAGATAAAGGAAGAGTTTTTAGAGTCATCATTAAGGTGTTTGAGATATGTGTGCATGAATCAGTAGGTGGGAAGACGCCTAGGTGTACAGAAATGATATCCGTTTGAAAAGGCGCCAACTAGGGGCGACTGCGTGGCTCAGTCAGTTAAGCGTCTGCCTTTGGCTCGGGTCCTGATTCCGGATTCCTGGGATCGAGCCCTGCATCAGGCTCCTTGCTCAGCGGAGAGCCTGCTTCCCCCTCTGTCCCTCCCCTGCTTGTGCTCTCTTGCTTGCTCACTCTCTCAAATGGATAAATGAAATCTTAAAAAAAAAAACACCACCACCACCAACTTAAGAAATAGGTGGACGTGTGAAAGGATACAGAAGTCAGTTTCTCGATCTGAAACCCCAGTTTTCAGTGATCTGTGATGGCAGTGTAGAGCTAGTTGTCAGGAAACGCAAGATATACCAGTTGTTTAAGACGGACCCAGGACGCCTATGAAAATAGCCATAGTTGATAGGTGTAATGGTTGTAGTAACTTTAGATATTTGAGAAATTCTTTTGACAGACAGTCTTGTTAGCTGAATAAAGTGTGCTTTTCAGTTTGATGTAGCACCTTAATTCTACAGGTAAACTAGTTACACATAATATATTTTCAGGTTATTGATCCAACAGCATTATAAAGCACACTAAAATAGTCCAAAGATTTTAGTTCATTTGTTTATTCTTTTTGTCTTTCTCTCTTTTCTTTTTTTTTTTCCCCTAAAAAATGAAAAACAATGGTGGGAGACCTTTTTTTCTGGCTTCACAGTTTCTGTGCATTCAATGCTTTATTGACCATGACACCTTGAAATAACATTTAATAAAAACCTTGTTCTTTCTCTTCGGCAGAGAGAAAGACATTGAGATGTTCCTCGAGTCCAGCCGCAGCAAGTTTATAGGTTACACTCTAGGCAGGTGAGTGTGATCGGACTTCCTTTTGAAGAAAGGTAACGGGAGTTCTTTCTCCTGGCCTTTGGTGTTTAGGGATCGAGGCAAATTGCTGTCTAGGCTTAACACAGAGTTTTCTTTATTCTCCAGTGACACGAACACAGTAGTGGGGCTGCCCAGGCCAATCCACGAAAGCATCAAGACTCTGAAACAGGTAGGTGGCTTTGAATGAGCTTTTGACCTACTTTGGTCCCAAGCGAGTAAAGTGAGAGCAGTCCATTGGGAGAAACCTTTTTAAGACTTGTCTGCCTGAAGGAACCTGGGGTGGAGGCATGGGTGACTGTGGCAATACTCTTTAATACAGCTCTTTGTAAGTTTTCCTTATTTTAGCTGAGTTTTTTGGGGGACTTAACTAGGAGATTTATTAGAGATAGTACTTGATAGTTGGAGTTTTAAAAGGCCCGATAAATCGCCCTCTCTTTCTGAGTCCAAGTTCTAAGGCAGTTGAGATAGAGGAGTAGACAGATGGAGATTGAAACCGCAGCTTTATTGCTCTTAGAGCCACTGGACAGTGAGGCATAAGAACACAGCAGCGATATGCACCCTAATGCTTTACTTCCAGAATTAGGCAGACTCACTACCCAGGGCCAGGTGGTGCCGGAACCCTGCTAAGCATGGTTGAGGAGCAGAAGAGAACATAGGCTTTTCTTTTTTCTAAAGAGAAAAGAGAAGATGGCTGGGCTCAAAGTCCCGTTCGTCCCCGGATCCTCAGCAGTTGGCAGAGGGAGGAGGGAGTGTGTGGAAGGGGACCGGGGAGAGCGGGGGGTTTTTTACACGTGCATATCCCTCCATGCGGGAGGAAACATCAAGAGTGAGGTGCCTCCCCTGATGACACGTCAGGAGTGGAAATGTTGATACGTTTTTTTGAAATGTATTGTTGAGATTCGTAGTATTAGTGGGCTAAGTAGGCCCTGTGCTGCTAGGCCTTTCTGAATCCTTGACTCTCCCTCTAATAGTTTTCTCCTGGCTCTATAGTTATCTGCAAGCCCCTTCTTTGCTGTTTTTTTCTAATCTTTTTTTTTTTTTTTTTCCTAATCTATCATGTGCTTTCTAGACTCAGTTTAATAAATACTTGTCCACTTAGAAAAGTATTTCAGGATTTGAATTAGGGATCTTTGTGGTGACTTAGCCCTCTTTGAGAAGGTTGTGTTTGAAGAAAATCGAGTGGGGTCTTTGCGAGGGTGTGGGGTTTCGGCCAGAGAATGAGAGGTATTTCTCTGCTCTCTCTCCAGCACAAGTACACATCGATTGCAGAGGTCCAGGCACAGATGGAGGAGGAATACCTTCGCTCTCCCCTCTCAGGGGTGAGTCTGAGGCCTTCTCTGGCCACCAGAGCCCCAGCCGTTCTCAGGCACCGCGCTGGGCCCAGACCGCAAAGCTGCCCCAGGTCCTGCCCTCAAAGCTCCCAGTCTCGCTCCCACCGCAGGGGTGGCGTGTGTCTAGTGTGGGGGTCGAGAGCACAGACTCTGAGCCTGTCCCCCTGCCTCTGACTCCCGGCTCCCCGGCTCAGTAGGTGGCCACTCAAGCAGGTTACTGGATCTCGCCGCGCTTTAGTTTGCTCGCCTGTAGAATGGGAACAGTAATAGTACTTTCTTCATAGAGCCGTAGTAAGGAGTGAGTCACTACAGGTAAAGTGCCTCACACGTTGTGTGATTCAAGGTTTGCCGTCATCATCAACGTCATTGTTTACATCGCTGCTTACAGATGCTCCTCTAGCCGCCTAGCAAGCTGGCTCAGGAGACCAGTCGGGACTGGGGGTCTACATTTGTACCTGTTGTGTTAAAAGGGAGAAGAGGAAGTGGAGCAGGTACCTGCGGAAACCCTCTACCAAGGCTTGCTTCCCAGCCTGCCTCAGTACATGGTGAGTGCTCCTGCTCTGGGCTGCTGCCTCCTGCTCAGGAGTGCTCCGGGTCCGGGGCCCCTTTGGTGGCCCTCCCCGCTACGCTGGCCTTGAGAGCGCGCCCTGCCGGTGTCCTTCAGCCCCTCCTGCCGCCCCCCTGCGCTCTCAGGGCTCAGGTCTGCCTCTCCCCAGATTGCGCTGCTGAAGATCCTGCTGGCTGCGGCCCCCACCTCAAAGGCCAAAACGGATTCAATCAACATCCTAGCAGATGTCCTGCCTGAGGAGATGCCGTGAGTGTTCCCGTGAATGGCGTGGGTCAGGGGCCGCAGGGTAGAGGGGCAAGGGAAGTGTTTTCCTCTCAGCCCCAGTCTTGCTAGGTTGTCTCTTTGGCTCAGTTTCTCTGTAGGTTAAGTTTAGAGTATTCCTGGCTCAGAAGAAAGAAACTATTGGATTAAATATTTAGTTCTACTGGTTGGGGAAGTGGCTTAGTGTGGTGGGCCCGGATTCTGGTGTGGATTCTGCCGCCAAGTGAACTGGGGAAAAGTCGTTTCCTCCTCTGTAAAATGAATCAGGCTGTGTTCGACATTTCCCAAAACCCTCCCTCGAAAGCTGTGTGATCAGGACAGCCAGGACACGTAGGTTTAACTTCTGGACACTTTACTAGCCAACAGCTGAACCCGAGCTGGATGCGGGTTCTTTCCTATTCACCGGTGATTTGGCATGCAAAGTATTTGTGGGTATCTCAGGGCACTAGTGAAATCCTTAGGGGTTCTTTTTCTCTGGGGCACTGACCTCATCGCTTTGATATGGGAGTACAAACCGAGATCATTTTCTGCTTTGAGAAGGACCTGGGCTTTGATCTGACCTCCCGCCAGCCTGCCAGCAGCCCCAGCTCCCTGGGGGCTGGGCCCTTGAGTCTGGCAGTGATAGCCAGGTGAGGGAGGAGGCGGGGATTGCCTAATACCAAAGGGAGTGTCCCAGAACACTAGGCCATCATGATGATCCTTGAAAGGGTTCCCGAGTCAAATACTAAATCTTTTACAGAGATTTACAGTGAGAAGCCCTGAACTAAGAAACTGATTTAACTCAGTGCTTCTTCAATTTATCTGACTCCAAAGCCCTTTTTTATCCATAGTATGAAACATCTCAATGTCCTAGTCCACAGAATACATTTTGAGGGACCTAAGTTCATATGATAGCAAAAGCTTAGGAAGAACTTGAAAAGGAGAAGTTCATTTTGCAAGGAAATCAGAGAAACAGGCTAAGAATGTGTTTGTGGCCTCACAAGAAGTAAATTGTGCTGAGCGGGATTGGTTGCAAGGTGGGTGGGAGGAGCCCCGGGCCTGATCTCCTAGAGGGCTGCGGGGGTGGGGTGGGGGGGCTCTGCCCAGGGAAATCTCAGGAATCCCTGGTCTCCTCTGAGCACCTGGAAAGGCCGTGCTGTACACGCTGGTGGCTCACCCAGGGAATTGTGTTTCCAGCACCACGGTGTTGCAGAGCATGAAGCTGGGGGTGGATGTGAACCGCCACAAAGAGGTCATTGTTAAGGCCATTTCTGCTGTCCTGTTGTTGCTGCTCAAGCATTTTAAGTTGAACCACGTCTACCAGGTACCTACAGGGCCTTCCTTCCGGTTCCCTGGGCCAGGGCCTCAGACAGTGCTTCTCCTCCAGCCCCAAAGAACCCAGGCCTTGACCTTCAAACCCCTTTCAGCTCTGCATGAATGTTTTAAGACCTAGTCCTCCAACCAGGGCCTTTTATCATTGGAGGAAAGAGGGTGAAGTCCTAAAGGGCATGCTTATTTTTGTCTGTTGGTTTCAGTTTGAATACATGGCCCAGCACTTGGTGTTTGCCAACTGCATCCCTTTGATCCTAAAGTTCTTCAATCAAAACATCATGTCCTACATCACTGCGAAGAACAGGTGATAAGGATGAGGGAGCAGGAAGGGGTGGGTATGGCCAGATGGCAGGGCTCCCTACTGGCCTCGCGTCCTGAGTCCGTTCAGCCCCTACACGGCAGCACTCTGCCAGGCCGCAGGACACAAAGATGAACGAGGCACGGTCCCTGCTGTGGAGAGTGCCAGTGCGTCAAGTCTGAGGCTAGCTACTCTAGTGACAGGTGACTCAGTCTGTGCCTGGGTAGGAGGTTCTCATCCTGGGCTCCTGTACTGTCCTCACTGTTGGGTGCTCTTTTGAGGAGACTGGGCCTCCTGCTCTCTGAGGGGCTCTGCTATGTGCACTGTGAGGCCCTGTCTGCTCTTCCCCTGCCTCCTCACCTGGGGCCAGCAGTACTTAACGGTGCACCGCAGGGCGAGCTCTCGGCCAGACGCTGTCTCCACGAGGGGCTTGGCGTAACATTAATTGCCTTGAGAAATCTTCCCCTTCCCCAGGCCTCAGGCTCATTGTTTTGGGGAAAGCAGGGTGTCTGGACCCTACAAGATGACCGGCTGGTCTCTGGCCATAGAGGGACCCTACAGGTTCTCTGGTAGCAGGGATTTCATCCTCCTCTAACTGGGGGAGCCTAGGGGGGTGTAGATAAGGCAGAGTCCTGCTTCCACTCCCAAGTGCGGGAGGAAGGCCAGGAGCCAGCCCTGTCGTAACTGCTTCACCGGCCCCCAGCCTCTGCTCAGGATGGGCATCCTTGCTCTTTGCAGCATTTCTGTCCTGGATTACCCCCACTGCGTGGTGCACGAGCTGCCGGAGCTGACTGCCGAGAGTCTGGTGAGTGGAGTGCACTTCCCCAGCTGTTCCTTTGGCGTGCGGGGTGGTGGTGGAGGGCCTGCCTCCCCCTACGCGGGGATAGAGGTGTTCACAAGCCCGAGGTCACTGTTGAGCGCTGGCATAGAAGGGCCGGAGGAGGGAGCTTGCCGAGGGGCAAGGTGTGCATGCTTGTAGGGAGTAGTTGGTCAGGAGTGTGGCTGCGGACCCAGAGCTCGCCTGGCCGGGTGGCTTCCCTCTCCCACACTGGATCTCTGTGGGGCGCAGCTCTGAGGGAGCCTGGGTGCAGGTGCCCCACGTGTGGGGGCTAAGGGCACAGTCCCCGAAATCATGCTCCACATTTCCTGAAGAAAAATTCTAGGGAGTTCCTGTACCCTTGCCGAGCTCTGGGATGGCAGTCCTCCTGGGCTGAGGAGAGGAAGGCCCTGCAGTTCCGAGAGAGGCTTACGGGCCTTGGCCACTGCTGGACGCCCTGCAGCTGTGAGGGTTGTAACTGTCCCTGGGTTCTCCCTGCAGGAGGCAGGTGACAATAACCAGTTTTGCTGGAGGAACCTCTTTTCCTGTATCAATCTGCTTCGGATCTTGAACAAGCTGACAAAATGGAAGCACTCGAGGACCATGGTGAGCTGGTGCAGTCAGCAGGCACACATGGAAGTCAAGGCAGAGGGCCACACCCCGTGCTGTCCCCTCCCAGTGTGTCCCCAGGGCGGGCTTGCTGCTGCCCCTATATCCTTCTCACCGGATTCGCCTATAGCCACATCCTTGCATTTAATGGCTCATTCCTGGTTTCTCGCTGAGTCGAACTAGAAGCTAGAAGAGGCTCAGTCGTGCCCTGAAGCCAATGGACACGTAGAGAAGGGATTTTTCCACGTCCTCTTAATCTCCAGTGGTAGCACAACCAGGATTCTGGGAGTCTCCCTTAACCCTGAGTCAGGATGCCTTTGGGGTGGGGAGGTCCGTGAATCCTTAGAAATTTTACACACGTGCACGTAGGAACGTTTGTGGTGAGAGGGTTCGAGGCTTGCCTCAGATTTCATGTTGACCCACGATTTTAGCGGTGGGAGTCCGTGTCCTGGGAAACCGCCCAGTCTGGGGAGACGGAGATGGTCGGTTCCCCTGCCTGAAGCCCCGGAAGGGGTAAGCAGGGGTGGTGGTGCCGTGGCCCTTCCCAGATGCTGGTGGTGTTCAAGTCGGCCCCCATCCTGAAGCGGGCCCTCAAGGTGAAGCAGGCCATGATGCAGCTGTACGTGCTCAAGCTGCTCAAGGTGCAGACCAAGTACCTGGGACGGCAGTGGCGGAAGAGCAACATGAAGACCATGTCCGCTATCTACCAGAAGGTGCGGCACCGGCTCAACGACGACTGGGCGTACGGCAACGGTAAGGCTCCGGCGCGAAGCCGGGGGGACGCCTTTCCCTCCGAGGCACCCGCGAGTCCGGTGCCTGCTTCTGTAGCATCCGGATGGGAGCTCCAGGAGGGACATTGAGAAACTGCCTGGGATTGGCCCATGTGATCAGCCCCCACTCCTCTGTCCCCGAGGGAGTTCCTTGTCCAGAAACTGTGACAAGACGCCTGCCCGTCTTTTCTCTCCCCACGATCACTGCCTCAGTGCTGACCGCTGAAATTCTCACAGACCCCGATGGCTTCCTTGCCCTCCTTTTCTTCTCTATCCGTGCCTCAAACTGAGCCCCAGTGATCTTTTTAAAAAGCAGATCCTGTGACGGTAACTCCCTGAGTAAAATGCTTCATTAGCTTCCGATTTCCCTTAGAATTTGAGCCAAACTCTTAAGCAAGGCATGTTAGGCTGGTGCAGCATCCCTTCCCCTCCTGCTCAGCCTCCGTCCTGCAGGGGGCACTTGGCCCATCAGCCCTGTTGGCCCCCACATCCTTGCTCCCCTCATGCCTGTAGCTGTTGGGTATCCACGTGTGTGCTCCCCATCTGGGTAGCTGCCTCGGCCTCCAGGCGGAGCGGGCTCTTCCCGGGCTTTTCTGAGCGTGCTGCCACGCCGCTCCGGTGCCTAACCCACAGCCCCACGGCCAGGTGACCACATCGGCGCCCCAGGGCCCTGTGAGTTTGTGGGGAGCCACAGTGGCCCCCAGGCCCCGGTCAGGGAACTGAGAAAATGAGCAAATGAGGGGATCTGCAGCTTCCTGCCGTCCATCCCAGAGAGCCAGGGAAAATGTGACTTTCAGAGAAGCATGTCGTTCCCGTGGCTCTCCCTAGCTGGGTCCCCACAAACTGCAACGTGGCCTCTTTCTCTGTGGATCTGGCCTCTCTCTTTTTACCTGATTTTTTTCTGTATCGAAGTAAAAAGTCCTGTCAGTCTTCCTGAGGATGGGGATTGGAGGTCTTCTGCTCCGGGCTGACAGCATTTCAAGCCAGGGTCCGCCTGGCCCCGAGCTTCAGTGACCCCAGGGGGAGCTGCCACGAGGGCTTGGCTCCTAAACGTGTTTTCCTGCTTTGTCCCAGATCTTGATGCTCGGCCTTGGGACTTCCAGGCAGAGGAATGTGCCCTCCGTGCCAATATCGAACGCTTCAACGCCCGGCGGTACGACCGGGCCCACAGCAACCCGGACTTCCTGCCTGTGGACAACTGCCTACAGAGTGTCCTGGGCCAGCGGGTGGAGCTCCCTGAGGACTTCCAGATGAACTATGACCTCTGGTTAGAAAGGGAGGTCTTCTCCAAGCCCATTTCTTGGGAGGAGCTGCTACAGTGAGGCTCGTGGGCAGGGGACTGACAAGGAAAGAAGGGGTGACCTGGAGGTGCCCCAGGGGCTGTCCCCGTCCGTGGCTGCAGTGCTCTCATCTCCCTCCAGGTGGCAGCACAGCCCCACCATGCCCTCCCTAGGCGGCGCTGGGCTGCTGGAGGGGGCCAGATTTGGCCCCTTGTTGTTGTTGATTTCCAGCGTCCTGCTCCGAGTGCAGTCTGCTCTCTGCTTGGGATCCTCTCTTCCTTCACTCCTCCGCACCCTCTTCTCTTGGACATGGTTGGTTGCAGCTCATTTCTCATTCACCCCAAGGCTGGGAAAAGCTGGGGCGGACTGGGAAGCCATTGCATCTGAATTGCAGGGGTCACGCTGACTCTGCCCAAGACAGACAAATCATTGGCATGTAATTCTGCCAAGGAGGAGGCCTTAGGATGCGGGCCAGGGCCAGAAAGTCAGAATCTTGGTTTTACTTTGGGGGGTTTCTGATGTCATTCCAGCCTCCTCTGCTAAGTTTCATTCAGAAGCAATTGCAGAGGCTCTTACAGGTGCCTCAGTGCTTTGATTTGGGACAGGGTTAGGGGTAGGAGGAGAAGCTTCCCTGAACCAGAGGTGCCACTTCTCTTCTTGGTTTGCGAGGGTCTGTAAATACCTATATATAAGTCTCTGTGTGTTCTCTTGTGTCATGTTGGGGTTTTTAATGTGCTTGTGTATTCCGTTTACATTAAAAGGAAGCAAAACCAATCCCCATTGCCGTGTCTGCGGGAAATATGGCCCCTGAATATCTCCTCCTGTCTAGAAAGTGGCTTTTCCTGCCTGCATTGATGGGTCACCCACTCGTTCCCTGCCAGGCTACCTGCCTTTCCCACCTGGGGGGGGAGAAGTGGAGAGTTGGCACTTACCCAGAATGTTTTGTCCCCATGTCCATCTGGAATCGCTTCCGCCCAGCTCCAGGGCTCCGGGCTGCTGGGGTGACGAGGTGTCCCCTACACCTGGGTTTGATGTAGTCGCAGTAGAAGCCCCAGGCGTGTCCGGATTGCACTTCTGGGTTGGCCTCCAGCAAACCAGTTGCAGTGCTAGCGAGGGAGGGGCTGGGTCAGAGAGGGGGTCAGCTGCTCCGGGCCCTCACAAGGGTGGGGGGTTGGGACTGAGAGGAAACCTCTGTGCCCAGAGCCTGGGGAAGCAGTCAGCTTCACAGCTGGAAGGTGTGTGTTGAGGGGGCCCAGGAGCCCCCATCGCAGGAGAAGACGCAAGGGGATTCTCTGTGGTAGGTGTCAGTTTGAGGCCTCCCGGAGCCTGCATCTGGCCTCCAATCCCCGGACACATCTGCTTCCACCTGCTTCCATCTCGGGGCTCTGTCTCTGGTGCAGGTGATATGATAGGACCGTTCTCTTTTCCAAATTACTTTAAGGTCCCTTATCTTACCTGTTAGGCCATGTGTATGGGGTCTTACATCTCTGAGGGGTCTTGACTTAAAAGGAAATGTACTCTGGGGAGACTCTCCCTTTTGCTGATTCAGTGCCTACCTGGCCTGGGTCTTGGCCAAGCCTCAGTGCCGGCCCCAGGCTGGGCTGCAGGATAACCTGCATGATTCGGAGCAGCAGGGGCGAAGCCAGCGCTGTCCTTTTTCTGTAAGTCACACAGCCTCTGAGGTGGGAAGTCCCTGCGACTGATTGAGTTTCTGCCCCTTGGTAACTTGTACCGGATAAAGGAATCGGACACGATTCATGCGGGATGGATTTTCTTGTTTCTTGCCAGGACCAATAGGAAGTATGTATCTTGAGATTTTACTTTGGGTAAGACAGATTTTCACATTCCTACTCTACCAGGCAGCCTGGCTCACTGAACCAGCCTGTCTGAAGTTTTGCTTCCTTCCCCTTTTTCTGATTTCCCCAGTCTCTTCTGAATTTTCCCTTAACCAGAGGTGCCCTTTTTTTTCCCTTCTTGGTTTGCAAAGGTCTGTAAATATCTATGTATCTAATTTATGTATAAGTTTGTGCAAAAAAGAATGTAGAATATCAGTGCTGCAACTCCATGAAGCCTGAGGGGGCAAGTGAATCCCTACATCTGGGGGCCCAGGGGAGCAGAGCCTTATCCCAGCCACGGAGTGTGCTAGTGCTGGGCTGGCCGTTCCAATCCAGGCTTTTGTACACAAATGGCTTTTGGAACAAGTGGGCTATGCCCTCTCTGTGGTTTTCTTTCTCATCTGGGCCCTGAGCTGGGCAGGGAACACGAAGGCCCTTTGTAAATGGTTGAGTTACACAGAATGTTGATTATTGCTACCAGGCTCGAGGTCCGGGTTTCCTTCCGCTGCGGGATGGGTTACCTGGTGGCCTTACCACCTCAGGGAACCGGCCCTTGTTAATCAAGAGCGTTACCACTTACTGGGTGCCACGTAGGTACCGGGCCCGGTCCCCATGCTTCTTGAAAGCTCGTTCCCCACATGGGAGCCAGCCAGTGCTCAGTGCTTGCTGTATGCCAGCCGCTACTCTGAGCGCTTTGTATAGAATATCTTATTGTTTCTAATAACCCTGAAAGGTATCAGCATTACATGAGAAACTGGCCCAGAAAGGGTAAAGAACTTGCCCATGGTCACAAAATAATGAGAGTCAGAGCCTGGATATGAACTGAAGTCTCTGCAAAGTGTGTATGTCAATGCCACCCCCACCCCCAGCCCTCCTCCACCGATTCTCTAATGAATCATCTTGAGTCCCTGGCACTTACCACCAGTGCATTCATTTGTTCTTCTTATTCCCTTCAGTCAGTACTTAGTATTTGCTCAAGCATGGTCCTTGGCAAGAAGATTCTTGGCAGATGTCCGCTAGGCCTTGCCCTGGCTTCTCATGTGCCCCAAATGTGCCCTCGTCAAGGTAGTTTGGGGGCCGTCGCTACTACCTTCCTCCTCGGCCTGAGCCGAGGGCGTCTTTCTCTCCCGGGTCCCAGAGGCCTCGCGTGTGGCTGTCCCAGTGTTCCTGTCAGGCTCCTCTCCCGGGAGGCTGGCTCCTCTCTGTCCTCTCCTGAGCGGACTGCTCAGGGAACAGTAGCTGGGCCATTCACTTGGCACTTGGCACGGTCAGCCTCAGGCTGCAGAGAACCTGGAGCACAGCGAGCTCGACCCTCAGTTGGCTTATCCGTAAAAATCGGGTTAATAATAAAAGGTCACGAGGGCTGAATAAGATCATGGATAATGGGCCTCCATGACTGGCTGAGGGGGGACAGCACGGCTTATAAGTGACAGCTATTCGTAGTCCTGCTAAGGGCCCTTCCAGCTCCAGCCCCCTCTGAATTTGCTTCCACTTCCTGAGTCCCCTGGAAAAGAGACCCCCCTCCCCCCCCCGCTTCAAGGGCCAGAACAATGTCTTAGGCCTCCGCCTGTCCCTCCTCCTAAGCTCACTGCTCTATATACAGAAGGCTTTCAAAAGTCAGCCATTCCCTGAGAGCCACCCTGCCGTCCTCCCTTGAAGGCGCGTTCTCTGGGCCAGGCCTCGTCCCAGGTGCCCCGGGCGTCCAAGTGAACAAAACACCACGCTCCCTTTCCTTGACAAGCTGTCAGTCAGTAGACAGGTGGCTCCAGCAGCAAGCGAGAGCCATAACGTGGTGGACCCCGAGACACATGTCCGCAGGGCCGCCCGGGCTCCACCGGCCCCAGCCAGTGCCCCGGAGAAGAGACTGGGTGGGGGCCCTGAGAGCGCTGCCCCTGGGGAGAATGGCGAGGGTGAGGCTGGGGCAGGAGTGAGGCGAGCACTCCCTCTGCCTGATACGGGGAATGTCGGCTCCCCGCGAGGCGGGGCTCGGTTCCTGTCTGGGGCTGCAAAAGGTCTGCACTTAAGGGCTGTAATTCAGGTTGATGTGTAAATGCTTGGGGGAAGGTGGGGAAGGAAGATTGAATGCCTCGAATGAGAAGCATTTCCTCATGCCCAACTGCAACCAGAAGCCTGGACCGAAGGGCCTGTAGCGAGGGCTCTGTGCTCTGGGCTTGGGGTCCCTGTCCCTGCCAGCACCGAGATTTAGGGCTTCTCTGGGTGGGCCTCACTGGGGCAGAGAGGGGCCTGAGCAAAGGGACACTGAGCCTAGCAATTGTCTTAAATTTAGGATTCCAGGTGGGGCCACTTCCCCTTTCCTTTTCCAGAAGGGGTGAGCGTAGCCCCCAGCCTGGCCTGGGGCCTAGGCTGAGAGCTGAGGTCGCCTCTGGAGTGAGGCTGGGGGCAGGGGCATCTGAAGACGGGGGAGGGGGGGGCGGGGGGGGCGGTGTCTTAGGGGTGAGACGCCTAGGGTGTGGAGGAGGAGGGGAGGATGGGAGGATGGCTAATGGGAAGCAGGTGGAAGGGCTGCCTGTGTCCCAGCCAGGGGACAGGCTGGCTGGGATGGCCCGGTCGGTGGGAGAAGCCATCAGCTCACAGATAATCCCAGGGAACAGGCTCCGGGATGCCCATTCATATTCATTATGTGTGAAGTGGGTGGTTGTAAAGTTAGCTTTCTCTTCATTTAGCTGTCATTGGCCAGAAAAATATGAGCTGTGGGCAGATGCCCCTGGATGGGAGCCAGTAGCTGGTCTCTGGCCTCCCCGTGCCCTCCCCCACCAGGGCCTCCCTCCTGCACGGGTCGCTCCTGGCCTCCGCCTGCCTCCTCCACTCTTGCTGCATGGATCTCTGTTGGCTCTACTACCTTCTCTTCTCTCATCCCTCCCTTCCCCACTTCTGCTTCCTTCGCTTTCACGGATCCCTTCCTCTCCGTGCACCGCACCCGCACCTCCCCACCCCCAGAGCTGTGTGAGAGAGGGAATTGTTTTTTCTTGACCATTGTTCTAGCTCTGGCACCCAGCACAATGCCTGGCACAGAGTGGCCACTCAATAAATATTTGTAGAACAAACTAATCTTTCTGCATCTCTCTGACTCTGTGACACAGAAATCCAAAATTTTGATGGCCACTCCTTGGGCCACCAAAAGTGTGTGCAGTGGTCTTAGCCCTGAGTTAGAAATTTGGGGTTGAGCCCCAGTGATTATTGACCAGCTGTGTGAGGGAGGGGGCTGTGTTCCTCGGAGGTGCTGGGGCTGCCTCTCCCTACTACTTTGACTCTTCCCTTCCTGATGGGTACAGGGCTCTCGGGTGGACCTCAGAGCCAGCGTCGGTACGGAGAGGAGAGAAATCACCAACAGCCTGGCCATCGAATGAAGGGAAGAGAAGGAAGACCCTGGTTTCTTCTCAAGGGTGCTTGAACCTAGTCACACCGTGAGAGGAAGGTCTGATCCCGATGGGGGGCCATGCTCCCTCTTTGGGAACGAGCACAGCACTGGTGTCTTTGTGTGCTCAGGTTTCTCTGTGCCTGGAAGAGGAGGCCCAGGGCGTGGTGGCTGGGCTCCTAGCTGAGGCTGAGGCCCTCTGAGCAATGTGGTTGTGTTTACTGGGAGGGTGGGAGGGCCAGGCCTGCTTTCTGCCTGCCTTCCAGGCTGCGGAGATAAGGCAGAAAGTGGGGATGAAGGATAGAATGGCAAATACTCTGAAACCACAAGAAAGAGTCCTGGCTTTCGTCTCTGCCCCATGGCTCAGACGCGCTCCTGGGGCGGCTGGGAGAAGGGGGCTGCCCCACCCCCATGGTTCTGGCCCAGGGGAGCTCAGACCCCTCAGTGGGCTCCCCCATCTTTCATTCCACCCCCCCTTCCACTGCCAGTTCAGCCACAAGTTTATTTCCACCTTCCTAGTCCCTTTCCCACCCCCAGCCTCCCATTTTCCCTTCCACATGGGCCCAGCAGCTGTAGAGCTGGGCTCTTCTTCCTGCCACCCACAACAGCTGATCGTGGGCAGGTGACAGGGCCAGGCATGGCATCCATCGGCCTTGGGGGCCCTGCTGCAGGCCTATCTTCCCCTAGGCCCCAGGATCCCCGCTGGCCCCTCAGGAGGGCCTGGCCCAGCCTGAACACCGGGCACGGACCAGCTAACCAAGTGCCAAATCCCGATACACAATCACCTGGTCTAAAAAATACTGCCATCTTGATTAGTACGGTGGGCAGCACATTTTATTTTTATTTATTTATTTATTTATTTTTTACAAAAGGGGGGGTTTGAGATCTCAGGGGCTTAGATTCTGTGGAAATCTCTTTTATTCTTACCAATATCTAATGAGTAAACCAAGGGAGCCTATAGTTTCCATGGCATAGCTCTGGCCTGATCCCATAGCAGAGAATCCAAATATTTGGTGGTGTCTGGGGGACTTTCTGCCCCCTTGGAGGGGGAGAGGACTCCATGCCATGTCCGGGGAGGGAACGCAGGGCAGGAGTAAGGGGTGGCTGGAGCAGGGGCTCCCCGCCCCATTTCCAGGGACAGCCTTCTGGCCCTTGTGAGCTCCAGATGCCGAGCGCTCGCCCCCTGGTGGTGGGAGGGGGAAGTAAGGCTGGCCCCAGATGCTCATGCAAGACTGGTTTTCCCTAAGTCACAGAGAGCTTCTCCTCATTCAACATGTCATCTTCTTATTCTGGGTTCCCTGAATGAGGAACCAATTCAGCCATTTCAGCTGGCAGGATGACAGTTAAACTTGGACAAAGTCTGAAGGAAGCAGGGTAAGTGTCTTCCTCCAGCCCAGAGTTGGATGAAGGGACGCAGTGTGTGGTAGGAAGAGTCCTACCTGCTTTGCAGCCCCCCTTGTCCTGGGCAGCCCCGCCTTATTTTAAGAGAAAAAAAACTCTAGCTTGTTCCCTGCAGGAGGTTGAGGATCCCAGCTGCTCTGCCGGGGCCTCTGGGAACCATCTGGGGCTTGGAGACAGAGGTGTGTCCCCTCCGGCCCCCAGGCTGGGGTGGGGTGGGAGCAGCCGGGAACTGAAAAGCGGGGTGGGCAGCTTAGTCTGCATGTCCATGCAACTGCTCACGTGGTCCAGTTCAGTAGGCTGGGTGGCTCCTTGGACTTCACCCTGAGCGAGATGAGGCTTGGAGACTTATAGTCGCCATCTGGAGGAGGCTCAAAGCCGTGGCCCCCCAGGACCGGGGAGAAGCCATGGATGGAGTAGATGCCAGGATGCGCTCCGGGGGAGGCTGGCACCCCCATGAAGCTGGCCACATTCCCGTGAGAGTGGGAGTACGGAGACATGCACGGCGAGGGCATGCCCTCCGGAGACACGAGGCAGGGGCCGGGGGGGCTCCCAGACCCTGGACTGGGCCACAGGGAGTTCTGCAGCTGAAAAGAGAGACAGAAAAGAAGGCCCATGAATCAGTAGCCCAGGGGCTGCCTCCCTTACCTGGGGGTTCTGTCTCTGCCCTTAGGGCTCCAGAAACTTACCGAGCAACCTCTGCTCGGCCCGAGTCTAGAATCTGCTCCCTCCTCCCCCCCGCCCCTCGAAATGGCATCTCAGGAGACCCCTGCCACTGCGCCTCCAAGAGAGGTTCCCTTCGGTGCCCGCTGTTTGGCATGCCTCATTCATGAGACGGGGAGGAGGCCGGCTCGGCGGAGGACACGTGATTTACCCACGGTCCCACAGAGCCCTAATGCTGCTGCAGGTCTCCCTGGGGCCAGGCCCTGATGCGGGGCCGGGTGGGGTGTCACCTGCGGGTGGCTGTCCGTTCGGGGCAGCACGGAGATGTCGTAGGCAGATGTGAAGGGGTTCCGCCCCTCCTGGATCTTCCCGTATCGCTCGCGCTTCCGCCACTTCGCTCTGCGGTTCTGGAACCAGACCTGGGGACAGAGGGGAGAGGCTGAGGGAGTGATGCAGTGGCCCTGAGGAAGGTGGCGGTGTCCTCCTGCAGGGTGGGGTTCAAGCTCTCACCTGGAGGAGCTTGAGCTGCTGCCGCAGCCGCCTGTAAATCCCTATTGTTCTCAGGGCCGGGGAACCCGGAATGGGGCCTAGGAAAGGCCTGAGTTCGGAGGTGCAGGGTCCCTTGGGCCACCCCTTACCCCCAGACACCAGGCTGAGTCACTCTCTTGGTTCTCCTGCCCACTCGTGCCACCAAGGGTGTCGTGGGATCTGTGGCCTCAGAAGCTCTGGGCACTGCCTAGGCCTCCCCTGCCTCATCTCCGGTCCCAGGCCACCCACCTGCCATGGTCAGCCCGGAGCCCGGCTCCCTGAGAAGGCCCCCGGGCCCTGAGCCTGCCCTTCCCCGCAGGCTCACTCCCAGCCAGGCGTTATCACTTGATGCTTCCCACTTGCCTCTCGCGCCCGCTTGCCTTTGAACCCATCGGCACCTTGCGACTCCCCTGCCTTGGCTCGAGCTTCCCGGGCCTGGGCTGCCCGCCTCACCCTGACACACACACGCGCACATCTCCGCTGGCCTGGGTGCTGCGCTGGCATCTCTCACACTCGCCCCACCCTGTTACCATCGTCCACTTTGTCCTCTGTGCCTCCCACTCGTTTGCGAGTGCCTGGCAGGTGAGGGGCGCCCACCCGTGTGCTGGGCGCTTCTGTGTGCAGATCTGAGACAAACCTGTGGGCCCTGCGGCTGTACGTTTATGGTACCTGCGCATGTGTTTTGTATTTCTATCATTTAATAAACATTTCTGTGTCGGACTCTGGGCTGGATGTTGGCAATATCGAAACCAAACCGAACCAAACCATCCCCTTGCTTTCCAGGCGTCTAGCTGGGAGCCACAACAAATTCTGTGTGTGTGTGTGTGTGTGTGTGTGTGTGTGCGCGCGCGCGCGTGCAAGGAACCCCACCTCTGCCCCTCACGCACGCCCCCATGGTGGCCCTCCCTACCTGCGTGGGCAGGGGAAGCCACGACAGTTAAGGACCTTGGCAGCCCCCCAGCCCGCTAAGCCCCAGAGGCAGAGATCCCAGAGCAGGCCAGGGGCAAGGTCAGGGACAGACCATCCGGCCTGCCCACCTGCTGGGCCTTCCCTTTGCTATCGTCCCTCCCCCTCGGGTAGATGGATGAGTCGGAGCGGGTGAAGGGGGCTGCTCGACCGGGCATTCTTCCCCGTCATCCCTACAGCCCCCACAGTAGCCTTCCACCTGCACTTGGGCCCAGCCCTCTAGTCTGTTCTGTGTGCTGGCTTACTGCTCTCCATGGGGCCTCGATCGTCAGTCTGGGGGCCTGTGGCCGCCCCGGCAGCCCCTCGGGGTTGAAAAGGCCTGGGAGAGGAGTGGGGGGACGCACTCCAGCTCTCCAAGGCGGTTCCACGCCCACAGCTATTGAGACCCCACCCCCAGAGGCTCACTGAGGGTCCGGACTTCTGTGGCTCAAGGGCTCTGGGACTGTTGTGAATGCTCAGTCTCTTACCCTGCTGGCCCTGGCCCTGGGCACCCTGGGAGCACAGTCCTAGAAGTGCGTTTTGGGTGCCGCCTGCGAGAAAAATGAAAGCAGGTGGACCCAGAAGAGAAGGGGAAAATAGCCCAAGCTCCTCTGGTCCTATGCTGAATCCAGCTGCGGGGCCTTCTCTGCTGGAAGGCAGCTGGCCTCTTCGACTGGCCTGCCAGTCCCCCAGTTTGGACAGAGGGAGGTCCCATACAGGGTGTAGGAGCTCTGTCCCTATGAGGTCACCTCCTCTCCTCTCCTGAGAAGCCCCAATCCCGCCCCTCTCCCAGTGCCTCCTGCTTGGCCTCGGGGAGCCTGCTGGGCACGACGCCAGTTCCAAGTCAAAGCAAGGCAACAACCACCATCTTCCTCTTGGGCCAGGCTTTTCCTGAAGACTCCTTCCCCATCCCCACTCTCTGCTTGCCATCTGCCTGTTCTTTCTCACCTCCGACACGTCTTGGACATGGACTTCCCTTCTCCCTTTCCCCTGTTCCCAGCATCCCTCCATCCCTTCACCCCCAACCCCTACTGGAAGCTGGCCACAGTCCCACCCAGGAGGCCCTGGGGCCTGATCTCTGCTGGGGAGAGTTGGTTGGGTGGGGAAGGGCTCTGGGAGCTGGCGGGCCTGACAGTCGCTGGCTCGGGATGGCTTTGAGCATCACTGAGCCTCAGACCCCCCCAGTGGGGACCCTCCTGCTCTGGGCAGCTGCCTCGGGAGCAGCCCGATGTGTTCAGCATTTCACTGCCTTTGAAAGGCTGCCGCATCTGTGATGCTCAAAGACCATCCAAAGTGAGACCGAGAGATCCAATGACATGCCCCAAGTCACCTGGTCAGCTAGAAAGCGGCAGAGCTAGGACTCCCAGACAGGTAGGTCTTTGGACTCCCAGCGGCCACTACCCCAGGAGGCACGTGGGCTGCAAGGCCGTGGCCGCAGTGCAGCTGGGCATAGAGGGGAAGCCGAGGGGCGGCAGGCCGGGGGCAGTCACCTGGGAAAGGCGGCTCTGCGTGGCAGCCGCGCCCACCTCTCCCGGCCCTTCTATGGCCTGGCGCCCGGCCGGGGTGGTCGAGGCAGCCGGAGAGGCCCACGGCCGGGGTGCCCTCACCTGTACCCGGGCCTCGGTTAGATCCGTTCGCAGAGCCAGCTGCTCCCGGGCATACACATCAGGGTAGTGGGTTTTCTGGAAGACCTTCTCCAGCTCTTCCAGCTGGAACGTGCTGAAGGTCGTGCGGTTCCGGCGCTTCTTGCTCTTGCTCTTGGCCAGCTCCATGGAGTCAGGGAGTCCCGGGGACAGGGGGACCCGCAGGCTGGCCAGACAAGGGCCCGGGGAGCCTGGCAAGCTAGAGGGCCCGTCTCTGGGGCCCCCTCGGCAGTCCAAGGGCAGCTGGGGGAAGCTGGCAGCTTTGGAGGCCTTCTCCTCGGCTGCAATGGAAAACACAAAAAGGAGGATGGAAACCGAACCAGGGGTTTTTGTGGGTGGACTAGGGGAGGGGGCAGAAGGTTTGACGCTTCAGTCCCCGCCTCCCCCTTCCTTTCTCTTGCCTCGTCCCAGCAGCCACCCTCCATGGGAGACTGGCATTTGGAGGCCTTCTTGCTGAGCCTCCAGCTCAGGGGGCCCTGGGGAACCATGCGCTCTGCGGTCGGGGCGGATCTGCTGGGGCCAGAGGAGGGTTCATTTCGGGGAAGCGCTTTGTGGTGGTGCGGCCCACAGGGTGTGGAGGTGCCAGGACTGGCCCCCTGGGCAGGGCCTAGCTCAGAGGTGGGAGGAGGGGGTGAGCCCGGGGTGGCTGACATCTCCCGCTCCTGCCAGGAAGTGTCTCCTTGGCCCTGACTGCGGGGGCGGTGGTTCCCAGGTCCTCGTGCCCCTGCCTTACGTCCCAGGTCCAGGCAGGGGACAGACAGGGACATTCAGATCCCCTTTGGCCGGTGTGTGCCTCATTCTCTAGACCCCAAATCTCAGGGCAATGGCAAATCCCCCAGCCCCGGGGCATGAAGGACAAGATGGGGCAAAGAAGCATCCAAAAGAGATTGTCTCATTCCTCCGGAAATTGTGATGTTTGGGCCAAGACTTGAGCTCCAGCATTAGAGAGCAGGAGGGTCAAGGCTTGGGGGACCAGTGTCGAAACAGGACTCCGATCCCAACCCCATCGCTCTGGCCCTGGACGGCCCCCTCTCTCCTTGGCAGTTTCCGATGGCTCCCCCACTGCCCAGGATGAGCAAGCAGGGAGGGGGGGACCTGACTGCGGCTGGGCACGGTTCCCAGCAGCCCCGCTCAGACAGACACACTAACCCGCACTCGGGAGGCTTAGTGGAGCCCTGCCACAACCCTGTCATGGTGAAAAATAGGTCACTCTGACTGCTCCGCCCTCTCCTCCAGCGAGGACCCCCCAGCAGCACTGCCGTGAAATCCGGAGAGCCCGCTGGGACAGCAGAAGCGCAGCCACAAAGGCGCCCCACTGACTCACACAGCCCTGCCCTGGCCCTGGCCCATCCCCGGCAGGGGCCCGGGCCCCAGGACGCCCAGCAGGCTGGCACCAAGAGGCGGTTTCCTCCTTGGGACTTGGTGTCAGGATCACAGCTGTCATCGGGGAAGGATGGGACCAGAGAGATGAGACTCTCGGGTTCTGGCTCTGAGTTCCTGCCTGCATTATGGAGGGCAAGTCGGGCACAGTCCCCCTGAGCTGGAAGGTGGTCAGGGACCTCCCGGGACCACCCAGGCTGTGCAGGAAGCTCCAGGTTGTGCGAGGGTCCTGGAGGCCTGGTAGGGTCAGGGGGCCTGCCCTCGGGTACCAGGCACACAACTGGGGCGGAGCATCGAGGAGAAAGTGCTCTGGCCACTAGCTTCCATTCTTGGCCAACATGTTTTGGTTCCAGTGGTAGTTCCATGGGCAGCCGCTTAGGAAGAAGGACTCATGGAAGCTGAGCCAAATAATGGAAAATGGTCAGGGAGGGGCGCCTGGGTGGCTCAGTGGGTTAAAGCCTCTGCCTTCGGCTCAGGTCATGATCTCAGGGTCCTGGGATCAAGCCCCTCATCGGGCTCTCTGCTCAGCGGGGAGCCTGCTTCCCCCTCTCTCTCTGCCTACTTGTGATCTCTGTCAAATAAATAAATAAAATCTTAAAAAAAAAAAAGAAAAGAAAATGGTCAGGGAGAGTGGGAGACTGGGAGGAGACAGCGGGCCTCTAGCAGGTTTGCGAGGGGGGTCTTGGAGTCCTGGGTTCAGAGGGAGGTCCTGCTGGACTCCAGGCAAAAAAAGGGTGAGTGTGGCTCAGGGATGGGGGCGAGAGGAACAGTGACGTCACTGTAGGGGGCTCTCCAAAGTTCTGAGGCTTCACTCATCTGGCTCTTGGGCCTTCGGAACAGGATCTGCCCAGAGGAAGTGACTAGCTCTGGGCTCTGAGCTGCCAGAGTGAGAGATAAAAGCGCAGCAGGACTTTTCAGAATAGCACCCCCAGAAAAGGGGCCAAGTCTGCTGGCCTCCGCTGGCCTCCCATGCCTGCCCATTCTAGAGCCCTCCCAGGGGACCAGAGTACTTCTCCCGTCCTCATCGCCATGGGCCTGAAACATCCATCTTCCTGGAGGGCTCCGGGGAGAAGCAGGCAGTTCCCTCTTTGAGGGGACAGGGGCATGCCTCCTGGAATCTCTCCTGAAGAGCAAGGCGCAGTGGAGAAAAGAGGGGAGGTGGCATCAGCAAAGGCCTGCAGTCAAGGAAAGGAAGGAGAGGCAGCGCAAAGTTTTGAGTCTCAGTTTGTAAAGAGCAGGGTGCCCCGTGAGGCCCCGAGCACTTTCAGGGTACACTGGCGGTGTATGGGAGTCACCTGCACCTGGTGGGAACCCTGGGGGGTGAAAGGGGGAGTGTTGATGGTAGAGATTGGAATCCTGGGGCTCAGCACCAGGGGGTCCGCAGCCTGCACGACTGCAACACCACAGCGGAAGTCTGCCGGGCCTGAAAGACAGGAGCCAGGGCAAAAACCTCTGACGCAGCCACGGTGCTCAGTCCCCGGCTGGCTCCCACGCCCCGCTGCTCTCCGGCAGCCTGGCGGCCGCCAGAGCCCCCGCTAGCGGCTCGGGAGCGGTAGCGCTCCGGACGCCAGCCGGAAGCCCCACTGCCTTCTCAGCCAGCGCCCACTGAGGCCGCGGACCGAGCACCCGGCTTTCGGCCGCCGCGCGAAGTCTTGCTCCGCACCGTTTCCCACGCAATCCGCAGAGCTCGCAGAGGCCGGGGCTCTCGAAGCTCCGGCTGGTAACCTGAAGCCGTCGTGGGCACAAACTCCGGGCGCGGCACCCCAGTGGGGCCTTGTGCTCTCCCTAGAGTTTCCAGCTTTGGCCTAGACGCCTCAGCGTGGGGGCCCCCCGACCTGGAATCCTTCACGAGGTCTGCGATCGGTGCGGTGAGAGAGGCCTTCGGTGCTCCGCTCAGGGCCTCCGAGGTGGCGGGCGCGTTCCCAGTCAGAGAGCCAAGTCAGGGAACGGACCGGGCGGGCCCCGGCGGGGCGGAGCGGAGCGGGAAGGAACGGCCGGGCACTTCTCTGATCCTCTGAGAAGCCGCGCGCACGGGGCTCAAAGGGTGGCCGGCACCGCCAGGACGCGGCCAGGGTCTAGGGCAGGGCTGGGCGCTCTCGGCCAAGGGCACCGCAAAGAGCGGGAGAGGAGCGCCAGGCTCTCCAGCGCGCGACTGCGGGGCCTCGGCAAGATCGCGCCGCAGATGGGACGCAGCTGCGCGCTCACTGGAAACGCTCGGAGCCCGTCAATTGAGAAACCGGGAAATAAGGCGGGCTCCCCCTTTGCCGCCACTTCCCACCTGGTAGACTGCGTGGCCCTAGTCCCCCGGGGCCGTTCCCCCCCCCCCCCCAGCAGCCCCGCTCCGCCGCAGGGACGCAAGCGGCCCGCGCGCGCTCGAGTTCCGGCCCCGGCACCCAGGAGGCGAGCGGTGGCCGGGGTCCCAGGCTCCGCTCGCACCCGCCGCTCCTGTTTTTCGTTTGGCCCTTCCTCCGCTCAACTTGAATCGTTATTTTTCCTCTCCTACTTGCTCTCATTTTCCAGCTTTCTTCTCTTTTAGGGTGTCCCTTTTTTCCCTTTCATTTCTTTCTGCTTCTACTCTTCTTCGTCCTTTCCGTCCTCCATTTACCCGCTTCGTTCGATTGTTCCCTCCTCCGCTTGCTTTTTTCCTTCTGTTCTTCCGTTCGCTCTCCGTTTATTTCTTAAAGTTCTGTCCTGCTTGCCGATTTTCGTCTACCTCTCCTTCTTGCCTCTGTCCTCCGTTGTTTTGTTCAGTTTCCTTTTCCTTATTTTTAGTGGTCGTTCACACTCTTCGGTTTTACTTCTACGCATTTCGTTGCTGACACCCTCGCCGTCGCCGGGTCCCTCCACGCCTCGCCGCTCGTTCTGCCCCTGCGCTCTCCGCAGTGTGCCAGTCCCGGCGTCCCCGCAGTGCGTGCGGGATCCGGCGCGCCCAGCAGGACGCGGGCCCACGGGGTGGGTCCTGCCCGACGCGGCACGCCGAGCCAGCCCGGGTACCTGTCCCCAGCGGTGCTCATGGCGCTGCGCGGCCGCCGCCGTCTGGCTGGGATCAGAGGAGCCAGGCCAACTGCTTCTCATTAAGTCCCAACTGTGGTTTTTATCAGGAGAGCCTCTTTCAAAGGGCACAGACACGAAGCTCGGCGGACTCGCTCATTTCCTCCGCTGACCCCCACACACCTCCCCGCCCTCCCCGGCACATTCCCACCGCCCCGGCTGGGCGAAGGCCCGAGCTGCCTGGCCACTTGGTGGAGGCGGGCGAGGCGCCAGCGGGGTGGAGGCGTGTTGGGGCCGATCTCATAGCATCCAGCTCTGGGCCTAAGGTGCGGGCTGTGGCAGCGCAGATGGGGCCGGCGCCCAGACTCCTACAGGTCAGCCGGTGCAGCGGGTGGCGGCAGGGCTGCCGGGCGTGTGGCAGGCCCTGGCGTTCAGGCGCGTTCTCCGGAGATGGCGCGGTCCAACTGGCCTTGGCGCATGGGGCACCGGCCCAGGAGCCCGAGGCGCCCAGGGGATAGGCCCGCCGGGGCTGCTCTCGACGGCCCCGGCCGTGAGGATCCAGCGCGAGGAAGCCAAGACTGCGGGAAGGGCGGCCATCACCGTGCCTAACGACGGGGAGGCCAGGTTAGTCTGAGAAATAAGAACACAGTTATTCCGTATTGAGAACGGCCCCGGCGCTGCGGGACCAGCCGCGGCCGCGCCGCCGAATGCCTAACGCGCAGGCAGCGCCTTCCCCACGGAGGCTGGGCCTCGGGAGGAGAAGCCGGCGGAGGCCAGGCCGCAGCCCTCGGCTGAATCTTGCTTGGCCACTCTAGGTCGCGGCCCAAGCTCAGGGCCCTGAACCGGCGCCTCACACAAAAGCCGCGCTTCTCTCCCCGCATCGGGACCGAGGGTTCAGTGTGGCGCCCAGGCCCTGGGCCCGGTCCGGGCTTCTGGGTCGGTGGCAGTTCCAGGCCAACTCCGGCCAAGCGTGATTTCTCCTTCCCGCCTCCGGTCGCCTTCGGGCCTCACTGGGCCCGGGGACGTCGCCGCTCCACCCTCGCGCGACCTCCCGCCTCCCATTCCCGCCACGGGAGACACGCGAGGCTCTGCCTCCCGCGGGGCGCTGGCTTTGCCCGGCCGGGACCGGCGCCGGTGGGGCTTCTGAGGGGGCCGTGGCGGGGGGCTAGAGGGTCAGAGAGGCGAGAGCTGGGCGAGCGGGCGAGGGGAACGGGGAGGCCCGGGACGCCCGGGGAAGGGAAGGAGAGCTGGTCGGGGCTGCGCGCTACGCCCGCGCCGCGCGTTACCTTCCGCGGGGCCCTCGTAGAAGTGGCTGCCGTTGAGCGCCGGGCCGGGCCCGAGGTCCTGCAGGTACTTGGCGGGCGGCTTCGCCGGCTCGGGGAGGTAGGGCTCCAGGGGCCCGCAGGCCGGAAAACGGGTCAGGCGGGGGCCGCGGGGCGGCGCGGGGTGCAGGTGAGGCGCGCCGGCGGAGGTCCCCCGCGGGCCGGGTGGCTCGTCCCCCGCGGCCGCGTAGGGGCCGGGCCCGGGCCCCACGCCGAAAGGCGCGCTGCGCTCGGGGTCCATGCCGGCTCCCGGCGCACAGGCCGCGGGGGCTCCGGGGCTCGCGCTGCCCGTGCGGCCTGTGAGCGCCCGCCAAGGGGGAGGGACCTGGGCGCGGGGGCGCGGAGCCCCCGGGAGCGGCGCGCGCCGCGGGGGGCGGGGGGCAGGGGAGGGGGCCGCGCCTCTGACTTAATGCTGGAACCATCCACGTCACGTGCGGCCCCGCGCGGGTTAACCCCTCGGAGCCCGGGAGCCCCCTGGATTCACCCCAGCCCGCGTTCATCAGAGGCAGTTCGAGCACAGGGAGGAAGCCACCTTCTCTCGACGGCAGGGTCCCTTTTGTCTGCCCATCTTGGTGAGTCCCTTGCTCAGAGCAGCATCCTAGGTCCTTACATCCAGCCTGGTGGTTCTGGCCCCTGGAGGCGTGAGGCACGCCCAGCAAACACTCTCCCGACCTAAGCCAGGGATAAAGGCGGGGTGGGGGAGGGGCTGAGCTGGGACTTTACCTAACTCTCTGCTGGGAGCTGGAAAAACCTTGCCTCGGGCAGAAACACCTCCCTTGGGGATCCCTTGTTCCTCCCTGGGACAGGAGTTCTTGGGAAGAGGTGTGTGGAAACAGCTCTAATCCGGGGATGGCGGCTGGGAAGTTTGGGCCAGGGCGCTATCATTAATTAACTGTGGGACCTTGAACTGTCTCTAGTGTCTTCCTCTGACTCTGGAGCCTTTCTGTGTATTCCTGGTGGGTTTGAGAAGTAGAGGCTGAACCAGAAGGAGCAGGGAGACTTGCAGGGGCAGCTCGGGACTGGACAGGGTCCAGCAGAGGCTGTCTTTGGAGCAGGTGGAGGGGTACATAGAGGGTTTGGGGTTTGAACAGCAGGCATGGAGTGAATACCTTTCCAATGATCTGGAAGTGCATGGGGATCCACTGGAGAGAGGCTGGCTGCAGCCCAGACCCCAGGGCTTTGCTGTCCCAGGCCTGCCCTTTTGCAGGGAGGAGAGGGTAGGGTGGCATCTCCTAGGAGTTGAGTCTCCCCCGCCAAAAGGATACATAGGACTAGGGAAGTAGCTTGGAATTTCTGAGAAGAGAAACAGCCCCCACCCTAAGATCAGAGAAGACATTCCTGACCTGGGACCCTGCTCCCTTCTGTGGATTGAGGAGTCCCTAAGTATGGGTTATGCTGCTTTTTACTTTTGGTGCCTCCAGACTAGTGAGAGGGACGGGGAGTCAAACATCATTTGTATTTCATTTGAATTCTCAATTTTTAAAGGAATCTAAGAGGCCTGGTGTGAACACCTCCCTCTTCCGCCGGGGGCTTAGAGGGGGTTTCGTGGCTGTCCTCAGCCAGAGTTGGGCTGTAAATCAAGGCCAAACAGGAACCAGAAGCCTTGCATCTCACAAGTAGTCATTAAGCCATTATTAAACATACCATAACTTCTCTGAAGCCTTATTGGTTTAAACACCACATTGGAGGCATTATGGCCATTAGGGCCCCTGATCACAGGCTGCAGACTGAGCTAGTGAGGTGGGAGCACCTGGGGCTGGTATTTCCAGCCAAGAGAGAGGTTCAGCTCAGAATTAAGTATTCCTCTCTGGCCTCACCAGGGGGATCCATTCTCCGGGATCCAGTGGCTCGAAGCTCTGGGCAATCTATTTGCCTCGGTCCCTTTTGCACATTAGGAAGGTTTTCCGATGGCTCTTGGGCTTAGGGCTGTGGATATTGTTGACTCTTCAGGACAATGTCAATGTCAACGCAGGACACCACTTCTGTTCCACAAAGGAATCGAGGAGCTTACCGTGAGAGATGCACAGAAGACGCAGGAAAAACATCACCAACAGTTTAGACAGGGCAGGCCGGCTTAAATGCCAAGTGTTTTGCCTCAGGTGATAAACCTTTCTTAGCCTCAGTTTCCCTGTCGTAAAAATGGGCCGTGCATGCGGAGGAAGGGTGTTGGAGAAGCACTTATGTTTTGATGGATGTGACGCACTGGGTTGGTTTATGAGGTTATTATTACCATTATGATATCCAAGAGACGGCAATTGGCGGAAGGTTCCTGACCCCGGGGGCTGAATGGGCTAGAGGCTGGGGCGGATCAGAGAGACCTAGAAACCCACAGCCCTGCCCAAGCGCAGAAGCTCCTCCTGCCATTCCCCACTCTCTGACCAGAACCAATTTCCACGCTGCCAAGTGAACTGAGGCCGAAGCAAACCCCACCTTACATTTAGATCGGATGGGTAGATAGAGTTGCCCTCTGGGTGGCTTTTTCTCCCAGGGTCATGCGAGGCAGGGTACACTTTCCTGTTGCCCTTTCAAACCACTAGTGCAAACTCTTTATCTCTCTGAGATCTGGGGAGAGTTTAATGGGGCAGAGTGCACACAAAAGTGGCACTCTTAGAGTCGTCCATTAGGAGGACTGAGAGATCCTGGAGTACCACAGGGGCCCTCATCTTACAGATAAAAACAATGGCTAATACGTCTTCCTGCGTGCCAGCCACTATCCAATGTATCCTACAGACACGGGTTTATTTAATCCTCCCCTCTCCAAGAAGCAGGCACAATTATTATCCCCATTTTACAGAGAAGAGACTGAGGCCACAGAAGGGAGCCAATTGTCCAGGGTGGCCACGGCCACTTCGTGGCAGAACCAGAATTGATGCCCAGATCCGTGGTCCCCCGCCTAACACCAAGCACTGCTCGGTCCTTCTTCCTTGGCTAACACGACAAAGCTGAAATCATCCAGTGCACACCCTCATGTTCCCAGCGGAAGGTTGGGACTTTTCCCTGAAAAGGAAGTCGAGGCCAGAGTGGACTCGGGACAGAGGTGGTCCAAGGTGGAACCACAGCGCCGCCTTCCTGCCCACGGAGTGGCACTTTGCGGAGACACGCCGCCTCTCATGCGGGGGTGGCCAGGGTGGCTGCGACAGTGGGTGCAGGGTGGTTTCTGCTAAACTGAGACCAAGTGAAACAGAGCGGCGAACACCTGAGAGGTTTTACGACCCACTGGTGCGACCAGATGTGGGGCAGCGTCGTAAGAGAACGTGTGAGTTCCCCACGCCTGCTGTTTGATAACCACGTGCATCGCGATAGCATCTGTCACTGCTGTATGATCCATGGAGTAAGTGAGGACTGACACGATGATCCAGATGGTTCTAGTCCTATCACGAAAAACCTTAAAACAACAATAACAACCAACTTCCCACCTGCTGAGAAAAACTACTCTTAAAATAACAGTGGTACTTACTGGCTGTGTCTAGGGCAGCTGTTTTGCACCAGCCAATTGCGTCGTCCATACATTCCCCAGAAGGACCTACTATGTGGCAGGCACGGTGTGTGCGGGCACTGAGATACTAGACGTGCTTCCTGCCTTCGTGGAGCACACACTTAGCCGGAGTGGGAAGGTCTCCCCCACGACAAAATCAGCACTGGGATGTGAATTAGGATGGAAACTGGTTTTGGGAGCAGAGTTCCTGGCTTCTAGCCTCACCTGGGAGGTCGGTTCTAGAATCAGAGAAGCAGCCCCAACTCCCACTCTCTCTCATTTTCGACTTCCCTCAGCCTACACCACGGGAAGGTGAAGGCTCCTTCCCTTTCCCCAGTGGATATCTGAAAGGGGTCGGAACAACGGGAAAGATGTCACCTCAGATCGGACATATATAAAACTTCCTTCCAGACGGGAAAGACTCAGTTGCTTTTTTTTTTTTTTCCCTCGCAGGGAAGACCGTTGCTATTGCCCTTGTCCTGTTTAGACTCTGAAATCCTAAATTGATCCCTATGAAAATTCTGGGTTTGGGAGCCCAAGGAGATTGTTTCTCATTAGTGACATTCTTCCTGGAAGGTCAGGCTAAGGAATGGTAAATAAACCCTCAGATCCGGTGCTTCCTCCTCACCCATGATATTCAAAAGAAAGAAAGAAGGGGGTGGGGAGCTTTTTGCTGTAGAGACCCAGAATCCTGGGCTGACAATCCAGCTGCAGTCTGGGCTTTGGGGTGAAATTTCTGGGACGTCAGGGAGCTATTTTTGCTCTTCTGTTCATTTGATCTCTTTCCTTGGGACAGCCACTTAACCCATCGTACCTCAGTTTCTCCCCTGGAAAACGAGAGCAATGATTTTGTAGTGTAGCTTTGCTGGAATGAACACAACAGTGTTTAGACAGATGTTTCTTGAGCCTGACTCCACCCTGAACCTATATTTCTCTGCTTACGCTCTCTGCCCACCTCCCTGGGGTCAGGTTGGGATGGGGGCAGTGGACGGGGGGGGGGGGGGGGCTGTGTCTCGGGTGTGTCCTGAGTGCCTCGTCTGGCCTGATGGCTGCCTTACTGCCTTTGTGTGAAGGTAAGCGGGGTCTGTGGCAAATGCCAGCGCAGACCAGGAGAAGTCACTTTGTGGGAGAGCTTCTTTACACCATTCTTGGTGTAAAGCAGAAGGAGACAGATTTGGACTCCTTGGCAATTCTGTCACGCTGATAAATTGATACGGTGCCTGTGTTTCTCCGTCGAGCCTGTACTGAGTGCCTGCCATGTGCCAGACTGTGGGGCCGCACAGCGAAGACGGAGTCGGAGGACAGGAGCCCTACTCCCAGGGCTTTTCCAGGCTGGCAGGGGACGCACAGAGCAATGGGCACTTAGATCACAGGCTGTGTCGTGCTGGCAGGAAGCACAGGGGCCGTGGTGGCCATGAGATGGGCACCTGTCCCAGCCTTGGGCTGGGGGCGGCCAGTCATGGGACACTTCCAGGTAGAAAGAGGGGCTTAGCAGGGAAGGGGGTGCGGAGCGGGCAGGGAGAGAGGGCATCCAGAGAGAACAGCCCAGTGGTGGGAAAGAGGAAGCCATGTTTGGAAAAGAACGTGGATTGGTTGAACAGCTGGGGCCAGGGCAGGAAGAGTCCGGGCTGAAGTGGGAGGAAGAGAGACAGAGGTGGAGGCGTCCACCCGAATCAAGAGAGACTCCAGGGGGAGGGCAGCATGGTTCCACTGACATCCATCCGTGCACGGTGTCCGTCTGCCAAGCCCAGCTTCGAGCACTGGGTCTGCAAGTGGGAGATGTGAGGGAGCAAGCCCCGGAGCCCAGAAGTCCCCCGACTTTAGGGGGGCATGAGACCCATACCTGGCAGGCAGGTAGTAAGAAAGCCTGTCGAGTAGAAGCAGAGAAGCAACAGAACAACGTGCTCGTCTATTGGCTGGGCGCCCTGAGGATGGAGAGTTGGCGGAGGGCGGAGGAGCCGTGTGCGGCTGGCTGAGCATGGCGATCTGGGAGATCCTTCCTTAGCAGAGCTCTGGCTCTTCCCGGGAATGCTGGCCGGGGCACCTCTTGAACTCATTTCAGCAGGAAATCAATCGGTTACAGAGTGTAGATTCCAGATTTGTTGTTTTTACGGGGCTAACAAGTATGTAATTAGCACATCTGGGGCCCTTCCAGGGAAATGCAAACATAGACCATCGAACACCCTTAGAGATGTGAGTGGGACCCACCCCGGAGTTCTGGAAGGAGCTCACCACCATGTCACAGAGACATCCAGTCCAGTCCAGGGGCTGCTTCCGCGCTGGAGGGAGAGAGAGCGGGCGAACACCAGGTCTGAACTTTACTAGAGACTGGGAGAAAAGCAAGTGACAAGGCTCAAAGGGCCTCTGCGTGGCCTCCTCTGGAGTCAGCTAGGGAGGAGAGGTAGTGGGCTGAGTAATGATAACGCCCACCGCTCACCGAGCACCTTCAATGTGCCCGGCAAACACCATCTTGTTGCGTCTTCCTGTTGGCATTAATAGTCCCATTTTAACAAATGAAGACGCGGAGATTGGCCTGTGTGTCGGTTTTCCAATACTGCTTAGCAAATCACCCCAAAACTCGGTGGGCTTACCACAACATCAGTCGGTGGCTACGAGTCAAGGATTCAGGAGCAGTTTGAGTGGTCTGTCTTGGGGTGTCTCAAGACCCCAACTCAGATATTGGCTCGGCTGCAGGACTCCGAGGTGTGGTGTGGGCTGCAGGATGGATTTCCACAGTGGCTCGCTCCCATAGTCGGCAGGTTGGTGTTGGCTGTTGATGGGAGGCCCCAGCTCCCCCCATTGGGGGGAGTGCCTCTCCACCTGGCTGCTTGGGTGTCCTCACAGCCTGACAGCTGGCTTCCCCCACAGCCAATGATCTGAGAGACCCAGGTACAAGGTGCAATGTGGGTTATGACCCAGCCTTGGGATGCGCGCGCGCATGCATGCGCGCACACTTCGGCCATATTGGACTGACCACACGGTTCTGATTGGTTCTGATTGAGAGGTTCCCACCGGTGCGGGGCCAGTGGGGAGGCTGACGACCACAGACGAGCTCAGAAAACTGCCCAGATCCCACGGCTGCGGAGAGTGGCCTGACTCCGTGGGGAGGCTCGAAGGCCACACGTTGGCTCAGAGAGACCGGCTACGTTGATGAGTTAAGAGGCCCTCGGGGGCAGGGAGCCTGGCAGGCAAGTGGCAAAGCCCAGTGGGTAGTGAGAGCCACACTCACTGCCTGTCCTGGGAGAGACTGGGGAGATACGGAAATAGGGACAAGGTGTGCCCTGGTCTTTTCTGCACCCAGAGTGTCAGCGTCCACAGCGCACAGACTCCTAGGGGCTCTCTCAGGGCAGCGAGCTGATCTCAGGGCTCCCCTGGGCTCTCGTTCATGTGGGTGAAGGAAGGAAGCAGGCTCACCTTTTCCCTGCGCGGGGTACTAGAATATTCTATTTGCATTGCTGTCTGCTTAGCAAGGGGAACACCGGCCTTAGACCTTGAATTGAGCGATTGGGAGTGGGAGTGGGGGGGAGCAGTGTTCAGAGCCCCCTATGAGTTAGGTCTGAACCAGGCACTCTACTTTTTAAAACGGCATAGAACCCACCCAGGAGGTAGATGCTATTATTTCTACTTCCTAATTGATGATACAGAACTCGGAGAATGAAGTCCGTTGTCCAAGGTGTCATACACTTCCTCAATCATGGAACCAGGAGGGGTCCCAGGCAGGCGCCCTAATCAGCTTGTGCCCTCTCCAGCCTGCTGTGCTGCCTTCAGTCGCCTCGGGACAGATGAGGGCTGTGCTTTCTTTCCCTTCGGCCGTTCGGGGGATCTGAGCACTGGGTGGGGCAGAGACCACCCTGGGCAGAATTGGGGGCTGGGGGGCTAAAAACGCACCCCTACGCCAAATTCTGGGTGGATCCTTCTTACTAGTTTTTTTTTTCTCCTGGGGAGACGAACTGGGGACACATGAACAAATCCCGAGGGATACGAGGATGGTTGGTAAGCGTGAGCCGGGCTGTCCTGGCGGAGGAACAGACATAAGTGGGAAGGTGCGGTGTACTCCGAGTCACCTCCGGGTGGAGAAGAACACCGCTGCGTGGTCGCGAGCATATCGGCACCCGTGGCTGGACTCCCAGCCGCACAGCCCTGGGGACCAAAGCAAAGGGCCACTCCCCTGTGCAGAGAGCCCCTGGAGATTTCGGAGCTCAGCCTGAGAAGATGCGAAGGATCTGAACAGATGGAGGGGAGGGGAGTTGCTGAGCCCAGGTCAGGCGGACACGGTGTGTCTAAGCCCAGGTTGTGTGAAGGGCTAGCAGGTGGGACAGAGACGGGCTGGGCGGGACCAGAATGTGGCACGTGTGGGAAAGGGAGCCTTCTTTCTTTTAGACAGCAGGAGCCACTGGGGAGTAGTGAGAAGCCCTTGCAGGAGGCCTGGCCCTTACTGAGTGTTTGGTAAGTGTTGGTATTATTACGGTTGTTGTTATTCAGCAGGAGAAGGAGAGCTGTGCTGTGGGAAGAGAATTTTGGTGGCCTGAGCAGAATAATAGTAGTAACGATGCTATCTAATGTTTATTGAGCAGTTACTACGGGCCGGGCGCTTTAAGTACACTTAGTGAATTCTGATTTTCTTATGAGGCAAGTACCCCATCACCATTTTACCGCTGAGAAAACTCGGGCACCGAGAGAGTCAGTCACTTGCCCAAGGTCGCGGGGGCACATAGGACAAGGGAACACAGTGTGTAAGAGAGTGGTCCTGGCATGAGGTGACTAAGGCCTGAACTGGGGTGTGGCCGAGGGGATGAAGAGGGCTGGCTGGAGGCAAGAGGTGTTTAGTGGGAAGAAGTGACAGACTTATTGTCATGGGGGTGGGGGGAGTTGTGGCGTACGGATGACCAGCAGCCCGGGAGAATGGCTGCTGCAGAGACAGGGCACAGGAATGTCTTCCGGGGACATTTGGAACCCCTGAGGCAGACACCCATCCGGAAAGGGGCCCTTCACTCCCTACATGTTGTCGACTGCAAAGTCAAGGCTACCCTCTGGACTTTGGGGGCAGAGGGCGAAGGCTCCCCATGGGCTTGCCGGGGCCTGGAATCCTGTGATCGCCGCCCTCCTGGGGACAGCACTAGGCATACCGGGGGCCGAGCGAGAATGGGTCTGCATGCTGGCCCCTCAGAGAGCCTGGGCCCTGGCGGTGAGGCCTCCACTCGGGTTGGAGGTAGAGAGGCAGAGAGCCCGGTCCTGGGGTGGGCATGATTCCTGGGGAGGAATCCCGAGCAGGATCCTTCGGCCACCGGGTAGAGGACAGTGGAGACGACCAGGCCTGCAGCTGTTTTGAGTCAATCCGTGACGATTATGAAACACTGGGTCCCTTTAAATGGGAGTGGAGAGCCCAAGCCCTCGGCTTCAGGGAAGGTGACTCTCTCCGCAGAGGTCCCGAACTTTGGGATTGAGGTGACAGTGGTGATTTTAGAAGCAGCTCCTGCCCTTGGGGGTGGGGGTGCTGTGCCAGGCCAGGGGTCTGGGTGCGGGGGCATCGGGGGGTGTTGGTCTGCCGTGGGGTGCGAACACGGGGAGTGCCTGTGTGGAATATGTGTGGCTGGGTCTCCCTATTTGGGAGACGCCTCAAAGCCCTGCGTCTGCTTTGGGGGCCCCTTGCAGCCGAAACAGGCAAGCCCCGGATTTGGCGGGGTCCGTGCAGGGGAGGGCGACGTCTGGGCAAAAAGCAGCTCTGTAAGCACATTCACACCAGACCCATTGGACAAAGAGACCGGATATTTTGCTATTTGATAAACTCCGTAAAACAGAGGAGCTGAGTGATTTTGCTGCTGCCTGAATGGAGGGATTCTAAGAACTCATGCCAAGAAGATAAATAAGGCCGCGGCTCCAGGAGAGGAGCTGAAACAAATGTGCAGCGAGAGGTACATCAAAGTAAAACTAGTTCTCCTGACGACCGGCGGTTCTGCGTGTGGCGAAGTGTGTGCGTGTGTGTGTGTGTGTGTCGGGGCAAGTGTCTGGCAGACGCCAGGCTGTGTCGAGGGGCCCAGAGATGTACCCTGGGCTCCTGCCAGCCCCTCGGAAGGCAGCCCTCTACACAACAGGCCTGCTTGGGATTTGGTTAAGATCAGGCCCAGCCCTGCTTGGTACAAAGCGAAACCAGTGTTAGCCACTGTGGGGAGAGTGAGGCCCCGCAGTCAGGCAGCTGGGGTTAATTCCGACTGGAATACGGGTGCGCCGAGGGGTCAGGAATCCCTCAGGGGGCAGGGCCGGCAGCCCACATTGTCCATTCGAAAGATTTATTCTGTCCCGATGACGGGGTGCAAGCTTGAGAGGATAGGAACATCAAGCCTCGCGTATTTGGTTCCAAGCAGGTGAGGGGGAAGGACAGGGGCCTGGAGATAGAACAGAATACTAGGTCGAGATGGCCATCACCCAGACCTCACGATGGTCCTCGGCCCGGCACCAGCAGCATCAGGGAACTTGCTAGAAAGGCAAATAAATGATTGGCCCTACCCCGGACTTCCCAAGCCAGAAAGTCTTGTGGGTGCGGCCCAGCAAACTTTGGCCTGCCATTTTTTTTTTCTGGGCGATGCTGATGGCGTCTTCAGCTCGAGCACGGCTGATCTAGGCTGTCATCTTCATTTAAAAACGAAGCAAGGGAGGCCTGGAGAGGGAACCTTTGCCAAGAGCATATAGCTAATTAGGACACAGCCACGCCCCCCCCTCACCCATATGTTCTCAGCTATTTATTTTGAAAATAACATGGGGGGTGTTTAATAAATTTTTTCTTGGAGGCAGTTGTTATGTTTATATATTTTCCATTTGTTAATAAGCTATTTAGATCAGCAGTGTTGCCGGGGCTCAGACCATGGAGTTATTTGCTATAAAGTTCAGGTTCTGGGAAGTGGACTCTCCAGTGAGGCCCCAAGGCCAGGCAGCCCGGCCATGTCCCCCCAGCGCCCCCCCCCCCAAGTCACCAGCACCTTCTTCCCCTCTCTGTCTGTAACTACACCACCAGCCCCACACGCTCGCTCCCTGCAGATGTTTTGGTCAATAATCCCTCCCTCCGTCTGCCTGCGAGGCCAAGTGTGGGTAGACGGGACGTGGTGGTGGGATTAGCTGCGCCCACTGGCTTCCCCGGGAAGACCTGCCTCCCCTTCCGGCAGCGGCTCTTGCGGTGGGCCCAGCATGTTTCCAATATCGCCTCCGTGTTTTCCCCAACGGAGTAACGCTTTAATGGGGCAGATTTGTTCTCTGTAGGGAAACATGTGGGCTCCTGTCAGACGCCGGGAGAGTGAGCTGCCCTCCGTCATGCCATCTGGTCACCTCTTGGGGCTCCCATCCCCGAGCTCAGGACAAGGGCAGTTTTCTGGAGCCGTCGGTGTGAGGAGTGAGGGGGTCTCAGAGACTTTTGGGTGAGTAACTCTACTACAAGAGCCGAACCGTGATAGATTGTGTGTTTACATCAGCCCCAGTTCTGGAAAGTTCGCATGAAACTTCTGTTGTGGTCTGAATTCAAACGGTCAAGGAACTGCCGTGTCTAGGGTCAACTGGGCCTTAGGGCAGAATCGAAACGCGCTTCCTTCCTCCTCCAACGGCCTACCTGGGGATGGTTGGTGAGAGGGTGGGGGGAGGAGGCCCCCTTCTGTCAGAGAGAGCCTTCCCTGGCCCCCAACCTTACTAAACTAAGGACCTGACCTCCTGGGAACTTGCTTTTCTTTGCCTGAGTCCAGGATTCTTTCCTGAGCCCTGAAGTTTTTGAAGCTGGAATTCCTAAGCTTCAAGAGAGCAGGACGGTTTGCATGATTCCCCAACATCGTCCTGGGGCTCCTCCTGCCCAACTAGGGGTCCATAACCTGCAGTTAAGTAATTAAAGGTAATTGAAGTTTATTTCATTTTGAGCATTTCACAAAGCCCTAGAGATAATTGGGTTTTCCCTGGGGTGTTGCAAAACTGGATTTGGAAATCTCAGATCAAGAGAACCATTGGGCAATGGATGATGGAGACAAAGGAGAAAAGGAGAGAGAAAGAAGCGAGGGAGAGGAAGGAAAGACAGCTTTCTGTTTCCACTGGGTTTTCCCACTGCGCTGGAGGGCTCTGGCGGGTTTAAGGGTGATTTGATCCCAAGACTGTTGATTCCATTCCCAAGTAGCAAGAACAGACCCAGCCAGAGCCCAAGCATCAACGGGAAAGAGACAAAGAGAGTCCCTCCCTGGGTCCCTCCCACCCAGTTAAGGACAGTATCAGCCCAAGAGGGGACACCCTGCGTTCTCGAACCTCCTTTCCCCCTGCTCCACAAAAACCCTAAAGGATTTTAGGGAAGCCCCTCTTTCTGGATGTGAAGTCTGCTGATTTGAATTGGGACCCTGGAAACTTGCCTCCTGCCCCAAAAGATTTATTTTATTAAGTGGTCCACACCTGAAAGTAATTCAGTCTCTCAGCATGGGTTTGGGGGCTGCGGAGGGAGGACCGAGGCGCGGCGGCGGCGGCGGCCAGTCCCTCGGCAGCTCCGCGTCCTGCGCCCCCCGGAGCCGTGGTCTATTCGCCACTCCTGCACCGCGCACCGGCCTCCCGCGCCGGCCTTGCGGAGAGCGGCCGTGCGCTCGAGCGGGGTAGGGCTGAGTGTGGGTAGGGGCTGCGCCCAGCGTCGCGCCCCCGCCCCGTGCCTCCGGACCTGCTGATCCCGGTGCCCGCGTCCAGTCCGCGGAGATTGTTTGCCGCGGGCCCAGGAATCCCCTCCCAAAATGGGAATGAGAGAGAGATTGAAATAGATAAAAGCATTCAAAGTTTAATGTCAACATCAAATCTCTATAAAACCAGATCAAAGGGAACAGGCGCTTGGTTTCTTCCGGGATTGCCTGGGGCCCTGGGGCTCGGGGAGCCCCGAAGATGGAGCCCCAGGCCGCCCGGCGCGCTCTTCTCTCCAGCCGGGGCCTCGGACTCCAGCACCGCGGCCCGGAGCCCGGAGCCCGAGCCCGGCCGGGGCGCACGCGGGCGGGACGGACGCAGTGCCCGTGAACTTGAGGCCTGGGAAACTGACGGCAGCCCATAGGTTGTCCGCCGCGCGGCCAGAGTGGCCGGGAGCCGAGCCGGAGGCGACCGTCCGAGGAAACGCGCCAGCAGAGAGCGCGTCTCCCCGGGGTCCGCGACGGACAGATGGCCCGACGGACGGGCGGCCAGAGACAGGCGGCCGGCTGTCGGCTGCTCCGAACCCGCCGCTGCGGCTCGCTTCCCGGCCGCCTGTGGGGGCCGCGGGTCCACCGGGCCCCCGATGGCCGCGTTGCGTGGGTTGTCTGCGCCCTGCCCTGCGGGCTCCCGCGCCTTCCCGGGGCTCCCGCGGCGTCCGCCCAGCCTCTGCTTTCGTTTTCTCCTGCCCTTTCGCAGTTCCATCTTTCGAGAAACAGACGTGTGCGTTTCCCTTTCCGTTCCCGAAATGATTCTTCTAAGGTGAATGACTCCAAATGGAGCTTTCTTCCCGTGGTCACTGGGAGACTGTGCAGGAGTGAATCTCCCGGGCGTTTCCAGCAGACCCGTACTTGGGCTCTTGTGCCATCATAAACCTGCAATCTAACAGAGCCTTCCAAGGTTAAGGCCACAGGAAATGTGAAGATAAACCCTCACATCTTGCGGATAAATATGGAGAACTGTATTAGTAGCAAAATTAGTCTCCTTCTCTCATCCCACATAAAAAATAATTGTAAATTAAGGAAGTGCTCTGCGTGTATGAGTTTTAGCATTCCACTCCTCCAGACATAAATTTCCATGTCTGCAGAGCCAGATCGTAGGTAAAACCACATGTCTGTTCCCTGTGCCTGTATGCGCTGGCCCAGTTCTAGGGCAGCGACACAGGGTTCCTGGTGCCGGACCATGGGAGAAGGGTCCCTGGATGGGCACGCGCGGAGGGCCAATGTGTGTTTGGAGACCTGGGGGAAATACCCAGGACTCGGACTGGTAAATAACGGATCAAAGAGGATTTCACCTCATACATAGTCTGAAATTACAGGAAATCCATTTGCAGAAAAAGAGGCTGAAAAATTAAAGAGAGGCCAAGGAAATGAGGTTGTTGCTGTGGAAGGAAGGAAGGGAGGGAGAGAGAGAGAGAAAGAAAAAAGAAAAAGAAAGAAGACACAATGTAAAGAGACAGATATAGTGCTGAAAGACACTAAAAGGATGGAAATGTCACGGAAAGACAGATGACAAGAGGGAACCGTAGAGAGAAGAAGAAGAGAGAGAGAACACTCTTAGAAAAAGAAACGTGGAAAGAGAGATGGAGAAGAGAGACAGACGGAAGGAGAAAGAAACATAAGAAGTCGTGGAAGAAGAGAGACATCAGGAAGGATGGAGACAAAGAGCCTGAGCCCAGGCTGGGGGTGGGGTGGGTGGGGAGGAGGAGATAGAAGCTCTGGAAGCCGGGAACCTTCCCAGGGCTAGGCGCCTCCCCAGGGCCTCGCTTCTCAGATTTCCCCAACGCAAGGGAAATCCAGGGAAGCCTTTGTGGGCGCCGTTTGTTTGCTCCAGACCCGGATCTGATGATGCCGTTGATTTGGTTTTTAAACAGTGGGTTTGCAGCCTTCTGGGCTGGGCCAGGGGTCTGCTAGCCGTCCCCAACCCTGCAGATTGGATTGAATTTCGGCCACTTTGATGGTCCTATGATTGTCTCCCAGTTTTCCAATTTCCAATCCCCTCCGCCCGGCTGGGGGTTGAAGAGGGACTTTAAAGACGCCTTTGATAACGTCTCACGGTTACATATTTCCATAACAATTTTATTTACCAGACCGTTATGTCTGATGCAGCCCCAGATGTTCTGTGGGAGAGAAAGGGAACCAGTCCCCTGTGTCCCAGCCTGCTAGGCCCTGGCGAGCGGCTCGGGGAGGCCAGCTCTGCTGCGGGACCCAGGGCGCTTCTGTCGTCTTGTTGCCCCTACCCCCAACTCTTCCTTGGCCACACTCTCTGAATCCTTCTCAGGGCCAGAGACCCATCCTCTGTACATGGCTCTGGCACTGGTGCGGCCCTAAATGTCTCTTTTCCACCCAGACTTCCCTATGCTGGATCGCCTTCCACGCGCTCTGCTTGGTGACACTTCGTCGAGTGGATAAACCGCTCTGGGCTCATGTCTTAGTGGGGCAAATTGATTCCAGGTGCCCCTTCCGGAGAATTTTAACAGGCCTTTCTGGAGACACAGTGCCCTGAGGAGCATGAGGAGACTTGACTTACCTCAAACAAATTTATCGAATAGTACTGGGTGAAGGCACTGGGATGGACGCAAGAAGCAATCAGCATGCCTGCCTCTTAGGGAGTGCGGCGCCTGCATTGCTGGGGAAATGAGATGTGTCTGCCCATAACTTGAGCCGAAGGCTGAGTGCATGTGAAGAATTCGGGGAAAGAGGTGCGATGAAGGGGCTTTGGCGCTCAGAGGCAGCAAAACAACTGGCTGGTGACATCTGGGAAAGCTTCATGGAGGAGGCGGCCCCTTCTCTGGGTTCCGGAGGACATGCAAGGCTAGACTGTGTGGTAATGGGGACCGTTAGGCACTGCGATGGGAAGATGGGTGAGACTTTGGGAGGCAGGGGCATTTTTTTGGTGCTCTCCCCCCACACCAGACCTGGGTAGTTGTTGGAGCAAATGTCTCTCATTCGATTCGTTTCACCCAACATGTGTTGCAGTGGGGGACCAAAGTGGGCATGTGCTGGGCACTGGGGCACAGAGATGGAGGAGACAGGCTCCTGCCCTCCTGGGCACTGTTGGTATAGATCATGTTCTACAGAATTCCAAGGGGCTGCTCAGGGCTGCGGGGCAGAGGAAGGGGAAGCCAAGCAGTTAGCGGCCAGCCCCCACCGCAGCAGAGCAATTCCACTTTTCCACTGGGGTTCCATGTAAAATTTCCTTTGGGATAAAAGAAGGGTTGTGCTGCTTTAAAAGAAAGAAAATCCCTAGGTCATAGGAGCTTGTGCATAATGAAAAAATAGCCAAGCGAACCGTTCAGTGAAAGCGTGAGAGTGCGTCAGAAACCGAAGATGGTGATTAAGCCAGAATCCGATCCTGGACACCCGAGTTTCCATGAAAAAATTGCCAAGTCCCTTCTATACGTTCCCTGTCTGTCCATGGCCTATGGCTAAAGCGCACATCAAGTCCCAGGTTGCCGTTTTCTCTAGCCTTGTCTTCCCACATCCTGCTCTTTTCTCCCACTCCCCAGCTGGTTGGGAGTGGCTGGGTTCCAGCTGTTCCAAGAACACCCAGGGGCCCTATCCTAGTGATACCTCAGGACCATCTCAAAGATGGGGGTGTCCAGGGGACTAAGCTCAGCTGCTGTCAGAACCCCCCCCCCAGCTTGTTAGATCCTGTGAGTTGCAATACAACAAACTGCCACCAGGGGGCAGGACAGAAACATGGGGTCCTGTTCTCTGAGGGTCAGGCTTGATTTTGGCCATAGTCGCGCTCTAAGCACTGCCCTGTTGGGAAGACTAAGATGAGTGCATGCAGCCCCTGCCTGCAAGAGGCTTACAGTCCCATGGTGACTTCAGTGATACAGATCTCTGCTCCTTAAGTGGGCAGCTGAGTCTGTTGGAGTTGTAGCTCGAGCCCCTAACCTCTTCCAGCACCTCCCCAGCAGTCCTTGATGTGCCCCGGCTGCCTGGCCTCCCCTCTGGGTCCCCACTGGCTTCTCTGGCTGCAAGGACGGAGGCCAAAGGAGGCTAGGCTTGACTCTGCCTCCCCATGATGCCCCAGACACACTGACTGTTGTAGGCTCCCTGCAGATGGGGCCCTTGAGGGAAGAGGATGGCAGAGCCCAAGAGAAAGGCCTCTCAGCTGGGGGAAAAGCCAGCTCTGATCCTCCCACCTTTCATCTCAGGGACCACCCTCCCCCTACCTGGGCTGGGTCTGCCCTCAGGCGGGCTGTGCTTCCCCCTCCCACTCCCCCGCTGGGAAGGGTGGGGGGAGGCCCCTTGTACTGGGTTGGGGTGGATGCCCCCCCAGGCTAGGTGTGCGCCATGTGCATATGTGGGTGTGTTGGCGGGGTGGCGTGGGTAATGGGCTGCGGGAGTTCAGACTGCTGAGGGGTCCCCACTTCCAGCTGCCCTCAGTACCTTACCCCCTCCACCCAAAGACATGCTTAAGAGCCCCCATCCCGCACAGGACACTGTGTGGGGAGGCAGAGCCAGGAGTAGGTGCAGTCCCCACCCTGGGGGGTTTGGAGGGGCAGACGGGAAAGATGTTTCCCAGAAACGTGCCCGGGAGGCACTGCGTGGTGGGCTGGCTGGGCAGGTGGGGGGTGGGGGGTGGGGACTGGGCATTCTGCCTGGGCTCTGATTGGGGCATAACCCACAAGTTCCGGGGGGGCAGGGGGCGTGTCTGCTTTTTCCCGGCCAAACCCGCGGTGCCGGGCAGCAGGCCTGGCACGGAGTAGGCGCTCATTAGTACCGGATGAGTAGAGGTGGTGCCAGGGAGCGAGAAGGCGTTCAGACAAGGTGGTGGGGTGGGCCTGGGACGGTGTGCAGTGTGGGGGACTCTGACAGTCCCCTTGCTCCAGGGGTGACCAACCATCTCATCTAGTCTCCAGCGTGGAAGCCCCGTATGGCAGGAAGGTGGACCCGGAGGGCTGGCCACCCTTGCTGCTCCTCCCCTTGGCAAAGGGCCTTGCGGTTGGTTCCTCCCTGGTCCTCCCTCCATCCTCCCTTTCTCTCTCTCCCCCACCCAGCGGGTCTCCTCTCAGGTCTCCTGGGCCTGGCCCTGCCCCTGCCGTGGCCCCCAGCCTGACCTCCAGGGCGGCCCGCTTCCCTTTCAGTCGGCTGTTCCTGATAAGGAGACTGGAAACAGGTTTGCCCTTTCACCTTTGCATATCTTTCCCCTCTGAGCCTTCGGGTCCCCACATCCTGGGTCACCTCCGGGAGTCCCTCTGCTGCCCCCGGGGCTGCGGGCCACCAGCCCTAGGCTCTAGGAGGCAGCAGACCTTTGGGACCAGGGGGCTGCCTGGGCCACGGTCCACAGGAGATGGGTTTCTCCTCGTCCCGCTAAGGATGGTCCAGGCGCCCGTGCCCCGAATGCAAGCGCGGCTGGACAGGACGGCCGAACCAACCGATTCCTCCCCTGCACTGTGACTGACATTCTTGATGGAATTGGCCGGATGTTTCTCCTTCACAAGAGACACAGCCTCGGGCAAGACAGCTGTGCCTCCCTCAGCCCAGCCGCAGCTGGAGGTGCTGAGAACCAGGACCCACACTTCCTCCTTACGGGATAGTATCGCTGGACCCAAAGGGCTCCGGGGAGGGGGCGTGGCGGCCTCTACAGGGTCCCGAGAGGTCAGCAGGACTGCCTTCTGAGTGCCTTCTATCCACGTTCTGAGCTGGTTCTCTGCCGGGGTCAATGGACCCCACGCGGTCGCTGTCCTCTGGCTCGGCAGGCCGCTGTGCACAGACACCTGACACACAGAGACCCCTTAGGTCCGGCCCGGGGCCAGGCTCTGCCCAAGGCCCCGGAGTCACGCCCAGACCCACTCCTGAATTTCGCTCCGTTTACAGACGTTATTGTCCAGAACGTCTGTCTCCATGAGTTAGAAGTGTGACCAGATGCTTCTCTTACTTAGAGGGTGTGTCATAAGCTTTGCTGATTCATTTTTTGACTTTTTTAAAGATTTTGTTTATTTATTGAAGAGAGAGAGCACGAGCAGGGGACGGGGCAGAGGGAGGCAGAGGGAGAAGCAGGCTCCCCACTGAGTCGGGAGCCCAACACAGGGCTCGATCCCAGGACCCTGGGATCATGACCTGCGCCGAAGGCAGATGCTTCACCAACTGATCCACCCAAGTGCCCCTGCTTTGCTGATTCAAAGGGCATTTCATGAATTTGCAGCACTTGGGGGGCTATCATTGGGAACAACATCAATTTTACGGCCTTGAGATGGTGAGAATTGTATGTTCAGCGACTTTTCCCCTTTGGTGACCCCCTTGGGGGCAAATACCGAACACAATACGGAAGAGGGAGCCTTATCCCCCTACAGCCTGCTGGGGCTATGAAGGGAAGCGAGAATGTTCCCACCCTTGATCTTGGGGTGTCTTGGGGGGGATTATAACCTCTGTGGATGAACATGAGGCTCAGGGCTATTATTCTCATTCCTGCATCTTTGAGAGCCATATTTTTTTTAGACTTTAATCA
>CM052900.1:82956976-83031624 GCA_028534135.1 Potos flavus | reverse complement strand
AATACCGAACACAATACGGAAGAGGGAGCCTTATCCCCCTACAGCCTGCTGGGGCTATGAAGGGAAGCGAGAATGTTCCCACCCTTGATCTTGGGGTGTCTTGGGGGGGATTATAACCTCTGTGGATGAACATGAGGCTCAGGGCTATTATTCTCATTCCTGCATCTTTGAGAGCCATATTTTTTTTAGACTTTAATCACGGAAGTAGCATCTTCATGATTTGGGTCCACATTTGTACTATTAATGGTTTTCTTTTCTTTTTATTTTTTTAAGGTTTTATTTATTTATTTGACAGAGAGAGAGAGATCACAAGTAGGCAGAGAGGCAGGGGGAAGCAGGCTCCCCGCTGAGCAGAGAGCCCGATGCGGGGCTCGATCCCAGGACCCTGAGATCATGACCTGAGCCGAAGGCAGAGGCTTCAACCCACTGAGCCACCCAGGCGCCCCTTAACGGTTTTCTTTACAGTAACTCACGACACACACATGCGTGCGTATACATAGACACACACGTGGATACCTTTTAAAAGGACATTTTACATCCTTATCATAAATGGTACACTAGTGGCACTTGTCATAAACAGGAAACGGCCGTAAAGATAAAAAACACAAAAGCATAGCAGTGTGAGTCCATTGTAGCCAGAGTTGCCTATAGAAGGCTCTTGAGTCCAAACGTTTGCTTTCTTTCCTACAACAGGAATGTTAGCAAGGATTAGAGGGCGTTAGAGCCCCACCGGCCACATTGTAAGTGACCAGATGCCGCTGTCACTTAAAGGACACGCTGTCATCAGAAATGAAAGGGAATTGGAGAGCCCTGACTTTCCCGCTCTCTCTTCTGGGCATCATCAAAGATTATCGCAAGTTCCTCCCGAGGGCACGGAGTGGGCCTGCCTCGGAGGAGTTGAAGCGTCGCTCTCGCTTGTTCCGACCGCATCTTCCCAGGAGCTCTGCAGAGCCATGTTCTTCGGGCCACAGGGAGGGGACCGACGGAGTTGCTGGAGACAAGGGCTGCTGGTCTCGCCTCCTCTGACGTCGCCCAGAAGATTTCAGCTTTAATGAGATAGCCCCAGAATGACTGTTTCCACTTTCCTTAGCAGAGCGACAGGGAATTTTCCACAATGACAAAGCCCCAAGCATGAGAACAAGCGGGGCATTTGAGCTAGTCTTCCTGCTGATGAAAATTGCCGAATGATATTTTCAGCTCTGCCTGCTCCCCTGAGGCCTAGACTTGTATGTCTAGCTGTCCGGTTGTCCCGTCCACTTGCAGGCCTCGCAGGCGTCTCGGCCTTAACATGGCCGAGCAGAGCCCAACTCTCGATTGCCGCCCCGCCCCCCGCCACAGACCTGCTTCTGTCCCAGGTCCCCCATCTCAGCTGCAGGCACTGCGGCTCTGCGCTTGCTCAGGCCAAAACAGCCCCTTGGCTCCTTTCTCTTCCTCGAGTCCCAGATCCAGTCCATCCATTGTTCTGTTGGCTCCGCCTTCCAGACATATCCAGAATCCAGCGACGCCCCTCCCTTCTGCCGCCGTCCTGCTCCACGCCCCACCATCCCTGGCCTGGACCCTGCCTTGCAGCTCCTCTCCGTTCTCCACACACCAAAGCCGAGAGTGGGGTTTTAAAGACATAAATCTGATTGTATCACCTCTCGGTTCAAATTCCTTCCATGGCTTGGGTCCTGTGCCTTTCCTTCCTCGTCTCACAGCCTCTGCCCTGGGCTCGTCGTACTCCAGCTGTGATGACTTCTTTCTGTTGCCCCAACATGGCCGCCCTCCTACCTCAGGGCCTTTGCCCCTGCCGTCCCCTCTGCCAGGGGCTCTCTCTCCCTGATCCGCACACGGCTCCTGCTTCCATCCTTCACTTCATTCAGGTCTCCACAGAAATGGCGCCCCCTTGGAGAGGTCTCCTGACCACCTCGAGACAGCGCTTCCCCCCACCATTCTCACCCTGCTTTATTTATTATTATTTTTTAAGTCATCTCTACGCCCAACCTGGGCCTCGAACTCACGACCCCAAGATCAGGAGTCAGATGCTCTCTCGACTGAGCCTGCCAGGCACTCCAACCCTGCTTTATTTTTCCTCACAGCACTTACCACTGTGGACATTGCTTGTCTGAGACCATCTTTATTTCTCTGTCCCTTTGGAAGGATAATTTCTCTGGATCCGGAATTCTAGATTGGGATATATATATATATCTTTCCAACAGTTTAAGCATTTCATTCCACTTTAATCCTGCTTGCATTGTGTCTAAAGAAAGTCCGATATGATTCTTATCCATCTTTTCAGGTGAAACATTCTTTTTCCTTCTGGCTTCTTTCAAGATTTGTTCTTAGTGTTGATTTTTCTGCAGTTTGAACATGGTATGTCTACATATAGAACTATTGGTGTTTCTCCTTATTGGCGTTCCCTGTCAACATTGTATTCTATGTTATTTTATACATATATTTTATATATATTTATATATATGATATATAAAAATACATATCATATATAATATATATTTTTTTGCTTATTTAGTTTACTGTCTCCCACAGGAGACTTTGTCTAATTCGCTTTTTTTTTTAAGAATTTTTTTTAAAGATTTTATTTATTTGTCAGAGAGAGAGAGAGCATGAGCAGGGGGAGCGGCAGGCAGAGGGAGAAGCAGGCTCCCCACTCAGCAAGGAGCCCGGTGTGGGACTCGATCCCAGGACCCTGGGATCATGACCCGAGCCGAAGGCAGTCACTCAATCGACTGAGCCACCCAGGCATCCCTAATTGACTGCTTTATTCCCACCGTCTGAAACGGTCTCCCAAGCTAGCGGCGTTTGGTAAATACTGGTTGAATAATGAATGAGTAACCATAGCTAGAGCCTCTAATAAGTTTGTAGAAGAAAGCAATACCATATCATGTGATTCACCCTGTAAAATGTCACGTGACATTTTCTTTTCTGAATTTGAAGTTGTTTCATCTCTTTTACGTTTCAGTGTGGAGTCGGCAGCTGCCATATTTCTTGGAAGAACAGCGAGCACCGCGGATCGAGCCCCACGCAGGCGGGCTTCACGTGCGCGCACTCCCCGACGCCTCACGGGAGCTCTGAGCTGCGTGTCGTTATCCCCATTTCCGAGATGAGGAGACTGAGGAACAGGGAGGTGAGACGCTTTGTTCAGAGTCACACAGATACCAAGGGGTAGAGCTGGAATTTGAGTTTGTGAAGAGTGGCCCCCAAGGGCAGGAGCTACCGTGAGCTCGATGTCTGACTTGTGCCTTATTTATGTGACTTTTTCCATTTAGATGTACCTTGGGCAAGCCAGTGCCCTCCTCCCAGATGTACGGCTCGGTGCGTTTCTCTGTGCGCCGTGTCTCCGTGAAGGCCGCCCCGATGTGGGGCTCGCACCTGACCAGTGCCCCCCAGGCCTCCTGGCGCCCCCTTCAGTCACTTGCCCCCAGAGCTGCCCCTCGCTGGATCTTTATCACTAATTGATACTGGCAAGGACGGTCTTTTATTCTATATCCTCTTCACTGCTTTCAAAACCAGGTTAGAATACCTTTCTTTTGTGATGAAATGAAAAGCGAGTACGTTAAATTATAATTCGACAGTCTGTTAATATCCAATTTGGGAACCAGCAAGTTAGACCCCCAGTCCTACCTCATTCTGAAGGAGTCTCCTAGACGGAGGAAGAAGTGGGCCTTTGGGGGCCTTTTGCACGTTTGTCACCGTGTCACGGCTGGGGCAGGTGTGCATGGACGAGGATAGGTCATCTGCGTGAATGGTCCATTCCCGCCCTTGTGGGGTTCCCGGAGAGCAGCCCGAGTTGTCGGGGGGCCGTGAGAACGAGGGCACAGGCTGCCAGTGTGGTATCCTCAACGGCTCATTGCCTCCCGGGGGTCCCTGATTGGACTCCCATCGCCCCGCCCCTGGACTCACGGTGTTTGCCACCCACCCTCCCCTCCCCCAGCCCTGCCTCCATCCCTGCCCTGACCCTGGCACCCTGGGGGCTTCCTCCCAGCCAGCCTGCCCCTTCCCCCATTCCCACTGCGCCTGCTTCCCCTCTGGGCCCTTCCTCGTCCTCCTGCTTGGGGCTGCGGCTCCGTGAGGCCGTCCAGGACCAAAGCTCCGGGGGCTGTCACAGTCCGGGACAGAGGGCTTTCATCTGTGATGGGGCGTGCTGGACGGTGGGACAGCGCAGTGCAAAGGGGAGAGAAAGCCACAGATGTTTCAGCCCAGCCTCCTGTAAGTATTGCCCTTAAGAGCCCAAAGTGCTGTGTGTTCCTGATTGTCCCATCCCAAAGTCCCCAGCAGGTAACCACACACTTTCTAGGGGGGAACCTCCAGGGCCAGTAAGAGTTGGAGGATCTCAATTCCCAGTCCGAGGATCCCTCCTGCCACTCACCCACAGCCCTCCCCAGTTTCTGTCCAAGTTTTTTAAATACTTAGGAGCACCTGGGAGCTGGCGCGTGGTTTTATTTTAATAAATACAGCAGAGAAGGGCGAGCTAGCAGGGGAGGGAAAGAGGGAGAGAGAAAGGGATGGCACAGAAGGAGGGTGCAGAGCAGGCTGTCTGGGACTCAGTGGGACAGAGCGGGACAGGGCACAGTCTGTGACAAGGGGGATGTGATTCCTCTCCAGATTAAAGCTGGTGGGGCCCCCTGGAGGCAGCGGCACATGGCCTGGTGAGGGTGGGGCAGCTGTGGCTTACCGCCCAGAGGGATGCTAAGGCGCCAGTTTGTACAACCTTGGGGGTGGGGACATGGAGGGGGTCCGGTGACCCTGGACAGCGCTGCCCTTCCCCTCCATTCTCACCCATGCAGCCAGGCTGGCCCCAAGCTCCAAGGGCCCCCAGCCTCCAAGAGGAGAAGACCAGGACGGAGATGCAGGGCCCAGCTCTGTGTGGCTGTAGTCCACTCCGAGCCCCAGCTCTCTCCCCCTGCTCCAGCCGGTCTCGTGCCTGCTCAGAACTGACCGACTGCGCGATCCTGGCCCCCCATTCCCCGGGCTCTTCCCTGCGCCCTTTCCCGAGTGTCAGCCGCAATTTCCTGGCAGGCCTGGTGACAGTAGCCTGGGCCAGCCCAGGGGAAACCCAATGCCATGGTGTCAGCAGCGGGTGTCCCCTGGTGTCTGGGGAATGAGGCTGAGACTGTGCAGAGCTGAGCTGCCTGAGGGGGTAGGAGGGCCTCCCCCACCCACCCCTGCAGCTGCCATGTCCTTTCTGCCCTTCGTGGAGGCCGTTGTGCCCTCTCCCCCTGCGCCCCAGGGCCCTAGCAAAGATGCCTCTTTCCTGCGTCATAACAAGACCAGAGTTGGGAAATGTCACCCACACCCCGGGGACAGTGCCTGCTCCAGACAGGCCAGGTCCCCTCCACCGCCCACCCCAGCGGCGTGAGGGCCCCGCTTCAGGGAGGAGTGCAATGGCCTCGGCCCCTTCCCTCCCCATTCTGACCTGGCTCCAGCACTTCCAGAGACGTCTTCGTCCGGGCCCTCTCGATGGACGGCCAACAGTCCACGCCTCCTGCTTCAGGTTTTACCTTGTTGCCGGGTCTGTGCCGAGCACCCACCTTCTCCGTTAGCCAGAATGTTCCCTCGGGGCGGAATGGATTTCCTCTGTCCTCCGGGTTCTCTTCGGGTCCCTACGGGTGTGTTCCAGAAGCCGGCCCAGGAGGGCAGAGGCTGGGCGTATTTTAGTTAGTCCGACTGCCTCTTTTTTTTTTTTAAGATTTTATTTATTTATTTGACAGAGAGAGACATAGCAAGAGAGGGAATACAGCAGGGGGAGTGGGAGAGGGAGAAGCAGGCCTCCCACTGAGCAAGGAGACTGATGCGGGACTCGATCGCAGGACCCTGGGATCCAGACCTGAGCTGAAGGCCGACGCCTAACGACTGAGCTGCCCAGGCGCCCCAGTCCAACTGCCAATCTTAACAGACTGGACTACGGTAGACCTGTATGAACACCTATGTCCTACACTGAAATAAGGCAGCACAATCGTGTGCGCCATTTTCCCGGATAACACATGTGCCTCCCACACTTGGCGTCAGAGCCGGGGCCAAGCTGCACGGGTCGGGTGGACTTGACCTACAGAGGGTGGCCTGATTCCTGGTGGGGGGAGGCTCTGAGGCTGGCCCCAGCCTGCAGGGCCTGGGAGATGCATCCAGAGGCTTGGGACAGTGGGCCAGGGGCCACCCGTTTGGTCTGGGCCCGAGTCCTGGCTGCTGTTAGTGATACTCTTTTCTCGTGGCTGCAGACCCTCTGTGGCTGGTACTAGACATGCTCTCCCGTGGGCCAGCTGAGCCAGTCCATGCCTTCGTCCTCCCCCTTAAGTCTTCGGCCCGGGGCTCGGCTGCAAGCTCTATGCCTGAGACGGGCCTCGTCTGTGTGCCGTGAGCTCGGAGTCGCCCTTCCTGAGCGGCGGGATGTTGCCCCCGAGATCCATTGCAGGGTCCCCGGATGCTCCTGCCTCCTCTGCCTTCTCCTCAGAGAAGACTGAGGCAGAAATGCCGCCATTTGCTCAGATACCCCATACCTCCCAGCCATGTCTCTGCTGACTTGGACCATGAGAAGTCCTGTGGTCTGCATTTATTAAGTTCTTGTAGCATGCAGAGTTCCGGACTGTGTCTCAGGCATGGTAAGAATGTCTCCAAATAAATAATAGGGGCGCCTGGGCGGTGGCGGGGGGCACAGTCGGTTAAGCGCTCGACTCTCTTGGTTTCCGCTAAGGTCAGGATCTCAGGGTCATGAGATCGAGCCCCACTTCGGGCTCTGTGCTGGGCATGGAGCCTGCTTAGAGTTAGTTTCTCTCTGCCCTCAACCCCCCCCCCCCCCATCCCACACGCACACGCTGGCACTCTCTTTCTCAAATAAATAAATAAATCTATATAAAACCCCCCCCAAAAAACCCAAAAAAACAAATAAATAATATACAGTTGTTCCCAAACTTGGGGATTTTCATGGACCCATTAAAAATTGCCTTTAACTGAAGGGAGGAAAAAGTTTGACAGTTTTTATTTTGCCAAGAATAGATTTCTAGAAGTCCTGCTTTCATTATGTTTTGTAACAAGAAAGAACATTTTAAATCAGAAAAAGGATGATATCATTTCAAATTTAGAAGCTCACTAAATGTAACCGGATAAAGAATTCACTGTCGGTTTTTTCTCCTTCACCTCCAACTGGTAATAGCATCACCATGGACCAGAACCTTCTGCGCCCCTGGATGAGAAGACCCAGATCTGGCCCAGGGAGCCCGTGCCCTGGTCTCAGGGCTGGCCCGGACTCCGGCCATCCCCTTGCAGGTGTCTCCAGTCAAGGGTGGCCCGAAGCACCGGAGTCCAATTGGAGGGTGAGCAGAGCCCATCCAGGCCCTTCTCCTGGTGCCTGGTGGCTGGGGAGCAGAAGGTTCTGGGAAGGACCTCTGGGAGCTTTGCCCTCAACTGTCTGACATCACTGTTTCCATCTGGATGCTTCGACCTGAGAACTAGTTGAGGTTGTTCAACCCACAGGGGCTGGAGCACTGGGCGGATATCCTGAGCCTTAGGTAACTGTACTGGTTTCTTCTCTCACTGGCTGTGTGGCCTTGGACCAGTCCCTGAACCTCTCTGAGCCTCTTTTTTTGGCTCACAGAGCTAATGCGAGGAGAGCCGCTCAGAGAGTAAGTGTGCGATCATATGGCCACAGTGGCTTCTCCTGAAATGCCCCAGGATCTCAGAGCACCCAGGCCCCTGGCTCCCACCTCGGAGTCCTTCCTCCACACCTTGCATCCTCCGGGTCTCCACCAGATCTGACGTCTGCCCAGGGATCAGGCAGGTTTCCTCAGTCGGGCCCTGATACCTCCCATTTTCCACTGGATTCCACATGTTTGACTTAATGTGAGCCCTGGGGCCCCCCCAGCTCTGGCACACCCGGGCACGACGCTGCAGCCCAGACACCAATGCTCGGGCTCGGTGGCAGCCCCCCGCAGGGGTTCTTCCTGCGATGGGTGGTGGAGATCTTCGTCCACCCTCCCTTACCTCCTTCCCGAGACCTCGAGGAAGCCCCTCCTCCGGAAAAAATTACTCCCTGCTGCTCTCCTCCGAAGGGGCTCCCTGGGCCTCTACCTCCCCTCCCCTCCTGCCTCACTCCAGCACTCCGGTGGTGGTGGGGGGGGGGGACCTGTGTTTCCCCTCCCTCCCACCATCCTTTTCCTCCTCCCTTAGCCGCAGCCCTGGGCCCCCAGGTCCTCTCCTCGCAGCCCTTATCTGGCCCAGGATCTGACCTGCGGATGCACTCACCGCTCTGCGGGCTCCTGACCCCAGGACGGCATCGCTGCCCGGCCTGCCTGCCCCGGGGCCAGCTCCGGCCTGCTCTCCTTCCCTTTAAAAGCCCCCATGTCTTGAAGCTGATTAAAACAAACACAGCTCGTATTTTTGTTCTTAATCCAATTCTGCGCTGGGCTGGGGTCGGGGAGGGAGGATAGGATGACAGCGGCACATTCTTCCCTATGACCAGGTACCCGCCAAGAAGTCCCCGGGGGCTGGGAGGCCGTGGGTCCAAGTGCGATGCTGCCGGACAGTAGTGGAGCAAGATTTAGCTGTGGCTCCCAGGGCAAGGTCAGGAGGAAGGGCAAGTTCTTCAGGGCCTTCCCACAGTTGGGGGCGGGGGGCGGCAAGGGGCCCTTCTGGGAGCAGCCAGCTGGGGGGCGGGGGTGTGTGTGTGCAGGGGCTCCGAATAGAGGCCTTTATTCTCTCTAGTCTGGAAACAAGACAGGATCTGCTTGTCTCAGCTGACCCCTTCCTCTGACATCTCTCCTCAACACTTGGCCTTGGAGTTCCTGAGGACACACAGACCCAGACACATTCTCCTCTCGCAGGCAAGGCCCATAGGCCTCCGAAAAACTCCATTACTGTCTCAATCAGAGGCCATGCCTCCAGCACCCTGAATTTCCTGATGACAGGACCACCTGCCGTAGAGCTTGGGGGAGGGGGCAGCCGGGAGCCCAGGGATGGTGCAGGCAGAGGCTGGAAGCAAGCGCCTGGGGTCGGGTCTTGCCCTGCCATTTATTAGTTGTGTGACCGTAGGCAACTTACTAATCTCTCTGCTCCTCAGTTTCATCATCCGTAAGATGGGGGTAATACACCTACCTCACAGGGTTGCTGTGAAGCTGCGTGTGCTTAGATCAACACTGGGACGCCTGGGGGGCTCAGTCGGTTGGGCGTCTGCCTTTGGCTCGGGTCATGAATCCAGGGTCCCAGGATCGAGTCCCACATCGGGCTGCTTGCTCAGCGGGGAGCCTGCTTCTCCCCCCACCTGCCGCGCCCCCTGCGTGTGCGATCCCTCTCTCTCTCTCTGACAAATAAATAAATAAAATCTTTAAAAATAAGATAAAATAACAACAAGCACTAAGAACAGTATCTGGCACTGGCTTGTACGCTGCCCTAAATGCACCGTCCGTGTCTGGAAGGTGCTATGCTATATGTCATAATATGTACCACATTCCACAGCACTGCGGTGGGAGGTCGCGGTTACCGCTGCTGTGACTGAAGGTGGCGGGAGGCCATCCTCGGTCTGTCATCTGATAGGTTTGTGGCTCTGAGCCAATCAGGCCTGGGCGCTGAGCCTCAAGTCTGCACCTGTAAAATGGGGAGCAGCTCGGCCTCAGAGAAGGGTCGTGAGGTTCAAGTGTAATAGGAAACCGGGAAGAGCCTGACACGTGTATGTGCAGGACATATGTTCATTGGGTCTTAAAATCACGTGACTTCATTGTCGCGTGAGACCTGAAAAGACGATCTTGTCTAAGAGAGGAGGGCAGAGATGGCTAGATCAAATAGGAAGGAAGCAAAAGGCAAAAGGGAGGAAGAAATGGTAAAAACCAAATGGAATGATTCTGAGAACAGGAGTGAGTCTAAGGAATATGAAAGGGAGCAAAAGCTGTCCTCCCAAAATGTAGCAGAAGAGGGTCAGGAAGGGGGAGGGGCAGTGGGGAAGGGTGGGGAGGGGCTGGGGAGAGGGGACAGTTGGCCGGGCCCAGTGTGGGGCTTCCGTATCTACCTTGGGAGCCTGTAGGGCTAGAATGGCTCCCTGGCTGAGGTCTGCAGGAGGGAGAAGGTAGGAGCAGGCAGAGATCCTTCCCTGCCACTCCGCCACCAGGCTTCCGTGAGCTCCCAGGCTGGGAGCTCCCCGCCACCCCGCCAGGCACTAAGAGCCAGGAGATCTCTGGGCCTGCTAGGATCAGAGACCCAGCTGGGGGAAAGCCTCTCCTGGGCTCTTCCCAAGTCTACTGGCCTGGGGGAGTCCTAGCTCTGCATCGGAGAGATGCTTAATAATTCTTTCCTCCAAATCCTTGGAAGTCTATGGCTTGGTGGTCTTGCAAGGCTAAGCAAGATCTCAAAGGTCCATTGTTGGAATTGTAGCCTACAGCAGCTCACCTGCCTGGGTGCCTCCAGAATGGGCTGAATATCTATTGGGACAGGGCCCTCAACACACTTCCGGGGTGTTTGCTGGGCCCCTTCCAAGACTGATCTACCGTTCCTGTGGCCGCAAACCAGCCAGTTGGCAAATAACAACTTGGTGAGTCCTTGTGTTGTGACCCGTCTCAAGGACAAAGGGGCGAATCCGAGGGGGATCCCAGCAGGCTGCCTGACCCATAGAGGCCAGCCGGCACCCCCCGGGGCAGGAGTCTCCCATCCTCCTTCTCGGCCCCACACTGTCCCTTACCTGGGCTGTGACAGCTAGAAACCGAGATGCCTCAGTAGGTCAGCGGGAAGGGGGCTGGAAATGGCCCATAAATGTCTCGGGCTCCCCGTAAACACCGGAGCAGGGGCCCTGAAAGCCCACAGCACTTTTATGTGGTAGTTAAAGGGCCTTCCTGTTGCGTTGCCAGGATTTACGGGGAGGTTGGGGGGGGGAGGAACGGGGTGAGGTGAGGCCAAGAGCAGCCTCCACCCTCTGACACTCCCCAGGCTTCGGGCTTTTCAGAGCTCCTGATCCTTTGGGTCCCGGAGGAGAATGGAGGAAGGAGAGGGCTTAGCAACTTCTTGGCTGTCACACTCCATTTACCAAGCAGGGACCGCGAGGCTCCTCCTGGGTTCTTTTCAATCCTGAACAAGCCCCCCTGGGCCAGGGGTTGACCAAGGCAGTGACATATTCCAGGCCAGCAGTGTCCATGGCTGGAGGAGTGGGGCGGGGGGGGGGGACGGAGGCCCTGGAGGCGGAGGCAGAGGCCCGGCTACCTATGCGGTTTCTAAGGACGAGAATGATCCAAAGGGCCTCATTCAGGGCAGACTGTGCCACGGCCAGTCTTGCCCGAGCCCCGTGTCCGACGCCAGCACTGAGGGATCACAGGGAGAGAGCAGGGCGCCTGCCCCTAGCTTGACTTCGTGAGCTGGGGACGCCTGTCCATCACCCTGCCTCCGTGGCACGCCATCTAGGAATGCAATGACCATGAATTTGAACTTAAACAAACAAACAAACCTGAAAAGCTCCACAAAATCAGTGTGTTTTTCTGGTCCACTGTCCCTCTCGGAGTGATGGGCTGGGCGAGTCTACTTTTCTCTCTGGGAGAGCTGAGAAGGAGCTTCCCGGATCCTCACAGGGGAGGAAGGAGGCCCTCCCGGCTCTTCCCCAGCCCCCTGCTGACACTCCCACAGGGCCCGTCAGCTTCATTTAAAGACCTGATGGGTTCCCTCTCTCTAGGCTCTGAGGTCTGTGCCTGCTGAAAAGAACTGAAGAACCAAGTCACTGGCCACCCCTGCGGCCAGGCCTCATGCCGGGGGACTCGAGCACATTGTCCTACGTCGCCCTCCCTGTGTGGGGGACACCAGTACCCCCTCCCCGCTTTACTCTCAGAATTTGCGGAGCCCTTCTCCTTCATCTGACCCTCTGGAGGAACAAGGCCTGCGTTCTTTCTTCTCATCCTCCCAGCCGCCTGGCTGGGTAATATCACGCCCAATTTGCCTACGAGGAAAAGTGAGGCCCGTGGTTCTGTTTGGTGACTTGGGGAAGGTCTGGCTGGGGACTGCGTTTTGTTTCACGTGAGCTCTAGGTCTCTGGCTCTCCTCGTGCCAGGGTGCCCGTGCGCTGATCTGCCCCTTTGCTGAGGCCCATGGCGCCCTCGCCCTCGGTCCCTGTCTCTCAGGCCCAACTTGCCTCTGCCGGTCCAACAGCCCCGTGCCCTGGGCTGCTCACTCTCGTTGTCCTCTGCTGGACGGCTTCAGCCTCAGCCCATCCTCCTGGGAGAGCCGCAGCGAGAGCTCACGCAGCGTCCTAGGTGCGGGCCCTGGGGCTCTGTACCCAGGCAGGGGGATTCCCGGATTGACCCAACCATGACCCCTGTCCCCGCCTGCTGGCCCGAAGTGCCCATCACGGCCTCAGGCCTCTGGCATTTTTCCCTGAGGCTACGACTCCCCTCTGCTCCTCTGTGACCCTATTGAGTTTCCCCAGGTCTGGCCAACCAAACACTGCCATATGCGGGAGAGTTACATTTCCTGTATATGTGTCAAAATATCTGAGCGGATGTGAAATAGATCAGACATGTATAAAAATAAACTTATATGGGGTGACTGACTACTCCCCTCCAGGGGGAACCAGCGATTCCCTCCTCATCTGGGGCCCAGAAACTTGGCTGGGGACTTGGGGAGCACTCCCCACACGGGGCTCCCCAGGCTGCCCTGCCTCACTTCCTCGGGCTTGGTGCCGACGCCTCTCTTTGAAGGACCTCTCCCCAGGGGACCAGGGGTGTGGAGACCCCTGGGAAAGAGGGCTGAAGCTAGCAAGCCACCTCTCTGGGCCCCAGTTTCTGGATGGGGTGGCGGGGCTTGCTTTTTCAGCCCCCTTTCCCTCCGGCAGTCTGTGATTCTCCAACCCAGGGGTCCCAGGCTAGGCCACGGCAGGACGGACGGTCACTTCTGCTGGTCTAAACAGGATCCCATCCTAGTTGCCCGTTTCCCATTGCAGTCACGTGACGCCTGGTGGGCAAGAGGGCAGGGGCTCTTTCTGTCCAGTCCCCTCTCCCCTCCGAGTTCCCAATGAGGGCTTGTCAAGGTCATCTGCTTGACAAAGTCCTGTGGCCCATCCCCCCACTTCTGGCTAAGTCTGTGTCTGACTTGATTCAGTTAAATAGGGCTCATTTTCTCTATCGCTCAAAGTTTGCAGGAAGCAGGCTCTGAGGCTCATTTCAGAAATTGCTCCCAAAACATGATCTGAAATCCTTCTGCACTCAAGCACCCCTTTCATCCTTCTCCCCTGCTGTGTCCCCGCTGGGAGGTGGCTGTGGGGGACAGGGGCGAGGTAGGGAGTGTGAGAGCATGCACTATGGTTTTGGACAGCCTGGAAGATTCCTGCACGGACCGCTTGGTGACTCCTGAAACAGCCTGGGGAGAAGAGCCACAGGATTCCCACCAGACCCCATTCTTGGGCTGCAGGTTCCTGGCTGGCAAAGAAACCAGCCTGGTCGCGACTTCTGCCTTTGACCTGGCCCCCTGCCCGCTGCCCGCTGCCGCCCAGGCCTCTTTTGAGCCCTTAGCATCCGGGCCAATTACAACTGCCAGAGATGGTCTCAAGCCGGCAGTTCCTGAAGCTGACGCGGAGGACTCTGGGAAGACACAGGTATGTTAAGGGCGTCACTAGGGCCAGTATTTTGGAGAGGCCAAGCGAGGGGCGGCTGACAGCTGGCCCATGACTCCCTGGACATCTTGAGTTCTCTCCAGGACAAAGAGCCCACAGACCACTCTCGCCAGCCCCTGCCACCCTCAGATCTGGTCCCCCCGCTGCTGGGTACTCCTTGCCTGACCGTGAGCCCTGCCCCTTCCCACTCCACTTTGAGTCAGGTCCCTGTGGGTGAGAGGATGAGTTGACTTGTCCAGGAGTCCCAGCAACATCTGTTGGCGATGGGCTTAAAGGACAAATGTAGTCAGTCCCACGTGATATCCTTATAGCTGAGGGAGCACCGCAGGACAGAAGCTCTTGAGCCCATGCTGGTGACCCGGGGAGGACCATCCTCTGGGATCTCAGGCTACCGGCCCAGCAGTTTTTTGTTTGGGTTTTTTTTTTTTTTTTAAGATTTTATTTATTTATTTATTTGACACAGAGAGAGAGAGAGAGATCACAAGTAGGCAGGGAGGCAGGCAGAGAGAGAGAGGAGGAAGCAGGCTCCCTGCTGAGCAGAGAGCCCGATGCGGGGCTCGATCCCAGGACCCTGAGATCATGACCTGAGTCGAAGGCGGAGGCTTAACCCACTGAGCCACCCGGGCGCCCCTTTTGCTTGGGTTTTAACACTCAGTTGAAAGAGTCCTTGGGAGGGGAGGGCAGCCTCTGATTGGGCTGGAATTTCTCTATTGGTTGCTATAGCCCATGCTGTTCCCAGGAACGTTCAATCAGCTACTGGCTGGAAGAGAATTTTCTCCCTCTTGCTTTTGGCTCCAGCCTTTTCCAATGACTTGCTGCTTATGGTTGGTGCTGCCGGCTGTAGAGCAGGCAGGCAGCTGCTACAGTAATCAGCAATCTGGGCAGCCGGTTGCCCCACCTGCCAACTGGGCCTCCTTAGGGTTACTGGAGCCCGAATTGAATCCAAGTTCACTAGCTGCCTTGTTCAGCTATGATTCGGTCCCTCTTCTCCTGCTAGAGGCCTGCCTCCCAGGTAGCTCGGTTCCCACAAGTCCAGCCTCACCTGGTCTGTTCCCAGCTTTCTGCGCTCTTTCCCCTCCGGACCCCCACTTCCGTTCCAGCGTCCTTTGGGGGCAAAGGTCAGACTGCAGATTACATGCCATCCCCCTTGGCAAGAATTGGCCTTTAGTTCAACCGAGACAAGGGGCCGGGGGAGCCGGCATCTCAGCCACATATGGCTGCAGCGCCCTTAGGCCTTGAAGGGCCAGCCTTGGCTCCTCTCCAGGAGCAGCAGGGAGCCCCTTTGGGTCTGCAAGGCTCATGTGGCTGGATCTTTAGAGTGGCCCTGGGCTCCCCCATCCAGAGCCGGCTGCGCACGCACAAGAGCAGCAAGAGGCGCTCCAGGCAGGGCCCTGCGGACACCTCCTTGGTCCTTGCTTCATGCCTCCTGTTTCATCTGTGCTGCGTGGTGGCGGTTCCCGCCACTCTGATTGATGACACAGATCTTCAAAGGAACAGTCACCCCTGGGGGGGAAGGGAGCATTCATCAAAGCCGTTCAAGGTGGGGGGGGTGGTACCCACGAATGCCAGCCCCTCCAGGACTCATCTGGTCCTCAGACGGCTCTCTGTAGATGCCACCATTCCCCTGACCCGCGAAACCTTTGCTTCTCCACTCAATCCAGCCTAGAGGGGAATAAATCTTTTTTTCTTATTGTCTCAACCAAGACAAGGTTATGGATTTTTTTTTTTTCTGAAAGCACTTTATTTAGAAGGAGAAACAGTATGCAGGGGTTGGGGGGCACATGCGGGGCTCCAGGGCGCCCGTGTGATGACTCCGGATCTACCCCATGAAGCCCTCTGCCTGGCCCGGAGCATCAGCCCCCACCCCAGCCACCGGGGCCCTTCGGCTCTCCCCGCTCCCTGGCCCCAGGTGAGGAGGACACTCTCCTCCCTGACCCCTCAGACCCCTCCCCAGCCCTCTGACACTCTCTGAGTAGGTGCTGCCCACAGCCTCCTGGGGGACTTTCTGCAGCTGGCCTGGGAGAAGGCTATTCATAGCGAGCCCCTCTGTCCTGCCCTGAAGGACGCCGACGGCGGGCTCTGCCTCAACTCGCTTCCCGGGGTTTTCCCCTTTTCTGGGACTGATGAGAGCGGCTTCTCCCCCTCGCACCTGCCCCTCAGTGCCCCACCTGCCAGGTCCGAGCCCGGTCAGAGTACTTGCTTTTGTCCCTGGGAAGTTTGCAGAGATCACTCCCTACATCCAGCGCACATATCATGCCCGGCACATACTTAGTGTGACGTGTAAGGCTGGGTATGGGCGTGAGTAACCAGCCCCAGCCCCCATGGATCGGAACCCCCACCCCACGCCACCCCCGCCCCGGTGCTCGTGGATGGTCCCTTGTCTGAGGAGTCATGTGGCGGAATCCCAGTCCGGGAGGGTTTATGTACATTTCACTCAAGTCTAGAGTACATGTAGTATGTTTATTTATTTTTTATTTTTTTAATATTCATTTATTTGACAGAGAGCTCACAAGTAGGCAGAAAGGCAGGCTGAGAGAGAGGGAGAAGCAGGCTCCCTGCTGAGCAGAGAGCCCGAAGCGGGGCTGGATCCCAAGACCCTGAGATCATGACCTGAGCCGAAGGCAGAGGCTTTAACCCACTGAGCCACCCAGGCGCTCTCAAGCAGTATGTTTAAATGAACGTCGCAGGACTATGGCTGATGCAAACTGTTTTAGCTGCAATCACACAGCCAAGGGTGGATGGATCATGGTTGATGGCCCCCGCCCCTCCCCCCAAGGGAGATGGTGCCACCAGCCACACCATGGGCGGTGTCCCCTCCCAGAGAAGGTGCTGAGGGAGGCGGGAGCTCACTCTAGGCAGTGGAGCGCTGGTTGGGGTCCTGGCATTTCTCCAGCCCTGGCAGAGCTCAGAGACAGTGTGGGAAAGGAGCTCCTCCGCTGATCCCAGCTTAGCTCGGCAGAGCAGAGCGCGTGCGTATCCGTGTGTGTGTGTGTGTGTGTGTGTGTGTGTGTGTGAATAAGAGAGTGAGCGGAGGCTGTGGGCTGCTCCTTTGGGACTCCTGTGTGCCCTGCAGGGACTTAGCATGTGTTACTAACTCAGAGACATTTCGGCCGCTGGAAAGCACACTTCTGTGGAGGGGACTGGCTGCTGCTTGTTTTGTCCCTGCCCGGGGTCAGCCCTGCCCTACTTGCCGGCCACAGCACTCCGGCTACACCAAAGCCCACGCGCCTCCCCACGGACTTGCGTGCCAGACCCTTAGCCAGGATGCCCTTCTTGCCCTCGTCCCTGAGGCAGGTCCTGGTCCTCCTCCAGCCCCACCCCAAGTCCTCCCTGAGAGCCAAGCCTCTCTGCCCGGGCTGGCTGGGGTCCAGAGTCCCTCTCCTTCCCTCCACGGTAAAGTCTTTGCCCAGTGCTGAAATGGTGGGTTTGTGTGTGTGTGTCCCCCATAGGGTCCTGTCTTACTATCGTCTCCTCCTGCCTCAGGGTGGGCACTGATGTCTGTGCCTGGGGCGAGCCCTGTAGGCGTGGGCAGGGGACGCCTGGCAGTGTGAGGGAGGACAGGCTCTGGCCCTGGTTCCAGTCCTGCGTGCCTAGGCCTCAAGGGGGCAGAGGCCCCAGGCCCACTTGTGGGGTGGCTGCTGGAGCTGGCCCGGGAGGTCGCCAGTGACATCTAGTGGTCACAGTGCGTGGCACCCCACGGGGTTTTCCAGGTGGGAGGCTGGCCTCCGAGGGGCCGGGCTAGGCTTCAGAGCGGCCAGCAGCCAGGGTCTGACTTCTGGGGCGGGGGACGCTCCAGGACAGCGGCAAAGGGCAGAACGGCCTCTGGTGCAAGGACCAAGGCCCACAGAGAGGCTGGGCGGCCCACAGTCAGTGAGGGCAGGGCTGGGACGGTTCCAGTGGCCCAGCGCTACCTGCTGCCTTCTACTCCAGCTCCCTGGGTCCTGCCCAGCTCTGTCCCCACGCCTCAGCCTCAGCTCCCTGAGACCTGTCGGGGGACCTTGGGGTTCCCTCCGGGGCAGCTGCAGACCCGCTTCCGTGTAGCTGCTGAGACGGCCCATGCCAGCCAGTGGATGAGGCACGGGCTGTGGGCCTCAGGTAGCCACCAAGCACCTACTATGTGCCAGGCACGCAGAGGGCAGCAGGGGGCAGGGGCAGCCTAAGGAGCTGCCCCTTCTGGCTTGGGCTAGGCCTGCCTGAGCGCAGAGCAGCCTGAGAGACCCCTCCTGGAAAGGGCAAGGGGCCCTGGTGACAGCCACAAGAGGTGGCACGGGCTCAGGGGGGTCTCTGGCCACGCAGTGGTGGGCCTGAGGGCAGCTGTTGCCACGGGGCTGTCTGGGGACCTGCCAGTGTCCCCCTCGCCCTGTCTGGTAGTCAGCATGCTGTCTTCCAGGGTCTCAGAGAGTGTCCCTGCAGAGGGGCCGCTGCGGTGTGGTGGTGGTGCTGGTGAGGCGGGCGCAGGGCGGGAGGCCACAGGGGGCCCAGAACCACGGCTCCGGGCCCTCAGCCCCTCTGCCAGGGAGCAGCTGCCCAGGCTTCACTCTGCCAGAGTTCGCCACGGACCATCTGCAGGCTGTGAGCAGAGAGAAGAGGGGCGCTGCTCAGAAGGGAGGCTACGGAAGTCTTGATTGCACTTCTTTTTCATTCATAAGTCCTTCCCACTCCTCCTTCGCTACTCTTTGCTCGCCTAGGACAAGCGCGCCTTCTTCCCGCTGCCCCTGCGCCCCGCTCCTGGGCCCTGCACCTTCTCTCCAGTCCCTTCCTTGCTTCTCCCCGTACCCCCCTTTCTGCCCGTCTGTGCTCAGCCGTGGTGCTCTCCATCCCCACCCTCCCCTTTCTGTCTCTTCATCTGTCTTTTGCTGGCTCCGTCTCCGTGACTGTTTCTCCCACAGCATCTCTGTGCTCTCTCTTCCCTGGGTCTGCTGGTTTCACCCCTGGAAGGCCAGCCTGATGTCGTTAAAGTGTGATAACTTGGTAACTGGCCCAGGGAGGGAGGTGGGCAGAGATCATACCTATCCTTTCGATGAGCTTCTCGTGCTGTCCCAGGGAGTGGTTGTGCTCTCCCCATAGCCCGGAGCCCCCCAGCTGTCGGAGACGATCTTGGACCTTCTTCCCCTGGGCCGGCCACGCGTGGCCCGCCTACCCGTGCGTGCAGTGAGAGCTCCCTGGGGTGCGTGGGGAATCACGTTCTGGGCACGTTTCTGGGGTGTGATGGGGTCTTCCCTGACAGCGGGAGGTGACAGAGCTCACATTTACATTGATTGGTTTATATAAATGTGCCCTGAATGCCTTTCCGGATCAGGCACTGGGCTGGGGTCTGGGGGCACAACCTGCAGGGAGCGGACCCCCTGAGACAGAGCAGACAAATGAAACTCAAGGAGGAGGCTTGCTTCAGGCAGGCCCCAGGCTGGCAGCTGGACACAGGGCGATTAGCTTAGGGAGTTCATAGCCTCAGCGGACTAACGGACCAACGTCGTCAGTCTGCTCGGGAGTGTTGCCGGGCCCCAGGTACCCTGGCGTTCACAGACCTGTCCCTAGACCGCCACCCCCAACACAGACATTGCACTTGTTTCCCGGTGACACGATTGCCTTTGTAGTTGTTCGCGAGAGGGGGCCCGAGCCCACCGCCGTCTGGCGTTCTCTGGGCACCTGTGCAATCCTTCCCCTCAAGTCACAAAACCCAGTCATTCCCGCTAACCTTCCCCCAATTATGGCAATCATTGTCTGATTGCGTGCTCTGATTACACAATTACATTTTGTCATGCTAATTGCATAATTAAAACAACCAATTGCATGGGAAAAATGATGAACTTTTCAGGTTCCAGATATAATTTGAGGGCCCAGCAGAGTGCCCCCATTGTTCCCCTCGGGGAAGGCAATGGGAGTGCTAGGCACACGGGCAGGGGCAGGTGGCGATCATCTTTCCGATGTTTCCTGAGACACCCCAATTCTGCCGCTTCTGTCCCCTTGGCCCGTTAGGAACATGGGACTCTCTAGACCAGGGAACCTGATTTGAAAAGCATGATCAGCAGTTGTGGCCCTTAAAAGCCCTGTCACAAGGGCACCAAGTAGCCTTGGAGAGACAGAACCTGAGATGTGGCTCTCACATGTTTCTAGAAGCCAGGCCCTTCCCCAGTTCTGCCAGTGTCCTGGGCAGCACCCCACTGGGTAGATGGTCTGAAGAGGGGGAGAGGCTAGAGGCAGATGGCTTGTTCTTACCATGCCCAGAACTCTGACTCCTGCTACTTTCCTCAGAAGACCCAGGACCTGGAGATTGCAGGCGGTCTCACCTTCCTTTGTATCCTGCAGAAGACAACTCAAACTTGGCCCCCTCCAGGAAGCCTTCTTGGATTACCTCTGCTCTGGGCATCTCACATGGTATGTCCCAAATACCGTCCGTTCTGCGGTTTATCCACCGCAGGGTCCTCCCCTCCAGAGGCTGGGAGCTTCCAGTTGGCTCGTCCACGTGCTGCTCCCTCCGAGCAGATGCCCTGACATCGTGGAGTCCACGGGGACCCCACACACTATATGCACATTTGCAAATCCTATCTTATTTCAAATGCACCGAGGGGGTTGATTATTTAGAGAATACGATAGAAGATCCTTTGGTAAAGATTAGTATCACTTTCTGATTTATTTTTTGTGTAATTTTGGATTTGCATCTCTCTAGGGGAAGAGGGAAGGGGCAAGGGAGAGTCTGCGGGCAGGTTTTTTTTTATCTTTCCACATCCTATCCTGCGTCCTCCTGCATAGTTGAGCAGGTTTAAATTTTATCTTCATTCAACAGACGTGTACTTGAAGCCTTTGCTGTACCGGGCTCTGTGCTGGTGGTAGGGGTTACAGAGACTGGTAAGACTCCCTCCCTCTGATAGACGGTGAGGGAGACTCAGACCTGAGCTAGGTGCATGCCCAAGGGGGTTAACAGATGCTCAGAGGGAGGGTAGGATTGCCTCTCCCAAGACTGGAGAAAGCAGAGGAGGCTTCACGGAGGAGGTGGTTTTTGACCAGCCTCAAAAACTTCACAAGGGACAAGCAAGTAGAAGGAATGGCCGGTGGTGGCTGGAGTGGAGGAGGCAGTGTGGGGAAGCAATGAGGTTCGGGAGGCCAGCAGGGGGGGCCATGGTGCTCTTGGGCGCTGGGCTAAGGAGGCTGATTTTGGTTCCAAAGGCTAAAAGGATTAAACTGGATGGTGTTATGCAGAGGAGGCACTTGGCCTCACTTTTATTTAGGAAGACTCCTTTGGCTGTGGCGTGAAGGGACCCGCAGGGGTGGGACTGGACAGAGATCAACTATGAATGCTGAGCCACAGGCTGGAGGAAGGTGAGAGCCCGCATTGGCTTGGGGTCAGTGGAGATGCAGACGAGGGGTGGATTTTGGAGACATTTCTGAAGAAGAATAGAAATAATAAGAGGGCTCCTTTGCTAAGGGAGAGGAGGACGAGGGGGTGGGGCAGCAGCAAGGGGAAGGGGGCAGTGCTCTTGTTGGTGGGAAAGGGCACGATGTCAGGAGCTTCCTGATCGGTGGGCTTGGTTTCCCTATGGGCTTGGATTTGGGTCGATGCCAGGAGTGAGAATGCGGCCCGAGGCTGCCAGGGCCTGAAGAGAGGGGTGGTGGTCGGAGTGACCCTGGGCAGGGGATCCGGGCTGGGCACTGTGCAAGGGCAAGGTCTGGAAAGCCCAAGGGTATTGGCAGCCTGGAGGAGGTTGTTTTGAACCAGGGTTCAAAGTGTCGCCCAGCCTGGAGGGAGAAGAGAAGAGGAGGGAGCTGTGGAGCACGGAGAGTGGGGAGAGTAGGGGAGCTGGGAGGGGCTCCCGGGCAAAAGCACTCTACCCATTGGGAAGTCAGCCAGGTCTACTTTGCGCTCGCTCGTTTCTAAAATGCATTATGAGGGACGCCTGGCTGGTTCTGTCGGTTAAGCGTCTGCCTTTGGCTCGGGTCATGGTCTTAGGGTCCTGGGATTGAGCCCCATGTGAGGCTTCCTGCTCAGTGGGGAGTCTGCTTCTCCCTCTCCCTCTGCCTCTCTCCCCACTCACGCTCTCTCTTGCTTTTTCAAATAAATAAATAAAATCTTTTTAAAAAATAAAATAAAATGCATTATGATACCTTCCTCACGGGCTTAAATGTGCCGGCATGTATAAAGGGCTTGACCCGGGAGAACTTTAACAAGTGGAACAGGAAACTCAATGCAGCAGAAGGAGCTGACATGGCAGAGGCCGAGGCCCCACGCATGTTCCCCACTCACCTTGGAGCCCCGGGGGTCTGCCGAGCGCCCGGCACACTGGAGGCCCTGGGCCGACGGCTCAGGAGGCCACATGCGCTAACGGTGAAGACACAGCTATGCTGCCTGCTTGCCGTGTGGGTAAACCGAGCTCCGTGGTCTCCTCTGGCAAAGAGAGAATATGGCCATGGTGCCCCTGCGGTGGTGAGGAGTCAGCACGGCAGGGCCCGGGGAGCAGACACGGCCGGGGAACCTGCTCTACCCTCTCCGTGCTCCCGCTCCCGCACACCTGAGCCCTCCCACAGCCAGTGCCTGTGCATCTCTTGCCAGCCGTTTCTTCCGGCCACAGAAGCGTGCTTTGCCTCTGTGGAGACCATGCAGCCAAGAGCTTAGCACCCCCACTAGCCAAAGGCAGGAGCCCGAGCACACAGATCCAGCTTCCTGCTTCTCGGGTGGTACAACTCAGGTGTATACAAGGAAACTTCTGGAGCACCTGGCAGGATTGAAGCCTCCTGGTTCTTGCTAGGCCACCAGCTCATTACCGCAGTTTCGTCTTCACTCGCTGCCTTGTCTCACCCCCTCAACTCCTACTGCCGCTTCCCGGGGTCACCCCCCAGCTCGACACGTGCCCAGAATCCCCTTCTCCGGGTCTGCGTCTGGGAACCCCAATCTGAGAGAGCGTGTCAAGTGCTTGATGGAAAGAAGACACCTGATAAATAAATGTTAACCGGCTCACTAGACTGAATGCTTCATGAGGGCAGAAAGTATCCACTGTGACCCGATCTCTCCTTGGGGACAGGTCCTGGCAAAGAAGGCACCCATTCATATGTGTTGAATGAATCAATGAGGTCATGTTTCCTTCTGCTACCCTCTCCTTTTGGACCCTCCTGCTCCCTACCCTACTCTCCTTTCTCCCTTTACGGAGGGAGGATGTCCTGTGCGGACAATGGCCCTCTGATTTCCCCAGAGTCCCAAGCTCAGAATGAGCCCTCCCCCAGCATTGTGACGTCACGGAGCATTAGCCAATGGCGGCCCATTCGGGCTGGGGCCCCGGCCTCCTGGGACCACCGCCCTCCATTGATAGGGAGAAGCCACCTTCTCCTGCGCTGGCCCTTAACCCTCAGGGCGGCCGCGGAGCATGGATCCCTCCTGATTCTATTCCTGGCCCGATGATTCTCACCGTCAAGCTGCTTCTGGGCCGGAGATGCAGCCTGAAGGTGTCCGGGCAGGAGAGTGTGGCCATGCTGAAGAAGCTGGTGTCAGAGCGCCTGCAGGTGCCGGAGGAGCAGCAGCATCTGCTCTTCCGAGGCCAGCATCTGGCTGACGACAAGCGTCTCTCCGACTACTGCATCGGGCCCAATGCCTCCATCAACGTCATCATGAGGCCCTTGGCAAAGACAGCGGCCGCCGAGGCCCACCAGCCCCAGCCCTTGTGGCACCATCTGGGCCTGGTCCTGGCCAAGCACTTCGAGCCCCACGACACCAAGGCGGTGCTGCGGCTGCTGCGGCGGGAGCACCAGGAGCGCCTGCAGAGGATAAGCCTGGGGGACCTGGAGCAGCTGGCGCGGTACCTCCTGATAGAGGAGCCCTCGGTGGAGCCCGCAGGGGAGGAGGGGCCCGAGGCTGAGACCTCAGAGCCCCGAGACAAAGAGGAGGAGGAGGAGGAGGAGGAGGAGGAGGAGGACAAAGGGGAGGAGGACGAGGAGGAGGGGAAGGCTGATCAGTAAACTGGCCTATCCTACTTGGAGTTTGCATGCTCAGATTCGCCTGGCCTTGTCCTTCTGTGGTCCCTGGTGACTGCCCACTCACTCCTGTGGGGGCTTCAGAGCAGCCGGAGGGATTGCGGACCCCTCTGTCCTCTCTGCGGCCCGTGGTACCCTCCTATGAGACATAGTGTGAGTCCACCCCCCATCACCATCCTTGAAGGGGTTCCGATCACTCCGCAGATGGTCCTGAGGGGGCGGTCAAAGGCAGCTTCACCCTCCTGGGCTGGACACCCCGACCTGGGCTGGAAAGGCCCCCCAGGGCAACCTCCCAAGCTGTCACCAGACCTCCTGCCCAGAGTCTCCGTGGCTTTAGACGGAGACTGAGATCTGTCTCCTTTGGGACAGAGAGACAGATAATGTGGGTTCATCTCTGTCGGTCCCCAGGCCATGACACCTACCCTCGAGATGTCTGGAAGAGATGAGGAATGATGATGAGCCAAGAGATGAGGAATGTCAGGTAGGCGCTCCTTGACCTCTGCGTTAGGCTGTCCCTGCTGTCTGCTTGTGCTTTGCACAGCCCATGGGGCAGGGCTCGCAGAGGCAGGAGTGGGAGGAGAGCACCTACTGTGCGTCAGGCCGGGATTCTTAAGGACACACTCACAGACCAAGAATAGCAGGAAACCGAGGCTTGGGGGCAGAAAAGGTGGTTTGCACATTCACTCCGTGGGGTCAGTGTGACAGATCCCTGCCTCACCCCCCGCCCCAAGTCTCATCAATCGGTAGGTGTCTCTGAGCCCCCCTTCCCTGCCCAGCACTGCCCGAGCTCCCCGGGACCAGGAGTGATACCTGTCGGCATCCTTCCTTGCCCCCACAGAGCTTGTGGCCTGGATGGAGAGACAGGGCAGAGATGTGACAAGTAAAGCATTGACAGAAAATAGAGTGCAGCCTGTGTGACTAGAGAGATACCCAGGTGAAGCTGCCACCTCGCCGGGCGCCGGGCTCCCATGGGGGGCCTGTCCCACAGGCGACAGGAACGCCAGTCTTCTCTCGTGGTCGGTGGAGAGAGCGGTCCTTGCTCAGGGCTGAGGAGCTCGCACCCTGTGTGCGAGGGGGCAGAGAGCTCCCTGAGAGCCTGTCCGCCCAAGTCCCTGACCTGCTATTACTGTGGTTGCTCTGTCCTATGATGGAAACGGAGGGGGCATGGAGGATGAGGTCCTGAGAGGAACAGCAGGGCTCACTTCCCCGGAAGCCTTCTGTCCTTGGCCTGGGGGCCCCGAGACTGATTCGAGTCCTAGTTCTGCCGCGGGCTTGCCACGTGACCTGGGCTAACTCACTCGGCCTATCTCATGCCCAGGTCTGTCACCTGTTAGAGGGCCACCACTCGAAAGTGGAGCCTCGAATCACACGGTCTGAACTGTGCAGGTCCCCTTACAGGTGGATATCTTTCGATAAATACGGTACAGCACCGTAAATGTATTTTCTCTTCCTTGGGATTTTCTTAAGAACATTTTCTTTCCTCTCACTTCACTGCAAGAATACGGTATATAATACATACAACATACAAAATACGTGGTCATCGGCTGTTTCTGTTTTTGGTAAGGCTTCCGATCAACAGTTGCCTGTTAGTAGTTACGTTTTGGGGGAGTCAAATGTTTCATGTGGATTTTGGACCGTACGGGGCAGGGTGGGGGAGGGGGTCGCTACCCCTAAACCCCGTGTTGTCTAAGGCTTAATTGTCTTATGATGCCAGACGCTGTCTCAGCCCCTTGTGTGAGGGCAGGAGAGAGAAGAGGAATTCCCATGTAAAATGAGGGTGGGAGGGTGAGCACAAGTCAACCCGAATTTTCGCGTCGTATTCACCTTTTCATCAGCCCGGGATTACCAGCCAGGCAATGCGAACAGCCTCCACTTCCCCCCGCCAGATGTTTGTGAGGGTTTCATGAAGATTGCGCAATCCAGAGTGATGCCTTCGAAGGGGTCAGCGGCACGACCGGGAGGGCCCACCGGAATCAGCTCTCTGGCTCCGTGAGCCTGATTAATAGCAGAGAGACCCTCACTCAGCCACGGAGCATCTCCTCCACCAATGCCCCAGCCTCTGCCCCACGGGCCAAGACGAGACGGAAGTCGGGTCTCTGAGGATGTGAGCTATGTCAGGCGTGACCTCTCCCTGGGGGCACCGAGGACTCAGCACGGGTGGCGGCCGCCAGCACCCACCGGCCTGCTCCTTGGTTCCTCTCCGGTCCCGCTCCCGCTCCCGGGCAGGTCCTCCCATCCTCTGTCCTCCACAGAAGAGGCTTTCCGAAGGTTCTGTGAGCATGTTTGGGCTGGGGCTGTGCCATTTGCCAAGGGGGACGAGCCTATTATCTTTACATTAGGGGAACTAATAGCCCATTTCCCAAGAAATCTGTGGGCGATAAAAATAAGTGAGCCGTTTTATTCCTTTTGCTGAGAGAAGCTGGCATGAAGGACGGGGAAGCCCTTGTTTTCTCTCCAGTTAGCGGGGGTGTCAGCGCTGGCAGAGGGCACCCTCTCCACTGCTTCTGTCCCCGGCGCCACAAGGTGGCTGGCTCCAGTCCCAAGGGAGCGGACAGGAAGGCGCTCGGCCCTTCCACGCCGAGGTTGCCTCCAGCAGCTGACTCCACCCTTCCCAAACCCCCCTCCCTGCCCACCCCGTCCCTGCCCACCAGAGCTGAGTGCCGGCAAGGAGGCACAGGCGCTGTCACTTGGAACTTCGCGAGAACTCGCTTCCCTTCGTTACCTCTCCCCGGGATGTTTCACTCAATGCCAAGTTCCTCACTGTGCGCTGGCAGGTTTTGTCCTTTGGTGGAAGAACTTAGAGGTATCAGGGGGCAACAGGTGCTGCATTAGGAGGTGGGAGGTAGACCCTCCAGAAATAGGTGAGAACCCTTTTCTGCATGGAGAACTCTAGCTCTCAGACTACCTGCCATGGACATCCTTCCCTGAGCCCAGTTTCACCTAATTTCACATGTAGACCTGTCCCGGTGAGCCAGCTGAAGGCTCCCGGCTGCCCTCTCTGCTTTCGCCCGGTGAGGGATGGTGGTTACGGGGAAGGTGCTCTTTCTAAACGGCAGCCTTGGGCACGTAGCTCTGCTGCTTAAGTCCCCACAGTGCCTCTCTCCCACCACGGAGGGGCACATAGGTCCCCACGGGCACCAGCGTTGCTCGGGGAAGAAGCATCTCCGGACAGCCAGCTTCGTGTTTCTAGCCACAGAGAAATCTGGCTTCTCCTGGTTCCCTCACCCATCACCTGCAGGCTGACACTCTCAATCCCCTGGCTCCTGGCAAAATGGTCTTTCCCCTGGAAACAGGCACGGCATCCCTGTTGCTGGGTTATTTTATCAGTCCTTTATTCTTCGATCAATAAACACTGACGGTGGTCCTACTACGTGCCGGGCTTTGTGCTGGTGATTTAGGCCGGTAGATGGGGAGCCCTGCCTTTCAGAGACGGCAGAAGGAAGCGCGCCCCCTTGCGTCCCATGCTGCATGGTACAGCAGAGGGAGCTCGGGAAGCCCCTCCCATCCAGCCACAGCCCATGTTTGAGCTGGGGGGATGTGTTGGTAGCTGGGGGACATCGCTGTTATCCCAAGATCTAAATGATGGGGCAGGGAATGGTCTTTCAGGATGGAAATTCTTGTAGATGTTGGAGAAAGAGGGGATTAACAATGTTCCAGGGGCTGCAGAGACCCTGGATGGCTGATTCTATTAGAAGTAAATCGCAGGTCCTGCCCACATTCTTGGGAAAGAGATCTCACAAAGGCACAGACACCAGGAGATAGAGATCGTGGGGGGCCACCTTGCATCCTGTCCCCCGCAGTGCGGGTTATGTTATATAGGTTTGTATATATGAATGAAATCATTGATAATAAATCCACTAAAGGCTTAGTTTCCATCCCCGAGCTGTGATCACTCCAGTTGAGCCTTAGGGAGGCTTCAGGGAGAAGGTAGCATGGGAGTCAGTGAAGGATGGGAAAGGAGGGCAGTCGAAGGAGACGTGAGGGACTTCTCCTTATACCTAGGCTCCCCATGTCACGCCTGGAGAACTGTGCTAAACCTGGCTTAGCACACCCAGCTTCTGACCTTGCTAAGTGCCTCGTGACACCCGGAGCCACACAGTGCACCCAAGTGCACACTTACAAACACAAAGACAGCCTCTATACCTCCGACCCGCAGGGTGGCATCTACAGGGGCAAAGCCAGGTTTGCAGAGCGACCTGGAGGTTCATGCACCATTTGCGGTGTTAGGGTCCAGACCTTGCCTTGTGGCGTTCAGGCTCCGCCCTGCCCCGCAGCCCAGCCAACAGATCCCACTCAGCAAATTCAAGGACCTCGAAGGAAGGCTTTGCTGAGCCAAGCCCTGGAACTGCTAGGGCTTCAGGAAGAGGTCCGATGGCTCTTGTAGTCAGGACAGGGGTGTTTAAAGGACGCACAGGGACCAGGAGCTGGACAGGTGCGTGCACACGTTTGGGTACTGGGGGGGCAGCTGGCCTTTGCAGGGGCGCCTGCACCTACGTGCACATCAGACCCCCTTCTCTGCTTGCCTTTCATCTCCCTGCCCCAGCCTGGAGGGCTCTGCTTGTTCTCCGAGCTGGGCGTGGGTGGCTGTCAGCCTGTGGCAGGGGAGTGGCTAGAGGGCAGGCTGCCTGGGGGAGGTGGTGCCCCTGAGCAGGCTGCTGCTCAAGGAGCCAGCTGAGGTGGGAACAGCTGCGAAGCCCAGGTGTGGGGCTCCTCTGGAGCCGATGGCGTTCCCACCGGCTGCCTCGCCCCACTCCTCCCCTCTTGGGTCACCTCCCTCCTCTCCCGGTCCTTTCTGGGTTTCTTCCTGTACCTCTCCCCTCCCCTTTCCCTCCTGTTCTCTCTGACTACATTCGGGGTTGAGTTGATTGCATAGTGTGGACATCTGGGCACTTTATTTTAGGGTGCTCTCTCTCTGTTCCCTCTGTCTCTGCACCCTTCCTCCGCCCGCCTTCCCTTTCTTCTCATCCCATTCAGTCATCCCTAGCTGTCTTAGTGAATGCCACCACCAGCTCCTCTCCTTGTCTTCCCCATGTCTTTTTTGTTTTTTTTTAAAGATTTTATTTATTCGAGAGAGAGAATGAGAGGAGAGAGGAAGCACAAGCAGGCGGAAGGGCAGAAGGAGAGGGAGAAACAGACTCACTGCCCGATGCGGGTCTCGATCCCAAGACCCTGGGATCATGAGCTGAGCCGGTAGATGCTTAACCGACTGAGCCCCAGGCATCCCCTTCCCTGTGTCTTCTTTCTCTCGTATTTACCCAGACTCACCCAGTGCGCAGGCGTGGACAAGGACCCGGAACCTACTACCTTTGAATATGTCCTGACCCTGCGCCCCGCCTGCCCACATCTGCAGGGCTAATTCCCAGGCACGTCTGCCCAGCCCTATGTTCAAGTGCAACGGCAAACGGCCTCACTGCACGCATGCACCTGGATGCTGCTCTAGACCCCCGGACAGACACACCCTGAGAGCGGGCACAGATGTCTGCACACACACGAGGTTGCCCCAAGCAGCTTCGCTTGCAGATGGCCATGCTGCCAGGGCGGTGGGACTGCTGGGGCCGACGCACGTGCAGGCTCAGCCACGGCAGCGAGCTGCTTCCCCCAGTCGCAGCGGCTAGCCTTTCGGGTGCTGGGCCCCTGCACCCGCATGGCTCTGCCCAGCCCAGCCCAGCCCAGCAGGCACCGGGCACCCTCTTTCTCTTGGCTCATTTCCTGCGGTCCTTCCTGGCTCCCCCCTGGGCGGCGGCTTGGCCGCTGGGCTCCAGAGCCGTCCATCCCCTCCGGAGAGACTGTAGCCCAAGGAGCCAGCAGAAAGCCCAGTCCCCCGGGACGGCTCCTACCTACCTGCCCTCTGCTCCCTCCGACGGCATTTCCCATCGTGGTGATTTAAGGGCTCGCTGGCAGCCTTTAGCGGCTCCCTCTGCCCTTGTGGGAGGGTGATAAATCTGAGGTAACTGCTGTTGGCCGGCTGGCCGTAAACCCGTCACAGCCCGCAGCGGTGGGGCCGGGGCCGTCCACGGAGGCCCTGCCGAGTCGGCCGTGTCAGCCCGCCGCCCGTGGAGAAGCCCCAGGGCACCCGCGCTGGGGACGTTATTTATGAGCTCAGACCCTGGGATCACAGCTGCTGTCCATCAGAGACGGCAGGGGAGAAGCCCTCAGAGCCCCCCCCCCCGCCCCCGGCTCCTCCTCTCATCCAGACTACTTAAACTCGACCCATAATGCATTGAAGCGAGCCTCCGTGCTCCCAGGGTCCCCCTGAGCCCCTTCCACTTTACTGCTCCGACCAACACCAGCTGCACGCCTTTCCACACGCAGGCTGGACAGGGACCCTGGAGGGGCTGTGGTGACACAGTTGGGGTGACGGACAGGGCGGTAGCCTGGGTGGCTGCCTTTCCTGACCCGCTGCTCCCCGCTTTCTCCAGCACAGTCTGGCAGAAGGAGAGAAGCAGGGGGCGCTCAGACCCCAGGACCTTGTCTAAGCAGCGCCACAGCGGAATAGCTGTGGGAGTTTGGGCTGGTCGCTTGGTCTGAGCCTCAGTGCACTCATCTGTTCAGTGGGGATAAGAATGCCCCCCATTGTGGGGTAGCTAAGAGCACTCATGACATGATATCTGTGAAAGTGGCTTTTGGTTTTATTTTTTGAGAGAGAGAGAGAGAGAGAGCAGGGAGGGGCAGAGGGAGAGGGCGAGGGAGAATCTCAAGCAGACTCCCTGCAGCCCAATGTGGGGCTTGATCCCACGGCCCCGAGATCACAACCTGAGCCGAAACCAACAGTCAGATGCTCAACCGACCGAGTCACCCGGGCGCCCCTGGGGAAGTGTTTTGTCAGCTCTAAAGCGCTATGCAGAATTAAGGGTTATTCTTACTCATCTCCCACCCCCTGTAGTCAATAGAATATTCTCTAGCCAGTTTGCACCCAAAGGGATTTATTGCAGGAGGAAGGTGGCTTATAGGACCCTCCGGGAGGACGAGGAGCTGCAGCCAGGAGGTACACTGAGAATGCCACCCCACCTGCTACTTGGTTCCTGGGGTCACAGGGACAAGAGCCCAGAGCCCCCGCCACAAGTGTCCCCGGGGGACTCAGACACTGCCAGCACCACTGTGAACGTTGCCTCTCTCCTGGCTCACTGCCATCTAGAAGGCGCATGTGGGGGCATCTGCTTGGGAGAAGCCAGGTCGTGGCCACACCTTACATGAAAGACTCTTGGGAATGCCGATTCTAATTTTCCAAAAATCAAGGGGGTTGGTCTGTGGGAAAGTCTGTGGAACAAAGGACCCAATTTCCTCAACAGAGAGTGGGAAAAAAAGATAGACAAAGAGGGAGCGAAACCCGCAGATTAAAAGAAACCTAAGATGTAGCAACTAATTGCAAAGGCTAGAGTTATGTGGATCTTGATCTGAGCAAACCGTTAGAAAAAAAAAAAAGGCAAGGCAATGGGGACACTGGAACACTGGATATTTGATGGTATTAAGGCATCGTTTTATGTATTTTTTAAACGTGGGCTAATAGCATTGTGGTTATGTTTCCCAAAGTCACCTTTTTGAGAAGCACACTGAAATACTTCTGAAATGCTTTCTAAGACCTGCTTCAGAACAATCCAGTGAACCGGGGCCGAGGGAGGTTCCCTTCAGCAGCTGCTCAGTTGCCAAAGCCTTGCCTCCCACCGGCACCTTCCTGTGGAGACCTCGGGTGGCAGCCGGTTCATGACGACGTGCCACCCCCCACCGACATCCCACCTTCTGATGCTAACCAGCACTCTGCTGTCTGGAAATGCAACTCGTTCAGAAAACGAGTCCCAGATTCTCTTTTCCTTGAGGGTTTCTTGCTTGGAATCTCTTCTGATACCAATCTGGGACAACAGATCCCACTCTGGCTGATTTAAGCAGAAAGGAATTTATTAGAGGAAATTAGGTAGTTTATAGAACCCGGGAGAGATCCAAGATATTACAAAGCCAGGAGGAACCCCCGAGCACCCCACAGGACCGATCTGGAGGAAAGGCTCTGCTCTGCTGCCCGCTGCCCAGAGAGGAGGCGCTGGAAACCCCCACAGCTGACCCAAGACACTTCTTTCTTTGTTTTGCCTTCCAGTGTAGTTGATGCACAATGTTGCATTAGTTTCAGGTGTACGACTTAGCGATATGACTATCGATATGACAATCAGTGATTCATACACGTTCACCACAAAGGTTGCTACCATCTATGTCGTTACAACACTATTACAATATAACTGATGTATTCCTTATGCTGTGTCTTTTCTTCCCGTGACTTATTCCATAACCGGAAGCCTGGATCTCCCACTCCCTTTCGCCCACTTTGCCCATCCCTGCACGCCCCCTTCCTTCTGGCAACCATTAGTCTGTTCTCTGTAGTTATAGGTCTGATTCTGCTGTTTGTTTTATTTGTTTTTGTTCTTGCGGTTTTTTTGTTTTTGTTTTTGTTTTTGTTTTTTAAGATTCCATTTGTGAGTAGAATCATGGTATCTCACTTAGCATAATACCCACTAGGTCATTCCATGTTGCCTCTAGTGGCACGAGCTCATCTTGTATTATGGCTGAGTAATATTCCAGTGTATACACACCACACTTTCCTTATCCATTCCTCACGGTGGACACTTGGGCTGCTTCCATATTTTGACTATTGTAAATAGTGCTGCGATCAACATAAGCGTGCATGTATATTTTCCAATTTCCGTTTTGCCTCGGGAGACTTAATCTCGCTCAGCCCAGCTGCTGCCTCCCTTTTCTTTCTACCTCCACTCCTCTTCCCAATCCCATCCAAGGATTTTCCTGGTGGAACTCAGTCACAGGTGGGCCCGAGCTGCAAAGAAGTCTGGGAAACCAAACTCTCTCTCTGCCTCCTCTCTCTTTCTGTGTCTAAGAGGGCTTCTTGCTTGGTCCCTAGCTCCCAGCACAGTGACCTGACCTTGGCACTGGGCTTTCTTTTGTTTCCCTGCCGAGGTTGAGATTAAGCCCAGGTATGTTCTGCCCCTTGCCCTTAATGCAAACATGTACAGAGTTTAGGTTTTGCAAAGAGTTCTCACATACTTTTTCTCTTTTGGTCCTCTCAACAAGTTCAAAAGGTTGAGATTACCATCCCCGTCTTATATTTGAGGAGATCAAAACTCCCGAAGCCACAGAGCTGGTATGCAGCAGAACCAGGATCTGAATACTTGACTCCCCTCCCCAATTATCCCACCCACCAGGTGGGATAATTTATCGCAACTTTAGTTTGGGACTTGACATTGTTTGTCTACCCGACTGTCCTTCCTCCATCCCAAGACCACAGGCAGGCTTTCGCGCAAGCTTGCCTGACACCAGATTTTGGTGGCAGATGGCACAGAGCCACGCTTAGAGCCTCGGGCCTGGAGTGGGAATGCTGGGGAGCTGCTTGTGAGCCCCGCTGACCTTGGCTAGGTTACTTCAGCCCTGTTTCCTCATCTGGAGGAGTGACTGTAACAATCGCATCTACCTTAGAGACCTATTAGCGGGATGAAACGAATGAACACAAGTGAAGTGCTTAGAATTCAGTGAATGTTCAATAAGTTTGGTCATTGCTCAGTATGATCACTGATCGTATATGGGGGAGGGGGAGGGCCAAGGGCGTAAGATGTCAGGCCCCTTGGAAATCCACCGCCACCCTTTCCTGGCTTTTGTAAAATTCTAGGCTCACTGAGGGGATTATGCTGGATTGTCTTTGTAGGAGGAGATAGTGGAGGAAAGTTTGAAGGAAAAGAGGCTAAAAGGGGTGGGTAGGGTGGTCCCAATGTTGAGGCACGTACGCGCTTCCCTGCGGGGCTACAGGGAGGGGCAGGGCCTGAGGATAAGGGTTCCACCGTGCCCTGAGAAGGTTGACTCTCAGCAGAGACCCTTGTCCCAAACCAGCCCAGAAACAGAGGACCCAGCCCCATTCAGGGACGCTGAGAACTGGTCGGTGAGCATATCCGTGCAGACGGAGGGCACAGACGCCGGGGGGCCCTTCCCTGAGTGTTCTGTAATGTGGGAGACCCCAGAGACTTTGCTTATCTCCGATAGAGGGGTGGGCAGGGAAGCCCCTATAACAGCTAATAGAATTTCGCTCTGGACTGGGAGGATGGAAGCCTGGAGAAGATTAAGTTTAATTTAATCTTTAGAAGAAAGATTACGTGGGAGCGCCTGGGTGGCTCAGTCGGTTAAGCGTCTGCCTTTGACTCAGGTTATGATCCCGGGGTCCTGGGATGGAGCCCCATGTCATCGTCATCATCCTTGTCGTCGTCATCGTTGTCATTGTCAGTGGCACAGCGGTGGGCTCCCTCCTTAGCGGGGAGCCTGCTTCTCCCTCTCCCTCTGCCTGCTGCTCCCCCTGCTTGTGCTCTCTCTCCGTCAAATAAATAAATAAAATCCTAAAAAATAAAAGGGGACACCTGGGTGGCTCAGTCGGTTAAGCGTCTGCCTTCAGCTTGGGTCATGATCTCAGGGTCCCGGGATCGAGTCACACAGCTGGGGGGAGCCTGCTTCTCCCTCTGCCCCTCCCCCTGCTCACGCTTGCTCTCTGTTTCTCTCTCTCTGACAAATAAATAAGTAAAATCTTTTAACAAAATCTTAAAAAAAAAAAGATGAAGAAGAAGAAACACTATGTGACCTAAGAAAGAAAAGTGATCTTTTTAGCACCAAGTTTGGGAGAGTAAAATCCTTTACTCACAACACCTTATCTTATTTCATCCAGAATGGGAGCCAAACCAAAATTCAGGCAAAGATTGCCTTGAGGAGCCGGGTCTCTTCCTTTCATCTTTCCTAAAGTGTATCCGGAAACCAGAGCTCGTCTCTCCTTATCAGACTCTGGTGAGGACATGAATGAGTCAGGTCAAGGCCGGTTCAAGTTCCAGCGCTGTCACTTACCAGCTGTGTGTGAGGTGGGGTGAGTCACCAGCAAAACGAAATAATTAAATCCCATCGGAGAGCTGTCAAGAGGATTATGCAAGACAGTGGAATGCAAACGGGCTTTGTAGCCGGGGCCTGCAAGTCCGCATCAGCGGGAGGTGTGATGACTGTGTCTTTATGCAGATTTACGCCCCTGGGCTGTGTGCTGGCTCTGTAGCTGCCGGGCTTGGCTGGGCCAAATTACTTTCCCCAGAATTCCATTTCTACCACGCTTCCAGATGGGGGCCTGCAAGTGCACGGCTCCCGCTCTCCTGAGAGATGGAGCCCAGAAGGGGCCGGCCAGCAGCCCTTCGGTTGCTTGCATGGTCCTTCTCCCAGTTATTGGAACACATAGACAGGGGTTGCTGCAAAGGGATTCTGCACCTGTGATGAAAGCCCCTCCCTAGGCAGCTGACTTTAAATTATGGAAATTATCCTGGGTGGGCCCGACCCAATCAGTTGGAAGCTCTTTAAGAGAAGGCTTAGGCCTTTCCCGGGAGCAACTCCTGTGTGGCCAATAGCTTTTCCTAGAGCCTGAGGGTTGCAGGCTGCCCTGCGTCTTCCCCTCCCGCTGCCTGCCCCACGGCCCCTACATTTCCTTACTACCTACAGACCACGGACGCGTCCTAGAAACAGGCAGAATGACCTTCCTCTAGGGACTCAGCTGCCTCGATGGTGATATTTTGCTAAGGGCAAAAAGTCATCCTAGCCCGACCCCCAGGACCCTGTGAGTCTACTTGAACATAGAAAAATTCCTCTGGAAATTTCCTTTATCTCTGCTCCCCAAGATACAAGTCGGCTCCGAGCCCCCAACATCTTTCCTACGTCGGGCGCGGTAGGCCGAGGTCTGCCTCTGTTTTTGCTGCTGCAGTGTTTGTAAAACTCTTGCCACCGTCTGGTTCAGCAAGAAACGCTGTGTCACGTCTGGACATTTAAACGGTGGGCGGGCTGGGCGTTGTTCTCCCCACTTTCCAGATGAAGAGTCAGGAGACTCTGAGAACTCGAGTGACTTAAGACCCACTCAGCAAGCAGCACGAGTGACAGCCGGCTGACCCCGAGGGCCCTCCCAGCCCCAGGGGCACGGCCTGTCTCCTTAGCTGCTTTGTAACCGTGCAGCACCCCTGTGGCCAGTGCTGTGGGTGGGAACTTGGCATTGAGCAGACAGGTCCTCCCTTGCCCTCGGGGAGCTCCTAGTTGAGGGCGCCCCTCTGGGGTGGATGGCTGGCTGAGGGCTAATGCTGGACCTTCAGAGAGCTGTGGTCTGGAGTTGGCATTCCCTCTGGGCCCGGCTGCCCTGAGCGGTACTCGGGCTCACCCTTCAGGAGAAGCCGCTGCCGAGGTAGGTTCTCGGAGCCAGCAGGAAGAGTGGAGGATGCTCGGGTCACCAGCGGGGACCCTGGTAGTCGTCCCCCAGGGGTTCCTCAGGGTCCTCTGACCTTGTTAGAAGCATCGGTAACTGGAAAATGCCATCCGGAGGGAGACGTTGAGCAAGGAGATCAGCAGGGGCATGAGGGGCTGTCTTCGCCTTCCTCTGTGTGTTGCCCCCCAGTGTCTAAATCCTCCTACACATCCAGCCCCGAGAGAGCCCTCTGTGCATCCCTGCTGTCGGCAGGTGTGGGGAAACTGAGGCAGGCAAGTCCTTGGCATCAGCCAGAGGACTAGCTCTCTTGCTGTGTGTCATAGCACGTTGGGAAATGCAAAACTGACAAGAGAATATTCTTTGATCAGAGCAAATAGCAGTTATCGTAGGAGTAGCACTTTTTAAAGTCCATTATTGATCTATTCTGGCTGTCTACACAAATCAAAGACCGGCTCCTAACTTCTCTCTACTTCGTGTCATGTGTGTAGGTCAGCCTCTTCTTCACTGACTCGATACATACTGTTTGAAGTCCTACTACGTGCCCCAGCACCCCACCTTCACGCTGGCAAGACCCAAACCAACTGAGGAGCTTGCTGGGGGGAAGGGAGCATGGGCCAGCCGGTGGGGGAGGGAATTAGAAACACCGCTATGGCCAGTCATGGAAACAAGGACTGTCTTTCCTTATGAATATGTTTATATGTGTATATTGCCACTAGGCAAATACTTTTATCTCTTTCTCTTTCTCATTCCCTTAACATCTAACATAAGATGTCTTAACAGTAAACTTTATATCTCAGAATTTGTTATAGGATATTAAAAGGGGGCACGTGAATCAAGTAGGAGAAGGAGGAACATCAAACAGATAAAAGTTCCTACCCTGACAGAGCTTACGTTCCAGTGGGGGAGAGAAATAATAAATAAAATATATAGGTATCAATTGGTGAGAAATGATAAGAAGAAAAATAGAGCAGGGAAGAGGTACAGGGAGTGTGTGTGTGGGGGGGCAAAGGCCTCCCTAGCTGTGACAGCTGGGCAATGGAGAGAGCAGGTGCAAAGGGCCTGAGGTGCGGTGTTCAAGGAAGCCTGCTGTGGCTGGAACAGGAAGAAGGAGGCAGAGCACAGCATGAGATAGGTGGAGAGATATTGGGGGCCAGATCACATGGGGCTTTGGAGTCATGCTAAGGACTTTGGTTTTTACCCCAAGTGAGATGGGAGCTGGAACAGGACTTTGAGTGACATGCTCTGACTTAGATTTTTTTTTTTTTTTTGACTTAGATTTTCATACAGATGCCTCTGCTGCCCCCCGAGGCTTGACCCTGTCCTTGACCGTCTAGATAAGGAGGTTTGTCCATAGCTGCCCCCTGCTTCTCATCCAGTCCCACCCCAGGACTGTCAGAACCCTGAGGTCCAGAGCTTTGTGGACAGGTGCCCAGAGAAGGGGAGTCTGGTGACCCCCCCTCCTAGCACAGGGCTGCAGCCCTGGTCTGTCTTTCTAGGGTCTTCAAGAAGCTAACTATAAGGTACGAATGAAGCTTGTTTGGTTGGTTTCCGTGAACGTGAGCCCAGGCCTCCTGGCCGGGTTGGACTGGCCCTGCGAGTGGACATGACCGAGATGCTCTTCCCGGGAGGAGGCCCGTGGGAGGAGACAGACATGTCTCTGGCACACCAGGATGCGGCGTGAGGAGGCCCAGCGTGGAGAAGCTCAGAGGACGAGCCGTTTGTTCCGGAGGTGCTGGGGGTGGGGGATGAGGTGGGGGGATGCAGAGAGCGGACAAGACCAGAACTGGGGTGTTAAACAGAGAGCCTAGAGGGGCAGACCCGAACGAGGGGATGAACGGGAACAGGACACAGTCATACAGAAGGGAGTAGAAGGTAGAGCCTCAATCTCCAACTCAGGAATGAGATTAATCAACTTCTCTTTATTTTCTTTGATAGCTTAAAATCTCTTTTAACCCTATTGCAGTGGAGTGGTGAGAATTTAACCTAGGTCACTGTGGGGGGAACTTAGATCACTTTCCCTGGGCCAGCTTTAATTCTTGGGGAGCCTCTGGAGAGCCAAGGTGGGGGCAGGGATGGGGCAGGGACATTTGCCACTGATGTCGCTGGCTCAGAAGGCCCTGCTGGCTGGTCCGGACAGCCGCGATCCCTTGGCTGCCCTTGCGACCTGGGGCTCTTCTGCTCCATTCACATGGGTCTGGGGATCTGAGAGTGGCAGGAAGTCTGGTCCCCGAGAAGGCCATGCTCCAAAAGACACTGGGGCCCTCTGACATGGGCTACCTGTGGTCTGGGACTGGGCCATGCGACAGCTCTGGACCTCTGTTTCTCCTATGCTAAAGGGGCGACTAATAAGTACTTGTGGGGGTGAGTAGGTGGAGAAAAAGATGGGAAAGGAGGCTGCCCAGGGACAGCAAAGGGTGTCAGAGCTTAATGGCTCCAGGGACCTTGAGCCCCACACCGAGGCGCTGGTCCTGGCTCTCTGGGCCCTCTGGGTGTGGTTTGGGGGGTCGAGTCCCCAGCACGCAGTGGCTTAGCCAGACACACCAGGCATGGGGGCAGGCACTGGAGCATTCCCTCCTCGCATGCCTGGTGTCCCCCCCACCCAGTTCCCAGGGCACTAGCTGCTTTCAGGAGTGGGGAGGGGGCGCCCTGGCCCCCGAACGGCACACTGGGGACCCTGAGCCCTCTCGGCAGACATTCTAGAGGCTAGCAGCTGCCACCGCTGCCGTTTGGAGACTCTGAAGAGCGGGGATTTATGTCTCTTCCCCACTCCCCCTGTCTCTGACCAGGGAGGATGGCTCATTTTTCACGGTGCCTCGTGACTCTCCAGACTGTATTTTCAGCCTTGGTTTGACGTCAGTCTCCCGCTCTGTCCCTGGGGATCTGCTTTGTACATTTCCAGGCCGACCAGGCCAGAGCCTCCCCATGCCCTGGGGCCTCTCCTGAGTCCCTACTGCCACCTCTGGCGTTGCTCCCTGGGCAACAGGGAGCGTGTGTGTGCGTGTGTGTGTGTGTGTGTGTGTGCGCGCGTGCGTGCGTGTTTGTGTGTGCGCGTGCGCGCGTGCATGGCTCCCGCGGAGGCCAGGGGACACAGAGGCAGGGAGGGGAGCTGAAGAGGTCCGCAGGAGAGAAGGCCAGGTGAGCTGGCCGTGCTGTGCTGGGATGTCCTGTGGGGCCCGTGAGTGTGTGTGTGGGGGGGAGGAGTGGAAAGTGGAAAGCCAGAGACTGGGAGGGAGGAGCCAGAGGGAGGAGCGAGCCAGGCTGGCTGAGATGGGAGTTGGCACTTTCGTCCCAAGGCGCCTTCTCTGCAGACATCCCTGGAACAGGCTCCGTCCCAAGGCCTAAAATGTTGGGGGTGGAAGGGAAGGAGGAGATGGGAGGGTGCAGTGGGGGAGAAGAGGAAGAGGAGGAGACTGCAAGCGGGAGGGAGTGGTGATGGGGGCAGAAGAATGGAGTCACAGCACGATCGTAGATTATGTTTGTACAGTGCCTGCTTGCCCATGTCTATTCCTCGTTGAATCCTCAACCCAACCCTGCTGTGCTTACTGTTCTCTTTTTACAGGTGGAGAAAACCCATTGCAGAGAGACCGTTCTTGGCTCACGGTGCCTAAAACTCAGCCCAGCTCTGCCCTGGGCTTTGATTTCAGAGTTCAAGCGGGCAAGATCTGCCGTCAGAGCTGAGCTCCTAGACACACCAGAACCCGCGTCCAACAGTGGCCCCCACATGCTGACCCACAACTCGTGTTTTGGGGTGTCTCCATCTTCGTCCATTTCTGAAGCTAGACTGGGGCTCTGTCGGTGCCAGGCACCCCGAGTACAGTCAAGAGGCTTCAGTTCCGGTTTGTGCCCTCACACCTACAGTCTGTGTGACTCCGGGAGAGTCACCGAACCTCTCTGGGCCTCCATTGCTTCATGGCCTTGTACCTGATAAGTTTAGCATGTCCTGGACTGAAATACATCTTCTCTCCCACGCCCCACACCTGCGGCCCAGCCCCCCACACTGCTCACCATCCCGGAGGCTTTCTGTGGTTAATGTCCCCTTCGGCCATCCCAAACCAGAACGCTCCTAGTCTTTCTCCCCCCGCTCTTGCCCTTACTCCACATCCAGTCAACCGTCATGCCCTGTTCATGAGGCCCCCTAAATACTTTGGGGCTCCCATACACCTGCCTGGTGTTTGTTCAGTAGACGCTGAAGAAGTTCTAGTTCTTTTGCTCACGAGTCCCCCGTCCTGCTTGGAAAAACGTCGAGGGATCGGACGTGAGGGTTGCTGTGACACACTGCAGTTCCCAAGCTCCCTTCTCCTTTCTCTGCTGGTCACAGGGTCCCAGCTCCCACCCAGGGGCTGTCACCCAGCTCCCACCTCCTGGCCCGGGTTCAGGGTCTCCTGGCTCCCAGGGGTGGCAGTACGTTGTGCTGTAAAGTGTGTGGGCTTTGGGCTCCAACCCCAGATCGGCCAGTAGCTGTGTGACCTGGGCAAGTTAATCAACCTCTCTGTGCGGCAGTCTCCTTGCCTGTCAGAGGGAAATGATACTAGATACCACACCTCGTTAGGAGAGTTACATGCATCCATACACACAAGGTACTTTATACCAGCAAAAGGCAGGGGCTCGACAAATACTAAAATTTGGTAATTATTGCCTGGACTGTAACAATAGCATCCCACGTGGTCTCTCTGCTTCCGGTTTTGTCCCCTCCAATGCATTCTCCACTCGGTGGCCAAACAGCATTCTCTGTCCCTCCCATGCAGGGTTGCCAGAGAAAATACAGGATGTCCAGTTCCGATTTAACTAGATGTCTGGTATTTTTATTTGCTAAATCTGGCAATTCTACTCCCATGCTTAAACATTTCCTCTGGCTCTCCACTACCTTTAAAATAAAACCTGAATTTTTAGCATGACATTCAAGTTCTGTGTGACTCAGACCCCTGCTCTCTCCATTTAATCCGTTACCACCCTCAGCCCTCTCCTCTCATGCTCCAGTCGTCTCCAACTGCCTTCTTGGAATCCCAGAGAATGAAGCTTAGCATTTCGGAGCTAGGAAGAACCATTTGCCGTATTTTTAGATGAGGCGATTGGGGGCCCAGAGAGGCTAAAGACCTGCCCCAAACCACACAGCAGTAAGGGAAGCCCAGGGCCCCCAGGCTGGTGTTCTGGCCAGGACTTCAAACCGTCGATCTGAAACACCCAACACCACACTCAGGCTGGGGGAAGACCCTCTCGGAGCAAGAAACATATGAGATTTAAAATTCCTGGGGCGCCTGGGTGGCTCAGTGGGTTAAAGCCTCTGCCTTCGGCTCAGGGTCCTGGGATCGAGCCCCGCATCGGGCTCTCTGCTCAGCAGGGAACCTGCTTCCCCCTCTCTCTCTGCCTGCCTCTCCGCCTACTTGTGATCTCTCTCTCTCTGTGTCAAATAAATAAAATCTTAAAAAATAAATAAATAAAAATAAAATTCCTGATGTCAGAGGACCCGCTTTGTGCTGTCTCAGGTTTGGGGGGCGGGTGAGGGAAGGCTGGGTCTGCTGGCCCGGAGCAGTTCCCAGGGGCCAGCCTCAGTGAGCTGTGACAGGCTCTGGGAATGTTCTGGGCTCAGGGAAGGAGCGCCTCGTGGTCTGGAGGAAGTGCTTCTGGGGCCGGGGAAGCAGAGCCCTGTTGGCAGCTCTGTACTTGGGGTTTGACCCGGAGGGGACACTTATTTCCCCAACTCCCGGCAGCTGCGAGTGAGGGCACGTGAGGATCCGGGACAGAATGAGCCTGGCTGGCCCAGCAGCCTTGGGGTGACGTCAGGGGCAAGCACAGCCTGGCGGCCATTATGGGCGCACCTTTCCCCGGGGGCTGGTGGGGCAGGTCTCACCAGTCTGCCGTTGCCCCGGGATCAGCCTCGAAGTGGACCATCTTCCCAGCCAGGTCCCCGGGAGGTGCTGGCTCTGTTACAGCCACCGCATGGAAATATCCCTGCTCAGTGCTGAGAACTTGGTCTTGGTAATGGACTTGTATGATGTCCAGAGACTCCGTGCATATACCCGGCCCAAAGGGATGCATCGTCTTTAGCAAAAAGATTTATCATGGAATCTGCAGCGGCTTCCCATTTGTCTGGAACAGAAATAGGAACGCCTCTCCTTGCCAGGAGTCGTCCTTTGTCTTCAAAGCAAATTCCTCCATGGTTGGAGGCTTCTCGGGCCCAGGCTGAGGCCTGTGGCCAACTTCCTGGCCCAGGTCCCGGGGTCCTGGTGTCTCCATCCCAACAATCTCAGCCGCAGGCATCAGGGAGCGAGAGAGAAAGTGCAGCACTGAGTGGAGGAGCCCTGAGTTCTAGAACCGACTCTACCATCAACTGGCTTGGTACCTGGGCAAGTCATTTAATCTCCTCAGGCTGTTACTTCCCCACCTGCAAAGCGGAAGCTGTGATCCCTGCTTCAGCTAACTCACAGCAGGAACAGAAGAGGAATCATCCATCCCCTACCTTTCGGAGAAGCCACGTGGAATCATGGTTCAGAGCCCGGGCTTTGAGGTCAGATGGATCTGGGTCATATCCCAGCTCTGCGGCTTGGTTATGTCACATTGGGCAAGTTTCTCACCCTCTTGGAGCTCTGTTTTTGTAAAATGGAGAACGCTAAGGGTATCTTCTTTGTCGTGCTGGTGTCAGGAAGAAAATGGAAAGGTGAACAGCAGCCCTTAGAACGGGGCTGGGGCTGGTTCGTCCTCAAGGCCCAGCCCACGCTTCTGCTGCAGAGCCGGCCTCCTGGGGAAAGCAGGTGCGGGAGGGGTGACACCCGCCGTTACGGGATGGGTCCCCTGCCGCAGGTCATACCATCTAGCTGTGCTGCTCACAGCGCTAGGGGAGGAAACAGGTGCAGAGGTTAAGGACTTATGCAAGGTCACCCAGTTCGTCCGTGGCAAAGCTTTACTTTATGCCCATTTCCAGCTGACCCCAGGAGCTGCGTTTTTTGGAGTTTTTTTTGCTTGTTTGTTTTCCTGCCGCACCACACTGGCTTGTATTTATAGTGGGAGACTGTGAAATGGCCAAGTACGAGTAAGTTCCAAGCAGAAGCTGTGGAACCAGACAGTCTTGAGTTTATCTTCCATCTTTGCTACCTGTTAGCTGTGTGGCCGTGCCCAAGTCACTTACCCTCTCTGTCTCATTACTGTAGGTCCTTAGTGTGGTAAATGGTGTTCCACAGTGATAGTTCTTATTACTGGTGCTGAAAGCAGGGCAGCTGTGTGCTGAGGGACAACACTGTGGGACTGTGGCCGGTGATGGTGCTGGCAAAATCCACCCCGGGGGACATCCTGTTTGCTGGAGGGGAACGGGCAAGCGAGCAGGGAGACAAGCCATTGAAATGAGGCTTTGACGGGCAGAGAGGCTTCTGATGAGGGGAGCCAAATGAGAGGAGCTTCTAGGCAGAAGGGTTGGTGCCCAGGAAGGCGCTAGCTGGTGGGAAGGCTCATGAGAATCCTGGGGCAAGAGAGCCAGAAGCCGGGAACCCACGAGGAAGTGTCCCCTCTCACGTGCCCACCGTACAGAGACGACTGCCTTCTACAATCACTGTCTGCGAGCCGGGCGCCGTGTACCCCTCATCTCTAGTTTCCGCAACTGTTCTTCAAAGTACGGGTCATTATTCCTTTTCACGGATATACCACTGAGGCCCGGAGAGTCTGAACAAGCCCCAAAGGCGCGCAAATGAGTGACAGAGCTGGGAATCGGATTCGGGTCTGTGGGCAGAGCGTGCTGTCTGCACCGAGGGCTACATACCGCCCGGCCCGGAATGGCCTTGAGGGTGTGCTTGCGGTCAGCGCTCCTGCTGGGAGCCCTGGGGAGGGGGTTACAGCCGGACGGTCTCTGGCCTCCAGCAGCAGGCGGTCCTGGCAAAGTAAACACACACAGCGTGGGTCGTGGGTCGTGAAGCCTAGAGAAGGCGTGGCCTGTACCCGGGGCAGCCAGGCCTCCTCATTACGGTACCTGCTCGCCGCCTTGGAGGTTGGGGACCGGCTGCTGCGGTCAGCCCACTCTCAGGCTCCCAGTCCGTGAGGGGCGCGGGGCAGGTGGGTGCTCGGTGCTCGGCTCTGAGGAGACGGGAGGGAGAGCGAGCCAGCCTCCCACACGGTGGGTCTTAACCTCAGTGAGGCCCGCTGGACATCTGTCCCAAGACACGTGGTGGCAGATGATGTCTGCTTTCACTCTTCGTCTCCCTTGGGAATATTTTAGTATCTGTCTTCTCTGAATCTGGTTACTCCCAGACCCTCTGCAGTGACTGAATCACGTGAATCAGCTCTGTGGGCTCCAGCATCCTGTCCCAAGACCTGGCCCGTGTTTCCTCCTCGGCCCACCTCGGGCAGAGCTCTGTCCCCCACCCTGTGCTCTCAGGTCCCGTCCCATCTCCCAGCATCCTCTGAGAATCCTTCCTCCCATCCACCTGCCAGGCCAAGTCCTCCTCCCTACCTCCTCCTGGAAGCCTTCCCTAACTTCTGCGGCCCGTCCCGCTTCCAGACCTGAGAAGGTCCCCGAACACAGCTGTTTCTTAACGGGGTTCTCTTCTGTTTGCTTATCCATATGTACCCAAGCTTGGTAGGTCTGCCGGGGCAGGGAGCGCTCTTTTCCCTCCTCTTCGCCTCATCCCCGGCACCCAGCAAGGAAGGGTACGGGACATGGTGATGTGTGAGGATTCAGCTGGACGGGGACAGATCTGGGACATGCCCATCAAAAAAAGATTTCCATAGATTACTATGGATGACATCTGGCTTTGCGCGACACTACAGTCCTTTTCATAATTTATTGGCCGCTCCCTCTACGTTTATCAGCCGGGGAGCTGGGGCCAAGCCTTGGCACAGACTAAAAATGAGCTCTGTTTTCACCTCCCTTGGAAGACCTAGCTCAGCCAGGTGGGATAACCTGGGAGCAAAGAGACCTAAGCAAAGAGACCTCACCAGAGTCGCACTTCTATCTCTGTGGTCCTGGCCCAGGGCTGAGCCCCAGTAGGTGGCGAGGAGCCCGTTACTGACACACACCCTACTCTTGACCCCGTTTAGCAACTGACTCCCTGCGTGACCTCTGACGAGTCACTCCACCTTTCTCGGCCTGGTTTTCTTCATCTGACAACAAGGGCAGTGGGGTAGAGGGTTGTTAAGGTGACTTCCGGCTCTGAACCTTTGCTTCTCGGACTCGAAGGCAAGGTTGTCTATTGCTTCTCGAATGAAAATGTTTCTTCCCTGACAGCCAGCATGGGGAGATCAATAATTCTGTCAGAGCACCCTTGCAGGGAGGCTACAGCGCTCTCTGCAAGTCTCCCCCCAAGATTGGACACTTTATCTTTATTCATTGTTCATCCCCATTCCCTCTCTCCTCTCCTCCCTCCAGCCCCCCTTTGCCACCCCACCCCCAGTCCAGGACGCGGCAACCTGCCATGAATGAAGAGTGGCTGGTCACATGGCCTGGTAACCATGGCGACGGATCCCCGCAGCCGTAGGCATCAAAGTCACATGAGAACCCCGGAAAACTGGCGGAGGTATTTATAGAAGCAGGCTGGTGCTTTTATGGAAATGGGTCTATATTTGACTCCAGTACTGGAAGCTGCCCGCTGGCCCTGGGGCAAGGCAGGTTTTGCACCTGATTCTCCCTCCCGACGCCTGTGGGGCAAACGGCCCCCTCCTTTCCTATGTCTCCAGGCACGGTCCCCTCCTAGGATGGTTCCTACTACAGCAGACTCCCCCGCCCCCTTCCCACGTCCCAGGGATAGTGCTTCATCCCAGACTGGGAGTTTGGGGCCCCAGGATGCGGGCATGTGGGCAATTTGGGGTATCCTCCTTCACCGTCCCCTACACCCCACCCTTACAAACAAAAGAAGCATCCTCGCTGCTCTCAGTAAATATTAGAAGATACTGCGACTCCTCAAAGCCTCTGCCTTCTTTATTCCTTCAGAGCTTGGACGGAGTCGATAAACGGGAGGAAGTCCCCTTGCAAGCACACGACTTCAAAGGTTCAGCCGCCCAGCCCTCCATGGGTGTTAGAGCCATGTTCCAGAAACGCAAAGTTCATGCTAACAGTAACTATTGCTTATTGCTCACTCACTGGACATATGTTATCTCATTTAATCCTCGTATGCCCTGTAATATACATACTGCTCTTACCCCCTTCTTACAGGTGAGGATGAGGAGCTGTGCGTCAGAACGAGAACGCGGATCTGATCCCATAGTCTGTGGTCTTCCCACCGCGCTCTGCTGCAGAGAGCAGCCGCGTGTGCCTGAGCGCAGCGGACAGGAGGCGGGGGTCCAGGAGATCGCGGCGGAAAGGGACAGTCTAGAGGAACAAGGAGAAATGCATTTTTGTTATTTTAATGAACAGGTAATACATACACATGGTCAAAGGAAAATTAAAACCAACTAAGTCCAATACCAAGTTTCCCTTCCAAGGTCCTCCAACCTCCAAGCCCCCTCCACAGAGGAAGTGACCGTGGCCACTTTCAGGCATCCCCTTCCTAGAGATCTCGTCTGCACATAGAAGCAGATACAGATAGACCAAATATACCCGGTATAGACATAAGGTCTAAAATTCAAAAGGTACGTGATGAAAAGTAAATCTCTCTTCCTTGCTTGCCTTCAGCCATGCAGTTCCTACCCTAGGGGCAAGCACTATTATCAGTTTCTTATGTATCATTCCAGAAATATTTTATGCCTCTCCAAGTACGTGCAGCATACACAAGTGATCCAACCCCTCTCCACACTATTCTGCATCTTTTTTCACTTAACAATGCATTTTGGAGACATTTCCAAATCAGAATGTATAGAACAGATTTGTTCATTTTAATAGCTATGAAGAATTTCAGTGTGTGGAGGCACCATAAATTATTTAAACATTTCCTTGTTGATAGACACCTAAATTGTTTCCTTTTTTTTTTTAATAAACACTGCTGCAAGGAGTATTTTTAAACAAATGTCTTTAAACAAACACATGTTCAGAACGAGTATGTGTCTTCATAATTTTGGTAGATGTGGTTTAATTGGCAACGGGTATGTGTCTTTGTGATTTTGATAACTATGGTCTCATTATCCTCCTCAGAGACGGTACAATTTAAATCATCTCCAATTAACAACTAGTTTGTTACCAACCTTTCTAAAAAATTTTATTTGCCGACATAATAGGTAAAAAAATCACATCTCATTATTTTTCAATTTTCCATTTCTCCTATTATGAATGAAATGGAGCATCTTTTTATAAATGTAAGAGCCACTTGTATTTTATTTTCCACAAACTTTCTTTTTATATCCTTCTCCTTTTTTCTCTTTCTTTTTTTTTTTTTAAGATTTTATTTATTTATTTGAGAGAGAGTGCAAGTGAGAGAGATCAGAGAGGGAGAGGGGGAAGCAGGCTCCCTGCTGAGCAGAGAGCCCGATGCAGGGCTCGATCCCAAGACCCTGGGATCATGACGTGAGCTGAAGGCAGTCTCTTAACCGACTGAGCCACCCAGGCGCCCCTCCTTCTCCCTTTTTCTTATTGATTTTTAGGAACTCTTATATATTAAAGAAATACCTCTCCCCCCTTTTAAGCAGTCATTTAATAGATATCTCTGAACACCTACTATAGGGTGGGACTGTTCTAAGTGCTGGGAATACAGTGTTGGTCTAGTAGGGGAGCCGACAACAAGCAAAGGAACAGAAAAGTGAGTCAAATGCCACCTGGTGATAAGTGCTTTGGGGAACAAGAAAGCAAGAGGAAGTAAAAGGGAACCAGTGATTATACCATATTTAGAAAAGTCTTCCCCACCCAACATTAGAATAAGTTCTCCATGTTTTCTTTTAGTATTTTTATGGTTTCATTAAATAATTAGACTTTTCAAAGGACAAACTTCTGACTTTGATGATCCTCTCTACTGTATATTTAATTTCCTATTTCATTAATTTCTACCTTGTCTTTATCATTTTCTTCTTTCTCTTCCCTTTGAGGCTATTTTCCCAAGTTCTTGAGATGGTTGCTTGGCTTACTGATTTTCAATCTCTCTTCTTTTCTTTTCTTTTCTTTTCTTTTTTTCTAATACATCTATTTAAAGCTATAAATATCCCTCTAAGTACTGCATTGGATGCATTCTTTTTTTTTTTTTTTAAAGATTTGTCCATTCATTTGACAGAGAGAGAGAGATCACAAGCAGGCAGAGAGGCAGGCAGAGAGAGGGGGGAAGCAGGCTCCCCGCTGAGCCAAGAGCCCGATGTGGGGCCCGATCCCAGGACCCCGAGATCATGACCCGAGCCGAAGGCAGAGGCTTTAACCCACTGAGCCGCCCAGGCGCCCCTGGATGCATTCTTATGGCTTTTTTTTTTTAATTTTACATTTATTAATCCTGATACATGTACAATTTGGTGTAAGGAGTAAGGAAGGCATTCAGATTTACTTCTTTTCTGGTTGCCAGATCCATACCATTTACCAAAAATCCATCTTTGCCCAGGGCACCTGGGTGGCTCAGTTGGTTAAGTGTCTGACACTTGGTTTTGGCTCATGTCATGATCTCAGAGTCATGATCTCAGGGTTGTGAGATTGAGCCCCGTGTCAGGCTCCATGCTCAGTGCGGAGAGCTCAGTGGGGAGTTTGTTTGAGATTCTTTCTCCTTCTGCCCCTCCCCAAACTTGTCTGTGAAGCTTTCTCTCAAATAAATAAAATCTTAAAAAAACAAATTAAGGAGGGCATGTATTGTATGGAGCACTGGGTGTGGTGCATAAACAATGAATCTTGGAACACTGAAAAAATAAAATTAAATTAAAAAAACAAAAAAAACCCCAAAATGAACAAACATAAAAACAAAAAACAAACAAACAAAAACAAACAAACAAAACAAACAAAAATCCATCTTTCTTCCTAGTCACTTGAAAAAATATAATCTTTATCATAATCTAAATGACTAAGTCTGAGTTTATTTATGAACTCTGTGTTCTGCCTCCTGTATTTCTCATACTAGGACCAAATGAATTTAAACTCATAGCTTTATAATATGGTTTCTCACCTAGTGGGTTAAGGCCCTACACCACACAAATCCCTCCCCCGGCTATTCCTGCTGGTTTCTTTTTACATATGAACCTTCAAATTAGCTCATCTAGCTAAAAAGAGGGAAAAAAATCCTTTGTTATTTTCATTGAGGTCATTTTATTTATTTATTTTAAAGATTTTATTTATTTATTTGACAGAGAGAGATCACAAGCAGGCAGAGAGGCAGGCGGAGGGGGGTGGGGCAAGCAGGCTCCCTGCTGAGCAGAGAGCCTGACATGGGGCTCCATCCCAGGACCCTGAGATCATGACCTGAGCCAAAGACAGAGGCTTTAACCCACTGAGCCACCTAGGCGCCCCTCATTGAGGTCATTTTAAAGCTACAGATTAATTCAGAGAGAATTAACACATTTATTATATTTTGTCTCCCCTTTCTTTTCTCCTGTCCAAATGTGTTTTTTGTCTGTTTGTTTGTTTTTATCTCTCAGTGGCAATTGGGAGCTTTCTTCATGCAGATTTGCTATACATCTTTTAATTTTTTTTCTAAGCATTTTTCTTTTTTTGTCGTTGCTATTGTAATGGAAGCCTTTCTATTATCTTCTTACTGATTCTTGTATATCCGAAGGTTATAGATATTTTACATGTTAATTTTGCATCCAATCATATTACTGAATTATACTGTTTAAGTTGTTCAGTTACAAATTATTTTTGTAAATAGAACTTTCAGCCTTTAGGGGATAATACACATTATATTTTAAAGCTCAGGGTAAATGGCTTTTTAATGATCCAATGAGTTAGTAAGTGTAGGATGCTTAGGGTAGTGCTTTATGAGCTACTGCTAATAGCAACGGCGATAATACTGCCTTGATTTATCTCTTTAATCTTCACAAGGACCTTGTGAGATAAGAGAACTGAATACTATTTCCATTTTCCAGGTAAAGAATAGGAAGGTCAAAGATATTAAGTGATCATCGAAGATTGCTTGGCGGGGCTGGTTCAGAACCTGGATTTATCTGACTATGTACATCACACTGCCTCGGAGAAAGAGAACAAGGCAAGTCCTTGTGTAAAGCGAAGAGAACTTTGGAATCACTCATTCCAAAGGTCTGTTTTCGATCTGTACTCCCGATGTTCACGCACGGCTGTGCTTTGTCGGGGCCCCTACCCTGCTTGGTAAGGATTCTGGGAGTCAGGTTCTCCGGGGCAGCGTTGCACTTCCAACAAGCAGAAGGTTGGAGTTGCCTTGGGGTTGGGGCCCGGCCTGCATTTGTGGGGTGCCTCCTGTTCCTGCGGAGGGCTGTCCATTCCTCTCCTCCATCTTGTGCTTCACTGTCTCACCTCGACAGAGGAGACGAGGACGCAAGTGGTTTAGCAGCTTGCTTGAGTCCCAGTGAAGGAAGGTGAGGTGCGGGGTGCAGGAAAGAATTGGGAGGCCCCTCCCTGGTTTTTCCGGGGCCTCTGATCTCTCCCTTCCTCTCTCCTCGAATTCCTCCCCACTGCCACCCCACCTGCCCAACCTGCTCACCACTGAGGTTCTCTCAGAACCTGAAGTGAGGCTTCCACTTTATGGACTGAGGAGTGGGTTCCCGGCCAGGAATGAAGAAATTCTCTAGAAGTTGCTGGGACGTAGAATCTGGGAATAGAAATGGGTGTCTCTTCTCAGGGGGCAGGGATAATTCTGAAGGGCTCTGGGTTGCCGCCTCCCATCGAAGTCTAGCTAGGAAGTCATACTCATAATGTCACTGCCGTGCTCTAAAACCTTTAATGGCTCCCTATTACCTTTCAACCTAAGTAGAGGTTTCCAGACTAATACATCAGTCTTCCACATTATAGAATCCGACTCACCTTCTGGCTTTATCTCTCACTAGTTCCCTAAGCCACAGCTTCTAAAAGGCCCAGCTGGATCCAGACCTAGGTCTGTGGGGGTTGGGGACGTGGTGGGTCCCTTCACAAGCTCGTCCCTGTTTGCTCACTATTTCTCTACAGTGGTCCTCAAGCTCCAGAGAGGAAACTAGATGGACTTGTGACATCCATGCCGTCATTGGAAAATGATAATTCTATTCATGCAGCTCAAGCTTAAGTTAGCTGCCTTAGCAGCCATTTCCCATTGTTGCTTCCTATTTATAGCTTGAAATATACAAAAACTCTAGTTATTTTTCATATAAACTTTTGATGGAATCAAGAATGATGGATTTGGAGAAACAGGAAACAAACTTGTAAAAGGTAACAAAGATTCTTACTTGAATTCTTATATACGCGTACACATATGCTACTGGTGCACGAGAGAATCATATTCCTTCTTCCAGGAAACCTAATGCTCGAGGCCAAAGCTACGCTGAACACAAACCCCCATGTGCTAACAACGTCCTTCAGGAAAGTTTGCTTTCTCTTATACGTGGATGAAGGCCATCATTGTCTTCTCACCGCTGGGGCTGATTTGGGGCTTTTGTTAGGCCCTGGCCAATGCAGAGGAAAGTTGTTTAGTTTCTTAACACCTTCCATGTTGTCTTTGGCTGCTGGTGTAAACCCGGCCGGGAGCTGACGGAGCTTAGCACAGTGCCAGATACAGGGGAGCTTTCCCCAAAGACGATGGAGATGGATTTGCAAAGAGACCTGCAGCGCGGAGACAAGAGCAGGTGGGCTGGGAGCAGCAGGAAGGGTTCCTGCCCGCCCCCCACAGTCGCCAGGCGAGGGGGCAGCTGCCTGCTGTGCACCGACTCTGCCAGGGAAGTCCCTGCCCCGCTCAGGTTCCCACGGCTCCCCCCTTTACACGAGGCTCAAGTTTGGACAGGTGACCTTCCGGACAGCTGGGATAGGCAGCAGAGCTTCCTCCCTGGGCTCAGTTCTGTTCCACCTACCCAGGACCCCAGGACAGAGGGCTCTGGCTGGAAGCAGCTCTTTCCAAGCTTGCGGCCCGGCTATTTACTAGGTCGTCACCATCACCATCGTCGGCATCGTCATCATGATCCCAGCAGCGGTGGACCTGTGGAGTCCTCACTCTGTGCCGGCTGCTGGTATAAACGTGTTCCTTTTAATGCTCAACATCCTGCGAGGAGGGCGCTATTCTTTTATTTATTTATTTATTTATTTATTTATTTATTTATTAAGATTTTATTCACTTATTTGAGAGAGAGCAAGCATGAGAGACGGAGAGAGCAGGAACGGGGGGGGGGGGTAGAGGGAGCGGGAGAAGCAGGCTCCCCACTGAGCAGGGAGCCTGACGAGGGGCTCCATCCCAGGACCCTGGGATCATGACCTGAGCTGAAGGCAGACGCTTAACCGAAGAGCACTATTCTTACCCTCATTTTGCAGGTGGGAACACCAGGTCCTGAGAGGTCCCACATTAGCGACGGGGGGGCGGGGTGGCAGGGGGTGAAATTGTGAGCTCTGGCACCAGGGCGCAGGGGCCGAGTTTCCAACACACGTTCGTGCTACCGCCCCACCCTGCTCCTGCACCCCTGCCGCTGAGAGCTGGGACTCACTTTCTTGCTCATTTTCTAACTGAAGATGGCAGATGTGTGTCATTTCCTCTGCCGACTCCAACTGATTGTCGAGCTGATGAAGCCCATAGGGACTCATTGGAAAAGCAAAGTACAATTGATTAGGGGTGGCAGCCACAGGCAAGGAAAAGGAAGTAAGGGAGCGGAAGTGCCAGGACTGGGGGGGGGGGGTAGCCTGGGAGAAGATCGGAGCTCCTGTTCTAGGTTCCACTTTCCATTTCCCCTGGGGAGTTAATGCTAGCATTTCCCTCTACATTCAGGTGAGGTCCCATAGACCCACAGGGATTGGCTTTATCCTCAGCCATAACAGGATAATCATCCTCAAGGAACTGCAATAGACCTAGCATTTACTCTAAAGACACACACGGTGTCAGTGGTGGATGGGGACTTCCGCATCAGCTGTATTTTACATTTTGAATCCTACTAGGGTGAGGCTTGTTCCTCCCCTTTGCTGATCTAACTGGATGAACCTGGGAGGATTGGGTTCCTGTGATGGCTGTGGAAAAAGGCCCATTTTCTGCTTCTAAGTCATTGGTGAGGGAGGTCTCCAAGGTGTGGAAGTAGCACGCGGTCACTAACCTTCTGGCTGCTTCCATGCTTTTTCAACAATCACAGGGCTGTTCTGGTTATTGCTATGTAACAAAGCACCCTAATACACAGTGGCTTAAAGCAATAATTACCTTTCTCTATTTCATGATTTCTGGGGGCCAGGCATTTGGGAAGGGCTCAGTGGGGGGCTCCATGCACCATCCACTTGGGGGGATTGAGTGGGCTGGAGGAGCCTCTTCCAAGAGGCAAGGTCAGGAACTCAGCCCGAACCCGCGCTGGGTGCCGGGGGCCTCTTCTCCACTTTGGCTTCTCCACGGGCTCCCCAGAATGGTAGTCAGGTTCTAAGAGCAAGCATCCTGAGAGAGAGAATGGAAGCTACCATTTTCTCATGGCTCGGGTCCAGAAATATACACGACATACGTCCCTCGTTCAGGCATCACAGATCCCAGATTCAAAGGGAGGAGATACAAGCATCACTTCTTGCAGAGAACACGGTCAAAGAATGTTGCAGCCTTTTTAAAAAAAACATCCACACTGGAAAAACTAATAATTGTGCCCCTCAGAACAAAGGAGAGATCATAGCTTAGCATCTGTGTGTTTCAGACACTCGGAAACACAAACGGCTTAAGTGAATTGCAATTTGGGCTTCCCTGTGTCCTGGAAAAAATCACAGCCAACACTTCCTCCTACATCTTACTACTTAATGATTCTGAGTGTAGCGTTCCTTGGATTGAAATGTTGACACTGTGGACTGCCTCCTCCTTCTAGAAACGCTTTCTTCTGTGTTAAACATTGTCCTCTCACCTCTTGACTCTTCCTCTCTGGCTTCTTCCCTGACCCTTCTTGCTCCTCCTGCCCCGCCAAGGCAGGCACAGCCCCCCAAGTTCTGTCCTCTTGACTGTCTTCTATGTACCTCCCCTCCACTTCAGCACCCCGTTTCCGCTCATGGTGTCCAAGTCTGTCTCCAGCCCTCTCTCCTGGACTTTACGCCCTTATTTCTAACCACACCACTTTATCTATTCTTTCAGCAAATCCCTACGGAGAGTCCGCCCCGTGGTGAAGATGGACATAGTCTCAGCCCTCATGGAGTTTACCCATCCGCCAGGAAGACCATCACTCAGCAGCCAGTCACGCCATTAGGCATCCGATCACAATCATGAAAAGGGCTCCAAAGGAGAAGAAACGCCCACTTGGGAGGTTGATCGAATTCTTCTCCACGGTCAGGAGAGGTGTGAAGAATTAGGGTTTGAGGTGACCTGGGTGGTTGAGTTGGACCCGCCATAGGGAGTGAGGGAAGAGGAGAATGGGACAGAGAGGGGACGTGGCTGAAGGCCAAGTCAGGAAGGCATGGGTGCATACGAGAGCCAAGAGAAGGTCAGAGCAGGCAGTGCGCTGTAGGGAAGGCCATGGGGGAAGGTGTGAAACAAGGCTGGGGCCCAGGGAGGGGCTGGAAGGACGTGTTGAAGATGTGGGCCAAACTCTGCAAGCTTGAGAAGAGGGTGATCATATCCGGACTTCCAAAAGATCATGCCATTGCTGCTTGGAGAAAGGGAACAAAACTGGAATTAGAATCGGGAGGTGATGGTGAGAGTCCAGGTGAGCCATTATTCTGGTCTGGGAGGGATGGCAGCAGAATGAAAGAGAAAGAGACAGATTCTAGAGGCACTTAGAAGATGAAATCTCCAGGATTTAGTGGCGGATTGCACAATGGAGTGAGAAAGAGGTGGTCTCAAGGATGATTTCTGGGTTTCTGACTGGCTCAGCTCTTCATGGAGCCAGGGAGGACTGGAGGAGGAGCGAGAAGTGAACTATGGAAAGTTTGCAGGGTAGAACTTTGAATGTTGAATGTATTTCTTGCACATCTGTGTTGGAGGTGATTCCAAGGGAGTTGAGGGGAAAGATGGAGTAGGAAGTTGAGCCTATGGAGCTCAGAGGATGTCTGGAATGGAGATGTAGAGGTGGGAATCAGTGGTCAGTCCGGGAGATGGTCTAGGAGAGGGGTACAAAGGGTGAAGAGGCCACTGATGGCTTTTTGCTTTGGGAGGTCCAGCGTTTAAAGGTCAGCATGGGAAACTGAGGGGTGGCCAGAAGGTAGGAGGAAAACCAGAGAATGTGGAGTCCTAGGAAGAGAGTGCTAGAAGGAAGGAGAGGACAGCCAAGACAAGTATCACAGAGAGGTCAGGGAGATGAGGACTTGGCGACTGTTCGACAGATTTAGTGACATAGAAGTCCCCTTGTGACCTTAGCAAGAGAAAGCCATCTTGGCAGCATGGTGGGCAGAGGTGAGTTGAGGAGTGAGTGGGGAGTGAGGGAATGGAAACGGGCTATGTGGAAGAAAATGAGAAGGTAGGGATAGGAGCTTTAGTGGCTTTATGAAAGGAAGATAGCTACTAAGAAAGATCCGGTAGAAAGGGAAATGTTGACAAGGAAGAGAAAAGAGGAATAACCCACAGTGATTGAGGCTCTCAAGAAGGGTGGGACCAGGGGACCCAGTGGGCAGGTGGGGGCTAATCTCGGGGAGCAGGAGAGACTCTCCCCCGCTGTATCGGGAAGGAGGAAGAGAGGGCAGGTGCAAACGTAGGGGCATATGGGGGCAGGTCTGCTTTCATCAGTGGAAAACCAAGGGGGCTTCTGGCTGAAATAAGGCAGGGACCTATGAGGTGTTGGGACAGCAGGATGGGTATTTAGGAGAGTGAAGAAGGCGTTGGAGTGGCCTCCAACAGAATGGAGAAGTAAGTTGACCAGAGAATCCTAGGAAGTTTCTTGTGCCACTTGAGAGCCCACTTGAGGCTGATCACCATGAAAAGCAGAGGGACACCCGTGTGTTCCACAGAGCGTTTTTCTCTAGGAACTTGGCATAGAGAAACCAAGCATTGAGTTCATTCACGGTCGGGGCTTGACTGGGTTGATGAGATATACAGGCAGAGAAGCAATAGACATCTTTGGGTTGTCCTTTTGATAGCCCATAGACATTTTATTTTCAATATGTCCCAAATCCAGGGGCAATTGGGTGGCTCAGTGGGTTAAAGTCTCTGCCTTCGGCTCAGGTCTTGATCTCAGGGTCCTGGGATCGAGCCCCGCATCGGGGTCTCTGCTCAGCAGGGAGCCTGCTTCCCCCTCTCTCTCTGCCTGTCTCTCTGCCTACTTGTGATTTCTCTCTCTGTCAAGTAAATAAATAAAATCTTAAAAAAAAATATGTCCCAAATCCATGATCTCATTACCTTTTCCCCTACTGCTCCTCAAATCTGTTCCTCTTTTGAGATTCCCTATCCTGGTTAATAATAATAAATCATCTAATAATACCACTAATAACAGTCATTTTTTAAGCACACGTATCAGACATAATACCAGATATTTTAAAAAATCATCTCATCTGATCGTCATAACAACCTTATGGGGGCTGTATTATTCACTGTACAGATGTGGAAACTGAGGATCAGAATGTGATATCACTTGCTCAAGGGCTCTAGTAAGTGGCCGCCAGGATGAAAGAAAACAGGCCTGTAAAGTCCAAAGTCCTATCCTTCCCCATCAGCACACCATCCGCCTGTGAGTTCCCCTGTCCTAAAACCAACTACCTCTGACCCCACCCTTCTTCTCCATCCCCCACCCAGTTCAGTGTCCCATTCTGTTGGTTCACCTCTGGCACGTCTCCTGGATCACTTGCTACTTCCTGCCATGTCCCTTCCCCCCACTTCGTGTTATTGGTTGGGTCCCCTTGCATGTCAGCTCCGTGAGGATAGGGATCACCGTCTGTCCTGGTCTCTGCTGTGTCCTCAGGGCCTAGAAGAGCACCAGGCAAACGCTAGCTAACACTCAGTAGCTGTTGAGTGAAAAGATAGATGTCCATTGGGAGATACATCTTGGGAGATACATCTCCACGGGACTCTCACGTTTCTGCAAGCCTTGTGGGCAGAGTCACTGATGACTTTTTGCTCCAGACTATCTTTTCGAGGATATTTGCATAGTGAACAGCTTTGGAAGACACAGCCTCCCTCGGTGGAGGATGGGCTTGTACGCTGTCTAAGATAATAACGTCTCCCTCCTGGGCAAAGGCTGGCAGGTTTGCTTGCAGCCCATTATAAAGGATTGGGGTTTCTAAACTTAGCATTCCCCAGCTTGTGCAGGATCACCGGGACCCAGCCCTTCCCACGGGACTTGGAGAGCAAGAGAAACTGATTTGAAAGTGAAGCTCCTGGGGCGCCTAGGTGGCTCAGTGGGTTAAGCCTCTGCCTTCGACTCAGGTCATGATCTCAGGGTCCTGGGATCGAGCCCCGCATCGGGCTCTTTGCTCAGCAGGGAGCCTGCTTCCCCTCTTTCTCTGCCTGCTTCTCTGCCTACTTGTGATCTCTTTCTCTCTGTCAAATAAATAAATAAAATCTTAAAAAAAGAAAAGAAAGCGAAGCTCCTGCTTCCTGCTGCACCACGAGTAATGAAGTCCTTTCTCTCTGGCCCCGGAGTCTCATGTCTTCTGCCAGCTTCCATGAAACTATGGCAGATTCACTCTTTAAACTCCAAGGGTAAAAATCTCAGAACCTTCAGAGTTTGTGACAATGGTCCTCTTGCCTGTCAGTAGGACAACTGAGAGTCAGCGTCCACCTCCCTTTGCCTCTCCCTTCCCCAAACACTGTCTCTAATGCCAACGTCCCCTAGAGCAGAGAGCATTCATCCTAGACTCTCTCCATACCACCAGCCCTCCAAGGCTGGGGAGGATGCCTCCCCCCTCCCTAACTTCACCCCTATTGTGGCACCCCTCCAGCTCTGGCAGTCACCTCCGCTGCACACCTTCTCCACTCTGATACCTTTTTCCTTGTCATGCTCTCCCCTCAAGGGCCAACCTTCTCCCTTTCCGTCTGTCGAAGTCCTGTCCGCCCTTTGACGCTAGGATCCCACCTGGCTTCCTCAAGGCCTGCCCAGACCCCACTCAGAATTTTCCTCTCCCTTCATCATCCCCTAATTTCCCCAGGTTATAGGGTTCCCCAGCCCTTCCACCTGGTATTGTGGCTATCCAGGTAACCCGCTCTGCCTGTCGCAGAGGTTCCCCCCCCCCCCCGCAGTTCTGTGATCTTCTCAACCCAGTGGCATACAGGAGGAGCTCAGCAAAGAAGTACTATATTGAAGTTGAAATGCACAGGGAATGGTCTTGCAGGCTGATAGGAGGGAAGAACGGTGGCGCGGAAAAGAAATTCCAAGTAGGGGAAGAATGAGGGAAGGCAGGGAGGGGGAAGTGGCTACGACGGGGGAGTAAGCACTTTGGCTGCAGCTGAGTTCAGGAAGGAAGGCCAAAGAGCTGCTCCTTAAAAGGTGAAGAAATAAGGCCCGGGACTCCGGAGGCCCTTGGCCATCGGGGCCCCATTCCTCTCTGAGGACAGAAGCCCTGGTAATGCTGTCCAGGGTCTGGGTCCCCTGGGCCGGCGCCTCAAGAGGCCGCTCCCGGGTTAACCCCTCTCCCTCTCCGGGCCCACCCCCTCAGCCTGCGTCGTCGGCCATCAGAGCCTCGCTTGCGGCCCCAGAGCCTCGCACTGACGCGGGCCCGCGCGTGAGTCAAGCCTGCGTCACGGCGCCCCGCCGCCAGGGTGGCCTTTCGGAAAGCGAGGGAAGAGTGCGCGCTGCGCTCCGCCCAGCTCCGTTCCGCTCCGCAGAGCCGGCGCGGTCAGGGCGCAGGGAGCGCGGCAGTCGGCGCCGGCGACCGCAGCTGCACGCGCCGTCTCCGCCGCGGGACCTGGGTCCCCGCGCTGCTCCCCAGAGGCTCGAGCGCGCCGCGGGCGGGGTTTGGGCCGGGACCGGCGGCGAGGGAGGGAGCGAGGAGCGAGCAGAGTCGCGTGCGCGGACGCGCGGCTCCAGGTCCCCTCCCAGCCCCGGCCGGTGCCCGCCGCCGCCAGACTTGGGCTGCCCGCGGGAGGGGCGGTGCGCCTGCCACCCGTCGGGGACCGCAGCTACTCGGCCGGAGTGCAGGGGCCGAGTCCGCACGACGGCCCACGCCGGACAGGTGAGTCGCCGGCCGCGCCCCGCCTGGCTTTACCGCGCCAGCCACCGCAACTTTAGCTGTTCCGGCCCCGCCCCAGCCAGGAAGGCCTAAGGACATAGGCGCGAGGACGCGCCGCCAGGTACCCGCCCGGCCCTGCGCGGGCCCCGGGCTCCTCCCGCAGCTCCAGCCGCTCCCGCCGCTCCCGCCGCTGTTGCCTGGCGACGGAGCCCCGGGGCCCGCGCTCCTCCGGCGCACCGGGGGTACCCAGCTCCGCGCTCACGGGTTGGCCAACGGGCTCTAGCTTCCGGGGCTCAGGAGGGCCCAAGAACTCCGGAGGTAATCGGGCAGAGCTGCAGAGGCAAGCACCCCGCGGAGGACCAGGCTGGAGGCCCGGCCGGTGTGGCTGCTCGGAGCTGCGCGCCCAGGGCGCAGTTTCCGCGGGGAGGCTTCTGCGCGGCTGGAGACCCCAGCTCCAGGCGCTGGGCTTCAGGCCCGTGACCTTGACAGTAACATTGGCTGGAGAAGCAGCGCTCACGCCCGAGATGAATATTTAATTCCCAGTCTGGGGCTGGACCTCGCTCAATTCGGAGCTAGCGGGGAGCCCATCTTCCCTCGAGGGAAGCGCGTCTGGCAACCGAATGGCGGACATGGGGGACGTGCGCGGGGTGCAGGTCTGGAGGACCCTCTCGGGAGAGGCCTCTGCCACATTTATACCTGTGCGCAGCGTGCTCCCAAACTGTGCTCACAGTAGTCTGGGGAGGGCCGCTTCCCCAGGGGCGCGGCTGCTGAGGAAGGAAGCCTAGTGCGATCTTTTAAAAGCCCAAACAGCCCTCTCAGGGCTCTGAGTGTTCGGAAATCCCGAGGCCACTCACCTTTATAGGACCCAGTTGCTCTCAAGTGGAGTTAAAAAAAAATGTTTTTTTTTAAATCCCACTCTTTTCTTCTTTGGAAAAACATTTAGGAATTAGGAAATTTCTAACCAGAGCTACCTTGGGGGGGGGGAGCAATTCAGCTGTGAGAGTGAGGCAAGAGGGTCAGGTTGGGGAGACAGGGCAGCGGTATAGAGAAAAGAGATGCTTGTGAGGGGACAGTCCTTGTTAATAGGAACTTCCAGGAGCTAAGAAAATCTTGTAATGGCTCCGGAATATTCAACCAAAACTTGAGTTGGTGCCTGTTGGACGGTGCTGGACATTCTGATGGATGCCTGGAGAACAGGGTCGAAGTGCGTTGAGGTTAACAACAAAGGATTCTTGTGTTTCTTGCTGTGCCTACATTGTCCCATGGCCCGGTGAGGTGGACCCATCAGCCAGGCGGGAAGGGCTTTGAGGTCACACCTGACTGTCCTTGGCTGTGGCCCATCCAGTGGGACCATTAGAGGTTTCGACTCCTGTGCTGGCTTTTTCTCAAACGAAGCAGCTGCAGCTAAGTAGGTGGTGAGTTTCAGCAAATCCTTGCAGCTTGGCCCGAGTGACTCAGTGCAGGAGGCAAATCGTGCCCACCGGCGCGGATTGGAGTCAGTTCGTTTGGCCTGAGTCACACACAGAGTTGTGTGTCAGCTGTTTATGAATTGAATGGAGTTCTTTACCAGGACTTGTAAGCAGAAACCCCAGAGCTCCCAGGGTTTTGGGGTCCCAGAGGTGGGCAAGTCCTCAGAGTGAGCTAAGCAGAGCTCGGGCTGCCTGGCTCCTGGGCGGGGGTCCTAGAGCTCTGGCCCCGCAGGCAAGGCAAGCAGGGGTGGGGGGATTGGAGCAGAGGCTCCGGGAGAGGCTCTGTGGTTGTGGTCAGAAATGGGCCCCGTGCTCTGCCCCGTGCTGGCATGGGGTGACCTTGGACAAGTCACTTTAGCTCCGGAGCCTTGGTTTCCTCAGTTATAAAATGGGGATGTCTGTGGTGCCTTTTTCTCAGGCTTATTTGGAGCCCCGTGCTGGACACCTGGCGGATGCTCGTAAAATGTTGATTCCCCACCCCTTTCTTTATGGCCTGTAACCAGCGGTGGTTCTTCCTCTGCCTGCCCTTGTGCCTTGGTGTGAGAGGGGGTGTGGAGACAAATGAAAGTGTCAGGGCTTCACATGTGGTTGAGAAGGACCCATAATTCAGCTTTAAATTGACTTCTTCCCAACCTTCAGGTCTCCCCAGGACACCCTGAGTAAGAGCGGGGCTACAGGGGGTGGGCTGGGGGCAGCGGGCAGAACTGTGCTGGGTCTGATGGGTGTCCCCGATTGTCTGCAACAGCTCCGGGGCGAGACTCCCGCACAGACCTTGACTCCTTAGCATTGTACATGACTGTGGCCTGCTCTCAAGTTGTGGCATTTAGCTGGGTGGACTTCAGGGGCCCCTGCCCTTGGATCAGATCTTGCCCTCCTCTCCCCACCCCCCACCTGTCCTGTCCACCACGGAGTTGGAAGCTGCGTGACAGCCATCCTGCAGAGCAGACTGTGTTATTCTCCTGCCTTCCCCGAGGGATCCTGGCCCCTCGCTCTCTCTTTCTGTAATGTGTCTAGACTTGGTGCAAGCTAAGATGTGCGTGTCTCAAAAGTAAAGGCAGCAAGGGGATCCCCAGTGCAGCAAGAGAGGCCCTGCTGGCCCAGGGGACTCCAGTCTACTACTGGCAGTGTGTGTGTGTGTGTGTGTGTGTGTGTGTGTGTGTGTATGAGGCACACGCACCCTGGAGGGATGCCCTCCCCACTGGATCTGGGAGCAAATTTCCGAGATGAGGGCATTCTTGACAAGCAGGCTCCCCCTGCCTGTGCACCTTCCCTCCCCTCGTGCTCCTTTCCTGTCTAAGTTAGCTGCAGCGGGGCAATTCATCATCAGTCCCTTTAAGGCTGCTAAGATAAGCTGCAGAATAGTTTAAAGGGAAGATGGATTTGAGCTTTCTTCCTGGAAGCAGATCTGAGTTATGGCTCGCTCCTGGGCTGGGCTGCAAGGAGTTCAGACGGCCAAACATCTGGAGCACCGGGCTGGGAAAAGACTCTGTCGGTCAGCACCCCCCTCCCCCCACCCCCCCCTGCACAAAGTCCTTTTCCATCATCCTCCCCCATCTTGTGTCCCAGACTTCCAGAGGTCAGAAGCACAAGGGTCTATATTAGTGTGCTAACCTAGCCGGGCAGGTTCGTGACCTGTGGGGAAAGGCCAGCTTTGTGTGCTTTTAGGAGGGGTGACTGCAGTTCTGGATTCCAGCAGCTCACGCCATGCTTGGCACACAGCCATGATGCCCAGGTTTTTACCGAAGGCTTCTGTGTTGTGCTAATCGCTTTGTTCATATACCATCTCACTTAATCTTCTCTACAATCCCAGGAGACGGGTAGTGCTCTTTGCAGTTTACAGATGTGGGACTTGAGGTTCAGAGAGGTGAAGTAATTTGCCCAAGGTCACACCGGTAGTGAGCGGCAGTCTGAGAATTTGAACTCAGGTCTGGCAGAATCCAAACTTTATGGTCCGAACCGCTTATGCGATGTGTCTTCATGGTAAGTTCTTAATAAATATTTGCTGGCTACCTGAGCATTTATCCAAATGACGTGTTCTAAGCCTGTGGGTCCGGTTCTTTAAGGTAGAGGAAGAGGGAAATGAGCCTCCACCAATGGGAATTTGATAGAGAATGAACATACGTAAACTTCCATGGTTTGGGGAATCTGGTCCGTGGTGCCAGGCGGGTTGGAATCGAGTGGAAGATGCCAGGCTCCGTTGTCTTGCTTTACTGTCCTGTTGATCTTTTTCTTCCCGATCTCTACCACTCTGACCTCATTCCTTAAAGTTTATCCAAGTCAGGGTTGGTGCCGGAAGCAGTGAGGGAAGAGTCCGGCAGGCTGGATGCTGCCCGGAGGATGTGTGCATCTGCAGAATCGAGGACGGCCGGGCGCTGGCGGGAGCCCTGGTGTGTCAGGTTTCTCTGCTGGAGAGCGTGTGCCAGGGACTTGCAGCCGTTTCTGGGGAGGCCCCGGACCCCAGAGCAAAGCTGCTAACACTCCAAGGTTATTTACAGCAGCTGCTGGCATGGGCTGCTCGGAGGGACATTGCTTGCTTCCTAGTCTTGTCCCATGGAGAGCCCACTGTCCTCACCCCTGGGGCTTTGCCACGGGAGTCCGTGGCTGCTCTGGGAAATGTGGCATCTGATTCTTCCTGCCTCTTCATCTCTTCCCTCTCTGAGATATCACCAGCCCTGGGAGAATAGGCCCGTATTGTCCTATCCTGCCTCGTACCTCCATGCCACCGTTGATCTTGGGGACGTTCCTGTAAGCGAGAGTGGATAACTGGAGTATAAGTGCTATTGCTTTCCCGCCCCACCCCCAGAGGACACGAAGAGTTCTCCCAGAAGCCCTTGCTGCACAGGCAGCCATTTTGTGCAGATATAGTGCTTTGAAAATCCCCCCTCTCCCCCACCTCCATGAGTAATTATTTAAATTAAAATATGATTCAACCATGGCTAAATCCAGTTATTAAAAAAGAACCAACTAGATATTCATGGTGCACAGAAAATTTACAGGTGAGAATGTAAGCTCAAATGCAAGATGGATTGCTGTACTACATTATTCTCATGTTTGTGACCGGGTATATTTTGTTGGAGAATAATTCTGGGTCAGGCGAGTCCTGAGTAGCCTGAGTCTCCAACCTGGGAGCTGAGACTTAAAGCCCTGTCTGGCTGGGGCCTCTTGTAGAGTGAAGGTGGGGCAGGCATGAGCAGGAGGAAATAACGCCCCAGCTCCGGGGCCCTGGGCTCATCTCATCTGCTGTGTCCCGCTGAGCTGCCAGTCGACCCTTCAAGGCTACTCATGGTTCACTTGGAGATAACAAGTTGCCTCTCGCTGTACTCCATCATTTCTAATTACTGGTTTAATCAGAATTTCCTCTAGATTCTGTGCACCACTAATTTGCCACCTGTAATTTTACTCACAAATAGAATTCGTCGGTCCACACCCCCAAATTCCTGCTGGTTGCATTTTTCTCTTTAATTATAAGACTCCCGGGCTCCCGTGGTTTTAAATCCCACTCCAGGTCAGGAGTGCTGTTTGATAAAGCTACCTTTCGAGGAACGGGAATAGTCACCTGCTGGAGTGGCTCCATCAGGTGCTGGCAGGTGAGTATTCCGTGAGGATGTGGACCTCGTCTTCCCCGGGGGCGGGGAGGGGGGGGCTGTCTAAGGGAAGGAAGGCAGGTGCAACCCACAGTTAGCTCCCAGAATGGCCTGGTGGGCGCTGTCCACGGTGCTGGCACACCACCGAGACGACCCGGCTAGTAATTTGGGGACTCCTTTTAGAGCAGCTGGAAGGAATCTCCTTGACCGGTTCCCCAACTTGCATTATGCCATTGGCTTTAGGGAAGGACCTGGCCAGATGAAGAAGCTCCTGACCGCAGGGAGAAATGGTGGTAGAAGGACTCGCCTCACTGTTGACGGGCAGGATGAGATTCAGGCGTATCACTTTGCAATGCAGCCCGGCCCGGTGGAGAACGTCCTCACCGGTGCCACATACGAGGAGCGCGTGGCCCAGAAATAATGATGCCTTCCTGTTTTGGAGTAGCCCCAGTGCGCTGTACCAGCGTTCTCTTCTTCGTGTGTTATGCCATACAGAAGATTGGAAAGCACCAATGTGTGAGGAAGGAAATGGACTACAGAGTTTAGGAGGCCTCGGTTTGAATCCCCACTCTTATACTTCATGACAGGCTGGGATCCCAAGGCTGGAATCTTCCCTTAGCCTTGGCTTCTTTGTTTGTGAAGGAGAATAACCCCTTTTTATCCCAAGTTTTTGGGGGATAAATAACATAGCAGATCTTCAAAAATACTTGCTCCTGGGCGCCTGGGTAGCTCGGTCCATGGAGTGGCCGCCTCTTGATTTCGGCTCAGGTCATGATCTCAGGGTCGTGGGATTGAGCCCCATGCTCAGTGGGAAGTCTGCTTGTGGATTCTCTCTGCCCCACCCCCTACTTGTGCACTCTCTCTCTCTCTCTCTCTCTCAAAAAAATAAATCTTTAAAAAAAAAATACTTGCTCCCTTCACTGTGATCTCAGCTGTCCTGTGACCCATTTCCAGTGGGAACACTTTTCCGGCCACCCCTCCACAAAGCTGCACTGAGGGCTGGTGAGCAAAGAGACACAAGCCCTTCCCATTCCCAGGAAAGAGACATCATGTTGGGACTGTAATTAAGGGTTTCTGATCGCTCTCCCTTCAAGTGCTCTTCAGCAGTCTGGTGGGTAACTCGGGTAATTGGACCCCCTTGGTTCCCTCTGTCTCTCTCTGAAATGAGACAAAATAGTGGCTTTAAGAAAATCCAGGTCAGAGAATTTGGACAAGATACTGCGGGGACCCATCTGTTCCCACCATGAGCCTCCCGTGGATGAGGAAAGAAGGTAGTGAAGTTTTCACTCGTTGCTGCTGGACTTTTTATTTTCACATCCGATTTGAAAAAATTGTGTCTTTTCCCAATTGGGACAGTCTCATGAGTCTTCTACCTGTCTGGGACCTGGTATGCTCTGCAGCCTCCTGGGGCCCTCCATTTCCTTCTCTCTTTAAAACCTAAACCTCACCCATCACTCTGGCTTGGGTCACCCTCCCCTCTCACCTACCCTCCCTGTTTCTTCGCTTGTCCTGTAGTCATCTCCTTAAAAACAGTTGAGTCGTATCACTCCCCTGCTCAGACACTTAAAACAACTCCCTGTTAGTCTCGAAAGGAAACCCAGGCCTTTCCATGCTTTGCAAGTCCTGCCTGCTCTGGAGTCTAGCTATCCTCCCATCAGCATTTCCCATTCTTCCCTTGCTTAGGATGCTCTAGGCCCAGGCTCTTCCTTCTGGTCCTTGTCCTCACCAAACAGGCCACCTCAGGGCCTTTGCACTTCCTGTTCTCTCTGCCCTGAATGGTTTCTCAGGCTACTCACAGGGCCCATTCTCTCCCTCTATCAGGTCTTTATCAGAATGTGCCCGGCAGTTCCCCCTATATATTGTAGCATCCCTGTCTCACGCCATCCCCTCGCATTCACTATTACATATTTACGTGCTGTGTTTATATATACTGCAGGTATGTGTCTATATACACAATCTTAATTATGTATTTGTCTGATTTTTATTCGTCACTTTACACGAGAATATAAGCCCCACAAGGGCGGGACACCGTTGGCTCTGTTCTCTGCTGTGCTCAAACAGGGCCTGGCACATAGTTAGTGTTCAGTAAATATTGGGTGAAGGAAGTAAAGGATGTGGGAAGTCAGTTGGAGCACCAGTACCTGCGTCCCCCGGCAGCCCCCCACGTCGTCGGGGACCCACGTGCTTGCCACACTCCAGCGCCAGTGGGCAGCTTGCCTCTAGACTTGGTCGAGCCCATCTGCCCCACGGGCTCACATGAAGGGGCGGCTGGTGCCCGCATTATCTCATTTTATCCTCATCACGACTCTGTGAGATTGGGGCCGTCTTCTCTATCTTTTCAGATCCGGAAGCCAAGACCACAAAGGTTGTGCAGTTTCCTGAAGACTCACAGCTAGTAAGGAGCAGCAGGACTCCAAACAGGCTTCCCTCTCGCCAAAGCCCATCTTTCTGGGCTTGTGTTGAGGTTTAGAGTCAGGCCCCAGAGTCGGACTGCACTGGTGTGGACCCAGGGCCCCCAGGTTTTGACTTGTATCTAGGAACCGGTCGCCTTACCTCACCAATTCCAAGTTTTTCTGTACGTTGTCACCTGAATCATCAATTCAGGACATGATGTACAAATCAGTGGTATCTCAAAATGACCATTGATCAGGTGGGGGTGGAGACTGGGTGAAAACCTTCCATTGTCCCTCTCTGGTAAGTTCAAGAGAGTGCCAGCATCAAAGGGTCTTAAGTTCAATGAAATTAGGCAACCAATCCCTTTGAACCTCTACTTCTTCATCTGTAGAATGGGAATGACTGTGGAACCAAACTCATGCAGTGATGGGCGGGAGACGATGGCTGCGCCACACAGCGGCTGCTAGAGAGCCAGCCCTCAAGAAGTGTCCCCTGTGCGTCGTGTTTGTTGATTGCTACACCACCCCACCCCCTGCCTTCAGAAGTTCCCTTAGCACCCAGATTCTGGCACAAGGTTAATGCGTCCGCGGGGCGGCCACGGGGCTGCTGTTGCTTACACACCCACGGGCATGCCTTTCCCCCTCACGTGAAATGGTAAAACTGAACCAAAAGATTTTGTTTGCGCTAGCCCCGCCCACTTCTTCCAGTGCCAGTTCCTCCCCCTCTGGACCATCTGCCCCTTTTCCTGCTTCCCTTTCTCCTTGACTAAGAAAACAAAATACCAGCTGCAGAGAACACGCTCGGCAAATGCAACAGGAAGGTGAGACAGTCCGAGGAAAATTCTACTGGCTCCTTTGCCCGGGTTGTTGTTCGGAATGGTCCCACCAGCCTTGTGGAACGCCCTGTGCCGAGACCTTGCCCGTTTAGGGTTTATTTCTCTCAGGTGAAGACAGACCCTGTCTATGAAGTGGAGAAAGTGAGGCATAAAGAGTGGATCCTTTATAAGAGGCAAAATTGTCCGTGAATGCTGGCCAGATCTCTTAGTTTACCTTTGCTTTAAACTGCCACTTCGGGGGAGCGCCTGGGTGGCTCAGTCGGCTGGGCGTCCAGCTCTTGGTTTCAGCTCAGGTTCTGACCCCCGGGTTGTGGGTTTGAGCCCCATCGTCGGTCTCCCTGCAGGTCTCCTTGCTTAGCGGGGATTCTGCTTGTCCCTCTGCCTCTGCCCCTCCCCCAGCTCACGCTCTCTCTCTCTTTCGCTGTCAAATAAATAAATAAAAACCTTATAAAAAATAAATTGCTCCTTGGGGCACCTTTGGGGACATCATGTCTTCTTGGGATCAGAATATTGCATCAGAAAATAGGAAAATTTTAGGGGCACCTGGGTGGCTCAGTGGGTTAAAGCTTCTGCCTTCGGCTCAGGTCATGATCTCAGGGTCCTGGGATCGAGCCCCACATCCAGCTCTCTGCTCAGCGGGGAGCCTGCTTCCCACTGTCTCTCTGCCTGCCTCTCTGCCTATCTGCCTACTTGTGATCTCTCTCTCTTTCTGTTAAATAAATAAAATCTTAAAAAAAAAAAAAAAAGAAAATAGGAAAATTTTGGAGCTGGGAAATTCTACCAGACTCTGGAAAATTTGGGGGCTTCAAAATGCATCCGTTCATGAATCCACTCATTCGCTTCCTTCGTATCCTACTTATTGAGCACGTAAAATAGTAATACATGAGGATTTGGTCTTGCAGAACCAAAGATGGTATTCTTTGAGATATAGGTGGGTGGGAGACCAAAACACCAACCTAACAAATCTCTGAAATGGAGTCAGAAATGACCGTTCTGTTTGTTTGATTTGTCGATAAACTTTTCTTTTTCTTTCTCTTTCTAACCATGTGGTAAGCAGATGCGGTTGATAGATAAGCACTGTTTCCTATTTTACAGATGATTACAGACCAGAAGACTGGCTTCCCAGTCCTGGGGACCTCCCCACAGGGGCTGCGGGGCTGCACCCGATTAGTCACCCCAGCTGGGGCAGGCAGACACCTTGCAGGTTTAAATGTATCTCGGTCAAGTGCGTTAGCTCCCCCCTCTCCCGCCTCTGTTTCAAAGATGAAGGCAGTGGTTAGCATTTCAGCAGTGAAGCAGGCTGCCCTTGGAGGAGGGGAAGGCACGGACCCCTGGAACATTTGTAGGGACCCTGTTCCGTTCCGTGTGTGGCAGGCCCGGGCTGGGCTGGGGGCAGTGGCGGGAGGACGCAAAGCTGGGTACGCCTTGCTTCCTGCCTTCAGGGAGCTTCCTGTTCCGAGGCGGAATCAGGGATGCACACAGGTAGCTATGGGAAAAGCGGGGAAGAGTATTCCAAGTTGCTTGCCGAGAAGGGGAAAGAAAGGAGCATGAATTCTCCCTTAGAGGATCACAGAATGTGTCACAGAGGCGAGGCAGTGGACCTTGAGCTGCACCTTCGAAGACTGGAAGCTTCCATAGGCAGAGACCGGGGAGGGTTTTATGCAGAGGGCCTTGGGAAAGAAGTGAGAGCCGAGGCCGAGGCTGGGGGATGGAGGGCCCCAGTGGAGGAGCCGCAAATGCTCATCTGGCAAGGGCGGAGGGCTCTCTCCGGGAGGCAGTGGGAGGGGGGCGACATGGTATTTCGGGAAGCCGCCTCTAAAGGCCTAGAGGAGAGTGAGCCTGCTGCAGTCTGACTGAGGAAGGGTCTGAACTAGAGCACGAGGAGTGGGAGCGAGGTTGGGGTCAAACGTGCCGACAGGACTCTGTGCCCTTGGGAAGGAGGGTGAGGGAGGGAGAGGTCAAGAACGGAGCTGGACGAGAAAACCCAAGGAGAGCAGCCATCGAGACCTGCCCAGGCCTGTCAGGAGCAGTTTGCCCCCCAGGTGACTGCCAGAAGTTTCGATACAAAAATTAAAAATAATTTGTAGGACAGTTTGTGTCTCTGATAACAGTCCGATCCGTTTTGGGCTCACCGGAAGCCCAGAGGCTCTGAGGTAATTAGGAGAGCTGTTTGGGCCACAACCGCTCGTCACATGGAAATCAGGAAGCTGTCGAGTGGTCTGAGAGGGCGGGACCCCGACCTGGCTTCCTGCCTGCCACCCATGAGCCTTGAGTTGGACCCTGGCTTTGTGGCCGAGGCGGCTGGGTGTTCTCCCACCGGCCTCGCCTCCTGGGGGCTCTTCCCAGCTCTCCACTGTAGAGGTTCACATTTAAGAACGTGCACCGCTGTCCCCAAAGCCAGGAGACCCCAGGGGGGGCAGAGCAAGGTCCTGGGGGGGAGCGGGGTCTTGGGGGGGGTGTCCCTGCTGTCCCGAAGATGGTGGCCCCACCACACAGACCCTGGGAGGAGCCTGGCTGGGAAAATACGTGATTCCCTGGAGTTCGTTACCTGGTCCGCCCCTCCCGAACAGGAGAGATGCTGACCCCAAGAGGCAGGTGTTCAGAGGGCTGAATGGGCGCGGCGTTCCAGAAGGCTCCCGGCTCTGGCTGCTTGCAGTGGAGGGGCTGGTCCTGGTGGCAGGTGGGCGGCCGCCTGTCACCCCGGAGGCGATGGCTGGGCGCCGCACTTGAAAAGTTGTTGTGGACCTATCAGCCCCCTGGCCTGGAATATTTTTACCTGTCTGCCTCCTTGTCACACTATTTTTTTTTTTTTTCTTTTTAAGAAGATTTTACAGTTGACTCCCTCCGGGCTGCTTCTCTCACGTGTTCCTGTGTTGCTAAGTGACGGATCTGGCGCCCGGGCTTTCTCGGCTCCCGAGCCCCCCGGCATTGTGCTTTAGGTAACTGAGGCATCCCTCTCAGAGCGCACCTCGGGACTCCGTCGTCTGACGGTCTGACGTCCGGCCCCCGCCAGCTCCTCCGGGGCCATGGTTCGAGTTTGGCTGGGCCGGCCGTCGGAGCGTCACCGCGACACCCCAGCGAGCTGTCCCCCGATAGAGGGGTAAGACAGACAGACGGAAGGAGGTGTCAAGTGCCCGGGACAGGTCACGCCTTGCTCACGCCCACGGGCAGGAGGGACCCCCCCCCCCCGGATACAGTCAGGGCTGAAAAGGTCCTCAGAGGTCATGCAAACCAACCCATTTTACACATGGGGAAACCGAGGGCTAGAGAGATCAGGGTAATGGGGCCAGCTTGCGCGGTTGGTTGGTGGGTCGGGACCGGCACCTAGCGGGCCTCCAGATACTTGGATTGTGGCTGGCTCCATGGCTTGTAAAGTCAGGGGCAGAGAGGAATCTGCCCCTTCTGGGTCCTTCTCTGATCTTGCTTGTCCCAGGGTTGTTGGCTGGGTCCAGGGTGGATTCCCATGGCCTGGTCTGAAAGCTGACCTTTCCCCAGCCCAGGGACTCCCAGGGAGCTGAGCAGTGCAGGAAGGGAGGGTCGTTCCAAGTCACCGGTGCCCCATCGTCTTTAAAACACGGAGGCAGCGCAGGATCGAGGAGACGACGTGGGTGCTGACAGCCACGAGATGTGAGCCAGGTGCCGTCCTGCCCTGGGGCGAGGCTGCCCCCGCTCACTTCCCGGGCTGGCTGTGAATCCAGTGTAGTGTCAGGAAGAGGTGACATCTGTGAGCCCTTGCCAGATGCCATTCTGAGACCCACCTGACTGTCAGGTAGGCACTGTTATCTTCCTTTGACCGCTGAGGCAGCTGGTGAGCACGGAGCGGGGGCTTGAGCCCATGCGTCTGGCTTCTGAGCAGTGTCCCCTCCCCAGACTGTGCCAGTAAACTGAGTGACAACTGCTTGTAAGTTTCAAACGATCACAACTAGGAGCTATTGCTCGGCTGCTAATATTGCTAGATGTTAAGATGAGGCCATGCATCTATTAGTAATAACATTGCTGATCTTTAGACCCAAGACCCAGCGCTGCGCGGCGTTTACCCGCTTCCCTGTGGCCCCGGGTCCCCGAGGGGGGCAGGCTGGGCTTTGTAGGGTGGTGCCCCAGCAGCCTCCGGGGGGGGGGGTGCCAGTCCCTGCTGACAAAGCCCGGACCTTTCTGAGATGGCGTGGGTGGAAAATGCTTCTCTCCACCCCATCCCTCTTCCTCCACAAACTCACTCTGGTTTTTCCTGAGAAGCAATGGCATTTCTGTGACCAAATAGAAATAGGGGGGCTTGCATATTTTGAAATGAACAAAGGCAAACGATGCAAGGCTTCCCAGCAGCAGGATGCTTCCTGGTGCCAGGCCCAGGGCTGGGCACTTTGGACGCGTCTGCTCACCGAGTCCCCACGGCAGCCCTCCCTCGGAGGGGGAGCTGTCATCACCTAGACCCTTCCTACCCCCAAGAGGACTGTCACCCACATCATTAGAGTGAAATGGCTGCCTGCCGCTCTCAGCGCACCGAATTCCCCGCCGGCGGCTGCTGTGCTGGGGGGCAGGGGCTTGGAGACAGGCCAGGGGTTCAGCGCTCCCATTTCATCTGTTCGCTCACTCACTTGACACACATTTCTTGGTGCCTTTGTTCAAACGTCCCCTCCTCAGGGATGCCTTTCCAGACCATAGAAGGGCGGCCCTCCAGCTTGTGACACCGCCCCCACCATGGTATCTCTCTTTGTATCCCGTATCCCTGCGGGCCACGATACGTTCCTTTCTTTAGTATCTGGCCCTTCCATGAGAAATATAAACTCCACAGGAGGACAGACTTCGCTTATTTTGTTTGCTACTGCATCCCTGGCGCCTAGAACAGAGCCTGGTACACAGAAGGCACTCGGTAAATGGGTGTCGAGAGAGTGAATGAATGAATGAATGAATGAATGAAATGGGAGCTCTCCGACTCAGTGCGATCTGATTGCAAAGCCCCCGCCCTCACCACCTCCGTCTTCTTCCCGTTTCCCACCCGCCCTGCTGAGTCTGACCCAGTGGCTTTGGGCAAGTCACTTCATCTCTGGGCCTCAATTTTCTCATATAGAAAATGAGAATATTGCTAGGGCCCCTCGAGCTTTAATATTCTGAGTGTCAGACTCGGTTGTCACTGAGCGTGTTTCTGGGCACAGAAGGTTCCAGTCATGATTGCAGCTCAGCCCAGGGGCTCCGCCTGCAAATTTGCGCCAGCACTTTTTGTCCTGTGAACCTGATGGCCCAGGAGGCCCCCGGGCCCCCTTCCTGTGATGCAGGTTGCTCACACACATCTTGGGAAGAAGGAGGAGGCTCCGACTGACCTAACGCCTATGGTTTCTGTGATGCTGCTGTGGCTAGCCTCCCATGGCTTTCCCAGAATGTGCTGATTTTGTCCTTGAGTCCTCCTAGTCGAAATGAGGCTTGTCCCCCCCTCTGCAGCCCTTTCTTTGCTGGTGACCAGAGCTGCCACTCTCTCGGCTATTTATGGGAAAGCTTGTCCTCCAGTTGGCCAGCAGCAGGATAAATGCCGCAGACTTGTGGGAATCCCCTTTGGTTTTCTCCAGTTGTGGGGCGATGGGCAGTAAATCATACTCAACGCACTGCAGATCTGTCCTTATCAAATTCTACTGCAGGCCCGGTACCTGGAGTTAGGCTCTGAGCTGGGACCCTAGGGACTGCCATCTCTAGAGGGACCCCAACCCTTCTCCCCGGTTCTAATTTTTATTATTTTTTAAGGATTTTGTTTATTTATTTGATAGGAAGAGAGACAGCACAAGCAGGGGGAGCAGTGGGCAGAGGGAGAGGGGGAAGCAGGCTCCCCGCTGAGCAGGGAGCCCGATGCAGGACTCGATCCCAGGACCTTGGGTTCATGACCTGAGCCGAAGGCAGATGCTTAACCGACTGAGCCACCCAGGCGTCCCCCCAGTTCTAGTTTTTAATAAAAACTCTTGTTTAAACTATAGGGGAGATGGGGTAGCCAGCCAGCGAGACATTGCATGGGTCTTAAGTTTTCTCCATTTGAGTGCCCTGGTGACAGGGACCTGCTTACTGGGGAAGGGTGAGGGACTCATCCTGGCAGCCCCAGCAAGAACACAGGCCTCCCCATTGCATGACCCCTAAGGACACCGTTCCCTTAAGTAGCATGGGCAACGCGGCAGCCTGGGGAGGCTGAGGGCTGAAGGGTCCACGGAACACACACTCCCTCCGGGACACAGTGGAATGTTCCCCTGACCCGATGTGCAGTGGAGTCCCAGCAGAGAGCTGCATTTCTTACAGCGAATTCTGAGGCCTTTTAGGCAGACCGGTTCTGTCTCAGTCCCTCCAAAGCCCAAGACCTTGACTGCCCTGCGGTGGACATTAAAGGCTCACTGTCTGCCCTGGGTGCGGAAGGCAGGGAGGGGTCACCTGCTGCTGTGGTCCCTGGCCTGGCCCAGGGAGGGCTGGAGAACGGCACAGACCAATGTGGACGCTCCCCGTCCATCGGGTCTCCCAGCGTCACTACACATGTAACAGGATCTGGCTGGCCAGGTCCCCTTGAAGCCTGGGCCTTTACTGGAGTCAGGCAGGGGGTCTGGGTGCAGCTTCCGCGGTGTGGTGCCCCTGCCCGTGCCATTCCGACGGCGCAGACCAGGAGAGACGGGGGACCGTGGCTTCCAGGGGCAGCTCCTTCCCTTAGTCAGGGAATTACAGAGCTGGGTAATTTACATCCCTCGAAAGATGCAGGGAGGGCAATGGCAGGCCGGGGTGTATGTGTGTTTAATTTTAAATCCTCCAACCTCCCCTTAAACGAGGAGGTGCTTTGGAACACAGCAGCATGTTGATATCCTTCAAAGGGCTCATTTCCTTGGTACTTTATTTCTTTAAGGGAAAGCAGGAAAGACAGATGAGGAATGGCAGGAGCCGGGGAGGGTTTTGCCTCCCCCGCCCGCATTGTGCAGACATTATCTGCTGTAAAGCTGTCACCGAAGGATGGAGAACGGGCTCTTGGCTGCAGTGGCCCTCAGATAATGTCAGCGCTGAGCGATGACTGAGCATTTGTTGGCACTCAGCAAACACCTCTAGGGCGGCAGTGCCAGAATCCTTAGCAGAACCTCATCAGTGCTCCTGCCTGGGGACCGAAGGGGACACAGGGGCCGATGTGCAGGGTCCCTGCCGTTGGAGCTCTTTTTTTTTTTTTTTTTTTTTTTTTTGTGCAAGCATTAATGTCCCTTTGAATCACCGGAGAGTTCTGTAAAAATACAGAGACTGACTCAGTCGGTCTGGGGGTGAGCCTGGGATTCTGCATTTCTAACAAGCTCCCCGGGATGCTCCTGGCCCATGGACTGTATTTGGAATAGAAAGACCCTTGAGAAGGCAGACACCAGCTTCCCTGGGTCCCCCCGGGTGGTTTGGCTACACAGAGCTCAGGCAGGGTAGGGCCTGGCCACCAACCTGCGCTGCTGTGGGGCCCTCTGAAGGGTCTTGAACCCTCTAGGACATGCAGTTGTGAGAAGGGGCAGTAATGTTATGGAGGGACCTTTATTTGGGTTTGGGGTCTGGTTTGGCTTCTTCTGCCCCCAATAGTTTTACCTTCCTTTTCTTTTCTTTCCGTTTTTTTTTTTTTTT
>CM052900.1:82884214-82956476 GCA_028534135.1 Potos flavus | reverse complement strand
ATAAAAAAGACTGAGAAGCACTGGTTTAAAGCGCAACAGTGCCTGGTACATAGAAAAACCTATAGGTGTGTGTTATAATTATTTAAATTCATCTTCTGACGTCATCTGCTTCATTCCTCTGGTGCTCCTGGAATTAGAATGAAGAATCCATCCATCGTTGGAGTCCTGTGCACAGATTCACAAGGACTTAATCTGGGCTGTAAGTATCTCCCAATCGACTCTGGTGGATTGCATAGCATTCGATTTTTTTTTTAAGATTTTATTTATTTGACAGAGAAAGAGATCACAAGCAGGCAGAGAGGCAGGCAGAAAGAGAGGGGGAAGCAGGCTCCCCTCCGAGCAGAGTCCGATGTGGGGCTCGATCCCAGGACTCTGAGATCATGACCTGAGCCGGAGGCAGAGGCTTTAACCCACTGAGCCACCCAGGCGCCCCTATTTGAATTATTTTAAATTGGCTCTAGCAAGGACCTCAGATAATGACATCAGGTACTATTGGTTGAGAATGGGTGCAGACTGCCAGTGTTTGTGTACTTGATCTCTGATTTTCACTATAACTCAGGCAGACGGGCAGTGCTGTTTTATAGTCGGAATACACCTAAGAGTAAGAGAGTAGGCGGTAGAAATGGGGGCTTTAGAGTCGAAGGCCTGGGTTCAGCCCCCTGCTCTTCCGTTGCTGATAGTGTGACCTTGGACCAAAAATTCTGAGCCTCAGTTTCTCTACTGGATTGTTATTATTGGTTGGTTAGTTGGTTGGTTGTATAGATTTCTTTTCAAAAACTCTTAGACAGTTTAAATACAAGTCTAAACAGAACTACTCTGTCAAAGTCAGCGAAACACGCTGTCACTTCCAGACACTCCCCAGTATCTTCCTTGTCTTCTCTAAGTGGAGAATGGGGGTCTATTTTATTCATATACATCCTTCTTACCAGCAGTGTAATATACAATTTCTTGTGGGCACATTAACTTCTCCACATCTGTATTAGGAAGGACTTTGGGTTTCAAAGTCGTCCTCCGTGGCCAAGATATTCCCACTTGGTCCAAACGGTCTAAGCCATTTGGTGTTTCATCAAATGGGAATTTACCTAGAGCTTTTCTGGATCGGTTTTGTCATTGAGTTTTAAGACTTTTGTTTGTTTTTGTAAAGAACATGGTCCTTGATTCCCTGTCACATCAGAGGAGGCACATCACGATACCAGAAGCCCGCTTGTGAAACTGCCCAGACCCTGCACAAGTACCGAGGCCGCCTGCGCAGGTGCAGCCCTCATCCGGGTCCCCGTGGGGCACAGGCTGGTGCTGAGCGGCCGGGCCTTGGCCAGCGAGGGGGCATTGGGCAGCAAAGGTCTAGGGCAGTTGGCTGACTTTGGTGGAAAGGACGCGAGCTGCCAAAGCTCTGCCGACCCAGGATCTCTGTATTGGGTTGTTGTTTAATAATGACAGTGATTATAGAATTGCATTTATTGAGCACCTGCTATGTGCCGGGCACCATTCTAAGTGCTTTCCCCAAACTAAGTCATTTAATCCTTGTAGCAACCCTGTGAGGCAGATGAAGAAATTGAGGTTGAGTAACTTGCCCCAGGTCATAGAGCTAGGGCTGAGCTAGGATTTCAGTCTGGCTCCAAAACCTCTTAGTCACAGTGTTGTAAAATTATATAAAGTGTGTGAAACACTCAGCACAGAACCTAGACACGATGCTCAATAAATGGTAAGAGTTACAGATGAGGAGATAAATCCTGAAAGGTAAGTAACTAAAGCATTCAGCTAATTCATGTCAGAACTCGTAAACCAAGGACTCTTACTTCCTTGCTCCTCTTTACTGCAGGAATTTTTAAAGCTCTCAATTTCTGCTGGGAGGGTTGAAATAACTGCTCACAGAATATTCACGTATACTGTCAACCAAGGTGATCTTACAGCTGAACTCCTGAGTAAAGACTTTTGTATCCCTTGAGGTTGAGCTCAGTAAAAGGAACTCAGATTTCCCATGAGGAATTAATTCGTTTCAACAAGTGTCTTGCCCTTACTGACTGCTTTTCGTCAACTTCACCTCTGAGCGTCTTGTTGGTTTCACGAAGCTTCCTGTAAGAGGAATTTATGGCTTTCAGATTGACTCGAATTATAGCTTCCTTATAGGCGTGAGAATGTGTTCGGAGATGGTGATGAGAGTGATTGAAATTTGAGTGTCTCCTGACGCTTTATTGATTTAAGAACTGCTGTCTGGCTTTCTCGTTGATGGAACCAGCTGAGTATCAGGACGGAATCATTTCATATCCGTAGCTAACCTAAAAGACCATGAACTGAGCCTTCTTTCTGTGAATAAATCAATGAGAGATACTACTATCACTCTGTACTCATTTTTGGACAGTCAGGTGACATGATTACATCTGTGTCTTCCAGGCCGTGGGACCCTGTCAGATGAGCATGCCGGGGTCATATCTGTTCTAGCCCAGCAAGCAGCTAAGCTGACCTCAGACCCCACTGATATCCCTGTGGTGTGTCTAGAATCGGATAACGGGTGAGTTAGATGTTGACAGATCCTTTCCTTTTTAATCAGAAAAGTCCCTGGGAAGGTTGAGTGGGGCCTGCCCTGTGTTTTTAGTGATTTGCATTCAAAGAACTTGGAGTGAGGTTCTTCACTCTTTGGACCACAGGAGGAAATAGACTTATCTCTGACCACGATGACATTTAAATGAAGAGTCAGAATTATCCTGACTGTCAAGAAAAAGAAAGTAATAAATAGCACAGGCGAAGACCAATCAAAGAACAGAAACCACTTCTGTAGTAATAGAAATACTAAAGATATTCCAAGTGAGCATCCTCAGAATAATAGTAAATGACGAAAGCAGAATACGGAACTGTGCACAGTATGATCAGTTTTGTAAAAAGAGCAGAAAAATGCATGTATGGTACACACGCAGCTAACAAAACACAGTAGTGCCTGTCTCTGAGCAGTAGGGTTATAGATTCATTTCATTTGTATGTTTTATACTTTTCTGTATTTCCCAAATGTTTTCTTGTATTCATATATTGCTTTCGTACCTTAAAAAAATGATAAATAATATTTTTTTAGTTGTATCCTAAACCAAACAGCATCTTTAACCTTCAGCAGACTCCCACTTGTAACATTTTACGGAATATCTTCCGCTTTGCCTTTCAGGAACATCATGATCCAGAAACACGACGGCATCACCGTGGCGGTGCACAAGATGGCCTCCTGATGGCTCACAGCAGTTCGCTAGCAGCCCGTCGTCGGGGCTCAATCCCACCTGCGTAAATTATCTTGGACAACTACGACAGTCCCAGTAGTCAGGCCATTTATTTCGTGTGCATTGGGCACTTTTCTCTTAATTTTAGAGTAAGCTGCTTTTTGACACTCAGTGGACTGACTTATCCAAATATTAGTAAGAAAGTATCATGTGTTGAAGCAGCAGGTCCAGGTCACTTTGTACATAGAATTTTCTTACGTTCAATAAATCTGATCAGAGGAAAGCTTGGCTCTTTTCTGGATTCTTTAAATTCTTATCAAATGTTCATTTTTTTTTTACAATTATCAAATTGTAATTTTTTTTTTAAGTCTTTGCTCCAAATCACTCTCTTCTCTCTCAGAAGCTTTCTGAACTACAGACATTCTCACACAAGTGTCCCATGGATATTGAAAACCAATTAAGCCTGTTCCCACCCCATAACAACATAATAACTAATATCATTAAGTACTTACTAGATACCAGGAACTCATTTAATTTTCACTGATAACCCTATATGGTATGTACTCTTAGCTGCCCCATTTTGCATTTGTGTAACTAAGGCTAAGGGATTTGCAGAGTAACTCTGGGGCTCCTGGCAACTCAGACAGTTAAGTGTGTGCCTTCGGCTCGGGCCATGATCCCAGGGTCCTGGGATCGAGCCCCACATCGGACTCTCTGCTCAGCGGGGAGCCTGCTTCTCCCTCTCCCTCTGCCCCTCCCCCTGCCCATGCTCTCCCTCTCTCTTGCACTCTCTCTCAAATAAGTACATAAAATCTTAAAAAAAAAAAAAGACTCCCAACTCCATGCTTGTACTTTGAACGCCAGACTATTATAAAAATAGGCATGTTTGGTGAGAAAAAAAAAAAATCTAACATCTGAACAGAGAAGACAACATTCTTTTCGTTAACCTTCATAGTTCTCAGCAGAATGGTGCACAGGCAGGCACAGGTGACCTCACTTTGTTGAGTTCAAATACAGCTCCTGTTACTCCTTAGCAATATATTTGACAGTATAAAAAAATCTCCAGAATATTATTTATTCCAAAATATCAAGCATCTCCAAATATAAGATACTATAAGAGGATACAAAGATTTTGCATTAAGACCTTCCAGCCTTTGAGTTCGTACTTTGATAGAAGGGATGTGCACGTACGTTGTCTTCACCAATACTCGACATGTAGTATATATGTTTGTTTTATATATTAATACATGTTTGTATGTTGTATTTGTCTGTCTTGCCTGCCTCTGCATAGGTTTTGAGGGCGGGTGCTTTGTCTTAGTCACACAAATGTATTCCAAGTACTTAGAACAGTACTAGGACATAGTAGGCACTGAATCCTTGGCAGATAGAAGAATATATAACTAATAGAAGAGTTTTGTGGAAAGACCTAGGCATTTCCAGGCAGAGGGAGTGGCAATAGCAAACACCGGTGATAAACCGGGAGGACTATTTATGTAATACTAAATGCTTTAGTTTGGTCCATAAGGTAGGAGGTGAAAAAGCTGGGAGGTAGGGCAGGAACTTGAATTCATCTACTCTAAGAATTCTGGGCCTTATCCTGTTAGTAGAACAGAGTTCAGAATAAGTAAGCATCAAATTTGAGCTTAGAGATGAAGCTGGTGAGGTAGACCAACTCACTTTTTTTTCAAGCAGAAAAACTTCCTCTTAGTATTTCCAGGTTTTTTGTTTGTTTTTTAAGATTTTATTTATTTGACAGAGAGAGAGATCACAAGTAGGCAGAGAAGCAGGCAAAGAGACAGGGGGGAAGCACGCTCCCTGCTGAGCAGAGAGCCCAATGCGGGGCTCGATCCCAGGATCCCGAGACCACGACCCGAGCCAAAGGCAGAGTCTTCAACCCACTGAGCCACCCAGGCACCCCAGTATTTCCAGTTCTTAACCTTGAGTGATAAGAGCCAATCTTTAAGTTTGTTACATACTAGACACAAGCTAAACAAATTACATGCATTTAGCTCATTTAATCCTCTTACAAGCTATGATCTCCATTTCAGAGAGGAAGAAATAGGCTCAGCATGATAATGTCCTTAGCTCAAGATCAAATATGAGAGACAATTAAAAAAACAAATCAGCAGAAAAGAAAGAGAACAAAGAAAGGTAACTGAATTGTCTAATCTAGAGATAGGAAGAACTAGGTGCCTTGGAAAGAAGCAGTCAACTCAGAGGGAAGGATTAGAGAGCAAAGATGGCTGGGTTTGATTTTAGATATGTTGAACTTGAATTTCTAACAAGACATGCTGGTGGTAATGCTCGGAACGAAACATGTATCAGGTGCTCACTTCCTGGCAAGCACAGTGCTACACCTCCCATCGCCTTTAGAACAAAACCTGAAACCGTCACGTGGTCTCCCCAGCCCTGCGAGATCCAGCCCCTGGCCACCCCTTATGCCACATCTCAGACCACTCTCTGTCTAGCACACTGCCTGGCACATAGGCAACTTAATTGAATGAAATTAATAAACGAACATACTTCCTCCTTTATTCTTCATAACAACCTTCAAGGTAGGGCAGAGTGCACCCACATTTATTGATGGAAAGAGTGCTACAAAGAGCTCAGGGTTGGAGGCCGCTGATTTTCTGGTCTGTGCAGAGCCGCAGCTGAAGTAGGATTGTGTGTGTGTGCATATACCTAGATCTACTGGTTCTGTTTCTTCTACAATCTGTATATTGTTAGTCCTCACCAAAAAACTTGCAAAGTAGTTTTAGCTACATTTTACGGATTTGAAAACAGACTCAGGGTAACCTGTCCGGAGTCTCCAGGCTTAAAAAAGCGAAGCTGAGATTCTAACCAAGTCCGCGTTTCCCACCACACCTGAAAGCTCCCTGTATGCCCCAGGTGCTCCGAGCGGTTCATCCAAGGACCGTGCATCCCTCCCAGGCTCCGTGAGTGACTGCCTGTTCCCCACACTTTGAACCTGACCTCCAGCCCTCGGCATCAGAGCTCTCTATCGATATAAAGCCTAGCCTCAGCTCGTCCTGCTATCAGGATCATAGATAGCCCTCCTCTAAAAGAGCAACAAGTGCTCCCCAGGCCCCGCCCCCCCAAAATTAGTCCCACGGATGTTTCCTCGAAAATGCTTGTTAGTATGCAAGTACAACACACTAACAATTAGGAACATTGTTAGTAACCACAAATAACTGTCTGAAAACCCTTCGCCTTCCCTCTTTAGGCTTTTGCCCTCTGCTGAAGGTCGGCTGGACCCTTGGCACCAGCACCAGGCAAATGTATAACCCTTTCCATCCCGAACACTTGCAAGGCATCTTCCCAAACCACGAAGCCGTGCTTCTGCCTACACTTTTCATCAGAAAGTAAAACAGAGTTAGGTTTTAAGAGCCTGAGAAACCGCTTGTTTTTTATAAAAGAGGAAGCATAAATATGTGCAGGTTTTCCAGATAAAACAAGAAAAACACACTCTGGTTCAAAACGTAGAATGCTGGTGCTGGGGAGATGAAAGGCGATTTCCTGTTGCCTTTTTTATTATATTTTATTTTTTGATGTGGAGGGTGGGACAGAGGAAGGAAATGGGATAAGAAAGCCAAATTACCCCAGTCATTTTCGAGGAAACTTAACCGTTTCCAAAATGCAAGAAGAAAGGCTTCATTAAGACTACAAGTATATACATTCCACGGGAGGGGTTTGGAATTGAGGTAAACGAGAGTTTAAAAAAAGGAATTGAAATGGGGCTTCAGGGGCGCCTGGGTGGCTCAGTCGTTAAGCGTCTGCCTTCGGCTCAGGTCATGATCCCAGGGTCCTGGGATAGAGTCCCACATCGGGCTCCCTGCTCGGCAGGAAGTCTGCTTCTCCCTCTCCCACTCCCCGTGCTTGTGTTCCTTCTCTCGCTGTCTCTCTCTGCCCAATAAATAAATAAAATCTTAAAAAAAAAAAAAGAAATGGGGCTTCAACTCCAGATTACTAAGTAAAATTAGTCAATACACAAAAGGTCACACAGATAGGCAGAACTTACTGCAGACTGCCATTTGTAGCAAGGAAACACATCTCCCAGCTCTGGGAGAGTTGTATGTTTTCTGTAAAATAAGCATGTCCTCAGAAGCTCCCGGAGAAGCAGCACCGGGATCAAAGTTCTGGGGCCCCACACCCTGCCTGCAGCATAGTGTTAAACAATAAACTGAGGTACATTAAAATTTGTAAGGAGAACCTGGCTGGCTCAGTAGAGCATGCAACTCTCAATCTCGGGGCTGTGAGTTCGAGCCCTCACGTGGGGTGTAGAGATTATTCAAATAAACTTTACAAAAAATTTGAACATAAATAAAAATAAAAAACGCATTCTACTTTCCTTCTTTACTTTTCATACACAATTGTTTTCTTTCATGCTATTTCTAAGTAGTTTTAATTACATATATTAATTAGAATTCTTAAACCTTAGAATCCTTAATTTTTTTTTAACATATACTGAATTATTTGTTTCAGGGGTACAGGTCTGTGATTCATCAGTCTTACACAATTCACAGTGCTCACCATAGCAGATACCCTCCCCAATGTCCATCACCCAGCCACCCCCTTCCTCCCACCCCCCTCCCCTCCAGCAACCCTCAGTTTTTTTCCTGAGATCAAGAGTTTCTTATGGTTTGTCTCCCTCTCTGGTTTCATCTTGTTTCATTTTTTCCTCTTTTCCCCTATGATCCTCTGTCTTGTTTCTCAAATTCCTTGTATCAGAGAGATCATACGATAATTGTCTTTCTCTGATTGACTTATTTCGCTTAGCGTAATACCCTCCAGTTCCAACCACGTTGTTGCAAATGGCAAGATTTCAATTTTTGATGGCTGCATAATATTCCATTGGATATCTATACCACATCTTCCTTATCCATTCATCTGTCGATGGACATCTAGGCTCTTTCCATAGTTTGGCTATTGTGGATATTGCTGCCATACACATTGGGGTGCAGGTGCCCCTTTGGATCACTACATCTGTATCTTTGGGGTAAATACCCAGTAGTGCAATTGCTGGGTCATAGGGTAGCTCTATTTTCAACTTTTTGAGGAACCTCCATATTGTTTCCCAGAGTGGCTGCACCAGCTTGCGTAGAAATCTTAATTTCTTATGAAAATAGAGAAGTAAGCAATTGTGGACTGTTACACTAGTATTCTGTGGACTGGCAGATTTATAAATACATTTCATAATAGCTAGTATTGTAACCCTCCTCATAGCAAATTTTTCAGTGTAGCACAGAACATACTTACCGATAGACTCAAACATCCTTCGTTCCTCTGTATAAAAAGCCAAAAGTAATTAAACTCGTCTTCAATAACTAATATTCTAGTATTTTATCTCATTTGGAAACGACGTAGAAATTCAGTGAATATCCGTCATTTAACCTAACTTAGAATAACTCTCTCCTAGTTTCCCTGCGGCGCCCCCACCCCCAGCCCCAGTTTCTTCCTGTCCCTTTGGATAGGAATTACCTCCCTGAAGTCTGCATTTCAAAGAAATGGCTCTAGATACCTAGGGAACAGAAGTAGAACATTTACATCTCAAAGGCACAGGGAAAAGATATAAATTCCATCAAAAAGGACTTTTATTCCCTAAATCCAGATGTTTTATAGGAAGCTTTTTGAGATGAACAGGAGAGGTTTGGGGATGGTACAATGGATAGTGGGCTTTGAACTGTTTGTGGGGCCACATTTCTGGTCTTGTAAAGATGAGATTTGTCAGGACAGTACAATTGTTTTTAACTTCTCCTAGAACTGGGCTGCAACCTGAATGATAGCAAGAGGCTGACTGACCCTCCCATCCACCTACATGATCTTCCATTTGCTGCTTTATTATTCATTAGGGGGATTTTTTTTTAAGATTTTATTTATTTATTTGATAGAGAGAGAGCGCACAAGCAGAGGGAGCAGCAGAGGGAGAGGGAGAGGGAGAAGCAGGGGACACAGGAGACGCTCAGCGGGCAGCCCGATGCGGGGCTCAGTCCCAGGACCCCGGGATCAGGACCTGAGCCAAAGGGAGACACTTAATTGACTGAGTCACCCAAGTGCCCCCATTAGGGGGATTTCAACTAAAACGGAAATTAAAAGATTCTCATGCTTTATAGAGCTGTGTGCCTTTATGATTTAGTAAATCCTTTCACAGTGGCTTGGGAATGTTTTTCTTTCCCTTTTGGGTACATAGTTTCACTTTAGTTTAGGGAAAAAGGTCTTTTTTATTTCTAAGTTCCCATCAGGCTCTGAATATCAGCTGCCAATCTGGCCAACTTCTGACCACAGAGCTCACTAAAAATCCTTTCAGTATCTTATTAATACTATTTAGCTGGGCGAACAGTAAATATTTTTCTTTTTCTTTTAAACCAGAGGTATCCCTGTCAGATGACTCCAAACCCAAACTAACAAACCCTTTATGACTTAAACGTGGACAGAAGAGGTGCCCCCAAGGAGGGTCCAAGAGATGCTACCTCCCAAGACCCTGAGTTACTCCCAAGGAGAACCCAAAGGAAGACTTCGGACAATCCCCGACAGCTGTGCATGGCAGGCAGGACGAGAGCCGCATACGGAGTGCAACCCTTATTTCTGGCCAGCCATCGTTTTAGGCCCTCCAACTCTACAGCTGAGCTGCCTGCACTTGCAAGAACTAATAACCTGTGTGTCCCAACAACAGGCAGAAAAGCCAAGCCAGGTTCTCGGGACACAGAATGAGACAAAGGCGAAAGCAACAGCTGTCTCCATATCCAGTGGGTACCCAAACGGAAATTCATGAGCCACGATTCAGAGATCTAATTCTCACAAATGTCAAGTTTTCACCACAGACAGAGAGCCAGGAGAGCTAACTTTGGCAGGAATTCTCACCCTTTGCTGGCTTCTGCCAGTTTTCCCAGGATCCCGTCTGCAGGCTCTGGAGGGGGGGTGTCCCAGGAGGTCTCCTTCTGGTCACCAGAAATTGCAGAGGAGGAAAAATGATTTTCCCCCACCTTTCATAGTGAGTGAGTGGCTAAGACCCTTTTTTCTCAAGGGAACCGCGTAAATGCATACGTTCACCTAAATGACAAACTTTCCACTGTGGCCGCCGGCATTCACAATCACCTGTCGTAAGGTTAACCTGCTTGTTCAGCTTAAACACATTATTTTACTCAGAGTAGCTGAGGCCTCACACCGGACCCAGCCCAGTTTAAACTGGACCCAGTCCGTCCCCAGACCCAGGCCAGTGTTTAAGTTGACCCCAGTCGGTTTCTAGACCCAGTCCCTAAAAAGAAATGCTCAAATGAAGTCTGACCATTTGGAATACCAAAGCTGTGGAGCCAGGACCCAAAGGGACTTGCCCATGACCTGCAGAGGCAGCGAGAAAGCCTTAAGCACCATGGGCTAGGCAGGTACCTGTGCCCCTTGCTCTTGGGAGTCGGGTGGGGGGAGGGGAACGGCGAGGCAGGGGCGGGGGCGGGGAGGGGGGCAGGTCAGGGATTTCCTTCCTTTGTTCCCTCTTCTGATACCAGAACTGTTAAAAGATAAACTGAGGCATATTAAATACACTTGATCTTAGCCAAAAGGCCGAGAAGCGATGAGGCATATTAAATAAATATTTAAGAGTTCATTTGAGGAAAAAACAATTCGGGGAGAGGCTTTTACAGAGAAAAGGTAGAAGCAAAGCAAGGAAGTTTTGGGTGGTTTATTTATTTATTTATTAAGATAGTTTCTTGATCTTAGGTAGGCCCTACACGCCTGCCACGGGGCTGGAACTCGGGACTCTGAGATCAAGAGTCACATTGCTCTACCAACTGAGCCAGCCAGGCGCCCCATCGAGGGTGTTGATAGTCTATGGTTGAAAGCCTAGTTCACTGATGGGGTGTCCTTACCATTTTAATTTGGTACCTTTGTGGCACTGACGGGCTTAGATTTTGGTTTGCTTACGGACACCACCCTGCCGTTAGAGCCGTCTCTGTGTAAGGGCCTCCTTGTTGAATTAATTTAACCATAATTACCAAAAGGATTTTCTACCCGGTTTACTCTGATGCTTGCTTCTGAGCCTGTGGTGAAAATTCTACTTTGAGTCTGGATGGGTGGAGGGAGGGCCTGGGATGATGTCAAATCAGTGTTTCCTCCTCCCCTCAGGAAGTAAAGTCCACTGGCAGGAGTAACCACCTTGGCTCCAGCCTCACAGACTTAGAATACTCGCTTGTGTTCACAGTGCAGCCCAACTAAACGCCTTAAAAAAGGAGTCACTTTGTCGAAAATCCTGTACTTTATTCTTCTTCCCAGATTGCCTCATCGGTGAAGGACTCCTTTGCTGAAGACCACATCAAAGGTAAGAGAAAAATGGGACTGTGTGTTGGGGTTGGTTTTCTGTAATGTTTTGAATGAGCGGCACCCCCCCCAACCCCCCCTCCCCTGGCCCGCTCACCAGACGGCCGGCCATTCCACACGCGCCTGCCCTGTTCCGGAAGCAGCAGCCCGCCTGCCAGTCTGGCGGTGGGAAATAAAGAATGCTGCATGCTATCCTCAGATCATTTACATAACTCTTTGCTATTTCTCTTTATATATATATATATTTTTTTTTCTTTATATATATTTTTTACTGAACCACTTGGGAGAAAATAGCAGGGTTTTTTTAAGATTTTATTTATTTATTTGACAGGAGAGAGATCACAAGTAGGCAGAGAGGCAGGCAGAGAGAGGGGGGGAAGCAGGCTCCCTGCTGAGCAGAGAGCCCGATGCAGGGCTTGATCCCAGGACCCTGAGATCAGGACCTGAGCCGAAGGCAGAGGTTCCAACCCACTGAGCCACCCAGGCGCCCCAAAATAGCAGGTTCTATGATACTTCGCTCCTGAGACCAAGAACATGCTCCTAGCTGAACCACGAGACCACCACCCTCAAGAGATTTCACATGGTCTACTAGAAAGTCCAGAATTCAGATTTCCCCCAAGTGACCTCCCAAAGTCCTTTACGACTTGTTTTCTGGTCCAGGATTCATTCGAGGAATGGTCATGGTATTTTTGCTGTCATATCTAGTTAGTCCCTTAGAATATTTTCATTTTGGCAATTGCTTTGTAAAGGGAATTCCTAAAGCCGAGGCTCCTCCTCCTTTCCTTATTTCTCTAAGGTCAAGAGCTCACCCAGGGGACCAGAGGGTGGTACACTACTTCCCCTAGGATGTGGCTTGCAGATCTAGGCCACGGAGGCCAGTGCTAAGAGCAGCCACCCTACAGTGAGGTGGGGTTTGTAGTTAACTCCTTTGCAACTCCTGCCTGAAATAAGGTGAGTGGCCATCTTTCAGATGCCATTCAGATCTTTGCGATGGCTTTGATGTCCCTCAAATCGTGGCTTTTCATTAGCTTTTTCTTACCTCTCCCGGTGTTCTGCCTGGCTTGTGATTATGAAATAAACAGGGAGAGGGAGACATAGTCAGGCAGACCTATATGTAACTAAGGACATACCCCAAGATAACTGTCAAAGCCCTCTGGATTTGCCAGGTGAAGCTAGGCAGCAGGCCTCCAGAAAAATCCCCAAAGACAGTACAAAGCCCTGCTTGCATTTTTGAGGTTGAGATCAGAGCCTGTAAACAATTTAGAAATGAAGAAATCATCTATTTTTAAAGGGGTGGGCTACAAAAAATTATAAGTGGTTTTATACCATAGAGAAAAAGAAAGTTTAGAAGTTTAGATCAGTTTCTTGTCCACTGAATCAACTCTCTTGGTATTGTCACAGAGACCGACCATCATGACGCAGAGGGCAGGGAAGGCCCGACTGTACACTAAAGCCCTGGATGGAGGTTGGGGATGGATGATTATATTTCACTTCTTCCTGGTAAGAATTTACTTTCCCCTTTTCTACTGCCCCCAAGAGGACTCCTCTGGAGAAAGGCTCAGAGCAAAGCAGGAACTACCAGTAGCTGCCAAAGTCAGTGGCCCACACTGAACTCGGGAGAAAAACGTCCTCCTTAAGTGAAAGAATTTGTTCCCCTCCATTCCCCTTCTCGCTACCAACCCCAAACCTACAGAATGTTCCAGCCACCACCAGCAGCTCTACCCTGGCTGCATGGCAATTAGGATGTGCACATAATCATACATTGAAGCACCCCAGAAGTAGCAGTGGGAGGTGCTAAAAAGTGCTGTTGGGTTCCCAGCTCAGCCCAGCATACACACGGCAGCAGCCTCCCTCTCTCCTAGGGGACGGGGACATCGTCTCTCCGTTCTGCCTGGTGTCCGCTTCCCAACCCATCCACACAACCATAACTTATGCTAGAATTAGGCCCAGTGTGTCTTTCTAACATGTCTGGAAAGGGAGAGAAGTGTGTGGATTCTGAAACTGGAGCCTGATTTTTCTCATTCGTCTGTAAGCAACTGGACTGGGCACTCCCATTTCCTAATTAACTTCTTTCCCTCATCCTCCCAGAGGCTAAGGTTGTTGTGAGGCAGTGGTGATCGGAAATGTCAGCACGGCCATTCTAGAATATTGGTGAGTCCCATCCCAGCTGTGCCCCAAAAAAGCCTGTAACAGTGGCACCAGCTCCACATTCCGCATCAGTGTCCCCAAATCAGTTAACTTTGAGAAGGACTCACAAAGATACCCTATCCCTCCTGTCCTCCTCCCCTGCTCCGCCCTACAGTTAAGAAGCTCACCAAGACGGGACTTCGGGTCTTGGTGACTACTATTTAATAATCCTGCAGCCCACAATGTGATACAAGAGCTCCATAAACAGGACGGGGAAAACATCATACCTCCTCCTCCCTAGTGACAGAGGGGAAAGTAGTGGCATAGGTCCTCAGGCAGGATTTACGTAATACAAATCTCTTAACCAGGGGACTATTTGTTAAACATTAGCTTCATTACCAAAGAATGTGTACTCACTTTTTATTTCTCCCAGACACGTTACTAATAAGGAAGCTAAGGATGGCCTAAGTCTGAGAGCCCTCCCAGGGGCTGGGCCACGTCCCCAGATCACGGACTTTGCAGAACTAGCATTGCTGGTCAGGGCCTCCAGATCGCCCACCTTTCTCCCCAGTAATGAGCCTTACTTTTCCGACATTATCCTCTGGGGAGAGAAGTTATTTGATCAATGCAGTTGCTGGTAAGAAACACTGCCTAATAACCAGATTATGAAACAGTGTTCAGTGTTCCACTTTTCTGGATGCGATGCTGCTGATAAAAGCACGAGGAATATACTGAGTCCTCAAGCGTTAACAATGAACCGGCTAAGTGACTGCAGTGGTACGTGGATACTTACAGGACTATGGCTTTCTGTCTGCATGAGTTACAAGTATATTTTTCCTCAATAGATGAGTTTCTGAAAAGGTGAGTGAAAAATCCTGGAGCATGTGGCTAGTGCAACTGAGAACCTACATTATGGGGGCAGGGGGCTGAAACATTGTACTTTGGTGAAACAACTAAAGAAAACAAGGTGCTGGAGTGTGCGATATATTCATACAAAACCCCCCAGGAGCACATTCAAGTCAAGTGCGAACTCCACACCCCCTTCCCTAGTCCTGACCTCACACTCTGGGACCCCAGAGTCCCTCCATATACAACCATGCACACAGTTTGAAAAAGGAAGCCCCAGTATATTTTGATATAGCACCCAATTTAATTAAAATTACACTAAATGAGAATTAGCCCCAACTTAATTAAAACATTGACATAAAAAAAAAACATTGAAATTCATTTAATATTAAAATTCAAACAGCCTCATGTAGAAGTTACTGTACCGGACAGAACAGTCCTATAGTCTATCCTGTGGCCTATTATAAAATGTTCTTTTCAGATTATCGGCCTAATAATTATGTTTTAACCAGTTAATCAATGAGTGGTATGGAAAGGCCCTTCAGTAGAGTTAAAAAAATCAAGTGCATGGGAGAGGAAAATGACGGAGCAAGAAGCCAGAACCCAGAGGAAACAGGGATGGAGTTTAAGACACTCAAAGGCTCATTTTTTTTTTTTTAAAGATTTTATTTATTTATTTGACATAGAGAGAGATCACAAATAGAGAGGCAGGCAGAGGGAGAGGGGGATGCAGGCTCCCCGCTGAGCAGAGAGCCCGATGCGGGGCTCGATCCCAGGACCCCGAGATCATGACCTGAGCCGAAGGCAGAGGCTTTAACCCACTGAGCCACCCAGGCGCCCCTCAAGGGCTCATCTTGCAGCATTTGCAGGGTCCAGCGCAAAATAAAAAAGCACGGCCCCTTGTTCAACAATTATTAAGAATTTAAAAAAAAAAGAAAAAGAGAAAAATCCAGTAACAAAATATTCTTTGGGAGTGCTGTACTTTAAAAAAAAAGAAAAGGGCTCATTCTTGGGACACCTGGCTGGCTTAGTCCGTGGAGCATGTGATTCTTGATTTTAGGGTTGTGGGTTTGAGCCCCACGTTGGGTGTAGAGATTACTTAAAAATAAAATCTTTACAAAGAGTAAAAGTTTAGGGACGCCTGGGTGGCTCAGTTGGTTAAGCAGCTGCCTTCGGCTCAGGTCATGATCCCAGCGTCCTGGGATCGAGTCCCACATCGGGCTCCTTGCTCAGTGGGGAGCCTGTTTCTCCCTCTGCCTCTGCCTGCCACTCTGCCTGCTTGTGCTCTCTCTCTCTGACAAATAAATAAGTAAAATCTTAAAAAAAAAAAAAAAAGAGTAAAAGTTTATTTAAAAAAATAAACTATTTTATTTATTTGACAAAAGAGAGAACACAAGCTGGGGGAGAGGCAGGCAGAGGGAGAGAGAGAAGCAGGCTCCCGATAAGCATGGAGCCCGATGCAGGACTCCATCTCAGGACCTGAGCCAAAGGCAGACACTTAACTGACCGAGCCACCCAGGCACCCCAAAAGAGTAAAAAAATTTTTTTTTAAAAGGACTGATTCTAACTTACCACACTTTGTAACTATATATTTGCATGAGGTTTTTTTGTTTTGTTTTTCTGCTTTCCGTCTGTCTCACTGGACTGAGTGTCCCATGACAGCAGGTACCAGGTCTGTCTGCTCGCCCCTATAAGCCCAGCCCCTCACAGTGAACAGCCTGGGCCACGGTAGACACTCAATAAACACCTGCTGGTGGATGGGCAGGATGGATGGAGGGATGGATGAACTGACTGTTGGACACACTTACGAATAGAGCAAGTGATAACGATGAGATTAGAGATGGGCAAGGCCTTGTAGGGACGTGTTTAAAACACTATTATCCTGAGGCTGAGGAGCTAATGAAGAAAAGCAAGCAGCGGAATGATGGGATCGGATGTGCATTTCAGGAAAGTAGCTCTGCCTGCAGGGTGGATGATTGGCAGGGGATAGGCCTGGAAGCACAGAGATCCACTGGAAGGGTGTTGTAATAATCCAGGTGGGCAAAAAAGGCCCTATACTAAAGCAATAGCAGTGAGGATGGAGAAAATATAGGTCAGTGCAATATGGAGGAGATGGACCTATAAGATTTGGACAGGAATAGAGTATCAGGGCGAAAGGGAGTTAAGGAGTCCTGGGTTGTTGGCTTGGGCAACTTGGAGGATAATGCGTCATTCACTGAGTTGGAGGACACAGGAAGAAGGGAAGAACATCTGAAGATGCTTGGATGGCTTAATCCTGGGCGGGGACTGTGGGACCTGTGATGCAACCAGTAATGTCAGCAGCCCATGCGCAGGTGGGGCTCGGGATCGGCGTATGGAATCTGTGAGTCATCAGTATACATCGGTTGGCTTGAGCCAACAGCCAACGGGTAAAATCGCCAGGGAGGGGGAGAAGAGCAACTCAGCAGACGCCTGGGGCAAACATGTTCGGGTCGGGCGGAGTGTCCCACCCCCTTAGGAGGAAACTAAGAAGCAGTGGGGGAAGCGGGGAGGCAGCATCCCGGAAGCCAAGGCAGAAATGTCCGGGAGCGAAGAGTGATGAACAGATGCTGCCTCGAGGCGAGATGCCACAGAACGCACGACGGGGCTGTTAGCCTAGCAACAAGGAAGCCTCTGGTAGCCTCCCTCAGCGTCCCCACAGTCAATGGTGAGGTGTGAGGAAGTAGAGAGAACCTAACAGACCGTTCTCTAGTTTGTGTAGTCCAGGAAGGACTGGGGTGATAAGGGGGAGTCAGAGTAGAAGGAAGTTGTTGTTAAACAATTGCCCAATTACTTCTGACAAAGCCTGATGCTCTCTATTCAAAAGGGGCCCTGTGGCGGACCCAGCCCTCTTTCCCAATATTCTAATGAGTGATCTGGTGAGGGAGCTGTGTGTGAGTGTGTGTGTGTGTGGGGGGGGGTGCTCTTAAAGATATAAAGAAAATGAAGGGGCTGGGTCAGCCACGGGAGAACTTCTAGGGGCTTTTATTTTGGGGTGAGCCCATTTACAAAGTCTTAGGTGGACTCTGGAACAGGACTGAAACCCACCTACCTTAGTCGAAAGCCAGGATGAAGTAATGAAGTTGTGGAATATAGATGTACCTAGTCTGCTTGGATAACCAAAGGAAAATCCAGATCTTGGGAAAAAGGGTTTTGATATTGGAGTCAAAACAGAAACAAAGCTGGAAGGTTACAAGTTAAGGGAGGGAGGGAGAACTGATGCAAAGGCTGTGTCCTTGGCTTTCTTGACACACAGTGGAAAGCACAGACCCCCACAGACCCACTTATCAGAGACAAGTCCTAGCCACTCACTGCCACTACGCCCAGACATCAAGGACAGACCAGAGAGGAAAGGTTTTGAACTTGAGGGGGGGGCGGGGGGCGGGGACAAGAAGCCAGCCCATTTCAGGTAGCTAAGAAAGGAGGGGTCAGCACCATCTAGACACCAGCACAGAACCCATGTCCACCGAAAAAAAAGGAAGGGTACTTTACAGAATGATCCCTCATTGTGGTGTCCCTTGCTCGTAAGAGGCTGCGATCACCACTCTGCATTCCGAACTGAGCAAAACAAGTGGGGGCTGCCTGAGGTCTGCTATGCTCTCTAGCCTCATGTCCTGATAGAAGCAACTCTGAGGAATAGGAGGGATATAAATTGCCCAAATAAGGGCCTGATAAAATGTCTTTTTCATTTGTGAATGTACAGCCCATGTGTCTGTGTCATTGTTCATTCTGAATAAGGACAATTTTGTTGCTACTGTCAAATCAAAATGGGAAAAATACACTAAGGGACCCCCTTCTCGCCATGCCCGACCTCGGAGCCCCACTGGTTCTTAGTCCCTTACTCCAGACAAGAAATAGTGCTAGTATGAAACAAGAGTCAAGTGAAGGGGACAGAGGGGAAAGCTGCTGGTTATGTAGCACGCGGGGGCTGAGGGAAAGAGAGGCCTAAAAGGAGGCAGGTCTCTGACTCGGGTGAGCGAGTAGGTGGTCCCAGTGAAAGGAGAAATGAAAAGGAAGACTAGGTGTGGGATGAAGGAAAGAAGGGTCTAACTTTGGATGGGTTGACCTGAGTTAGATACGGTGGTTATACAAACCAGTCTGAAGCCCTTGAGAAAGCAAAATGGTTACACGAGGTAACAAAATCATAGTTAACCATTTGAGTATCAAGTGCTATCCTTTATCTGAATTTTCTCAATCCTCAGCTCTATGAGCATAATATCTCCTTTCTTTTCACTTTACAAAAGAGAAAGCTTAACTGCTGTCAAGTAGTTTGCCCAAGGTCACACCCCTCAGAGGAAGTGCAGCCAGGATTCAGGCCAAGGCAGGCTGACCTCAGAACAGTACTCGGCACCGCGACACTGTGAATATGTGGGGGTAACTTCAACTTCAAGTGAACGACTGTCTGTGGACCAAGTACAGAGTGGGAGGAGTCAATGACAGGGGGTAATACTTACCAGGCAGACAGAGAAAGTGGAATCAGTGAAAGGAAGCCCAGGGTCTGTGGTTCGTAAGCGATGCGTGGCCAGGCTGAAAGCAGAGAAAGTGGCCTTGGGAAGCTAAGGCCGCTGGGAAAAGAAAGGGGAAGCCTGGAAGCCCCTGCGGACAGTGAGTGCACATGGCTCGGGTGCGGGTGCGGAGTGCCCGCAGACCCTGCTGGGTGGCTTCCCTTCCAGTTCCCCCTCCCGACCCCTGCTCTTCACTGCCCCCAGGGTCATGGGGATTCTAAGCAACAAATGTTAGCATGCCGCAGAAAGAAAACTTGACCTCAAAAGGGATATTCCTCCTAATGGGAGGGAGAGGGTGGTGCTGGCAAGGAGGGTTAGTTGGGACGAAAGGAAAGGATGGGGCACGTGACCGACCACAAGCGGACCCCCAGCCTGTTTCCCCTTGCTGTTCTGGCACCAATTAGTTGTGCTGCCTTCCGCCCTCCAGTGTTTCCGCTCGGACGGTATACAGCCACCCTATTTATATATCCAGGGAGGAAGGGTACTCAGTTTAAGAGCACAGCTAAAGCAAAGCTAATCTAAGAACCGATGGGAACAATTCATCTTTCGGACCAAAGGGCTTCGCTCACAAAAGTTAAATGCAATTAGCTGTCTTTAACGGATGCGATTCTGACGGAACGGTACAATGTTCGGTCTGGAGTCAGTCTATCTGGGTTCAAATCTCACCTCTGGCATCCCCATCTTGAGCAACTTTTAATCTCTCTAAACCTCACTTTCCAAAAAAAACATGATTCCCATAGCCTTGTAATGAGGATTAAAGGAGATGCTTTTGTGTCAAGTACTTAGACGCTCCAAGAGGAGGACCGCCTCACAAAATACAAAACGTTGAATGTGGAACCAACCAACAAACTGGTAAATACCGGGGGGCGGGGTCAGAAGCGCAAGCAGCTGTAACCCTCTCTGTGCCGGCTCACTCACCACCTGACTTGGACTCTTTGGTCTGCTTTGATTTAGGTAAACGTGTTTCTGATGGGGATGATCAAGACGTTCGCAATTTTCTTTGTGGTTTTCCAAGAAGAATTTGAAAGCACCTCAGAGCAAACTGGCTGGATCGGATCCATCATGTCATCGCTTCGTTTTTCTGCAGGTATAAAGCTGGCAATAAGCTTGCTGGCCAAGGAAACCACTACAAAGGCAATCCCGAGAAGATTCATCTGTCAGTCATTTAAGACTGAAGCATTGCTAAAAGTCACATTCATTAATAGGTAAAGCTGAGAAAAGTTACGGACTCGAAGTGTTTAGCCTCTACTTCACTTGACAAAATCGGAAGAAATGGGGTTCAAAAAAAGCCTACGAATCCAACTATTTAAGTCCATGATTCCATTTCTCATGGCTTGTTTCTTCTCACAGTGCCTGAGCTCCGGTTCAGTGAGCCAGTCTCTCTGGGAAAGCAGACCACGAAGGTCTTAAGCCCAACATCTAAGCACATTCAAAACAACACAGGGAACCAATTCCTCCTCCTTTGCTTCTATTTGGGGCTAAAACAGGATAGGGTAGATTAAGGATCGAACCTCGTTCTAGTCATAGGCAACTAGGTGCAATCTCATTTTGTGGGGTTTTTTTTTTTTTTTAAAGGTTTTACTTATTTAAGTAATCTGTACACCCAACGTGGGGCTCGAACTCATAACCGTGAGATCAAGTCACATGTTCTGACTGAGCCGGCCAGGCGCCCCTCGTTTTGTGGTTTTATAATGCATTTTCAAACCTACTTATTTACAATCCTCTTTTTAAAACAAACAACTCTTTTTTCAAAGAGCACAATAGTGTGGGACTGGGAATATTATGAAACCCAATACAGACACCTTTCTTTAGAAGGATATACAACACTCCAAAGTTAAGTCCTCTTGTTTTCCTTCAATTGCTCATTTAAATTGCACATCAGAAGATAAGAAATGCCAGAGCATATTTGTACTTGCCTGTCTTCCTTTTTCCGAGGTCCCCTGGTTGCCATTATTTGTGAAATAACTGGAGAGAAAACTGCCTCCATTCTTGGAGTTTTCCTTGTTTCTGGTGGATATCTGATCAGCAGCTCGGCTACTAACATCCCCTTTCTTTGTGTGACTATGGGACTTTTACCTGGTGAGTCCACTGTAAAAATAAGACTGTAACAGATGGAACTAGGAACCTTCCCTTTTACTGTCTTGTCCATGGGCCCAAAAGGCCTACTTAAATTATCTCAGGTCCAGGAGAATATATCATCTGGTACCAAGCCACTTCATGTGATTCCAAGCTACTGTTCTTCTTGTAGGTTTGGGTTCTGCTTTCTTGTACCAAACAGCTGCTGTGATAACTACCAAATACTTCAAGAAACGACTGGCTCTTTCTACAGCTATTGCCCGTTCCGGGATGGGACTGACGTTTCTGATAGCACCTCTTACAAAAATCCTGATAGATCTGTATGACTGGACAGGTGAGTCATTCTGCGTCTGAACCATCAACTCCACAAAGTATGTTCAGCTCTTTCCCTGCAATGAGTGCAAGTGCAGACTTTTTGAGCCAGGGAAGAAATAAGCAGGATTTCTAAAGTAAAGTAAACATGTGCCTCCTCTTCCCTGGAGAACACACAGCAGAAGACATGTTGAACTATCGCAGGGAAAGTGCAATGAACATATGAACACATGCAGGGAGCATCTGAACACCTTGCAGGGAAAGTGATACTCCTGGGGACACACGGATTCCCTTCTCCTCTTTTACCACTAAAGCACTCTCTTTTCAAATATTCTCTTAGAAAAAATTCCACATTAAAAAATGCCTCCTCCACCTGACTCACTAAAATAAGACCAAGAAAAAGAAGGGGGGTAAAAAGAGCATTAGGTTCCTTAATCTTTTCTACACCATCATTTATAAATTTTTCACAAATGAAAACCATTCACGCCACAATTTTCTTTGTCCCTGACCTGAAACATTCAGATTTAAATAATCTTCAATTACTGGAAAAATATATGTATATGTACATGTACATGTACATATATAGGACTATATACAAGCCTATTTCTACCTACAGAGCCTTTTTGTTGCCTCTTTCCTTTCCCAAGTGAAAAACTACCAGTGGTCTCATGGTAAACAGAACCAGCTGGCAAATCTGTAAGGCAGGACAGCAGAACCTACAGCCAAATCCATCTCTGGAAGCACCACACACAACCCACAGCTTTGGTCAGACCATGCTGAAACCAAGAAACTACTCAGCTTCCCAGGCAAGACCGGCATCTGTCTTCTTTCAAGGAAATTAAAAATGGCATGAGATGAAAGGCCGGCCGCTCTTCTAAGGCAGTTTCCGAATGACTCTCATCATCTAACTCTAGAATTCTGTATTTTCTGTCCTGAAATCTGTATCCCCACTTCAGGATATCTTAAATCCCTATTTAAACACACTCCCCGTGTGTTCAAATATCCAACCCCCGTACTCCCTCAAAAAACTATTCTTTTTTCCTCTCGCACAAATAACACTCTCTCCCTCCAGGCCATCTCCTGGTGCAGCTTTCTGGTTTTCTGTTTTCAAAGGATGCCCTGTTTTCACAAGGATACATTGGTGTGTAGGGCTAAAAATGAAGTCAACAGATTTAGATACTTTAGTTAAATTTAGGGGACAAAGTGGTGTTTCCAGGAATTATTGCACTATGACTGAATATATTCGTGGCGGGGCCCCTTCTGAGCCTAAGAACACAAAATATTGTGAAATGAGAGGGGTGATTTTTAACCTAACTTCTGTCTCTCCCCCATTTAGGTGCCCTTATAGTACTTGGAGGGATCACATTAAATTTGGTGCCTTCAAGTATGCTCTTAAGACCCATCCATATCAAAAGCGAGAACAACTCTGATACTAAAAATAAAGGCAGCAGTTTGTCTGCAAGTAATGCAGGGGCAGTGGGCGCGACAGAAACGTCATCCTGCAATGAGACACAAGAGGCCACCACCGCGGACAGTGCAATGCAAAAGGCTGGACAACACGGGACAAGTTTAACAGTCTCACAAAACAAAGAGTTCGACAATGAGCCTGACGGGGACAGTTATGAGAAAGAGGCTATTTCATGCAGCTGTAAACAAAAACTCTGTGACATCTCCCTTTTAAAAAATCCTTTCTTCTACATATTTACCTGGTCTTTTCTCCTCAGTCAGTTGGCATATTTCATCCCCACTTTCCACCTGGTGGCCAGAGCCAGAACACTGGGGATTGACACCATGGATGCCTCCTTCCTTGTTTCTGTAGCTGGTAAGAAAGCATACTTTGACCTCAGACTCAAAAGGAAAAATGAACTTAATTTTACAAAAATTTATTCTATTTTATAAAAATCTAAAGGAAGACAATTTTTTAAAAAAAGGAAGTCTTCTGAGGCTGGTGGGAGAACCAGGCATGTCCCTCCACAGATCTCGGTCACTGCACCCTGCACACAGGTGCTCTAATACCAGACAGTGGCCCCTAAGCAAGTCTAGTTCATTTTCATGTCAGTGTCTGTCTGAAACAGTACACAATAAGTATCTGTTGCATAAATACATGATTTTAAGAAGCTGGCAACAGCCACCTCCAGGAAGCAGGCAAATCATAGGCACATAGCACAGGGCAGAGGTTCAAAGGATTGATTCTAGAACTTAAGACCTTCCTGGGTTCAGGTTTTGCTCTGTATTTCCTAGCTGTAGGACCTTGGGCAAATTACTCATGTTCTCTGTGCCTCAATTTCCTCATCTCTAATATAGGGATAATAGTACCTACCCTCATAAGGTTATCAGGATTGAATGAACAATGCATGTAGAATTTAGAATAGTGCCTGGCCCATTCAATAATGTTCTATTAATATGGGTAGCTAAGAATTTTTGCCCTTGCACTCATAGTAAGCCAGATAAATATGCCTGTTAAGGCCATTCACTAATGGACTGGGCTGATACTTAAAAAAAAATTAGAATGTTAAGTTAAAAATGAAAATAATCATTTTAGTTGAGATACACAGCTAAACTTTTTTTTATTAAAATGTCTAGTAGTCATCAATTTAGATCAGATTAGGTTCTGCAATAGGACCAAAGAACATAACAAAAAGTTTCCATATGTAACCTAGAAAGTAACCGTAAAAACAGAAATAGAATAGTTGTATGCATTTTCTGCCCTCCCCCCCTTTTTGTGAAGCAATTTAGGAAGAATTTATACTACAAAGCAACTGTAGCTCATGCTACTCTTGATGAAAATGCTCTATTATTTAACTGCTACACTAGTTTATAATCGATAAAAAATAAGAATATCCTGTTATTGTGAAAATGAATGAAAAATATGGTTCTTAAATTTTATTCAAGTTTACACCATAGCTCCCATGTTCAAAATGATCACACATTTCCAGATTTCCTACTTATTTCCAAAAAAAGCAAAACAAAACAACAAACAAAACCGATTTCCTACCTATTTCCAAGCATAACAACCTCGACAGGGGCACTTTAATTACCAAAACCTCATGTACAACCATAAGAAAAAGTCCCAACATCTATTTGGTTTTCAACACAAGACTTTATTATTTATAATTTCCAGTCTTCCACCATCTGACTTCCCCAGCACACAGCCCAGAGAGCCTACCAGTCTTTTAGAACTCTCACTTGCTCACCTGCACGACCTCTTTGAGGAAGGCCTCCCGAGCGCTGGGGCCTCTGTACCCAGCGATTGATTCCCAGTTAGGTGGTACAAGCTTTCCAAACCTGACGAGGTTAAAAATAAATAAATAAATAAATAACACCGGAGGGGTCTTCTACCCAACTTTGGAGGAGTCTTTTTGGCATTGTATTAGATGTATCTGGAGTAGGTAAATAAATGATCGAATCTACTGACAGACATAAATGAGACCAGTTTTTGCTCAGATGTCCTCGCCTCGGGAAGAAGTCGTGTTACTCAGGAAAATAGGTCTTAGGCAGTTACAGCTTCCAAAGGGGCTAGGAAACGGAATTTGGATTTCATAAGGTCTTCTCAATCTTGTTCCAGGTATCACTGAGACAGTCAGTCAGATAATCTCTGGATGGGTTGCTGATCAAAACTGGATCAAGAAGTACCATTACCACAAGTCTTACCTCATCCTCTGCGGCATCACTAACCTGCTTGCTCCTCTGGCCACCACATTTCCATTACTTATGACCTATACCATCTTCTTCGCCATTTTTGCTGGTGGTTACCTGGCAATGATACTTCCTGTACTGGTGAGTAGACATACTCATTAACACTGTTAAACCATTTAGTAAAAGCAAGTATTAATAATAACCTCCCCAAAGAGATGACATATTTTATATTAATTTTATAATTAAAAAAGAATCATATGCAAGGCCTCAGAAACCCTGGAGCTGAATCCTGTCCAGTTTTCATCTTACCTTTGGGGGAGGAATGGCAAGAGAACTATTTAGACAAGTCAAAAAAGAAATGAAAGCAAAAAAGGGATCAGCAGGATTCCATTCTGCTTCTGTCTCCCAAAAGGTTGGGTTGTGTTTACTTGTTTCCTTCAGCTCCAGAAATTTCTTTGGCTCCTTCTAAGATACCATCTTGAGGAGTTCCATGAGAGAAAAAAGGGACTTCCTGACCAGTGTGGCTTCTCTCTTGCTGAGAGTAGTTCTATGTACTTTAATAGGGACGTTGTTCAATTCCTCTCTACTTTTACCCCAAACTGACTTCAAGTCCTGGGCCCAAAAGGAATGGAAATACTTACACAAATACTTCATGGATTCTTCTGGCCTGATATCAATATTCACGTAAGGGCTATAGGATATTATATGAAGCTTACGTAAAAACCAAACTTTCTAAAGCTGAAATCAACCTGGGAAAACTGACTTCTTACAAACCAATGGCCGGTATTTAGCCATAGGTGGATTTGAGGATACCACTGTCAGCTCAGAATGTAAATACCATTTCCTAATAGAGAAAAGCCATGAGGATCAGGGAATAAAGGTACCCCTGAGTTGCCTTAAAGATTTAAAATAAGAAACCCCATGTTCCTTACCAATACAATGAAAACACTGCTTGCGTGGCACAATAACTCTTCCCTGTTTGCCTCAGCTCTTGTAGAATACCAAGGCAAAAGGTCATCCAAAATCACCTCAAAAGTCAATTGTTCACAGTATTTAACCCTTTGCAGGCATAGGTCTCTACAAGAGTTTCACCTTCAATATGGCTAACCCTGGATTCTAATCCCTACAGGTGGATCTGTCTGGGAATTCTAGAGTACACAGGTTCCTGGGACTTGCCAGTTTCTTTGCTGGGATGGCTGTCCTCTCTGGACCACCTATAGCAGGTAACAGCTTAGCCATATTCTGAGCAAACGTCAATAGCTATGAAAGAAAATGCTGATCCATTATGTATGGTAACATGCAATGACAGTGTCAGGTTAAAAACCTGACGAGATTTCTACTGTTCCTCCACTCACTCTCACATTCAATCACCAATCCAGGAGAATCTGAGGATTCACTCAACAGATAATAAGTGGTTAATTAAGCAGCTTCTTACAATATCTTGAGAGTCTTAGAGCAGGGATTGTGTGTCTATCTCCTTGCCTGGGGAGATAATCCAGAGTTTTAGAAGATTCTCGAAGACTGATGATGCCTTAAACAAACCAACCCACCACCAGCATCTTTTATTTGAGCAGGAGTCATTACAGAGCTTGAAGGTTGCCTGACCCCTCTGCTCTTCAGATGTGCTACTCGCACAGCTTGTCCGGGACTTCCCAGCATCTTTGATTTCCCCAGAGGGATGATGGAGGCCCTCCATACTCTATCTGGACCAAAGGTGGGAGGATACTTGGCCTACAGGCCAGAATCTCTGCGGAGAGGATGTGTGAGGCCAACCATGGGTGAATAGCAAATACAAGTACAGGAAAAATTGGGGGCGTTTTCATATTTAAGCTAGCTTTAAGACTAAAGCATTGTTTTGTATGCACTTTTAACTTAAATGGACATTTCGTGCTTGCTGAACATTTAATCCAAGACTCTCAAAATACTACTCACAGAGAACTATGTCTAGGGAACAGACTTAAACTTTAGTATTTCACACACTACAGTTTCTCAATGTTTAAACGTCCAAATTACTACAGCATTTCCAATCATCCACAAAAAGGCATTCAGCCTAAAACTTTCTTTTACTTCCTTCAGTCCTGAAGTGAAACAGAAAAAAGATACAATATTGCCTCACTATCATTGTTTAAAAACTAAATACTCTTTAGGTTTGCACCTAAATGTAAGACCTAGAATAAGCAAACCAGCAAAAGGGAAAGTATAAAATTAATAACAAAAATTATTATTGGATGGAAAAAAACACACCATTATCTGAGGTTCAATTTAGGTGTATCTCTTCTAAAGGAAAAGTTTATACAAATATACAACCAACTCCTATTTGTGTTTTTGAGCCCACCTCTGCCCATTTGGTCTGGCTCAGCCTACACCTTACACCTGGAAAGCAGGCTTAAATTTTAAAGTCAGGCCCACAACTGTGACATAGGGCCTGGTAACAGGAGACTAAACACTAGACATACTTAGCAGAGCACTCTATGGCTGTTTATTTAATTTTATTTAATTATTATTTTTTAAAATTTTTATTTCAGAGAGAGAGAGGGAGAAAGCATGCACAAGTGGGGGCAGGAGGGGTAGACGGAGAGGGAGAAACAGGCTCCCCGCTGAGTGTGGAGCACTAAGCAGGGCTCGACCCCAGGATACTAGGATCATGACCTGAGCAGAAGGCAGACATTTAAACCGACAGAGCCACCCAGGCGCCCCTACATCTTAAAATGTTGAAAGAGTTCAGTACATGAGAAGACATGGCAAGTTTTGCGAGGACTATTACTCTAAAGGGAGTGTGTATGTGTGGGTCTTAAATCAATTTGTTGGGTCATGATCTTTTAAATTTTTTTAATGAAAAAGAACAGACCAGGGGCGCCTCGGTGGCTCAGTCGCCCTTGGTTTCAGCTCAGGTCATGATCTCAGGCCTGGGATCGAGCCCCGTGTCAGGCTCAGTGCTCAGCATGGAGTCTGCTTAAGTTTCTCTTTCCCTCTGTCCCTCCCCTCTGCGTGCACACGCGCGTGCGCGTGCTCTCTCTCAAAAATAAATAAATCTTATTAGGAAAAGAAAAATAGACTACAACAGAACAGATTAAAAAACACTGTGCATCACTTTATTTTAAACATTTAGTTCATACACACAAATACACACACACCAATGTCATATAAAATATATGTGATGTAAAACATTTCTTATGGTCAGGGAGTCAAAAAAATTTACAAGCCTTTTATTACCCAGTGTCCACAATACGCTAGCACTATATGTGAGGCTAAGGAGAGCTCATGGAAGAATTTTTACCCACTAATTCTGAGAATATTATCTAGGCAATCATAAACTTTATAAATTCTACAAAACAGTCAAAGGAAGTGATAAGGCTGTTGCTGATAGCTTATATACAGATTTTTAGTCTGGGAAGTTGCTCACAGTATGTTAAACAAGATTATATAATAACATAAAATTCAGTTAAATTTCCTTCTCTATACCATGATCTCTCACTGACTGCAACACTATGCTAAGCATCTTGTTAAAAGGAGAAACTTCAGTAAAGTTCTTACTCATGTAAGCCATTCCTCTGTGAAACAACAAAGAGAATTTTACAAAGGCCATTAGACTTGCTCCTAACTTTTGACTCCAGCAGCAAGGACCAAAGAAATATCAAAGATGTTGATTTACAGATTCACTCAGCTCTGGACAATTATGGGCACTTTATCATCTTCAGTTTTAACTAAATCAAAAGGCTTACTAGCTATAAAGTATTACATTCTCAACCAAACTTAGATTTTCCGAATGCAGGAGATGCTTTTGTACTTACCTAGATCTGTTATTATCAAATTGCAAAAGTTGAAATTCCTATAAAAGATTACAGGCATTTTTAAATTAGGAATCCAGCAAACAGTAAAATTTTTCACAATAACCCTCAGTTAAAACACTAGTTAAAAACTGTAACATCCATTACATTAACAGTATTTTTCTCCTTCCTGTATGGAAATGAAAAAGAAAAACAAGTTAGTTCTACACAGCATGTTTTAATAATCTGAAAGAAAAAAAAAAAAAAAAAGAAACCCATAGGAATCATATGACCGAGTTTTTAAAAAACACTTTTCTTTTAAAAAATGTAAATAGAGGGTGCCTGGGTGGCTCAGATGGTTGAGCATCATCTGCCTTCCGCTCAGGTCATGATCCCCGGGTCCTGGGATCAAGTCCCGCATCGGGTTCCCTGCTTGGAGGGGAGCCTGCTTCTCCCTCTGCCTCTGCCTCTCTGTCTCTCATGAATAAATAAATCAAATCTTAAAAAAAAAAAAAAATGAAAAAATGTAAATAGAGCATATGGGCAAGAAAATTATTTACGGACCTTCATTAACTCTGAATATGATAAGAAACATAGTAGCGACAAATGTATCAGATCTCGAATGAAAATAACAGACAGGGACTGAAATGGAAAAAAGTGAAAAATGACTCTTCATACACACACAGCGTCTTCCACCCCACAGCCCCTGCTATTTCTAACACTCCATGACAAATTCAGCGTTCGTTAATAACAGGATCTGATTTAGATTAGGACAGTTTTTTAGGATTGTTCCAGGTTTCCTGACCTAGGGTGGTCGACAGACCTAAGCGTAAGCCAAATGTCACTGCTCATTCAAACCCAAGTGCTATTTTTTGCTGGTGGATGGCATCCAGAGCTACAAAGTGGCCCAGATGGAAGCCTTGGAAGGTTGTAGAAAAATAAAAAGTACTGATATTTTAAAACCTTATTGTACTTCTAGTTAATCCCTGTTAACAAAAATGAACCTACAAAAAAGCAATATAAATACAAAAGTCATGCCTTAAGCAAACAAAGCATATAATCATATTCCCCAACATATATGGAGGAATGTGAAATTTCTAATTGTTTATCAAAGGCATTTGATATGTAAACTCAAAAATGCTAAAGGCTCAGTTTCACTTAAAAATAAAACCACCAAGGGCCCATATTAGCTGCCTATAAAATAAAACCGAATGCAGTTCCCCTCTCTTCCACATACCCCACCCATTGCCAACTGATGAATGCTTATGTTATGCTAATAGATATATTTTATATATATTTAAACCAATCACAAATATAATCTAAAAACCCCCTTAAACCACTATCAATAATTACTTGATTATAACTCAGAATTCATTTAATAATTATCAAGCAACTTATTAGCATAGCACTCTCTTAGCTGCTATGGGGAACGTAGAGAAGACAAAAGTTATTCTCTTATAATTCTTCCACAGCACCTTGGGTCATGCAGGGCATAGCACTGTCACATACACTGCCAGAAACTAATACTAAGGACAATAGTCTAGAACCTCTAAATTTAGAATTATTAGAATGTACATTCTTTCTCTACTTCATTAATTGAAAATTTGGTTAAGTCACTGTAACCTGGTTATTGTGAAAACTGGTTAACTCTGTTTTACCTTCATTTTTTAAATTTAATTTAAATTCAACTAATTAACATAGTGTATTATTAGTTTCAGAGGTAGAGTTCAGTGATTCATCAGTTGTATATAATACCCAAGGCTCATTACATCACGTGCCCTCCTTAATGCCCATCACCCATTTACCCCCTCTCCCACCTCTCTTCCCCTCCAGCAACCCTCAGTTTTTTTCCCCTATGGTTAAGAGTCTCTTATGGTTTGTCTTCTTCTCTGATTTCATCTTATTTTATTTTCCCCTCCCTTCCGCTATGCTCCTCTGTTTTGTTTCTTAAATCCCACATAAGTGAAATCATATAATTGTCTTTCTCTGATTGACTTATTTCACTTAGCATAAAAAACCCTCTAGTTCCATCTATGTCATCGCAAATGATGTAGTTCATTTTTTTGATGGCTGAGTAATATTCCGTGTTTTATACATACACACACACACAAACACACTCTCTGTTTTACCTTTAAATGAAGACATCCTGAGCTGTGGTAAAATAAAAATGACCTTAAAAAATACTGAAGCTTCTCTCAATCAAGTAGGTATTTCACAAAAGGAATTTTTTTGACAAACTCAAAGAAAGCATTTCTAAAGCTAAACAACTATAAGCTAGTTCTACTCCAGAGTAAGTTAAATAGTTCCTAAAGGAGAAGTACATCTCTCTCTTCCTATTATTTGTCAACCTCACACCTCATCAGAAATACCATGGAGGGCAACTGGTAATTTTACACTAACTCTTCATCTGTGTTTTGTAAGAGCAGACAATGGCTAAAATGGAAATTCATCCAAGATTGTCTCTGTCCCATTAATCCAGATAAGGTCATCTCCTCATGAAATGGTCACTCCCTCTCTCTATTCTAGCCTCATTTCAGACACAACATGAAACAAATACACTCACCTGTTCCTCACTCCACCTTTTATCAACCATGCCCTCTACCATTTTATCATCTTGGCCAATCAGTCGAAAACTTCTCTATGACCTGAAATTTTATTTAGAAAACAAATAAAACAACTCCACTTTTTGATTTGCTAAAAATCCACTTTGGAGGCTGGGGTAGGTGGAGATTAAGTAAGAAGGCAGACCAGGGTTCTTCTCTGTCCTCTAAATCCTGCGGAATATATTATACCCCGAAGAATCAAAAGAAAATAAGCAGATCGTTAATTACTCTGTGATTATTTTCCCCCTAAACGATAAGGCCCCAAAGAATTATAATTTGATTCAGTATTCGTAAGATTGATGAATCCCTACAAAAACCTCAAAAATAAATTCCAAATAGTTCTCTACTATGGTTAAAAAGAGGGCAGGGGTGGAGTAATCTTTTCTTCACAAAGCCAAAAAAATCAAGCTTCAAAATCCTAACAGAGCACAATCCTTTCAATGAAACTCCTAGCATAAAGCAAATACTTAAAGCACTCCCAATAAATCTTACTTACATAGAGACTCTAGAGAGCTCTTGTCTTAAAAGGCAGCAAGGTTTGGGGGGTCTGGGTGGTTCAGTCGGCTGAGTAACTGACTCCTGGTTTTGGCTCAGGTCGTAGTAATAGTCAGCCGGTGGCTCCAGTGACTCCAGGGTTGACAAAAGATCACTGTCTCTCTGCACCCTGGAAGTCTGCCCAACAGCTGGAAGTTCTGGTTCAACACCCGCTAGTCACTTACGGAATTCTCAACCACTAATTTGAACTAGCATCAAGGAACTTGGGAATTAAGGGCCTTATGGGTATATTTCAAGTTTTAACAAGGTAATTGATAATATACTTACAGTAGCAATCCTAATAAAAAGGATTCATGGGGCACGTGGGTGGCTCAGTCTGTTAAGCATCCAACTCTTGATTTTGGCTCAGGTCATTACATCAGGGTCATGAGATCAAACCCTGTGTCAGGCTTCATGCTCAGCACTGAGTCCGCTTGAGTTTCTCTTGCTCTAGCCCTTCCCTTGCTCAAGTGCCCTCTCTCTCTTAAAATAAATTTATTAATTAAAAAAAAAAGGATTCATAACCCAGCTCAACAATCTAGTTCTGAGATGTCAGGGGTACTATTTATTTATTAAGGATTTTTATTTATTTATTTGACACAGAGAGAGAGAGCACAGGAGTGGGAGCGGCAGGTGGATGGAGAGGGAGAAGCAGGCTCCCCGGTGAGCAGAGAGCTCAATGTGCGGCTCGATCTCAGGACCCTGGGATCATGACCTGAGCTGATGGCAAATGCTTAAGCAACTAGGCCACCCAGATGCCCCAGAGGTACTTTTTAGACAGGATGTTACCCTCATTTTTAAATATGTATGGCTTTACCCATAAAATGATGCAGAATAGTTTAAAAGTGTTGAGATTTAAAAAAATTTAGAACCCTATATTAAATATTGAGTTTGATAGACTATAAAAAAACTCATTTGCAAAACTGTTTATGGAAGCTGAGCCCTACCTTCTTAGCTGTCTTTAAATTATCAAAAGGAAGTATTATTAGGCATTCCTGCTTAAACAAGGGTTAGAGCCATAAACATAGGAAAATAATTTGGACTACAATTTTATTGTGAATAAGAATCGACTGGGTCACCCCAGGATGAATTATGCTTAAGGGAAGCCAAGGACTGCACAATGAACATGCATCTGAGTCCGAGGTGGGTAGTCTGTAAACACTGAGGAAATGCTTACAGGGCACTGTAGCTTAGGCAGTCTGTTCCAGCTGCCAGCGCACTACTCCTCAGACCGCTGGCTACATGCAGTAATACTCAGCATGGAGTAGACACTTAGATGGATGCACACTCCTCTGGATTATGGCTGGTATATTATCTTGTCTTTCTCTGTCATTCACGATGCTTTTGCTATGACCACAAAGGTTGAATGTCAACTTAGGTGTTTACATTTAAAGTAGTTAGGATGTGATAGGTTCTCAACTACCAACAATCCTTTCTTTTAAAAATATACACACAGGAGCCTTAAACTGTTTCGGGTTGAAAGTGCATTTGAACACAGCTTTTCCACACTGTTACCAAAAAAGCACAGAGATCTAATAAAATCAGGCCAAATATACAGTCTTTTACTTTTTCGTGGTGGCAAAAGGCTGATTTTTCTAACCAAATACAGTAGATGTTTCAATACCAATGAAGCTCTGAATTTAACTTACTTAGTAGCCATGTAAACCTAAGCTTATAACAGCTAATACTTTCACAAACCAGTCAATAATACAAAATAGCCCTACATCCTACATTTCATTCATATTTTGTGAATTTTATAAATATAAAACTAAATACTCAGTTGCACATGATTAACCTACTGAATGGCAACTGGATCTTAGAAACGGAATTTTTTTTTTTAAAGATTTTATTTATTTATTCGACACAGAGAGAGAGAGAGATCACAAGTAGGTGGAGAGGCAGGCAGAGAGAAAGGGGGAGGCAGGCTCCCCACTGAGCAGAGAGCCCGATGCGGGACTCGGAGATCATGACCTGAGCCGAAGGCAGAGGCTTTAACCCACTGGAGCCACCCAGACGCCCCTAGAAATAGAATTTTTAAAGTTTACGAATATCTCAGTTATCGAGTATGAATAAGAGGGAACAGATTTAAATTTTTTTATTATTTATTTTTTTAATTTTTATTTACTTAAGAGAGAGAGAGAGCATGAGCAGGGCTTGATCCCAGGACCCGGAGATCATGACCTGAGCCGAAGGCAGATGCCCAAGTGACTGAGCCACCTAGGTGCCCCAAGAGAAACAGATTTAAAACTAATTATTTCATTAAATTTCGCATGGAAATACATGGAGAGTTCTAAAATATGCTAAGTAATTCCCTGTCCTGGTAAGAAAATATATTAAATATATTTTAATCTTGCAGAAACATTTTGACTTTAAATGTGTATGTGAAATGAAAGGCTTATTACCAGTTTTCTAGGATTTATAAAGACAACTACCATCACCACCCCCCAATTTTATTTTATTTTAACCTACACCCTCCTGACTTTTTAGCAGCACAATCTACTTCCTTATCTAAGAATTACTAGTCTTTTCCAGAGCATTACTTCTACCATCTTACAAATGATACATCTGCTGTACTGGTGGGACTAAAGCAAGAAAGACAAGGGATATAGGAAGGGGTGCTGGTGCTTTCTCTATACTTCCTCCTTTCTAGAAATTTGAGACTGTCACTTACCTATCTCTTTGATATCTCAAGGGCAATCACAGTCAACATAATACAAAGACTTGTCCTAGTCAGTTTCCCTCCACTTTCTTGCTTAACACCAAGAAACATTTAACTGAGGTCACTGATCCAACAAGGAGTTAACAGGTGAAAAGCAAGTTAAAGTTAGCTGAATTTAAGAGGCTATAAAACATTCCATTTATTCATTACATCAAGAACAGGGAACATAAAGCTAATGAAGCAAACAAAAATTAAATGTCTATATCAGAACCAAAAAAAAAAAAAGGGCAGGAGATAAAGACGTACACAATCAGATCAAAAAGAGAAGAGGGTATACATTCACTTGCTACACATTAAGAAATCATGTTCCAAAATATAAATGAAAAGATACAACATAAGCTCCATGAGGGCCGATATTTCTATCTGTTTCATTCACAGATTTACCCCCAGTACCTAGAACTGTTTGGCACATAGCACCAAAACGTCTTTCAATAAATGATCAGAATAACAGCTTTAACTTTTTAAGGTATTTTGAGATTAAAAGCCAGTTTGTATCTACAAACATAATATGCATATAATACTTTAGAAAAGAGGTTCTGAGTGTGGTCAGTGGACACCTGGAAGTTCGAAGATCTTTTTACAAAGCCTTGGAGGTCAAAACTATCATAATAATAATAATAACACTAGGACATTATTTGCCATTTCACAGGGCTGACTTGTACGACAATGTTTAAAAGCCAGTTCCTTGCACAAATATTCTTTGCCACCATACACTCACAGTTTTTTAAGAAAAGTGTTTCATTTAAAAAGTTCTGGTATGTGCCATTAGCCAATGGCACCCACTCTTTTTTTCTTTTTTTTCAAGATTCTATTTATTTATTTGGCAGAGAGAGAGATCACAAGTAGGCAGAGAGGCAGGCAGAGAGAGAGGGGGAAGCAGGCTCCCTGCTGAGCAGAGAGCCCGATGCGGGGCTCGATCCCAGGACCCTGAGATCATGACCTGAGCCGAAGGCAGAGGCTTTAACCCACTGAGCCACCCAGGCGCCCTGGCGCCCACTCATTCTTGCTTTAAAAGAACATTTGATTTTAGGGGGACTTGTAGTCATCATTTAACCCACCTAAGTAGTCACTTCCTTTTTTTTTTTTTTTTTTTATTTTTTTTAAGATTTCATTTACTCATCTGTCAGAGAGAGAGAGACAGGGAGAGAACGCAAGCAGGGGGAGCGGCAGGCAGAAGGAGAAGCAGGTTTCCCGCTGAGCAGAGAGCCCGACATGGGGATCATGACCTGAGCCGAAGGCAGACACTTAACCAACTGAGCTACCCAGGCGTCTCAAATAGTCACTTCCTTTTCACATGTTCTCACAGCCTCCTGAACCTTCCCTTCATAGCCCTTATGACATATGTAAGTCTTGTAGTTAATACCCAACTCCCTTGAAACTGTACAGTCAGTGAGGGGAGGGAGCATGTCTGTTTTGGCTCATGACCATTCTCTCCTCCAACAACTAGCACACTGTTGGGAATGTAATAAGTACTAAATGTTTCTTCAGTGAGGGGAAAAAAGATAATCAATACTCTCACTTTTTTCTTTGGAAAATAGTAGTAATTCACTATTATTTTCCTTGTAAGAACAGTGGCCTTCTAATAAGATCCACTGTAAAATCAGGGGCGCCTGGGTGGCTTAGTCGGGTAAGTGTCTAACTTCAGCCCAGGTCGTGACCTTGGGGTCCTAGGATTGAGCCCCACATCGGGTTCTTTGCTCAGCAGGGAGTCTGCTTCTCCCTCTCTCTCTGTGCTCACTCTCTCTCAAATAAACAAAATCTTAAAAAAAAAAAATATCATAGGGGCGCCTGCATGGCTCCGTCGTTAAGCGTCTGCCTTTGGCTCAGGTCACGATCCCAGGGTCCTGGGATCGAGCCCTGCATTGGGCACCCTGCTCAGCAGGAAGCCTGCTTCTCCCTCTCCCACTCTCCCTACTTGTGCGCCCTCTCTCGCTATCTCTGTCAAATAAATAAAATCTTTAAAATATATATATATATATCATAAAATCAGATTGTATACGTCCCTAATTTTCCCCCGCTTCCACTGTAAGAGGCAGATGAGTTCTGAGTCCACGATGACTTTTCCCCCCACAGGGTTAAGTCCTTAACTAAGGTGGAACAGATTTAACTTCATCAATAGAAAATAAGGCAAGCAGTTAGACTAACTTCCCAATGGGTCACAATACATACTAGCAAGTACAGGAGGCCCCTTCCCTCAACACAGTAGAGGGTTGAGAATTACTACCTGAAAGGTCTGCTTCACTAACAGAGACCACTCCTTCCTTCCAGGCTGGTTATACGATCACACCCAGACATACACCGGCTCCTTCTACTTCTCTGGCACATGCTTTCTCCTCTCTTCAGTTTCCCTGTTCTTTGTACCGCTGGCTGAGAGATGGAAAACCAGAGCCTGACCAGAAAGGAAAAGGACTGCAATCAAGCGAGTGCTTAACAAAACACAGTCTAAACTAAGAAGTCACTGCAAACAAAAGCTTGGAAGAAGCCAGTTTCCTCATTTGTAAAATGAGAAGGCAAACGAGATAATTTTTAAGGTTCCTTTTTGCTTTCGCATTCTGAGGAATGTTTAATTAATAGTGAGAAAAGAATAATAGCCACTTAAACTAAGCCTTTGTTTTTAATCAGACTAAAATATTTATCAGTCAAAACAACTACCTTAGGTATTAAGTAAAAATCCGAATGTACTTAATAATAAATTGACTAAACTCTCAACTGTGCCTTGGTAATTCAGCCACTAAAATATATGGAGATGAAAAACCATTCTCATTGGCTTAAAGTAGTATTAAACGTAGCCACTGGCTGACTAGGACTCTGAAATCTGAATGAGCATCTAAGTCTTGTTGAGTGACTAGAATGGTATACATCCTCTGGAAAGTTACCTTTCCTTATTAGAAGTAATCTCTGCTTTCATTATTTTGTTTCCTAAATTTTCTACGAAAAATATGTATTGCTATGTAATAAAAAATAAGAATTGCCCAAAAAAGGGTGTGGCACCTGGGTGGTGGAGGTGGTTAAGTGCCTGACTCTTGGTTTCAGTTCCAGGTCATGATCTCAGGGTCGTGAGAGTGCACCTGAGTCCCACATCGGGCTCCCTGCTCAGTGGGGAGCCTGCTTCTCCCTCTGCTTGCGGCTCCCCCTGTTTGTGCACTCTCTCTCTGACAAATAAATAAATAAGATCTTAAAAAAAAACCAAAAACCTCCTTTATTTCAAGATCATTTGAATAGTATTCCTGCCCATCCAAACAATATTACTTTTTACTACATCTAATTATCTAAAATATTCAAGTTTAATGATCTAGATGTGCCTTTAGAACTACAAGTTTTAGGAGCGCCTGGGTGGTTCAGGTGGTTGGGTGTCTGAGCCTTGGTTTTGGCTCAGGTTGTGATCTTGGGGTTGTGGGATCGAGCCCCATGTTGGGCTCCATGCTTGGCAGGGAATCTGCTTGGGGTTCTCTTCCTCTCCCTCTGCCCCTCAGCTATGCACTTACGCTCTCTCTCTCAAATGGATAATAAATCTTAAAAAAAAAAAAAAAAGGAACTACAAGTTTTATATGAAGGTTGAATAAGTAACTTTTAATGAAAGATAAACTATGTTTTTGGTTTTTTAAAAGATTTTACTTATTTATTTGGCATAGAGAGAAAGAGCACAACCAGGCAGAAAGGCAGGAAGAGGGAGAGGGAGAAGCAGGCTCCCCACTGAGCAGGGAGCCCAACACAGGGCTAGATCCCAGGACCCCAGGATCATGACCCGAGCAGAAGGTAGACACTCAACAGAATAAGCCACCCAGGTACCCCTAAACTATGTTTTTTAAATATTAGAATAATTATGTTAACTAGTTAATAATGTCACTCAGACTAAGCAATCACATGTGAATAGAGAGCCCTTCATTTCATTATTTGGGTGATTTTAAGAGGAAAGAAAAAACCTAGAGTTCTCTGTAACACCAAGCTCCCTTACAATCTCTTTCAGAAGACTCTTTCAAACTACTGTTGTTAAAATTAAATAATTAAAACGAGTCATTTAAAATTAAATTAAAAAATTAAAAACTATCATTATTCTATCCTTCCATTCCTCTCTTCTTTAAAGTATCTATTGATTCACTACAGAGGAAAAGACTAAACTGAAAGTCTGGCTTTATCTCCAAAATACCATACCCGCTCACTCCGTGTTTGTGCAAGTTTTGTCACCACTTACAGTCCCAAAGTTTGCCTTTCTCCCTTGGGCACAGCCTCACCCTTCACAGGCTGACTCAGTCAAGGGCTACCTTCTCTGGAGACCTCCCCCAGCAGGAAGTCACTCTCTGTTCAGAATCCCATCTACCTTTTAACAGAGTATTACATGAGCTTACATTGTCACTTCTCTATTAGTCTGCACGACCAACAAATTGGATGGTGTTCTACTCACCTTTTTATTCCCCAGCATAAACTCTGGAACCAAATTAATCTGGGTTCAAATCTCAGTTATCATAAAAACAGTAGTTGGTCCTATTTAAAGCATAGATTTTTCATTTAGATATGTCTAACATTCTTTCTGTATTTTAGACATAAGATGGAAAAAAAAAAAACAACACACCACTCCTCTTACACATACAGACAGCAAAAACAGTTGATAATAAATTCCACTCTGCCACTTGTTACCGTTTGACCTCATCAAAGTCATTCAACCTGAGCCCCACTTTTCTCCTCTGCACATGAGGAGCATGTACACAGATACACTGTGAGGACTAAACGAAAATACTCCTGTACTAAGCAAAATAACCCTCAGACACAGCAGCTGCTAATTTCCCTTCTTCTGCTTTCTACATCCTTTCTATGTCAAAACAGAAGACAAAAGAAATCAACGATTTACTAGAAACCGCTCTCATCCATCCCCCCTTCTCTTGTGAACAATACTTTTCTCAAAACAGACTTTACCTAGAATAATGAGATTCTTTCCTCCTAAGAAAGCACACTGTACATTTTAAGTAGGACCAACTAAAGAACTCCAAGTTGAATTCTGATTTGGACAGGCTTTACGAATCTTATGCAACTCTTCATCTGCTCAATGGCAATAGCCCTCTGAACCTGGGTGGTGTGGATTAAGAAAGTCTGATTCCCTAGGCTAAAAGAACTTAAAGACAGCTACAACTAATGTACTCCTTGTAATAACAACTAACTTATGATGTTCCTATTCATTTATTACTTTCCTTGGACAATATTATGAGCTGTCAACGCATTTTTAGGAATCCATAATCTAGAAATACTATCTCAGATATATACCCAGTTTCAAAAAGATCAAAACAGTTCACTGGGGACGCCTGGGTGGCTCAGTTGGTTAGGCAGCTGCCTTCGGCTCGGGTCATGATCCCGGGGTCCTGGGATCGAGTCCCGCATCGGGCTCCTTGCTCGACGGGGAGCCTACTTCTCCCTCTGCCTCTGCCTGCCTCTCTGCCTACTTGTGATCTCTCTCTCTCACTCTCTCTCTGACAAATAAATAAACAAAATCTTTAAAAAAAAACAAAAACAAAAACAAAAAAAACCAGTTCACTGATTTTCTTTCCCTTTCCCCCTCAAGAGATTGCTAGGCACAAAGAGGAAAACAAATATTAAATTTAGGATACACAACCATGTGTGCCTGGAGTGGGAGGGTAGTGAATGACTTTATCTCAACATCCAATATATACCCATCACTGAGGGAGGCACATTTTATATATTATCTTATTTAATCTTCACAACCTTTAGAAACAGATACTATGATGCCCATCTTACAATGAATAAGCTTAAAGTCAAAGAAATTGGGGCGCCTGCGTGGCTCAGTTGTTAAGCGTCTGTCTTCAGCTCAGGTCATGATCCAAGGGTCCTGGGATTGAGCCCCGCATCGGGCTCCTTGCTCAGTGGGAAGCTTGCTTCTCCCTCTCCCACACCCCCTGCCTGTGTTCCCTCTCTCGCTGTGTCTCACTCTGTCAAATGAATAAATAAAATCTTAAAAAAAAAAAAGTCAAAGAAATTAAACATCCAGCAAATAGTGAAGTCACAATTATTACAGACTGACAAGAAACCCTACACTGTCCCCTCTAGATCACCCTGACTTCTCAGCAGTATCAGAAGATTATGGAGCAGATTAATTGAAAGCAGTTGTAAATTTGTTTTAACTCAAATTGGCATAAGATTTTATAATATCTAGATTGAAATGAAAAGAAGAATGCAAAGCACCTAGGAACCAGAACAAACAAATTAAAGCCACAAAAGACATCTGCTATAGTGCAGTAACAATGTAGTTGTAACGATAATTAACTTTTTTAGGTCTTCCAATATTCACCAAATCTTACCAAAGAAGGTAATGTTTGAGTATGGGCTACTTGTAATTAATTCCTCAGTACTAAAATTATTAGTTGGAATGTTCATAAATTTTAAACCTTGAAATATACATAAATATATTTTTTTATTTAGTAGAGCTATGATAATTCGAACATAAAAGTTCAGCATTCTTCCTTCTCAGCTACTTATTGGCTTATATTTGAAACTGTTGGGCACCTGGGTGGCTCAGTTGGTTGAGCGACTCCCTTCGGCTCAGGTCATGATCCCGGGGTCCCAGGATTGGGTCCCACATCAGGCTCCCCTGCTTCTCCCTCTCCCTACCACGCCCCCTGCTTGTGTTGTCAAATAAATAAAATCTTTTTTTTTTTTTTTTTAAGATTTTTATCTATTTACTTGACAGAGGGAGAGATCACAAGTAGGCAGAGAGGCAGGCAGAGAGAGAGAGGGGGAAGAAGGCTCCCTGCTGAGCAGAGAGCCTGACGCGGGGCTCGATCCCAGGACCCCGAGACCATGACCTGAGCCGAAGGCAGAGGCCCCAACCTACTGAGCCACCCAGGCACCCCATAAATAAAATCTTTAAAAAAAAATTAAAAAATAAAACTGTTAAAGATACCATTTCTTGCAGCCATTACTCTAAGACGTGCCATACTATCATCGCAAAAGAAGGAATTTTTCTACATATGTTGATCATGAAGTACTATTTCTGATACTAAAACTCTACCTTTACCGTACCTTTAACTTTTGAAAGTTCTTTCCTACCCATTATCTCATTATCATCATGTCAAGCCTGTAAGGAAGCTGAGGCTTCAATCCCAGGTATTATTATTCCTATTTTATACTTAAGGAACAAAAGCAAATGAAAACCAAGTTATTTGCCGAAAGTTACAAAGCTAGTCTTTAACAGAGCCAATTCTGAAACCTAATTACCAGTGTCGATTAGATCATGGCCCCTGGCTTTCCCTCCTTTAATGATTGCCTAGAAGGTTAAAATTTAATAAAAGCAACAACTACATTTAAATGGACTGAGGTGATAATTTTGTGATATTTTCCAAATAATCTAGGCATATTAATATATGTGATGCTATGTTTGTTTGCAAAAAATTCGCTTAATTAAGAAACTTGTCCAACTGTAAAATCAGCTTTTCCCATGAGAAAAAACACACCATGTATTAGTATTTGATTTTAGTTATTTTTATGCAAGACCATACAAAACATGGACAGTGGTTTCTCTGAAGACTTCAATACAAAAAAAGCCCAATACTTTTCAACACCCTAAGTGTTTCTCTTAACCCAAAACCAATTTGTAGGAGGCTTTATGTACACATATTTACCTCATTTGCCTACTCATTTCCCACAAATATCACCCAACTGTCTCAGATTTATACCTAAGGTATTAACACATACACAAACGAAAAATAACAGAAGTGGCTGGAATTAACTTTTAAATAAATCAGCTAAAATTCATATTTTATTTCTGAGAGGTAAGCTGGCATTACCTACGGTCACTGAGACAAATGACAACCATTTCTAAAAAAGAAAAAGAAAAGAAAGAGGAGCACCTGGGTGGCTCAGTCAGTTAAGTGTCTGCCTTTGGCTCAGGTCATGATCCGAGGGGTCTGGGATTAGAGCCTTGAAGCAGAGCCTCGAAGCAGTGGGCTCCTTGCTCAGTGTGGAGTCTGTTTCTCTCTCTGCCCCTTCTCTGCTTGTGCTCCCTCTCCCTCTCTCTCTCAAATAAATAAAATCTTAAAATAAAATTTTTTTTTTAATTTAAAAAAAAGAAAAAAGAGAAAAAGAAAAAAAACCTAATCCCCAGCAACATTCCAACAGAAGCTGGGATATTGTGAAATCTCCTTCTATACAAAATAATGATCAATAGTAAGCTAGTGAAACTTTTTTTTAGGGATATAGAGAATAAACTAAGGGTAACCAACTATCTGGTTTGGCTGGAAACAAAAGAGTACCTGGGACACAGGACTTTGTTTTAAAACCAGATGAGTTGGCCACCCTTACTAAGGAGTAGAGAGCACATATGAATGTCTAGATATTTGACAGCACACAGCTAAAACCTGAAGTTTTCTTCTAGCCACCTCCCTCTCCTCCCAAAAAAGAAGAAAATCACCAATTCAATTCTATTTTTACCTCGTTCAAGCCCCAGTGAGCAAACAGAAACAGGCTCCATATTAGTAGTTAAGGAAGGGAGGCATACATTTTTAATGAGAATCCACTTTCAGGCATTAACTGATCAGGGACTTGGAAGTAATGGAAGACTTCCAGCTTTCACTTCTACTATTTTTACAGAAGTGACAATTTGAGCTGAAGTAAAGCCAAGATGTCCCAACTCTTTGGTTCATGTCAACCAACATGAATGTTTTAGCAGGGAAGAGAAGTTTGTCAGGACCAAGGAAATGGGAAAGTTAAGTGTTAAAGAGCAAGGGCCAGATTATCTTCCTTCCAATGTTTCAAAGCTAGTCAGAGTTTAGCATAAATTATTTGCATACATCAACCTGTAGATTGGAGTTTATCACACTTGATTCAACAATTTCAAGACTAAATGCCCCAGCTGGATAGCATAGCCCTCTGAAGCCACAGCAGTAAGACGACTCACCAACTGGCAGGTGTCTTAGGGTCTACGAATAATGGATGTCTACCTGGATGAAAACAAATGTCTGTGCCCAACACACGATCTCATCCTGCTTGGCAAAGAGAGGAGAGAAACTACAAAACTGGTCAGTAGTACAGTACTTGTTTTATAATGGAAAGAATCAGACTTAGCTCAAAAGAAGACACTTGTAATTCATGCAGACTTTTAAAATGTCCTCTGTACATATTTTATATTTCAATTTTCACTTACCAGAAAGGTTCAATAGAGTAAGATCTAAGAGGATAAAAATCAATTTTATGACTCCCAAATTAGAAATAACTGAAAGTGAGAATTGTCATACTGAGTTCAATTGTTGCAAGAAATGTGAAGTCAGAGTTACAAGAAAAATAAATCCATATTTAAACCCTCCTATTATATTTAATGACTTGATGTCAGTTTCCACTCAAGTGAAAATTAGTAGTTGATGTTTGAGTTCTAGTTCACCGATGTATTTCCTTATTGAAAACTGACACCATGCCACAGTTAATAAGATATGGGTTTACAAATATGGAGTTTAAAAGAAACTTACCCTTTCCCTTTGTGCAGCTCTGACTTCCAACCCAGTTTCTATAGAAACAGGAGGACAAGTGCCAGTGCCAGAAGTCTGCCAATTAGAACTCATCTTTTAGTTGCTGAATAATAAAGTCATATCCCAAAGTCGGCTATAGGTTTTTGATTGTCAGTAGTTCCTAAAAAGAAACCCAGGAGGAAAAAAAGATTTTTAACCAATTATTGTACTTAAATATTTTCCCTCCTTTAAACTTCGCTATTACAAAAAGTGGAGGAGGTTGATCCAATACCATACACGTTAAAAACATTTTATTAGAACTTCAGGTATCTCTAAACTTAAGGAGCAGCGAATTGAAGAAAAGGTGTCTTTGAAGGTTCAAAATACCTTTACACCCACACACTGAAGAAAAAAACCACTCATGTATCACGGAAATAAAGTACTGTCAACCACCAAACCTTAAAAGTTGGATGAATTCATTCTTTTTTGTGAAATGTATTTTCAGTAAGATTGTAACACTGCAGAGGGTAAACTTCACAAATGAAGTTTGTCAGGAGCGATAAATGATGATACAGGTTATGTCTCCACTAAAAACAAACATCTCAAGTCTCAGGAGAAATCTACAAATCAGAAATGAATCCTAGAAAAGTTTTCTGGAGAAGCTGACATTGCTGTGCTAGATGAAAAATGCCTCCAAAGCAAATATGCCAATTTAAAAACTAAAACATTGTGGAATGTGAATAATCTTGTGGCATTTCTTCATTTGATATCAATAGGATTGCTTGGTTTATTTATCATGAAAATTTACAGTAAAAATCATTCCTGTATCTAAACTGATATACTGCAATTTAGAGTATTCCCTAAACATTCATACCAGACCACTCTCTTTAATATGTAAATCTTAATATTTATTATGTTGTCACTGATTAATATGAATTAGAGTCTTGATTCTTGTTGCTATGTGAGGAAAATCAGTTTATTTACGAAGTTACTATCATATTACAATTAAAAACCAAGCAATTCAAACCCGCTCCTCCATCCTGTCCATATCCATCCCCGTAGAGAGATCTAAACCTACCTCTACCAAATTTTCTAAAGTATGGGGCAGCTATCAGCAAAGAGTGTCTCAACTATTCTCACCCATGTCTGTAAAAAATAACATGTTCTATCTCACAATGAAAAGAGTGGACTAGAACAGAATAGGAAGGAGAGAAAAAAGAAAGAAGCATAACAACAAAAGCAAGAACCAACCAAGACAGGCAACAGCAACACCTCCCCCTGTCTTGGTGACAGAGACCTCTAGGAATTTTCTGGTCACCGGAAGCTCACTACCTAAGAACTCTTTGTTCCTACTTTTCTTTTCTTTCTTTCTTTCTTTTTTTTTTTTTAAGATTTTATTTATTTATTTGACAGAGAAAGACATAGTAAGAGAGGGAATACAAGCAGGGGGAGTGGGAGAGGGAGAAGAGGGCTTCCCGCTAAGCAGGGAGCCCGACGTGGGGCTCGATCCCAGGACCCTGGGACCACAACCTGAGCCGAAGGCAGACGCTTAATGAGTGAGCCACCCAGGCACCCCGGTTCCTACTTTTCTTGATGACGATATTTTCTGAATGCTTTAAAGTAAATGTCACATACTAATGAACAAATCAGAATATCTTACCAAGATTCTAGTCATCCATTTTTAGCATAGAAAATATTTATGTACCTACATCTTAAGCATTACTTCTTAAACTTTAAAGTACATACAAATTACGTGGGCATCTCATTTCACACAATGGGTCCGGATGAGACCCCGTAATTCTATACTTCTAACAAGTTTCCAAGTGATGGTTATGCTACTAGTCTGAGGCCCACACTTTAAAGGGTTAAGGCTTCTGAAAGACTAAGCAACATATATATACTGTACTCTGAAAGTTTTTGGTTTTGATTTTCAAACAGTGCTTCAGAGGCTGATTGTGTGTGTTCGTAAGTCTGTTTAAGAGCTGTTTCTAGGGGCGCCTGGGTGGCTCAGTGGGTTAAAGCCTCTGCCTTCAGCTCAGGTAATGATCTTGGGGTCCTGGGATCAAGCCCCGCATCGGGCTCTCTGCTCGGCAGGGAGCCTGCTTCCCCTTCTCTCTCTCTGCCTGCCTCTCTGTTTACTTGTGATCTCTCTCTCTGTGTCAAATAAATAAATAAAATCTTAAAAAAAGAGCTGTTTCTAGAGCAATGGTTCTCAACCCTGGCTACACATTAGAATCACCTGGGGCACTTAAAACAAAAAAAATAATACCGGGGCCTTGGCAAAGTCCCACTCTACCTAGATGAATTTAAATGAATCTGAAAGAGTGATTTCCAGGTACTGGCACTAAAAAGTTCCTCAGGCGATGCTAACGTAGAAGCTAACATAGCAGAAACTGTGTATGACTACAGTGGAAGCTCTCCTGACAATGGGCTGAAAGCAGAAAGAATAAGAAATGACATGCTGGGGCACCTGGGTGGCTCAGTGGGTTAAGCCTCTGCCTTCGGCTCAGGTCATGATCTCAGGGTCCTGGGATCGAGCCCCACATGGGGCTCTCTGCTCAGCAGGGAGCCTGCTTCTCCCTCTCTCTCTGCCTGCCTTTCTGCGTACTTGTGATTTCTGTCTGTCAAATGGATAAATAAAATCTTTAAAAAAAAAAAAAAAGAAGAAACGACATGTCGAGGAAATAAGGATGTACTAGGAGGAACACTGCTTTGAAACCTCAGGATGGCTAGCAACTTTGAGCCTGAAGAAGAAATACAATCTCTACTATGGTTATTTAAATAAAAGAACGCCGCTGATCTCTGAACAAGAACACTTTCAGGCTTACAGTGAATATGAAATGCTAATATATCTTTGGAGGAAATTATATCTTTGACTTGTTAACAGCTGAAAGATTTCCTATTTTGAATTACTTATATTGCATCTGTCTTTAATTAGTGTAGCTGATTAATTCTTCAAATATTTGGGTAGCTATTATCTGCCAGGCATTATTCTAGATCTTGGGAAAAGTTGAAGGAAATTTGTGTTACTTTCCTGAGACAGGTAGTCAAATCTTGATCAAATCACATCACTCCGCCTCCTTAAAACTTTCAATGGCTTTCTATCGCATTCAGCATTTGTCCTTGGCAAATGGCCCTTACAGTTCACTATCTCCCTTCTTCCACCAGAATGTCAGCTCCATGAGAAAAGAGAAACTTGTCTGTTTGCGTCACTAATATACTCCCAAAATCTAGAATAATTCCTGGTACATAACAGATATCTAAATATTTGAAGAATGAATTGATTCTACACTAATTGAAGACAAACCCAGGTTACATTATCCAAAAGAGGAAATCCTTCAACCATTTATAAGTCAAAGATACACTTAACTTTATAATTTCATTCTGTCTCAATCTTATCAGTAAGCTGCATCAGAGGTAGTATATATAGGTGCCGGTTCATTCATGGAAAACAACTTGCTCGTGTACATACACACATACATAATCCTAGAATCACTTTCATTTTAATTTAAAATAGACTAAATTCACAGTATTTTTAGATTAACGTCTGAAACCTCAAGGATATCCTAATCAGTTTCTGGTTGTGTATCCCCTACCCAAACTCAAAAAACTTTCCTGGTGTTCCTTTAGCATTTTATGAACTTTTTAAAGAGTGGCCCTTTTTACAGACTGTTGTCAGGCAAAAATCACATACTAAGCTAGATTGAATTCCTTGGAAAAATAATTACACGACTGTAAAAGTTACTTAAGTGACAATTTTAAGTGATAAGTTCCCTGGCATGTGCAGTTTCACTCTGCTTGTCTCTGTAACAGCTCTGAATTTATCTTCTGGAAATACCTCCTCTCAGCCACAGAGACAAACACTACTCTGGCTTTTCTCCTTGGGATTCTTTTCCACACTATCTCTCCTTCCCATGCCGTATATATGACATTACCCCCAAGTTTATACTTCAGCACTCTACTCTCTGTGGGCCAGTGATGCTCAACATGTGGCCAAAGACCACAGACTACATCAGAACTACGGGGGAAGCTCATAGACAAAGACTCCTGGGCCATGCCAGCCTTAACAAATCCCAGAATGCGGGCGGTGGGAGCCAAAGGCCTGCCTGTTTTCCAAAAACCACTCTATAGTTTGAAACCTTCCCCCCCCCCCCCCCCAAAAGAAACCCAATGCCCAGACGTTTTCTCAAGTTTGCAGCTTTATCCCATTCCAGCCTCCAGAAAAAAGCAGTCAGGTCTGACAGTACAGCAACCAAGAACTCTAGCTGAACAAAGGCCTGGTTAAGAACCCTGGCTCTATCAATTCCAGCTGTCAGATTATGGTCTGTAGTGAAACTTATCTGAAACAATGTGTGCATAGGCCCTGGCAGAATGCTTGGCCTAAAGTGGGTATTTAATAAATGATTGCTATTATTAGTACTGTCGCTTTCTATCAACCTGCCTCAAACTGATTATGCATCCTCACTTCCCACCTTCCTCAAACTGCCTTGCCTTTCAGGATTCCCTCCCTATTTCTGTTGACCTGACCATTTTACAAGTTTTCCAGGCTTCAGCTTGCTCAACTTTTCCACTGATCAACGAGCTGTTCTATTATTCATGCTTGCCTGCCCGACATCTCAATCCCAATCTCCCTCATCATTCCACATCTTTCTCCAACTAACAAATTATTTTGTAAAGTCTTTCTTGACTATCCCAGCTTAAAGAAACCTTTAAGTTCATACACTCAGACCCATATCGCCTGTAAAAATTCATCAGCAATTAATCAAAAACTGCCATGTGACATCTCTCTTATAACTGTCTTAAACTGATTGTTTCCCCTGCTATTTAACAATTTACTTTTTTTTATCTAGTTTCCCCAATTACAGTGTAAGTTGCTGACATGGGTAGAGACTATTTGACACTTTCATCTACATGCTCAGCACCTTACTTCTTAAGATACAGTCAGCATTCAAATGATTATACAGAAACTCTACCTGAAAGCTTAATGTTACAGCATTTGAGTAGAAGCATGTTAAGTAATTTGACCTCAAGGTCAAAATCTCTTCTTGGCTGCTAAGGACAATCTTGTCTGAGGTTTGAAGGAATTCTGTCATTCAATAAATTGCTTAGGGAACCAGAGGGAGATGGAAGTGGTGGTCAGATAAGCCATAATCAGATAACCCACTGTAAAAAGAAAAATAGATGCTGCAACCAGCCATAAGCACTAAATTTACTGCCTCAGATAAACAGCTTGTAAACAATAATGTGACTTAAGCTACAGAAGTGGCAATTTATAAATTCTAAGTTGTATTACTAAAATCAGGGTACTCCCTATTTTCATTTTAATACCGACAGCCAAGCTTTTCAAAATGAGCACAAGTCAATTCAGAGGTGTTCCTGGAATAATTTCCTTTATAGTAGAATCCTAAACTTAGACCATATGAAAGATACTGAGAAACCACACAAAGAATTCAAAAAGGCAGGTCCCAATTTATAAAACCAGAACTCTAGATCTAACACTCAGCCCAATTAATAATTTTTCCTTCATGGTAGAAAGAAAAGCTTCGAGCTAGAAATAAAATGATTTCATGAGTAGTTTCAAAAGATTGTCATCCTGTGTACCCTTCCATTTTGCATGATATGGTTTCATATACAAATAAATGTTCTATTCGCAAACTTTTCTTCTTGTTCTTGAGATGAAACCCGAGACCTTAGAAATTACCAAACATGTAGAAATATGCAGAGTGTCACATAATCTTAAATCATTATAGTGATTTAAAATGCTTGCTTACTAGTTGGAAAAACTACTTAATGGGCTTTCAGTGTGGACCAGCCAGAGAAAGAAAATACATTGGAAACTGACATTTTCAGTATACCAAAGACGGTATAAAACGTCTGAAGAAATGTAGGTGAGATCATCTAGCAGTTTTAGATGACAGCCAACTCATAAGCAGAGGTTTTAAACACTTGTAAATCACACAATGACAAACTGAAAAGCAAAAACACACAAACAACTGCACTTCACCTTTCCCCTTTCGAAAGAGATGAAAAACCAGAATTTTGTGAAAAAGAAAAATTCATTTCAACCCCATTTAAAATAAAGGAAACCTAGTTGCATCATATACTAAAAAAGCTGTGCTTATACCAAGCTGCCAAAGCCTCATACCTGTTCAATTGGGGGGGGGAGGGGAGCAGGATTAGGGATTGGAGGGTCTCAGAAGGCTGGTAGGACTAAATGCACAACAAAAATGGTAAGAGCAAACAAAAGCTAGATTTCTCATAACATTGCCTAATCACTTCCCTAAAACTGTAGTTGCCTATTTCCATAATTCAATCTCTTTGCAAGCCAAGAAGAAAACTAACCATTTTGGCTAAACTATCATTCCCAGCACGATGGTACTTTTTTTTTTTGGTGCTATCCACTAACCCGGAGGTTTAGAATCAGTGTTTGTAGTGGCAACATTTCACAGTAGTAAGTTCTTCCAGTACCATTAAATCACCACAGAGGGTGAAAGCCACGGTTAATGGAAAATGTCCAAACTTTAAAGGACATCAGGCTGTAAATCCCAAACCCATAACCAGGATTTTAATACTTTTGCCTCCCACGATACAACATTTTTTTCGCATGTTAAATTAAAAAAATACATACATATAAACACCAAGTACAACAGAAGTTCTGGCCTAGAATTTTACAAACACAACACTTTGGTGAAGCGAGGAAGCTGGTAACGGCAGCAGAGTGCCTCAAGACTTCCAATCAGAGAAACAATACCCCAGCCAGTAAAAGCCCTCACCCTGTTAACCAAATGCATTTTTGACCTCTAAAAACCCTCTTACCTGTTTACAAGAGTTTATACAGCTGTTTGCCACTGGAACACCACCTTGCAGAGTATAACCGTGCCATCCTTTGTTGATAATCACCTGTTGCCTAAGTAAGCATCATCCCGCACGGAGACAGACAGCACTAGGGCTCTTCCATCCGAGGTTAAAATTCAAAACAAGCCCAACAAGCCTGCATTTCAAGGTGGTCTTCGTCTGCAACTAGTTAAGTTTAAAACTGGCAAACAACAATGGTGTCTGAAGCCACTGGTGCAGCACTGCTGGCTTCCTCTTGAACTCCAGCGTTGTCACTGTGCACCGAAGTCTCCTGCTGCAAACAGGGGAGTTGTTCTCCTGTACTGGGAACAGCTTCCAAAGCTCAGGAGCCCCTGTACAGGATAACGCAGGAACTAAAGGCAAACACTTTTTCCTCCTTAGGGATGCCTCCATTTTTTTCCTCACAATCTGTACTACCAACCGAAGTGACCGGGCCTGAGTGTGCGTTCGTACCTACGAAACCGTCACGGTGCATGCACATCCAAGGCATGTGGAACCACAGGTCAAATAAGGCACAGATACCAAAGTAACGGTTCTAATTACAAACGCTAGCTCTCAGGAACTCTTCATCCATTCAGAACTAAACCCATCACTGCATAACTCTGGTAAGAAGCCCCTGGAGATGGAGGAGCTCCTCAAATGTGTCAGGAAAGGCTTTATTAACATCATCATTAACATTTAAAAAGCAAACGGAGCATTTCTCCTTCTTTTGGCAATTTGGTGCCAATGTTAAGTGCAAGATAAAGCAATTTCAAACTTCTCTTCAAATTAAAAATGAAACTAAGGCCAAACGTGACGGGTGGACAAAATAAATCAAAACTTAAAATTTCAGCAACTCCGGCTCTTCAAACCAGCAAAGCCCCCGACTCGTGCACTGTGGTGAGGCTTACGGTGCTTGCCCCGGCTTCTTGCGTGCCAGCCAACAGCACCATTTCCTCGAGTTGAGGACTGAGAGGCCAAGGATCCCCTTCGCTGCAAACAAAGGGGGGTCACAGTAACACTAGTGATCCTTCAGAATTGACACACCGTGATAGTCAAAATGATGGTCTCCCTGCTTCTTGCTCAAGACATACAAGATCTGAGCAGCAGCAAGTACCCCCTCGGCTGCAAACAAAGGGGTCAAAGGTTTGCCGTCAATTCACTTCCAGGCAGAAAAACATTTTCCTCAAAAGAAACAATTTATTTAGAATAAAACAAAAGCAGCTCAACTGTGAGCGCACGTTTGAGTGACAGCTACTTTTAAGCTGTGTGAGCCATAAAAAGGGTTTTTCTTTACTTTTCCAGAAATCTTGTGTACACAGCACAAAGCAAGAGGTCATTTTTTTTTTCCACTTAAAACACCGGCATTGGCATCACAATAGCAGATACACAACTTTAAGCTGCCATTTTAGTAAAATGCACAAATACTAAACAGATTAGCTTTCTTCCATCAAGAGGCCCATGTAAACTCCACATAAGCCACAACTTCTCTTCAAAAAGGTCCATTAGAGCTTTGAATTCCATATCTTCAATCCGCAGTTCACCAGTTTTGCTTGCGGGGGGGAAAAAAAGGTTATTCAGTACAAATGTTTACAATATTAAAAATATATATATTTCCCCTATGCCATTATAGATGAACATAACATTAACAAGACCTTCCTGGATAGTCCAGCTTGACTTCAAAAAGCACCAATAATACCCACTGGCACATACCTTGAATGAATTTACTGTATGAATAGACAAATAACAAGTAGAACAACAGGGTGGATTTTTTTTAAGGACTGCAATTAAGCAAAGATCATAGGATTGAAAATACCCTTTATACTCATGTAACTGAGTAAGACATGTCAAGAAATTTCAGAAAAAAGGACGTTTATAATCAATTTATGATCAATATATTCTAAATATAACTTAAAAAATGAAACTAAAAAAAGGTGGAGTTTAGTCAAACTTTTACCCCCTCTGTTTTCATTCCATAATTTATACGGAACAATCCAGAACTACTCCATTGTAGAAAGGGGTCGAGATACGAAGCCATTTAAAAATCCACCTTCGTCTGTGTTACCAAAGACAGCAGCTGTTCTTTTTAAGAAAACTCATACGAACAATAGCTGAACGGCCAAAGAACATTTCAGGACTTTTACTTTTCAGCTATTTAAATCAAACGTAGAAACCTTTTTATTTGGCTAGACGGTTCGCTGTGGTTACCTGCAATCATTTTCCCCCTTTAGGGACACCATTATAACCATCATGGTAACAGGGTCAGTCCCACTTCTGTTGTTCTCACACCTAACTGCCATCTCAAAACCAAACACCCGCAGCAGAGACAGAAAAAAAAAGTCCCGAAATTCTCTCCAAAACTTTTCACATAAAAGGTCATTAAGGCCCTCTTCTCAAGAGGATTTCCTAATTCTGTTACCACAGAGTTTTTGGTGAATGGTTCCTATATGGACCCAAATTGCAGTTGAAGCTGTACCTGCATAACGAGCAATTTCATGGTCTAAAGAACGTGGATTTCAAATTTTAAAAAAATGAAACAAATATTGTCAGTGAAAACCTGCTCATAAAATTTTTAAATAAACCTAAATAGTGTTTGACTCTGAAACCAACACATACACACCTCACGTTTCCTACTGTATCTCAAATGATCTAACTGAATTAAGGGCCAGAGTATGTTACCTTCAAAATGTGACAAAAAGCTTACACCAGCCAGAGGATGGACATTTTAAGATGTAATCCTTAAAGGGAAAACTCTATCTACAGAGTCCAAGTATACACGTTAAACCAGGAATTTAAATTTTTGTGTGGAAAACTCTTTACAGGAATCCCGCTTAACACCAACAAAATAATCTCTAAAAAATTGGCTAGGAGCTGAATGATTGCTTAATTTTCCATAAATTTTGAAGCTGTGATCCAAAAGTCTTAATTAGCTTGATGTTTTTCACCAGTAATACTTAATAAGTCATTAAATGATATACTGAAATTTTCTTTGCATTCATTTCAACAGAGTTCCAGAAAAATCAATTTAGCTAAACGAGTTTTGTTTTTTTTTAAAGTGAAAGAAACAAGTGATTGTTACAAAGAACATCCAATATTGAGATTATGAAATTCTGGCTAATGAGAATTAGAACCAGATAACTTTAGACTTTTGCTTTCATTCCATCCTGAAGGCTTAAATAGTTTAACAGTATTATGAACCTGCACAACAGAATGGGCAACACAAATAAGAAATTCATCTGAATGATGGCACTCTGTAGGTAAGCACCAAACTAAACATAATTAGTTATTTCTAATACATACATTTAGAAATGGTATCAAGCCATTGTTTCAAAAACACAGAAGCACAAATTGCCCAGATCTAACAAAAGCCGCCATGTCAGATAAAGATTCGAATAAACAAACATGGAGCAAAAACCACAGTACTCTTCGGTAAATTGTCACATCAACTTAAAAAAGGGAAAAAAAAAAAGAGAGAGAAAGGAAAATGGGAAAAACCACACTTTGGATTAGAGTAAAATTAAATGTTACGGACTTCACTCTCTAAAAGAGCAAAATCATCTGTCCAGCCTTCTTATCAAAAGATATTCAAAAGTTAATGGTTAGTGAGATTATTTAAACTGGAAAAATGTATCTAGCCAAACTGTACTTTGACCCCATGTATGCGCAGACTGCAAACTTGCATTAGTTTTTGAATAGTGTCTCCTCCATATTAGCGTGCCAAGCACAGCTTTTTAAAAATAAAAAGCAGCAAGTCTTACTTGTAGGATTTCAGATATTTTTCCTACAGGCACACCAAGGACCTTTGTGCTTATTGCCTATTACCTTCCTTCTGTCAAAATAGCTAGTTTTTCCAGTTTAAAACCAAAACCAAAACCAAAACCAAAAAAAAAAAAAAAAAACCCCACAAAGACCTCCCAACTTAAAAAGAAAATTTATAAATGCAGAGGGAAAACCAAAACGGATGACACAGCAGTGATGAGGATTTCATGCTGACATGCATTAGACACCTGTTATAACGGAAAATAAAAAAATTACATGACATTTCCCTGGGTTATTATTGGTGCTATTTCAAAACTACCAGCTTTGATAACAGAAAGAAAACAGTTGAGTTCTGCCAGGCTTTCTATAAGTCACTTTCACAGAATAGAAACATGACCATGATCCAAAAGGTCCTAGAGTTTCTAATCATAATTAAATATCAAGGGCCTTAACTAAAGTCCTCAGCATTTAAATCAAGGGGGGGTGGGGAAATATACTTACTAATGACCTGAGAAACTAGGAGTGAGGACAGAGGGACAGATCAAAGAAACAAGACAAAAAAGAAAATCACCCATTACTGTTATGCAGCAAAAGCCCTTGTTAAGAATCAGAAATCGATATAACCTTCAGCTTTGAAAAAAAACTGTGAGGGTGGGTTGAATTATTCTGTATTAATTTTGGGTGTTTGGGAAATAAAAACAATAAAAAGAGGTTTTCCTACACTGACATTTCAGTTCTCTGTAGTTGGACACCAGTGAAAATATTAAACACAAAATTTCAAAGATATTCAACATTTTCAATAATGTGATGTCATCGCTACTGTTTATATATGAAAATAAAAATACAGACAAAATTTAAAAAGAGCATGTCAAAGGCATTTCACGATGACTTTAAAAATTTCTGCAATCCAGATATGGCTGATAAATGCCCACTAAAACAAAAGCTGACTTATGAGCCTGCAGACAACTCTTCTTTCTATTATTGAAATCAGAAATTTGCATGGATACAAAAAAACTCATCTTTGATGAAAAACACTTAAGTTTTGAAATATGCACAATTAAATTAGACCTGTACCTGCTATACCTTTCTGTCAGTAAAAACATCACCACACACCAATAACTAACCAAAGAATTCTGATTTTAAAAACACCTACTCACTTCTGGCATACTAGCATAAGACATAGATGGTTTGTAACCTACTCCTCAATTTTTACTGAACAGTTACAGCTACAAACCAAAAGTGCATATACGGGATACAGAACTTGAGAACTAATCATAAAAAGGTGTATGTTAAAGCAAACTCTCCGGGAATAAACCATGTACTTTAAGAGAAATACTCAAATACCTGATTAAAATAATTACATTGCTATACAATTTACCAGCTTGTACTTTTAAGATTCCTGATCAAATTTCAGCCACACAAATAACATTTCTGGTACAGGAGTTATTTACCTACATACCAATCAAGCCACTTTTAGGTGTATATTATCATCTTTAAAAGTCAGTGGGCTCTTCTCCAAATCCCGACTTTTCAAAATTTGGGGTTTGTAACTCTGAGGATTTTTTTTTTTTTTAAGCTCAAGGTTAAAAAAGGAAAAAAAAAGAAACTGAAGAAAAAAAGAAGAAAAAGGTTACTCATAAGAGTAGAACTCCTAATTAAAATAAATCCATCTGCCTGCTACCTTCAGGGCATCCCTTTCACTTAAAATAATAGCTAAACTGTCCTGACTTCTATTTTAAAGGTTTATAAAAATATAAAAAAGAAAAAAGCTACAACTAAAACTAATTCAAAAGGAAATTTCATCTGATGCTGTATCCCCATTACACATCACAAAACAGGAACCATGTCAAAGTAGTAAATACAAGTTACACATGGACTTTAGGACGCACCACGGACAATGATCATGACCAGGTAATCTTCTTCAGATTTGGCCAGTGCCTTGGCAGGGGAATCCAGGAACTGCTGGGAGAACTCACAAGGTGGGAAAGCATGTAGGACCCCGGTGTTTTCCTTGTCTTTGTTGCCCCCCACAGGGAGGCTTATCACCCCAGCAGCCTGCTTTTGCTTTAAATAGGACACAAGGTTCCTAAGTGGCCTCTGAGTAGAGGTGGCAGTGTCTGATGTGGCTGAGGAAGAGGAGGACCTGCTGTCAGAACTTCCAGGCACAGCCAGAAGAATGGCATAACCATTGGGCCCTGCCACTTTGATGCGTCGAGTTACTTCATCCAACTTGGGCTGGTCCAAACGAAGACGCTGAGTGATCTTGAGCTGGGCTACTTTGCCTCCAGTTGAGCCCTCCACAAGAAGACTACTAGCCACTTGGAGGTCACCCTGCAACAGATGCATGTTGGAAGGAAAGTTGCTGTTCTTCAACAGAAGCATGCCCTGCCAGGCCAAACAGAGTTTGGGAGACGCTGCAGCTGTCGGGGCTGTCCCACCATCCTGTTTCTGGGAAGGGGACTTTAGCTTCGAGGAAACAGTGCTGGTGCTGGGTGCACTCCCATCAGACCGGTCTTCTTTTTTCAGAGGGCTTTTTCCCTCAGTGGGAGCAGCTGTCCGGTGCTTCCTATCCCTTTCAGCTGATGCAGAGTTTTTACGGTCTCGCTTGTCACCCTGGCTCTTCTCCAAACTACCTCGTCTGTCTCTGACTGGAGAGGGCCTTTCCAAGATAAGAAGACGGGAAGATCGATCATTGTCACTGTTGTAGCGATCCCGGCTACTGCTCAATTCTGGGCTGCGGTCGGGAGAAAGAGCACAGTGACGTTTTCGAGGACGGTCGCTCTCAGGAGACCTATCCAGGTGCCGGCCCCCACTCTCCTCAGGTGGCCTTCGCTTCCTAGGCTGGTCTCTGCTGCTGGGAAGATCTCGCTCACCTCTGTCCCGGTCCAAGGACCAGCCATCTCGCCGGCGATCCAGGCTATCCAGTGGCTCATAAGCAGGCACAGCAGTAGCTGCAGTCCGAGTGCTGCGTTCACGGACTGGGGGTGGGGGTGGCACCCAGTCAGAGTCAGGGTAAAGGTCTCTGTCACGATCTCTGTATAGTAAGGGTGGTGTCCTATCCCGAGCACCCCTCAAAGGGTCAGGTGCTCGATGTCCGAAAGCATCTGTCACCAACTCATAATGAGTTAAGGGCAAAGGCTGCAGATATTGCTGCTGGTAACGATGTTCTGTATCTGCAAAGTCTACTCTAAGGCGACGATCTGGGCCACCAAGTGGGAAGCCACGCATATGGGTCCAGGCAGCATGAGCTGCATCGAGGCTCTCATATTGGATATACGCCCAACTATCACCTTTGCGGTAGTCTATAGTGCGAATGGTGCCAAATCGGTCAAACTCTCGTGCCAGGGCAGCAAGAGGCACCCAAGGTCCCAGACCACCTACCCAGAGGCGGGTGGTGGGTGTAGCTTTACCATAACCAATTTTGATAGGATTCCGAATAATAATTTTGCCAGACATTGCCAGTTTGGCCCGGTGAGACATGTCTAGGTTTTCAAATTTGAGAAAGCCATAGGTACTGGTCTGGCCCCGAGAAGGCCTCTTGATGTCTACCTCGGTGATGACTCCAAAGCGGTCAAAAGCCCTTCTTAGATCACTCTCGGTCACAGTGATGTCTAGGTTGCCCAAGAAAAGCGTCCGGTTAGCTCGCTGATCATCCTCGGGTGAGATCTCATCCACTTCTCGGAAAGGAGCAGCACCTGCCCCAGCTCCCACCCTTGGCTCCAGACTGTATGCTGGGCGCACTCTCTCATAGAACGGGTAGTCTCGCTCTCTCTCCAGCTCACGGGGCAATGGTGGCGGAGGTGGAGGGGGCAGGCGGCCAAGAGCCAACTGCTGCAACCGGTAGTCTCTGTATCCCAAGGCTGCGCCACCAGGGGAAAGTGATCTCTGGCCTCCACCTCCTCCAGGGGGGTGCCGGTGTCCCCCTACAGAGGCCCCGACCACGCTGGCTGACGGAGGATAGGTATCTTTGTCTAAAGGAGAGCGGCTGCGGCGCCGGCTCACATACACAGCTTCTATCTTCAGGGGCCGGTCATAGAGCACTAGGCGGCCTCGGGCATGCTTGGCCGCCCGCGCGTCCTCTGGCCGCCGGAAGTTCACAAAGGCTACTCGCTCATCCCCGCTGCCAGAACCCGAGAGATGACTGATTTTGACACTTACATCACCGAAGCGTTTGAACTCGTGAAAGAGTCCGTCCTCCACCGCTTCGTCACTCAGCTGGGACCCCAACTCGCTGATCTTCAGGGTCTTGTATTCCCCGCCGTCCCCGCCGCCAGGAGCTGAGGAGGCGGCCCCAGAGGAACGTGACTCCCCGCCTCCACCCCGGGAGCTGCTGCGCGACTCGCCCCCGCCCGAGGAATTTTTGGTGCTTGGGGAGCTGTAACTATGCAAGCGGCTACTGGAGCTGCCCCCACCAGTGTCATACTCGCGGCTGCCACCTCGGCTGCTGGACTTGTCCAGATGAAGGCTGCGCCGCGACCCGCCGCCGCTGTCGGTCTTTCCGCTGCTACTCCCATTGCTGCCACCAGAGCCCCCTAACTTCTTGCTCCGCTCCCCGCGGGAAGTCGAGTCCTCACCTCCACGGGAGCGTTTGGCCTTGACTGGAGAGCGCTCTTTTCCCTTCATTGTTGCGGGTCGTCGGAGGTCGTCTCCGCGGAGATGATTAACCCGCCGGCCCGCGCTCGTTTCACACAGCGGAACCGCACGCCGCCATCTTGGACTCCGCCGCGGCAAAGGATCCCGCCCCGCAGTCCTCATTGGTCAATTAGCTCCTCTCTTCTACAGTCTCATTGGGAAAACGATTTGTCTGTCTTTACATCTCCCCGCGCTCCGGAAAGGCGCCCGCCCAACCACTGTTATTGGGTTCCCAACGCCTTAGTCTGAGTACCTCATTGGTTATATTTGTTGTCCATCTTAACGGTTCCTCGCGCCAGGCTGTGGCTCCGCCCCTTGCACTCTAGGGTCACCTGACCCAAACTCTGGAGGCGTTGATTGGACAAAAAGTCTGCCCTGTAACGGTACTTCTAGCGCGGTAAAAGCAATGAGCCCACCTCCTCATTCCTTTCATTGGTTTGTGACTCCGTCCTTTAACTCACTATTTGGGAAGTCGGGCCATCTGTGCTGGCGTTTTTTCTGAGAGGCCCGCTTACAGCGTTCTCGCGAGAGAGAAAGCGCTCCCTTTCTCGACCTCTTCTTCCAACTCCTCGGGCGGCTGAAAGAAGTTTAAATCTGATTGGATGTTGACCAGGAAGTTGATAGGCTGAAATAACTGTCCATCATTCGCTTAAAGGGGTAAGCTCGTACACTAAGGAGGCTGACTGAAGGTGAAAGAGTAGAACACGCGCTTGCTGTGCGACGTCACTAAGACGTCGCGAGATGGTGACCCAGCGCTAGCTCCGCCTCCTCGCGCTTTCGGCATTCTCTCCTCAAATATTTATCTGGTCCCGCGCCGTACTTGGGTGAACCTCGGCTCTTGGAACTCGAAACTTCTGGGCGGGCCACTTAGTCCTTGTCTGGGACAAGGGGCTGTCGGGGCGAATTCCTCAGGAAGGCGGCCTGGGGCGCCCAACGGAACCATCTTAGTCCCTCCGGCCTCAGAACAGCCTGAAAAAGCAGGGGCCCTGGGGTCCGCGGGAGGGCAGGCTGGCCGCGGGTTCCCAGTTCGCCAAGTGCCGGTCCCACTAACGCCTGGTGCTCTCGGGGATCAGCAGCCGGGAGGCAGCGCGGCCGAGCTGCAGCCTTCGCCCGGAGTCCGGCTCTCTCTGGCGTTCCGCGCTCCAGCCCCAGGCGCCCCGCGTAACCGGAGGGAGGGCGGGGGGAATGCCCGGCGCCTGGGCCCCGCCGCCGGCGCGCGTGTCTCTGCGCTCCCAGTTTTCTGTTGCGAAGTCGGGTGCGTTTTGGATTTTGTACGAGATCTGGTGATCTAAGTCCGTTCGCTTTGTATATGTAATGCCCCTCCCCGTTAAATGATAGTCACATTGACGCTCCAGAGGCAGACGTGTCGCCTTTTTCTGCAGCTTCTCGCACCTCCCGGCATCAGGTTAGTTAGTAAAAGAACCCAGTAGCACAACCACCTGGCCGACTCTCCAAAGGAACCTCTTTGCCTCCTTCAGCCATCATCCGCTTCAAAACCCAACTTGCATTAAGGTAAATAAAGCACGTGTGCCAGGTGCTGCTCTTCGTCAGGTGAAAGGAGGAAGTGCTGAGTTCATCCCAGCGGTTAGTTAGGCTTTTTGCCGTCCTCCCAGGTCTCCTGGCAGAGGTTATGAGCGTTCCTGTGTTGATTCTCTCGTCTGCCACTTCTTTCAAGGCCAATATGTAGGAGAGAATGAGATTTTTTTTTAAAGATTTTATTTATTTGACAGAGAGACAGCGAGACAGGGGACACAAGCGGGGGGAGTGGGAGAGGGAGAAGCAGGCTTCCCGCCCAGCAGGGAGCCGGATGCGGGGCTCGATCCCAGGATCCCAGGATCATGACCTGAGCCGAAGGCAGACGCCTAACGACTGAGCCACCCAGGCGCCCCGAGAATGAGATTTTTTAAACACATTTTTCAAGGTAATATGAATGTCGCCCAAACAAACCTAAACTTGAAAGCTGTGTTAAGATTAGGACAGCAACATGTTTAGCCCTGCCTTAGCCATCCTCTTTCTAGAAATCTTGAGAAAGGTGAATATGAATTTTGTCTCTTGATTTGATCAAAGAAGCTTGAAAGAAGCCTAATATGTAAAAGTATAAAAATCCGTGGGATTGTAGTATGTAGACTGACTTACTCGCTGTGTTAAGACTAGCTATTTAAACTTCATGAAGCATAGAACAACGTGTATAACATGCTACCACTTGTGATTTTAAAAAATAATATATATGCTTAGGTGCACATGTTTTTGTTAATATATTCATAGAAATTTCATTGAGAGTACTTTGGTAATGGTTACTAAGATTACCCTGAGAGGTGGGTGGAGGGTCTGGGTGGGAGAGAGACTCAACTTTCCATTGTATATCTTTCTGCATTATTAAAAGGAAACTTGTTTTACCATGTGCATGCTATTACTGTTTTTTTTTTTTAAGATTTTATTTATTTATTTGACAGAGAGAGAGATTACAAGTAGGCAGAGAGGCTGGCAGAGAGAGAGGGGGAAGCAGGCTTCCCGCTGAGCAGAGAGCCCGATGTGGGGCGCTATCCCAGGACCCTGAGATCATGACCTGAGCCTAAGGCAGAGGCTTAATCCACTGAGCCACCCAGGCGCCCCACTGTTTCATTTTTTAAAAATAGCAATTATCTTTAGCTTCCCTTAAACTATTCTTATAGGAAAAAAAACATACAAAACTAGAATACTGTAAAGAACTCCCATGTACCCAACACCCAGTTTCAATAATTACCGACTCCTGTCAATCTTGTTTCCTATACACTCTCTTCCCACTCTTCCCCCTCTTTGTTATTTTGTTCCAGGCTTATCTGGTACATTTCCTGCCCCAGACATGAAATCAGCCATTTCTCCAAGGAGATCCGGTTCCTTTTAGCGAGAAATGATAGTAAAAGATAAAAATATGGATATGAGGAGATAAAGACAACAACAACCAACACAGTATTTGTAAAAGCACAAAACAAAAGGCTTTACATTGTTAGAAGATTTTAATCTGTTTCAAGGTTATATTAAATACAACACAAAATTGAAGTTAAGCCATTATCTGATTACTTAATGTAAGTCAATCCAAACAAACCAGAGTGACTATTTTTGGCCTAAACTGGCCTGCCTAGGTGAGTGAATGATCAGAGAAAAAGTAATGATCAAATCAGCATAGTTTCTCAAACATGACAGGGATTGAGGGAGCACAAGAATGGAGGGAAAGAGGGGCGCCTGGGTGGCTCAGTGGGTTAAAGCCTCTGCCCTCGGCTCAGGTCATGATCTCAGGGTCCTGGGATCGAGCCCGCCATCGGGCTCAAAAAAAAAAAAAAAAAAGAAAGGAGGGAAAGAATTCAAGGAGCAGGTACTCGAAGTGTGCGGCAGTGCCTGAGGCTCTGCTAGGTTTAGCAGAGTGGCTTAGCATTTGAAATACCAGGGAGCCTGATGGAAGCCACTGCACACAGCTGTCGGTGGCAGGAGAGCTTGCCTAAGGGGACTGGTGGCCTGTCTGCTGTTGAAAGGACTGGTAAGTAGAATGGGTAGACCGAAAAGCCCTGGATTCTGTTTTTAGTAAAAGAGCCAAAATATAACCTTGATATGTGTGTGTGTGTGTGTGTGTGTGTGTGTGTGTCTCCACAACAGAATTGGATAATGACATAATATGGCCATGCTGTAGTCAAAGTGAGTGTTTTTATTTCCTTAGTGTTCTTTAAAGTATGTAGGTGCTTAGTGAGGTCGTATTAGCTTATGTTCACATATGTGCTTTAGAGAGAGCTGAAAGAGGATAAAAGTGATCCAGCGTTTAGAAGGCCAGAACTTTAAACTCTTTCTGGTGTTGGTGATGGAATTGTTGAGGTCCAGTTCAAGGTTTCCTCTGGACTTGGGAATGCCTTGTCAAAAACCAAGACATAGAGTTGAGGAAAAGCTCCCATAGCCCATTCTGGCGTCAAACTTGGTCCCCTGAACCTGTAATTCAAAAGCCCAGGAGGACACAGCCCAGCAGGAAAGCAGCCACAACTAGCTTTCTATATGAAGTGCTTTTTCCGTATCCTTTAATCAGTTTTAGATTGAAAAAGCAAAAGCAAAATGAAAGTTATGGAAGAAACTGCACAATTAAAAGTTATCAGTATGTTTTCAATCAAATGTCTTCTTTCCACCCTCTTTCTACATTTTATTGTTTGTGTATCCTCAGTACACAGACAATTATGATTGCAATATGAAATTTATCTTGGGAGCTGAAAGCTGTTTGATTTCCTGGCAGATGCAAAAAGGCCTGAAGCTGGGAATTGAAATTATTTTCCCACCCACAATAGTGGATTAAATTTTTCTATTTCATCTTCCTTCATAAAAGTGAGTGGTCTCTTGACGGGTTTATTTTGTTCGTCTGCAGAAAAAGCATACATTTTACCCACAGGCATATATTAAATCCTAAAATAGCAAACAATCATTTAGGACCCAGCTTGCATTATTTAAGTCACTTACTTATATTTGGTCTGTGGCCTTTATTTTTAACAGCTTTATTAAGATATAATTTATATACCATAAATTTCACCCATTTAAAGTATAGAAGTCAGAGGTTTTTAGTATACTTACAGAGCTCTGTATGTGGTTCATCCTTTTAACATTGTTACAGAAAGCACTCTACCATAACTTCTGCATGACTAAGCCCTTATATGATTATCTCTTTCATTTATTTAGACATCTTACAGGGCAGTGGCTAAGAGCATGGATGCTGGAACCAGCCAGTGTGGACTAAATCCCACCTCTGCCATAGGCAGAGTTACTGTTAATCTCTCTGGGCCTTGATTTTCTCATCCATAAAATGGGAATAATCCTAGGATCTTCACAGGGAGCACTAAATGGGTTAAAACATATAAAGATCTTAGAACAGTGCCAGGTACATGGTAAGCACTATAAATATGTTTGCTATTATTAATATATATTCTTTTTGAATTTGGGTACATAAAGTTGGAATAATCATAATCCTTAGTTCATGATACATAATCATCAATGGCCCATCCATGGGTCTTTAAGCTTTTCATCTCTTTATCAACAACCTAGTGAATACCCATGAAACTACCACTCAATCCAAGAAATAGAATGTTACTGATAACTTACATCTACCTAAATACCTTATCCTTATTCCTTATCCATTGCCTACTCTCATAGGTAACTACTATCCTGAATCTGGTGAGTTTTTTGTTTTTTTTTTTAAGATTTTATTTATTTATTTGACAGAGAGAGATCACAAGTAGGCAGAGAGGCAGGCAGAGAGTGGCGGGAAGCAGGCTCCCTGCTGAGCAGAGAGCCCAACATGGGGCTCGATCCCACGACCCTGAGATCATGACCTGAGCCAAAGGCAGAGGCTTTAACCCACTGAGCCACCCAGGCGCCCCCTGAATCTGGTGGTTGATAATTTCTTGTTTTGGTTGGTTTTAAGAACTTTAAAAGATGTTTTATTCTTTTATTTTAAGATTTATTTATTTATTTATTCTAGAGAGAGAGAAAAAGAGCACAGGCAGAAGGAGCAGAGGGAGGAGGAGAAAGAACCTCAAGCAGACTCCCCGCTGAGCATGGAGCCCAATTTGGGGCTCAATCTCATGACCCTGAGATCACGACCTGATCCCAAACCAAAAGTTGGACGCTTAAACAACTGCGCCACTCACGCGCCCCAAGAACTTTAAAGAATTTTTTAAAGGAATTTTTAAAAGTGTGTGTATGTGTGTGTGCATGCATGCGTGGGTGTGCATGTTCATAGTATTTTTGCTTATTTTTTTAACTTTATACAGATTTATATTTGAACAATATCATCTTTGTAATCTTCGGAGACTTGCATTTTTCATTCCTAATGTTACCATGATTCTTTCATGTTATCATATGTAGCTATAATTTATTTCCATTACTGTAAAATATTCCATTGTATTGAATATACCACCACTTATATGTCCATTCCTCCTCTGATGGACCTATGGGCCATTTTCTGTTTTTGTGCTATTTTGAACAGTGCTACTATGAAGGTTCTTATTCGTGTGTCTTGAGGCACACATGCAAAAATTTCTTTGGGATAGGATAGAGAGGTGGTGGGTAGGGGAAACGTAGGAAGAGAACTACCAGATTAAAGGGAATATTTAATGGTCAATTTTACAAGAAAATGCCAAATTGTTTCCTAAAGTTTTCTTTTTTTATCAATTTATATCCTTGCCAGCAATGTATAAGAGCTCTTGTTAATCCATGTCATTGGCATTTTATAACTTTTTTTTTTTTTTTTTTTGCCAAACAAATGGGTGTCAAATAGTATCCCTCTGTGGTTTTGATGTTTTATTTCTCCAATTACAATGAGGTTGTGAATGGCTTTTTAAGTTTCCTGGCCATATGTTTCTTCATCTGTGAAATATCTGTTCATGTCTTCTGCTCATCTACTGAGTTAGATCTTTCTTATTATGTGTAGGGGGTTTTCATATATTCTTGATTCTAATATTCTGTAGAATAGATATATGGCAAACATCTTTTTCTAGTTCACAGCTTGTCTTTTCATTAATTTGTTGTTAGCACTTTTTGTATCTTGCCTAAGAAATCCTCTTCACTTCCTCTAACCCTGCTGCCAATATTTTCACCTATATTAAAATTTTGTTTGTCTTATACATTTTAAAATCAATTCATCAAGCTCCATGAACATCTGTCTATGATTGGGGTTTCATTAAATCTATGGATTAATTTAGGGAAAGGGAACATCGTTATGTAATTAAGTCTTCCTTTCAGGGAACAGGGATAGCTTTTCATTTAATTAGATCTTATTTAATTTCCATCAGCCAAATTCTTGTAGTTTTATAAGTACCCTTGCATGTTTTTTATTATGGTTTGTTGCTATCGTTAATAGTGCCTTTTAAAGTCACACTTTCTATTTGTCGTCAGTGACTTGAACTGCAGCCACTTGCTAAGCTGTCCCATTTATATTAATTTAGTATATAGATCACTTTGAGTTTTCTATGCAAACGATCACGTTGTCTGCAGACAATAAGTATTTCTTCCTTTCAAATCCTTAAATTTTAAGTTTTTCTAGTCTTACTTTGCTAACTAGAATCTTTGACACAATATTAAATAGAATGATAGTGAGCACTCCTATGTTATTCCTGATTTTAAAGGGAATGCTTCTAATGTTTCTCCATTTAGGATGATGTTTATTACATGTTTCGCCTGTTTGCTTTTTGTTATCCTAGTTTGCTAAAAGTTTTTAATCATGAATAGATGTTGAATTTCTTCCAAAGTAAAGGAAGCTCAAGAACGGTGACAATAAAATCAATGCACGATGCCACATTATATCTTAGATGGGGCAGAAGCCGTAATGGAGAATACTAGGACGAGTGATGAAATCTGATTATGTATTGTGAATTAGCTACTAGTACTGTATCAATGTTATATTTCCCGAGTTTGATCATTATGCTGTGTTATCAAGACAATCCTTTTGATCTCAGCAGCACATGCTGAAATAGTTAAGGTTGAAAAGGGACATGATAATAACTCCGGCTCATTCTAAGTACTTCAGAAAACTTTCAAGAAATGGATCATTTCCTTCTATTTTATTGCCCTTATACTGCCTCACCATCTGATATGGCTTTTCAAGTTCCAGCCACCAAATAAGCATTCCAGTCAATCAGCAGGGAAGAAGGAGGGAGGAACGACAGCATGTCCTCCTCCTTGTAAGATGCTATTTGGAATAACTCACTAAAATTCCACTTCTCTCTCATTGGCCAGAATGTAGACATATGGCCACACTTAGCAGCATGGAAGGCTGGGATGTGTATTCTCTATTTAGTTTAGCCAGGCTAAAAATCAGGGCTCTTATTGCTAAGGAAAAGGGGGAGAGTAGACTTTGGGGTCAACCAGCAGTCTCTTCTACTACCTTATGGGTGAATTACATGACGTGATGCCTGCCGAGCTTGTGATGCCTAGTAGGATTCAATTAAAACATGTCATTTCACGATTTCACTTGCATTATCCAATTTGATCCTCATAGTAATCATATGAGTTAGGACAAATATGATTGTAATTGCAGATTAGGAAACTAAGACTCAGGCTAATTATAGTTGTTGCTGCTGGTGGTAGCTTTTGTCCGATTTGTTTTAAAGAAGGAGGCAGTAGAATCAAAGCAAAAGGAGCAGTGGCCCCATTCCGGAGTTCTAGCTCCTCTAGACAGAACCCGAGAGAATGAATTCTTTTCAGCATCTCTTCTACCACCATCACCTGAGACCACTCCGGTGGCCTTCTAAACTGTCCACCTAGATCCACTGTGGCCCACTCCCAATCAACTCTGCACTCAGCAGCTTGAAACACAAATATTCTTCTTCTTTTTTTAAGATTTTATTTATTTATTTGTCAGAGAGAGAGAGTGTGCTCGCACAAGCAGGGGGAGCGGCAGGCAGAGGGAGAAGCAGGCTCCCTGCTGAGCAAGGAGCCCGATGCAGGGCTCGATCCCAGGACCCTGGGATCATGACCTGAGCCGAAGGCAGATGCTAAACCTACTGAGCCACCCGGGCATCCCTTAAAATACAAATCCGATAGCTTCCATTGCTCTTCAGATAAAGACAAAAATTCCTACCGTGGCCTAGAAGACCCTGTTTGGTTTGGCCTTTTCTACCATTTTAGACTCATCCCCTACTGGCCTTCTTCTGTCCCACACACTTACCGAATGCTTACCATCCTAAGGCATATGCTCCTCTCCATTCTCATCACTGTGTAAACTCCTACTCATACTTCAGGTACCAGCTCCAGGTCACCTCCTCAGGGAAGCCTTCCCTGACCAGGCTGAGGTTCTCTATTCTAGGATCTCATGTTGATGCAGGTAGGATGGGTCTGAGGACAAGAGGGTCCTTGGCTTCACGCAGGATGGAAATCAAACAAGAGCCAAGAGGAAGTGACAGCAGAGTTGATTGAAGACATAGAGAAAGCAGATACATACAGCGTTTGGGAGACTTGGAAAGGAAAAGCCTGAGTCTTGTCTTTAGTCGGGGGTCTGGTGTTTTTATTGAGGACGGTGGTCTGGTGTATGTGTCTCGCAGGCATCCAGGAACTGATCGAATAAGGGCGAGTGCTCAGGGCTCCTCCATAAGTCATTTATGCCTTGGCTTCAGGGGTCTTAGCATCAAGGTGTTTGGAGTCAGTGGTCTTAGAGCACATTCGTGAAGACCTCACCTGGTCACTCCTTAGATGCCATCTGTCTATTCTGCTGCAAGTCTCCAAAGACATCATTAACTCCCTGACCTTTACGAGGTGGACATTCATTAAGGCGTGTATAAGATAGGGGTACAGGTTCTACAAAGAACAGAAGCAGGGAAAGAAGCAATGGGAAAAAAACAAAAAAAAACAAAAAACAGCTTTTTCTTTCATAGAGTCCCTTCAGTTTCCTCTCCCAATCCGGCCATGAGATGTGCATCTCCTTCACTGCACCCGTCACAGTTACAATTTTACATCTGTTGTGATTATTTGATTTGCAATTTAGTGCCTTTGATTCATGTCTATCTCCCCCAAGTCTTCGTAAGGACAGGCCGGTATGGCTAGTTGCTTACCGTTTTATGTCCATTCTCGGCACACCTCCAGGCACATAATTGGCACACACACACACACACACACACACACACACACACACAGTTTTTTGTGGCGTGAATGAGTGAACATAATCTATGGAAGTATTGCCCAATATCCCATAAAATGGTCCTGAAGAAAAAAAGTGAAATGAATTTAGTAAACACTTTATACCATTTTATCCAAGCCTCTACCCCTACTCCGTGTATCTTTGCATATAAAAGACTCTGGCAGGTCCTATAGACAAGAAGCCCTCAATTTGATTGGACCACAAAATGTAAACCAGGGTCCTCTAGGACGCACTCTGGGCAGCGTTTCTACTCAAGGGAGAGCTCCTGGATGCCCATGCAAGTGCTGTTTCTGGAGCCAGCAAATGGAAGGAAGAGTTCTAAATCGTTCCTAAGAGGAATTTCCCAGGAGTGAAGCTGCTCTGGCAAGTCTAGGATTTAAGATTTTAAAAATAAAGCCACAAGCGCAAACAATCTCTATGAATAGAAGCTGCATCATTAGTGGAAGAATGGACTCTACTCAGCAGAATTTGTACCACAATAAGTACTTGTTCAAAGAAAGAATGGAGAGAGAAAGTCTCTGGAGTGATCACAGGTCAGCTAGTGGTCCCATCTTTTAATAGAAAGGATAATCATATGATGACACTTAAAACTCCGGTGTGAACGGAAGCTTTGTAAGCTTTGATAGCTACTGGATGGCTACTTTTGCTTATTGAAGTCTATTCGATACACAATGTTACATTAGTTTTGGGTGTACGGGCATAGTGATTCAAAACGTATGGGTATTTTGGGGCACCTGAGTGGCTCAGTGGGTTAGAGCCTCTGCCTTCGGCTCAGGTCATGATCTCAGGGTCCTGGGATCGAGCCCCACATCGGGCTCTCTGCTCAGTGGGGAGCCTGCTTCCCCCTCTCTCTCTGCCTGCCTCTCTGCCTACTTGTGATTTCTTTCTCTCTGTCAAATAAATAAATAAAATCTTTAAAAAAATGTATGGGTATTTTAACTAGCTAGTTAGCGAAGACTATGGCATCATAAACCACAGGGGTCGAAGGATATTACCCAGTAACTAGATTTAAAGAGATACCACTAACACTCCGAGGGCAAATAAATACTGATCTTCCTTTGTTGGTTTTGCGATAAACATTTTGTCAACTGCTATTTATTTTAGGATTTAACATTAACTTCCTTTTTGTCAAATCCAGTGTTTTCATTTTTCCCACCAGTGTTCGCCCTCCTCGATCTTTCGGTATCTTTCTGACAGTGCTCCACAAGCTCCCTTCTAGAAAGCCTCTCTGCCCTTGTTTCTGTGGCTTGCACTTTCAATTCAGTGGCACTTTAACCAATATTTATTGATCATCTGCGATGTGCCAGACACCGGGCTATCATCATTCATTTAGTAACTCATTCATCAACATTAATTGAGTTCCTACTGGATACTGGGCACCATGCCAGTGACTGAGATACAAAGATGAGCAAGATACAGTCTTGATCTGAGGAGTGGCAGAGTCCAGTGAAGGAGAGCCTAGAGGATCGGGGAATGACAAGGCTACAATAGAAGTACAAACTCAGGGGCTGTGTCCCCAGAGAAACAATCAGTTGTGGGAGGGGAATATGGTACATTACACAGTGCCTGGCACACGCTAAATCTTTAATAGATATTGTCAGAGGAACACAAAACCTTCCAGACGGAGCGACTAGTATGAATAGGGGGTCTTCAGGGAGCCCTACTAGCTACAGCAGTGATTTTTAACTCAGTGGGGCAGAATATCAGATTCTCTGGGGGTACGGACTGGGTGCTGATGAGGATAATGTTTACCTGAAAGAGATCTTGTTTTACCTACTGTTATTATGTAACTGATAAATTTTGGGCACATGCATATTTAAAACCACATTATGTAAATTATTAATTTACATGTTCAATTTTATACATTTATAGCTCAACGAGAATAAAATTATTGTTTTCATAATACAAATTACAAAAATTGAAGCTCAAACTAGCAAAGCTGGTAGAGAAATATAGAAGCTATAGAGGTTCTGCAACAAAGCCACGGTCTTCTTGGGGGTACTGGTGAGATTTTTCTGTTTAACGAAAGGGGAAGCAGAATATTGGGTTGCCAAGGACTATATCCTATCCGCGAGGGTGTGTCAACCAAGATCAGAATCAAATTGCCTGGAGGCGGGGGGTGGGGTGGGAAGGGGGTCTAATATTTTTTTAAAGATATTTATTTATTTGTTTGTTTATTTATTTAGAGAGAGTGAGAGCAGGGGGAGGAGAAGAGGAAGAGGGACAATCCCCCGCTGTGGGGCTTGATCCCACCACCCTGAGATCAGGGCCTGAGCCTGAGATGAGGACTTGAGCGGAAATCAAGAGTCAGTAGCCCAACCCACTGAACCACCCAGCACCCCTGGGGGGAGGTTGGGTCTCATTTTAAAAGGCACATTCCTGGGCCCTACCCATATTAGTCAGGGTTCTCCAGAGAAACAGAACCACTAGGATATAGACAGATAGAGACAGAAATACAGACAAGTCCCAAGATCTGCATTCAGCAAGCTGGAGACCCAAAGAGCCAACTTTTCGGTTCAAGTTAGAAGGCAGGAAAAGACCAACGTCCCAGTTCCATGAGCCAGGCAGGAGTTGCTGTTTTTTACTCCGCCTTTTCATTCTATTCAGATCTTGAACTGATGGAGTAAGGGCCACTCACATCAGGGGGAGGCAATCTGCTTTCCTCCGTCTACTGATTTAAATGTTAATCTCCTCCGGGAACACCCTGGCAGACACACCCAGAATACTGTTTGACCGCAGGTCCCGGGTGCCCCATGGTCGTTGCAATTAACGATCACACCGCCAGATCGTGCGTCCTGAAATCTGAGACCTTTGTAGGCCGTTTGGAACCCTGGAAGGTTTTCAAGATGGGAAGCGATTTGACCAGCTTTCCTGGGAACCATTTGCAAAGGCTCCCTGGCCGTCTGGTGGAAGGTGATTGGTGGTGGGGTAGGGAAGGTGAAACGGGATGCAGGGGGTAGACCTGGACTGGAGGACGGGAACTTAACGCTGCATGATGCAGCGATGAGAGCCTCTTCTCCCCAGCGCCGGTGACTCCTATTCCCCTCCCTGTCGCTACATTACAAATGACCCCGGTGCTTAGCAGCTTGAAACAATAGTGGATCAGGAATTTGAGAAGGGCAACTCTGGGCAGCTGAAGCTTGAAATTTCTCATGTGGTTGCCATCAGATGTTGACTGAGGCTTTAGTCACCTCCTTGGGACTGGGTACGCACCCGGGTCATTGACACGGTGGGCATTTGACATCGGCCGTCATCTACACACCGCCTCCCCGCAGAGCAGTCTGAGGGCCCCCTGGCATCCTTCACG